>OZ005649.1:127681892-128379392 GCA_963930645.1 Salticus scenicus | reverse complement strand
TGAGGCACTCCAGCCCATTATCTGCATCACTTTGAGCGCACACCGTTGAACTTTACTGAGAATTTTCTACCTCTGAGAAAATCGTTGATCCGTAACAAAGCGTTGCCTTTAATCCCAGTGCTGTGAACAATATGTAGAAGTTTTTGCCGCCATGCACGTTCAATCGCCTCAGATAGATCCAAGAATACAACAACAGATTTTTTGTGAGGTTTCTCCTGGAGGCCATCTATTATTGATTGACTCAGATAAAACAACTGATCCACAGTGCTATGTTTTGCTCGAAAGGCTATTTGATAGAAGTGGAGTATATTGTGCTCAACAAGGTAGACCATAAGTTGACGGTGAATAATACGCTCCAAAAGCTTACAGAGGATGGAGGTTAGAGATATAGGTCTATAGCTTTTACAGTTGATGGCATCCTTTCCTGGCTTATGAATGGGTATAATTATAGAATTCTTCCAGATCTTGGGCAATTGCCAGTGTGCCAGGAGGTATTAAAGATTTTAAGCAGGAATGTTTTTGCATTTTTACCAAAATGAGTGACCCTTTGCCAAAATACGAAATCAGGTTCTGGAGACTTTTTTAGATCCAAGCTATGAATAGCGGATTCCAATTCTTCAAGAGTAAGATCAGAGGCGAAAATGCAGTCTATAAAAATCATTTTGTTATTTCTAATGACTAATTTATAGAACTAATATTGTGATCTCTCTTCTGTTGTAAACTTCAATTCGCTTGCTTTTTCATAATGCTTTGCAATCATATTTGCCGCTTCTTTATTAGTTCTACCATGTTCGCCATCGATTGAGAGGACATTTGACTGAATCTTTTCCTGCATTGGATTGCCGGAGTTACTTAGGATCTTTAACAGGTTCCAATATTGAGATGCCCCTTTTCTCGGGTCAAGCCTACCGCACAGCTCGGCCCATTTTTTCTGCTTGAAGACAGATATCTGCTTTTCCACTTTGTGGCTAATTTCCGCGATCTTGCGCCTGAGCTCATCACTTTTATTCAACTGGAGTTCTTGACTAATAGAATCTCTCTCATTAATGAGTTCCTCGATATTGTAGTCCTTCCAAAACTGGATGCAGTTGTCCCTTTGCTCTCCTCTTGGAATGTGGTGTCCTGCTGCACTTTGGATGTGTCCAGTAAACAGCAAGAGACGTTTTTCAACATCTCTGTGTTCAAGCAAGCCAGAGCAGAGATAATTCAACTCACGCGTGAATCCATCCCAGTCAGCCTTGCGGAAGTTCCATTAGCATTTTACTTGTGTGGAGCACTCTTGATCCATTGAGAAGGTAGTGAGAATTGGATAATGATCACTGATAGCTGAATTTAGCACTTGCTTCGTGTTTTATCAGCAAAAACATGCAAATTTTACATGCAGATTACATGCAAATTTTATCAGCATGCATGATAAAACATGCATGTTTTATCAGCAAAACTATTGGCAGTGATATCCAAAGCTGAAGCGGTGCTATTTGTTCTAGAGACAAAATTATTTTCAACTGTGTTAAAAATTGTCATATTGAGATCGTCCATAAGGTCCTCGAGCTGTTTTCTTTTAACATCAAGATGTTTATTGCTCCAGGACGGGTCTTTTGCATTAAGGTCGCCGAGAATGATTTTGGTTTCAGCCGTTGTTGAAGGAAGATCTTGATAGAGTTCAGTGTCAATAAGTTACGAGTCAGGATGGTAAGCATTTATAACCGTTATGGTATGCTCTGGGAGAAGGATATTTATTGCTTGAGCTTCTGTGGTGCTATCAGGCAAAAGTGTCTGAAGAACCTCGATGTATTTCACATCAGGTGTTTTTACTAAGAAAGCAAGTCCTGCGACAGTGCTGGTAATTCTGTCTTTTCTAATTCTCATATATCATTTAATTTTGAGACTCAACCTAGGGTTAAGTTTTGTTTTTTGTAAACAGGCAACATGAATGTTGTTTGTATGCAGGATGTCAGAAAGTTTGGCAAGTTTTCTCTGAGTGCCGTTAATGTTAAGCAGTAAAAAGTTGACAGTCCTCGTAGCGGATTAGCAGATTTGTCGACGTGGCCCGGGACTGCAAGTTGCGTCGCGTCGGCTGCCCCGGACGCGGTAGCATTAATACTAATCCTCGATATTGCACTATTCATGAAACTCAACTAATTTTAATTAGTGGCATGCTGCACTATACATCCGTAAGCAACATCTATAAATTTCGTATTAATGTGAAAAGTTTAGGCGAGAATTCCCAGCAAACCGATTATTCTCTTTCCTGCAAATTTTCGAAAATGGGTTTTATTACATCTTTGATTATTAAACAATCTCAGAAATCAAACACATTCATTATTTTATTTTATTTTTTAAAGTAGTTTGAAAAACACAAATGCTAAATTTAGTACACTATATAATAATATACTTATATGTTTAAAAAGGAAAAAATAAGCTTAAGGCTGATATAACATTCAATACGCATTGTTTTGTCTAATTCGCATATAACTTTCCAAAAATAATCGAAGGTATTTATAATATCCCATCATTTTCAAGAAATGGGGGAGAGAAAACTTTTTCGATGGCAACAGATTTATATTCATATAACACTCATCCTTTATTTCCATATTAATAAGATGCGCTTACCTGAATGTATATTAAAGTAATTTCCTTATTTTAGCATTTTTTTTCATTGTTAGGGTGACGGGGAGAAATTCCGATAATTGTGTTATCGTAACAAATATATTTTTCAATTATTTTTTCTACACAGGAATAGCTTTAATTTGATGCATATCAAATGACTTTAGAACATGTTCAAAATTATCCCACCCATGCTCATTTTTACGAGAAGTATATATAAAGAACTTAAAAATTCTTAAATTTGCTACTTATTGCATATGTAATTAAATATATACAAATATTGGCCTAATTTGGCTTTAACACTAATCTAATAATTGAATACACTTTCATTGCAGCTGGTAATGCGCTTAAACAATTGTGTATTATTTCAATTTTTATTCCTATTATGAATTTATGCAATTCTTATATAATTTTATTATATATATATATGTGTGTTTGTGTGTGTGTGTGTGTGTGTGCGTATCAGGGGCGAAACGTGGTTCAGAAAACTAGTGGAAGCGCTAAAGAAATACGCTTCCAAGAGCAGAGGGAAAATTAATTAAGTATTTCACCGATGCAAGGTTGGATCTGATAGACGAGAAATCGAAAATACTATTTCATTTTCTACGTTTATAATAACGAAATTACTTTTTTAATGTTAAGTATGGGCAGCGCAGCTTCCACCGCTTCCATGGACCCTTCGCCACTGATATATATATATATATATATATACTGGAAGAGGACACAATATCAAAAAGTTAAAAAACCAAAAATTAATTAGCAAAATTTAAACAGAATTTACATATTACATGCGAAATAAATTGCAGCAAATATAAGATATGTAAACCTAAATTAAAATTAATTAAAATTACATATAAACAAAATAATTAAGAATAAAACCAGAAAAATAATTAGCCCAAAAAACATTGAGGCTATTGTCAGGGAGACCCCTCAAATGCAGGATAGAAAAAGGATAACAAAGCGTTTCAAGAAAAATATCAAGGTTGCATTGCGCAATGTACTCACAACCACGAGGTCGAGTGGTTATCCTTCTTCTATTTTCACTGCTATCCATAACTGTTAAATATTACACAAAGGGAAGTTGGTGACCAAGATACATTTAGCTTTTGCTAATATCTCTTGAAACGACTGTCCGTTCTTTTTCCACCCTGCATTTGAGGGTCTTCCCTGATGATAGCTTCTGTGCTTTTACGGTTAGTTATTTCTCTGGTTTTATTGTTAAGTTAATTTTTCTGCATACAGAGGCTGTTCGCACATTTTTTAGACGATTTTGATGGAGTGTACTGAAGCAATTTCCCTCATATTTCGTGTTTTATTTGTTCAGTTTGATAGCCCTTGTTCTTAACTAACATTCTACATCATAATTTCTATGATAATAATGCTTTTTATAATATCGGAAGAGGTATATTTTTCTACTCCTCTTGAACGGCTTTCCAGAGTCCACAAAGCGTTGTAGGTCGGTGTTTGGATAACCACAAAAATCCAACAGTGATACATCATAAGATTTAGCAGGAATGTCAGTGAAGGGTATGGTTTTAATTCCCGTTTTTTGTTCCATTTTTTTCTAGAAAAGCAATTGCGGATTGCGATGTGTGGCTGCTTGTTTTGTCTTGATGCAGTTCAAGGGATTGATAGCATTGTGGATAAAGATCTGGATTTTCATTTTTTAAAATTGGAATTAAAATATGTTCTTGAGAGTATTTAGAGTTGATTTTGACATTTTTGTCACATTTTTTTTGCTTTTATCTTGCGCTTGTATGAAAAAACCAGTGGCAATTATAAATCCTCTAGAAAAACTCTCTTTTGATGCTTTGAGCCATGTAGCAAATTTTTTTTTCTCCAATTTTGTGATAATTAATTGATCTTTTTTTATTGCAACCACTTAAATAGACCCAAGATTCATCTGTTGTTGCAACATTTTTCCATTTTTCTCCTGATAAATGCTTTTCATAAAGATTTCACTAAAAACTATCTTTGGAAAGAGTGGAAACCTATCCTTCCATCCACTGCTATTTTAAAAGCGCATTTTTGCATCTAAACAAAAATTATAAATATCAAGATAAATGAAACTTCCAAAAATATAACTGTTGTGAAAATAAAATTCTCCATGCAAACGATTTTTTCTTACTGCGAAATAAAATCGTCTAAAAAATGTGCGAACAGCCTGTATATGTAATGTCATTTAATTTACATGTATTTATACACACACACACACACACACACACACACACACACACACACACACACACATATATATATATATATATAAAGAGAGAGAGAGATAGTCCATGTATGCATTTTCTATACATAGATATACACTAAGCGACAAAAAAAAGTCGCACTTGGATATTTTCTTTTTCGCCTTCTACAACCGCCAATTTTGTCGTTTAAAAAGCAAATTTTCGAACAAATTTTATTATGTTGTCCTCCACATACACTTTAGCTTTGAGTCCAGTGTTAAAAACAAAATGCAATTGTCAGGAAAATTGTAATTTTAGAAATTATTTCAAAAATGGCAAGAAAAGGGCAGTTAACGATGCCACAAAAAGTATTAATTTTTGAATGAAAATCAAAAAATATTTTAATACGTGAGTTGGCAAAATAATTAAATGTTAACGAAATATTGGTAAAAGGGTTTTTAGCAAGATATAAATTTTTTTGGCCGTTTAAACTGGAATTTTGGTTTTAGGCGGCCATTTTGCTCATCCAAGCAAGATGACCGTAAGTTAAAAAGCCATTAATTATAAAATCGGTTTGTATTACATTTAGAACATAAAATAGATTCAGAAAAAGTGTTTAGCAGCATAATTTCTTTAACTACAATACAACAACTATTAAACAAAGCAGGTTTAAATGACAGAAAATTTTAAAAAATTCCATTTCTATTGAAAAGAATTAGGAAAGCAAGACCTCAGATGGCTAAAAAAATATATAAAAAAAGGATTAGTTAATTATTGTGCTGAACTGGTTCTCTTTGATGAGTCAAGTTTAACTTATTTCGAGCTAAAGAAAACAAGCAGATCTAACAACGAAAATATGACCAACTTAATGAAAATCGCACAATTAAAACAATGACACATTCTCCGTACTTTATGTTACGGAGGTGCATAACTTTTCAAACAGTCGGGCAAATTTTTATGCTCAAGTGATCAATAAACACGAAATAAAACACAATCTTCATAAAAGTGGAGCCTGGCAGACTATTTTGGAGGTATCGTGGACATTTCCGTAAGCAGCATTTCAAGATGATGATGCACCTTACTACACGGCGTCTGTGGTAAGTTTATTCACTTAAAATTGCCAAAATGTCCTATACTCCCCATGAGAACCTATAATTCTGTAAGTAATAATTTCTTTTTTTCACTTTAAGATAAATCTCACAAAGGATAAAGTAGAATTTCTTGAGATTTATTTTAAAACACTGTATAAAACTATGCCATTGTGCATTAAAGCAGTAATTCCATATAAAGGTCGAATTAACCCAATTCAGAATACATATTTAAAAAAAAATTGCTTAGATCTAACAAATAAATAGTTTTATTTCATATACTAAAATATAACTTGTTTATTTCATATAATAAATCATAATAGAATATAAAGTGTATGGTTATTGCATTATACTCAAAAAGAAAGTTTTATGCAGATTTTGAAAAAGTACTTCCTAAAGTGCAATAAAGCGAATTATTAAATCGAAAATGTACATAGGTATCATTTCATTACATTGGTATTATGCAAACAAGACAGTTTTATTTGTTTCAAACATTAATTTTAAAGTTATTACAAATAAAAGATGTATAAGTCATTTTTTCTGCAGTGCGGCTTTTTTTTTTTTTTTTTTTTTTTTTTTTTGTCGCTTAGTGTATATACAGTTTTGGCCAAATTTTCAGATTTTCAGGGATTTTGACATTTTTTTCACTTTCTATGTACAATATTTGTATGACTTTTTCAGTGGGAATCGCACAATTGTTTAGATATATATATATATATATATATATATTTCAAAAGGTATTAACTTTTTTGAACATTTTTATCTTATAACAAGAAAGAATTTTATCAAAATTTTACAGTACTTCCAGAAAACTTGACAAAACATTAGAGAATCATTATTCTGAAAAATAAAATTCATACGTGTAATTATTGCTGAGATATGAGTATTTGAAAATATTATTACTGCGCATGCGCAAAAGATAGACACTCTTTTTTTCTTCACACATGTTGATATTAAAAATTCATTTGTTCCTTTGAACGGAGAAAAATATGCAAATTATTGGTTAAATAATAAACAAAATTTCAGATATTTTAATTAGAGTTGAAATTTTATAAAGGATTTTTCACATGCCAAGTATTTAATTTCAAAATTCAGTTACTTTATCTTTCCATAAATGACCGAGCATTTCGATTTCAGACTTTTTCAAAATATCTCAAAAAGAACTAAACGAATCTTCTTATAACGTCAGGAGTGTGAAGAACATGTTATACCGCACATATTTCAGTGAAAGTTTCTCCCGAAAATAAAAAGAGGGCCAGTAAATAATTAAGCAAAAATGAAAATATTCGAAATCACTTTATAAACAATAATGCTAAAATAATATAGTAGTAGCATGTAAATATGAGGCTGTTTCTTAATATCTGTATAAATTTATATGTCTCTAAAACATATAATCATAGAGACATAGCGTTTTAAAAATAAATAAACAAATAAATAAATACTGTCACTTTTATTTAGCTGTAACACGCAAGTTAGTAAACCCAATGCAAAATCATTTTCAACAAACTTGACATACAACAATGGACACGGCATAATGCAATCAGAATGCAAAAATATTAAATATCGAATTAAACAGGAGCATTTTTATTCGATAATTTTTAACTACAGATGCGCAAGATTTAGCGAAGTTTTATTTGCAAAATTTAATAGCCAAATGTATTGAGCTACTTATATAAAGACTCCAAATAAGTATTCTGTAAATTAAAAAAGTTATACGCGATAGAATGAACTGAATTTCAGCTCTTCTGAAAAATAAGAAAATGATAAAGGGGTTTTATCAATATTTATTAACAATCAACGAAAACTGTATTACCATTGATTTAGGGGCCGCGGTAGCCCAGTCGGTAGAGCGCCGGCCTCGTAATTGGAAGATTGCGGGTTTGGTACTCGAGCCGGCCAAAGACCGTCGTGTACATTAATGGTGGATGGTGCACGTAAAATCTGTCGTAGCCGCAATGTCCTCCATGTTCCCATCAAAAATTATACCTCTGGGAGTCACCGAAGCGGGAGAGCCATCCCTTCCGTGGAGGATCAAAACGGTGATGGCATGTCTCCGGACCACCTCTAGGGGATGTCCCAGACCGTCGCCAATTGCCCATCTGCGCAGCACTAGTGCGACGTAAAACCCAACCAACCAAAACAAAAATGTTAGTAAAACCCGAATATAATTTAGTGGTATTTTTTCTTCTTTTCGAGAGAGAGAGAGAGAGAGAAACTGAATGACAGTTAGAAGGAGCCTTACAGCTATATCACATTTCAAGCATTACACTTTAAGGGTGATGCCGATCATTTTCATTTTTCTTTAATTTTTTATTGGTCCCCTTTTTACTTTCTGGGCACAACTTTCACTAAAATATATAAGGTATAATATGATCTTATCTCTGCTGAAGTTACAAGATGATTCGCCGAGTATATTTTGAGATATTTTAAAAAGCATCTTCAAATGAAAGTTTCCGATCATTTATGATAAAGTAGTGCATTTCACCCGCGTGTTGAAAAAGATTTTTTTAGAAACCTGTTATGAACTCACAAAGCTTAGCAAATAAATAAAATTCTTCTAGAGTTACAAGTCCATGTGGATTTTTTCACAAAAAAAGAAGTTTTTGAACGTGGGTGATACAATCGGATCTTCAAATTAAATGTGTGAGATGAAAAAAAAAAAAAAAACTTATAAAAATTCATCTCTGAAAAATATCTCAAATACTGCTCATTCTTTTGTCAATAATTTGGTTAATTTTTAGTCTGTTTAAATGAACGTTTGACACGTTGCCTGATACATCTAGTTTTTAACCTATATAACATCAAAATTTATATCTTTCGCGCATGCGCATTAAAAATAAATAAATAAGTAAGTAAAAAATACTATAAATCCTCATATCTCAGAGAAAATTACACATGTTTCAGAATAATGTTTTTCAAATGTTTTGAAAAACGTTGTTGATATCTATTCTTGTTATAAGCAAAAAATTGTAAAATTAAAAAAAAAAAAAAAAAGTATGTCTATTCCTACAAAAAAGCCTTTAAACATGCGTGCACATAGTATGTGAAATTATGTGCTTAAGTTAGAAACCATTGATAGCATTTTATGATACAGGGCTATCTAAAATATTTGTGTTCTTCTTCGATTTGTAATTCATCCCCTAATTGCTCCCATGACTAAATCGAAGTAGAAAATATGAGTTTGTATATCTTCTTGGCATGTCTAAAGATCATGGTCATTTCGCTTAGTATTTCATTTGAAAATCAAAAAAGTGTCCAAATTAAAAAGTAATAATGAATTTACCAGCGCTGTATATATATATATATATATATATATATATACCTTGTGCGAATAGCCATTTGTTTATTATTATCATTATTTTATTATGTTTAATTAAACTATC
The DNA here is from genome assembly GCA_963930645.1 of Salticus scenicus. Taxonomy (NCBI): domain Eukaryota; kingdom Metazoa; phylum Arthropoda; class Arachnida; order Araneae; family Salticidae; genus Salticus; species Salticus scenicus. Next base: position 128,370,134 of record OZ005649.1, on the reverse strand, counting down.
GTTATGAGTTCTATTTAAGCACCGATGTTTTTTTTTTTTTTTTTTTTTTTAAACCTTTTTATCATTTGAATCGTTTGCCAAATAATAACTCTATATTTAATTTAGATTTTTTTTTTTTTTTTAATAGCAATTTTTTGTACTTTAAATCACTTTTTAAAATTAATTTTCGTATATGTGAAGTGTTTTAAAAGCATTTATTATGCGCTAAAAAAATATTTTTTTTCTTTATAGCTATGATCAATCCTAATTTCTTATAAATCATGGTTTTCACAATTTAGGTCACCTTCTAAATATACATTGACTTAATAAACTTTATATTCGATTTTATACCTTATGTATTATTAATAGTCTTATTGACTTCAAAAGCTATCATACTGTTGCTCAGGCCAATAAATTATCTACGACAAAAGATAATGAATGGAGAAATCTGAAATATTGATGTGCAGTGAAGCCTATTATGCTAATTAACATTCAAAGAATTATCAAAGTTTTGTTTTGATTCTAACATAAACTAGCTATATAACATTTTTGATGTCCTTTAAAAATGCATATACATTTCTCTCACTTTATAAAGTTCTAGTATAAAATTTACATAAATAACTATTTGCCATGTACATAGTAGTGAATTTATACATTTTTACTTTTAAGTATTTGACGACAAAATATTTTTTTTTTCTCCTACTATTTTTTGTCACTAGTACATAAAATATTTGGCCGTTGCATAAATTCTTTCCTGATTTACTCATTAAATTCAAACAATGAAATTTAAAGCTTTAACTTTACTAATCAAAAACAAATTTACATTATTCTGTATGAATAATTTTAATCGATCTACAAGTTTTTTTTTTTTTTTTTTTTTTTTCTTAAGTATCACCTTGGATTTTCTTTGGGAAAAGAGTATGAAGTGCTCTTGTACATCTTCCCCTGATTTTATATTTTTATCAATTAAACTATTCACCAAAATCCGAAACAGATGATAATCAGACGACACAAGATCAGGAGAACACAATAGGTTTTAAAATGCTCCATTTAAAATCTTGCAGTCTATTGAGCGTTTGTTTTGAAACAAGTGGTTTGAATTTAGCTTACACATTTTCTGTTTGTTAAATCTCGCCGTTTTTCTGAAATGACTACATCGAGTAGAGTGCGTTGTTCACAGTACTTGTGTGATATGATTCCTTATCATGTTGCAGTAACTCGAAAAACATAATGCCGATCCACCAAACACACGAGAACTATTTTAAAGGTATCAAACCAGCTTCAAAAAATTCCGTTATTTTAACGTGCAATGAAAGAAATAGTCCCATTCTTTTGATTAGATTTGGAAACATATCTGAGTTTTTTAAAATAGCGAGGCTTGCTCGATTTATTATTGTTCAGCTTCTCTGAAGTATTTTCTGTCGTTAATTCTAATTTTCTTCCACTAAAGTATTGAGAATACCGTAATCAACTACGGAAAGTCAGCATAATATTGCCATTTCAAAATTATTTTATTTGGCTCTCTCTGTGTGTGCTGTTTTTATATTCTAGACTTTCCAAAATTCATAAGGTCATTACACTTTGAAAACGAACCTTTCTTTTATCTATTTTAAAAAATGTGTCACACTCAAAAATTGACCTATTTTATTAAGATTCAATGCTGTGAGGACGAAAAACGCTTTTTTATTCAAAAGAAATTAAGAAAGACAAACAAAGCAACGGCATTTCTGCATATGTTTCAATCACATTTCTTGAGACCTTGGAAAAGCCTTTGTGCAAGTGCTGATTCAAGGTGTCCGATGTTTAAATAAGGATGATAGTCATCTGATGGAGAGAAGATAAGCGATAACACAGAGCGCTGAATGACTGGATGTTTTCGAAATCCCAAATGCCGGTCAATTTAGCACACCTCCAAGCGTTTGGACTTGTCCTCACTGCTAGTCTTAGGAAACGTTGTTGCACTATAGAGTACATTCTAACACTGCCATAAAAATCGAGCACAGACGTTTGTATCGACCTAATACCTGCACTGCTTTTCTTACCTCAAAGAAAGCGATTTATCTAAACTTTTTTTATAAATAATTGTATAATCTATTCATTTTTAAAGTAAATATTTTCAGCACCCTTGAAACTTTTAGTGCTAAATTAAGATGAAATATGGTACTACAGTAGCAGAAACACATTGGATTGAACCAAAACAGGGCATTTAAGTAACTGGAACCATGAGATGGTTTGTTATTTTATCATGATTTAGTTTTTCTTACTGAAAAAAAAACCCACCAAATCATGGTACAAGATTTCACTATCTTATGGTTGCAACTACTGTAATGCCCCGTTTTTATTTTTTTCAACCAAGCACCAAATCATGTTAGAAGATTCCCCATCTTATGGTTGTAACTTCATTAGTACCGAAGTTTACTTCAAACAAGCATCAAATCATGTTAGAAGGTTCCCCCATGTTGTAACTACATTAGAACCGATGCTTGATTCAAACAAGCACCAAATCCAGGTAACAGTTTTATTATCTTATGGTTAAAGGTACTGTATTACCAAGCCGTGGTTCAACTAATCACAAAATTTTTAACAGTTAACCATCATTCCAAAATTTACGCATTTATATCATAATTTATATTTTATAGACTATAATTTATACTTTTCACCTGTGTACAATATATAAGAATGCGACAGTTTGTTAAATGTAGTATGATACAAAAGTACTACTCGACATCGACCCAAATTATAAGATTTTCAATATGTTAGAATATATGTTGAGATTGAGACAGTTTTACGCCGCACTAGAGCTACACTAGGGACAATTGGCGACTGCCTTGGATTCATCCCTAAGGGTAGTGTCCGAAAACATGGTATCACAATTTTGATCATCCACGGAAGGGATGGCTATCTGGCTTGGGTGACCTCCAGAAAATGGAAACATGGAGGACCTTGCAGCCACGACGGATTTTAATTAGAATATTGGTCAAGTATTCAAAACTATCTAAATAAGAAATCAAAAGGACACAATTTCATTTTATTCAAAAGTAGTTTTCAGCTTTTTTGAATTTTTGAAAGAAGACAGAAATGTCCATAATAGAACTGTATTACCATTGATTTAGGGGCCACGGTAGCCCAGTCCGTAGAGCGCCGGCCTCGTAATTGGAAGATTGCGGGTTTGGTACTCGAGCCGGCCAAAGACCGTCGTGTACATTAATGGTGGATGGTGCACGTAAAATCTGACGTAGCCGCAATGTCCTCCATGTTCCCACCAAAAATTATACCTCTGGGAGTCACCGAAGCGGGAGAGCCATCCCTTCCGTGGAGGATCAAAATGGTGATGGCATGTCTCCGGACCACCTCTAGGGGATGTCCCAGACCGTCGCCAATTGCCCATCTGCGCAGCACTAGTGCGACGTAAAACCCAACCAACCAAAACAAAAATGTTAGTAAAACCCGAATATAATTTAGTGGTATTTTTTTTTCTTTTCGAGAGAGAGAGAGAGAGAAACTGAATGACAGTTAGAAGGAGCCTTACAGCTATATCACATTTCAAGCATTACACTTTAAGGGTGATGCCGAACATTTTCATTTTTCTTTAATTTTTTACTAGCCTTTTTTTTACTTTCTGGGCACAACTTTCACTAAAATATATAAGGTATAATATGATCTTATCTCTGCTGAAGTTACAAGATGATTCGTCGAGTATATTTTGAGATACTTTAAAAAGCATCTTCAAATGAAAGTTTCCGATCATTTATGATAAAGTAGTGCAATTCGCCCGCGTGTTGAAAAAGATTGTTTTTAGAAACCTGTTATGAACTCACAAAGCTTAGCAAATAAATAAAATTCTTCTAGAGTTACAAGTCCATGTGGTTTTTTCACAAAAAAAGAAGTTTTTGAACGTGGGTGATACAATCGGATCTTCAAATTAAATGTGTGAGATGAAAAAAAAAAAAAAAAAAAAAAAAACTTATAAAAATTCATCTCTGAAAAATATCTCAAATACTGCTCATTCTTTTGTCAATAATTTGGTTAATTTTTACTCTGTTTAAATGAACGTTTGACACGTTGCCTAATATATCTAGCTTTTAACCTATATAACATCAAAATTTATATCTTTCGCGCATGCGCATTAATAATAGGTAAATAAGTAAGTAAAAAATACTATAAATCCTCATATCTCAGCGAAAATTACACATGAGAATATTATGTTTCGGAATAATGTTTTTCTAATGTTTTGAAAAATGTTGTTGATATCTATTCTTATTATAAGCAAAAAACTTTTCAAAAAATTGTAAAATTAAAAAAAAAAAAAAAAAAAAAAAAAAAAAAAAAAAGTATATCTATTCCTACAAAAAAGCCTTTAAACATGCGTGCACATAGTATGTGAAATTATGTGCTTAAGTTAGAAACCATTGATAGCATTTTATGATACAGGGCAATGTAAAATATTTGTGTTATTCTTCGATTTGTAATTCATCCCCTAATTGCTCCCATGACTAAATCGAAGTAGAAAATATGAGTTTGTATATCTTCTTGGCATGTCTAAAGTTCAAGGTCATTTCGCTTAGTATTTCATTTGAAAATCAAAAAAGTGTCCAAATTAAAAAGTAATAATGAATTTACCAGCGCTGTATATATATATATATATATATATATATATACCTTGTGCGAATAGCCATTTGTTTATTATTATCATTATTTTATTATGTTTAATAAAACTATCCTTATGAGATATTAAATATAAAAAGACCTAGCTTTACTTCGTGGTCGTTTAAGATCTTTCGGTACCGGGCACCCGGTCCTCATCAGAAACGTCGCTTCTGTGGTGGAAAACTTGAGACTGTTGATTCCTCTGTTGATTTCTCATCAGGTGGCTCCAAGCTCTATTTGGGGCTACTGCGCTGCTATCGTTGCATACGTCGCTATTGGTTAATATTTCAATTGACTCGCGGTACATGGCATAGTTATAATTATCGTAATCTGCTAATTTTACGGTTTTATCAAAGTTTATTTTAATATTGTTTTTACTATATGTTTTGGCTAACGCGGTATTATATTTTCCGGTTTTAATGTCGTTTTCATGTTCCTTGATCCTAGTTTTTATTTTTCTTTTAGTGACACCAACATATGAGCCTTGTTTATTGTTTTCATCTATGAATGGAATTTTATAAATGCCGGCGGTTTCAAGAGGGGGGGGTGGGGGTTTTATCGCTTCGGATTAGCTGAAAAATATTTTTGTTGGGTTTGATGGGGATATTATTTTGGGGATTTATCCTTATGAGTTCTATTTAAGCACCGATGTGTTTTTTTTTAAACCTTTTTATCATTTGAATCGTTTGCCAAATAATAACTCTATATTTAATTTAGATTTTTTTTTTTTTTTAATAGCAATTTTTTGTACTTTAAATCACTTTTTAAAATTAATCTTCATATATGTGAAGTGTTTTAAAAGCATTTATTATGCGCTAAAAAAGTATTTTTTTTCTTTATAGCTACGATCAATCCTAATTTCTTATAAATCATGGTTTTCACAATTTAGGTCATCTTCTAAATATACATTGACTTAATAAACTTTACATTCGATTTTATACCTTATGTATTCTTAATAGTCTTATTGACTTCAAAAGCTATCATACTGCTGCTCAGGCCAATAAATTATCTACGACAAAAGATAATGAATGGAGAAATCTGACATATTGATGTGCAGTGAAGCCTATTATGCTAATTAATATTCAAAGAATTATCAAAGTTTTGTTTTGATTCTAACATAAACTAGCTATATAACATTTTTGATGTCCTTTAAAAATACATATACATTTCTCTCACTTTATAAAGTTCTAGTATAAAATTTACATAAATAACTATTTGCCATGTACATAGTAGTGAATTTATACATTTTTACTTTTAAGTATTTGACAACAAAATATTTTTTTTTTTCTCCTACTATTTTTTGTCACTAGTAAATAAAATATTAGGCCGTTGCATAAATTCTTTCCTGATTTATTATTCTTTATTATTCTTATTATTCTTATTATTCTTTCCTCATAAACTTCAAACAACGAAATTTAATGCTTTAACTTTACTAATCAAAAATAAAATCTACATTATCCTGTATGAATAATTTTAATCGATCTAGTTTTTTTTTTTTTTTTTTTTTTTTTTAAGTATCACCTTGGATTTTCTTTGGGAAAAGAGTATGAAGTGCTCTTGTACGTCTTCCCCTGATTTTATATTTTTATGAATTAAACTATTCACCAAAATCCGAAACAGATGATAATCAGACGACACAAGATCGGGAGAACACAATGGGTTTAAAAATGCTCCATTTAAAATCTTGCAGTCTATTGAGCGTTTGTTTTGAAACAAGTGGTTTGAATTTAGCTTACACATTTTCTGTTTGTTAAATCTCGCCGTTTTTCTGAAATGACTACATCGAGTACAGTGCGTTGTTCACAGTACTTGTGTGATATGATTCCTTATCATGTTGCAGTAACTCCAAAAACATAATGCCGATCCACCAAACACACGAGAACTATTTTCAAGGTATCAAACCAGCTTCAAAAAATTCCGTTATTTTAACGTGCAATGAAAGAAATAGTCCCATTCTTTTGATTAGATTTGGAAACATATCTGAGTTTTTTTAAATAGCGAAGCTTGCTCGATTTATCATTGTTCAGCTTCTCTGAAGTATTTTCTGTTGTTAATTCTGATTTTCTTCCACTAAAGTATTCAGAATACCGTAATCAACTACGGAATGTCAGCATAATATTGCCATTTCAAAATTATTTTATTTGGCTCTCTCTGTGTGTGCTGTTTTTATATTCTAGACTTTCCAAAATTCATAAGGTCATTACACTTTGAAAACGAACCTTTCTTTTATCTATTTTAAAAAATGTGTCACACTCAAAAATTGACCTATTTTGTTAAGATTCAATGCTGTGAGGACGAAAAACGCTTTTCTATTCAAAATAAATTAAGAAAGACAAACAAAGCAACGGCATTTCTGTATATGTTTCAACCACATTTCTTGAGACCTTGGAAAAGCCTCTGCGCAAGTGCTGATTCAAGGTGTCCGATGTTAAAATAAGGATGATAGTCATCTGATGGAGAGAAAATAAGCGATAACACAGAACGCTGAATGACTGGATGTTTTCCAAATCCCAAATGTCGGTCAATTTAGCACACCTCCAAGCGTTTGGACTTGTCCTCACTGCTAGTCTTAGGAAACGTTGTTGCACTTATAGAATACATTCTGACACTGCCACAAAAATCGGGCACAGACGTTTGTATCGACCTAATACCTGCAATGCTTTTCTTACCTCAAAGAAAGCGATTTATCTAAACTTTTTTTATAAATAATTCTATAATTTATTCATTTTTAAAGTAAATATTTTCAGCACCGTTGAAAATTTTAGTGCTAAATTAAGATGAAATATGGTAGTACAGTAGCAGAATCACATTGGATTGAACCAAAACATGGCATTTAAGTAACTGGAACTATGAGATGGTTTGTTATTTTATCATGATTTAGTGTTTCTTACTGAAAAAAAAAAATAAAAAACACCAAATCATGGTACAAGATTTCGCTATCTTAAGGTTGTAACTACTGTAATGCCAAATTTTATTTTTTTCAACTAAGCACCAAATCATGTTAGAAGATTCCCCATCTTATGGTTGTAACTTCATTAGTACCGAAGTTTACTTCAAACAAGCATCAAATCATGGTAGAAGGTTCCCCCACGTTGTAACTACATTAGAACCGATGCTTGATTCAAACAAGCACCCAATCCTGGTAAAAGTTTACTTATCTTATGGCTAAAGGTACTGTATTACCAAGCCGTGGTTCAACTAATCACAAAATTTTTAACAGTTAACCATCATTCCAAAATTTACGCATTTATATCATATATTATATTTTATAGACTATAATTTATACTTTACACCTGTGTACAAAATATAAGAATGCGACAGTTTGTTAAATGTAGTATGATACAAAAGTACTCGACATCGACCCAAATTATAAGATTTTCAATATGTTAGAATATATGTTGAGATTGAGACAGTTTTTCGCCGCACTAGTGCTACACTAGGGACAATTGGCGACTGCCTTGGATTCATCCCTAAGGGTAGTGTCCGAAAACATGGTGTGAAGGAGAATTTAGTAAATGCCAGGTTCTGTTCACACAACGGCCATGTCGTAGAATTGTGGTGAATAATACAGAAGTCTTTACCTCCAAATAAACAGCATATAAATCATTCTTAACTGTGTTTTATTATAGTAGCGATTCAATACATATGTTCTTAGTCACAGATAATTTTTATATCATCACTTCATTGGTAAAGCTGGAAAAATGTTCTATCCCAGTTATCTAGACAGAGAGGGAGGAGGAGACCAAAAAGGATCGTCTTAATCGAACGAACTCAAAATCCCAAAAGCTTCACTAAATCTGCCAGCCACAGAGAGCTTAAAATTGCAACCCCAAAAAATTGGCATCCTTAATATTCAGCCAAAAGAATGCCAAGCAGTTTCTTTGTCCTTCTAACATATTAATACAAAATTTTTGAATATAAAATGTCGTTATAAAGTTAGATCGATTTGACATTGAGAAGCAACGCCAAATGACCTTCAACTCTCAACGTACATAAAAAGGCGACGCTTAGGACGCAAAAATCCATTATAAATCTATTTTTAGAATTACAATGACCCGCTTGAAATAATAATAGGTTTTTAACGTAAACATACAAGGGTAATAAACATGAAAAAATATGATTATTTTATTTTTTTAATAGCTGTATATGCTAGAAACAGGTTGATAACGACTTTTTAAATTACCCTCTGAAAATAAATAATTATAGCTAAATTGTTTTAATCCATTCGGGGAAATGTATAAACAAAACTACTTTTCAAAAACCCCGATATAAAAATTGCTTTATTTTATTATGAGAGTAATGCGTTTGTAACAAAGAGGACAAAGAACACAAATTTTGATTTCTAAATAAAACGGGAAATTCTATATAATTAATTAATTGAATTAGATAAATTAAAAAAGATTTTTTTTTATTATTTTATTAATCCCTCCTTCTTGTTATATATTAAATTTGAATAAATAAATAAACTTTTAAAGGACATATGTGTGAGAACACTGACACATATATCTCCCCTTCGACTAGCAAAAAAAAAATATAAGTCCTCCTCGCCTCCTGTATATACAAACAACAATATTCAAAAGCACTTACCAAAGACGTACAATTAAAAATTATATTACATTATAACTAAAAATTATATGAATGCTTAAAAATGAACAAACAAAATATATGTGAAATATAATTACCAATTCAAAAACAAAAGAAAAATTTTACACATATTTAAAAAAAAAACAGTGGAACCAAAAAATATATATGCCATGACATACGCAAAAAAAGTGGCCTCTATAAAATAGTCCAAACTGCAGTTCCATATTGTTCATATTGTCTTTTTTTTTATGTGCCACAAAAATTTCAGCTGAAATGTTTTTCTATGAAAGAGTCTCTTTTTGATATACTCAGCAAACAATGCCACAGTAACAGTCACTAACGTTAGATTTTTACATTCAAAATATTAAATTTTCACACTAATATGTATAGTGAAATAGAGAAAAAAAAATAATATAAATTACATATATGCATATATATATTGTTGTAATGACCAAAGTTTCCAGCATATTATTGTAATATTTATTTGTCTAACACCTTGGTTACACACATTGGTCAACGTTAAACAAAATTATGTACAAAAAATAAATAAATAAAAATAAAGAAACAGAAAAGTTTTCGTGTATACCACACAGGAAAGATTTTAAAAAGGACGCCATTGGCAGTCAAAAAAACAATCTTCCCTTAATCCTTACAAAAATGTAAGTGTAATGATGTTAACTTAAGGCTAACATCCTAGCGGGACAGGGCTTGTTGAAAGACCAGCACTGTTAGGCACAGGCCTCCGTCCCCAAGCAGAGTCCACAGACCCCTGTAGGGACACCTCACGAAACCGATTAATTAAGTGTCATAAATGTTGAAAAATTAATGTCAATAAAAATATAGATTCTCATCACATATCCAATGTTGCTCTCCCGGGAGAAAATTTTGAACGAGACAACATATATCTAGGATAGAGTAATAAATAAGTAAAAGAAAACAAATTGATAAAATTTTGAGTGATGAGAGGGAATGCCAAAATAATAAAATAAAAATTTAGACTGCATATTGAACAAACCAAACACATGTTGTACACTAAAAATCAATTAGAAACTTATAAAATTTAGCTGTATGTATATTGTTAACACTATTATCATTAATAATTAATTTCCTATGAACTTAATCTGTATTCCAATGAAATATCTCTATTAAATATATTTCAAAAATCTTACTTTTGTTTAACCTTCACCCAATAAAAAGATATAGTAAACATTAATTAAAAATATATAACACCTTGATTACTAATTTAAAAATTCAAAATATGATCTACAAGCATTTATGTTATTATTAGAATCATTTTTTTTTTTTTTTTTTTTTTTTTTTTTTTTTTATATATATATATATATATATATTTAGGTGTATCTTATTTATAAATATTATATATATTCAACAACACTGCAATGCAAGAAATAGTCTTTACATCAAAAGAAAAAATAAAAAAACAGTGGACCAGCCATCTAAAAATAAAAATAATAAAATAAATAAAGACGAGTTCCTGCACAGTAAACAAATACATTCCATTGGCCATTGGAAACTGCATTTGTGATGCAAAATATATTCATCAAACTTTTTTTGCGAGAAAAAATTAATTGCGATTTCTTAAATTATAAGAATGGGTAGAATTATTGCCAATATTATGTGTTACATTGGAGTTGGGCTCAGTAAACAAATAATTACGTCGAGGAGGAGCAATAAGGAGTCTATCAATATGGACTCTGAAAGCTTTATTATCAGGTGCATGTAATCTCTTAATAGAAAAGGAAACTGGCGAGTATTTTTGTACAACAATAAATGGCCCAGAATACTTGGGTTTAAATTTATCTATTGATTTCAAGTATACAACATCATGAACAGCAACAGGCCTCAGTTTTGCACGTTTTTGAAAATTTTGATATCTTTTGTCTTGATTTTCTTTAATGTTAGAATATGCTTTGCTATAGATGTTATCTAAGTCGTGTAATAATTTATATATGTCTACATTTTTATCTAAAAATGGTTGATTCACAAATTGGTCAAATGTATCAAATATTAAAGACAGTTCCCTACCAAAATGAAGTAGGTTAGGTGAAAACAATGTGGATGAATGTGTTGAACCATTATAAAGTGATTTATGTATAGCTAGTGAATTTTCAAAAGAATACCCCTCAAAAATTAAAGTGTTAATTGAGTACTTTATAGATTTATTTAGCCTCTCGGAAACAGAGTTGCTTTGAGGGTGAGCAACAGATGAATGTAAAATTTTTATGCCAAGTTTATCATTGAAAATATTATAAATAGTTGATGTAAATTGTTTGCCTAGATCTGATAATATTACTGACGGTCTACCAAATGTTGTAATGTAATTAAATAAACATTTAACTATTTTTGATGAAGAAGTGTCTTTTAGTTGAAATAATTCAATGTGTCGCGAAAAATGGTCAATCACAGTCAAAACTGAATGTCCATCTATAAAAGGACCAACCAAATCGACACTAATAGTATGCCCTGGATGTGTTGGAGTATAGGTGGGTTGTAGAGGAGCTGGTGGTGTGTTATGGTGTTTATTTTGTAAACATAAAGTACACGAAGCAACAAAATTTAAAGTGTCTGTGTACATACCTTTCCAATAATATCTATTTGATAAAAATTCGTATGTTTTTGTCAGCCCAAAGTGAGAAAGGTGTGAAATAGTTAAAACTTTAGATTTTAAAGAATGTGGTACAACAATCAGATATGAAAAAGTATTATTATACAAATTTTGTTTCTTGTACATTAAAACTTTAGAATCTGGATGAATAAAAAAATTATCATTATTTTTTGAAAAACCTTTTCTCAAAATTTGCCTGTAAATAATTGACAATTTTGGATCATTCTTCTGCTCAGATACAAATGTATTATTTGAAATTTCCAAAAGGGGATCTTTATTTTGAGTATTACCAGAAACTAGAAAATTACTGAATTGATTTTGATGCATCGACTGAGTAGAAGTGGAAATTTGATTAATTGAATGTGTGTCATCTTGTACAATAGGAAGAGGTTGAGAACTGAACATTAATTCTGGATTTGTTTTTAAATTTTGTTGATTATTTGAGAAGTCTGATCTTGATAAATAATCCGCTAAAACATTTGTAGGGCCAGGAATATGTTCAAATTCAAATGAGTATTCTGACAACTCTAACAGCCATTTAGTAGTTAAATCAGCAGGACTATTTGTTTTTGTATATGTTTTTAAAGGAGCACTGTCAGACAAAATGATAAACTTTCTATTGTATAAGTAATATTTAAAAGCAATTACAGATTTATAAATGGCCATTAATTCAAGTTTGATAGCCGGATATCTTTTTTCAGACGGTTTAAGTGATTTAGAGAAAAATGCGACAGGTAATAATTGATTGTCATATTTCTGCATCAAAACTCCTGCAATAGAAATATTTGATGCATCAGTGTTGAGAAAGAAAGTGTTGTTCCAATCCGGTAATCTTACCATAGGTGAGTTTAAAAATATATCTTGAAATTTCTTAAAAATATCCTGATGATGTTTATTCCAAACAAATTTTGTTTTCGGTTTAGTCAATTCAATAAGTGGTTGAATTAATTTAGAAAAATTATGAATAAGAGACTTATAAAAGGTTACAACTCCTATAAAGCGTTTTAATTGTCTTTTTGTTGTAGGTGTAGGGAAAGAGTTTATTTTAATGATGTTTGACTCAATTGGAGAAATTGAATTATTCTCTATGTGAAATCCCAAATAATTTACAGCATTCTTATGAAATGTACATTTACTAAGAGCTAAGGTTAAATTATATTTAATTAAAATCTTAAGAATTCTTTCAAGTTTAACACATGTCTCTTCAAAACTATTTGCACCAAATATTAAATCATCCTGATACGCGTAAATTCCATCTATATTAATTTCATCAATTAAAGAATCCATAAGTGCTTGGTACTGAGAAGCCGCGTTTTTAAGACCAAAACATAGTCTTTTAAATTTGAAACTGCCAAACATTGATGTGAAAGTAATTTTATCCTGTAAATGTTCGGGTAAATCAATTTGATGATATGCTTGTTGGAAATTAAGACAAGTGAAAAATTTATACGCAGATAGATCAGCTATTATATTTTGAATTTTAGGTAATGGATAAGAAGAACCCTGAATTATGGAATTTAACATTCTTAAATCTAATGCGAGGCGAAATTTCTGTTTACCAGATCCATCTTGTTTTTTTTTTTTTTTTACCAATAAAATTGGGCAAGCCCATTCAGAGCAGTTTCGCTCAATAATCCCAGCCTCTACCAATTGGTTAATTTGATCTCTAGCTTCCTGCTGTAAAGCTTGAGGAATGGGAAAGGGCAAAGTCTTAATTGGATAGTCACTTAAAAATTTTAAATCTGGTACTACCTTGTCAGTATGCCCAAGGGTTTTCATATTTTTAGAAAATGCCGCGAAATTACTTAATAAAATTTGTTTTAACTTTGTTGCATGAGCCCCATTGAGATGTTTAATATCAAAGTCCATGGGTGTTAAATCTTGTTTTCTCATTTTTAATACATCACTAGAAGGTTGAATATAATTAATAAATTGCAAATCCTCTGAAATTTCAACATTATCATTTTGTTTTGAACCATAGTCAATAATTTGCTCAATTTCTTTTATTGTACCAATATTTGAATGTTTGTTTACATGCATACTTATATTAGTGTTATTCTTAACATATAACTGAAATTTTACTCTATCATATTTACTATTGCAATTTTGTTTCTGGGAATGATCAATATTAACTATTGAATCCAAAAAAATTAATTTGAAAGAACTCTTTTTACTCTGAAATAAATAATCAACCGAAGAAACTTTGGGACAATAAACAGTAATAGAAAACTCCTCTTTGGGTTGTAAAATAAGTTTTTGCCCCGTTTTTACTGATAGTTTCTTACATTGAGTATGCATATTAAGATTTTCTTCATGGTCGCTATATGTGTTTGTTATGGGAATACACAGGTCTTTTATTTTTAACAGAGACTTCTGCATATCTAATATTACATGATATTGTTGAATAAAATCATAACCCAAAATAACCCTAAATGCAGAACCTTCAGGAATATCTACAATGAAAAATTTTTGTGAAAAAAATTGATTTTGAATTTTAAAAGTAGTTTGTATACAAGATGAAAACTGCACATTCGAATTTACAGTCTTAATTGTGACATTGGACGATAAATGTTTATATTTCAAACTATGTTTTAATTTATTAAATGTACTTTCAGCTAACAGACTAACAGAACTACCAGTGTCAAGAAGTGTGTTTACCTTTTGTTTATCTAGCAAAATTTTAATAAGAGGTAATTTTGGAGAATTTATATGGACAGTAAAAATGTTCTCCCTTTTATCGCTATTTGTTTGAGTAGTTTTAGAATCAGAAATTTTTAAGATTTGTTGTGTTTGCGAAGCAGTAGAATTAACCAATCTATCACTCGATAATTTGGGTAGATTAAAGTCATAAGCAATATCCAGAGAAAAATTTTGTGCTGATGCTCTATTCCATTCCTGAGATGTAATTGCATCAGCTACACTACATCTCTGCGCTCGTTTAAATTTCTTTCCCTTTTACTATAGTTATTTCTGTCATAATTTTTACCCCTAGTCTGATTTCTCTGCCATCTAAAGCACTTAGTAGCAACATGTCCTTTTTTATTGCACAATTGGCAAATAGGAGAATAATATCTGTTTTTATTTTGATTACCCCTGAAATTTTGATTACGGCTTTTATAATTTTGTCTTTGTTCACTTTGCCTATTGTTTTTTTGTCTATCTTGCACTGGGGATTCGTGTGTATGGTTAACCTCATCAGATTTACTAGCAAAAGACAGATTTTTTAACCTATCTGTCAATTCAACTAACTTTTCAGAAAGTGTGTTTACAACGGGGTTATTTAAACTCATTTGTAATAAGGACTCATTGGCATTAATATCCTGCAATTTTTGTGCTCTGTTAACTGCCTCTTGATACTCAGAGATTCCCTCTTCTTGAATCTTAACTCTAATATTTGGGGGAATGGTTGAAATAAATTTAGTAAATTTAATGGAATTTAAAGCATTAGTATCTTTAATTTGAGAATATACTACTTCTGCCAAAATGTTTAATCTGTGGGAAAAATTTCTAATAGATTCTTGTGGTAAGAGTATTAAATTGTTAAATTCCACAAGAGCCTGAGTACTGCTCATTGGAGCAAAAAAATTCTTGAATTCATCCTTGATAAATTTTAAATCTGTAGATTTATATAATAAAGGAGATTGAGTCATGAACTTTAATGCAGGGCCGGTTAATTTTCCTTTTAAAATTGCCACTGCCTCTTCTGAATTTAGTCTATTTAATTTAGCATAAGACTCAATCTGATAAAAAAAAAAAAAAAACTCAAGTAAGGATGTGTCACCATCAAAATTTAAAATATTAATATTAATGTTCTTTTTAGTGGCCATCTTAATTATTTATGTTGGGTCAAATTAAATACTAATATATCTCAGAAATGCTTGAGTAAAAAAATATATTGCATTAAAATCAATGAGCACAAAAATTACGCATCTTTCCTTTTGATGCCTACGGAAAATGCATATGATAAAATACCTCATTAAAATATCTAATGTGTAAAAATATTACCAAAAAAAAAAAAAAATATATATATATATATATATTAAAATATTCCAAAAATATAAAAATAAATCATAAGGAATTGTAAAAATTTGCAATAGTAATTGTAATAAATCACTTTTAAAAAAAATCACAATATGCAAATAAAAGTATTAATCATCATGAAAGACAAAAAAATATATATACATATGAAATATCCCAACGAAATACTATGTGAAATTTACCAAAAAGTATATTTCAAAAAAAAAAAATCTCAAAATAATAAAGAAATAAATCACATTAAGCTTTATAAGCAAAGAAAAATACTAATTATCATGAAAAACAAAAATATATATATATACTCATATCAAATGAAATACTTGTATAAATCTATATATCATAGTTAAAAACTCTCTTCCCTTGTTTTTTTTATAATCATTATCATTATTTCTTACTGCTGAGAACGGAACAAAATTAATAAAACCACAAGTTCCATTGGGATAGCTAAAATATAAGATAAACTTAACTTACCAATTCTTGGATATAACTTGGTTAAAAAATATTCTGTAAAAAAAAAAAAAAAATATCATTTAATTTTGTTTATTTTTAGTCAAATTATTTTATAATTCTGCTCAAAAAAATGGTTTATTTTTCTTCTATTTTCTTTCTTCTCTCTTCCGTTCCTAATGCATTCCTGCAATATTAGAAAGAAAAAAAAATTAAAATTTGAGCAAGCGAAGTTGCCGATTACACACAGATGGATGTGTCCCACGGTAAAAAGAACTTTCTTGATTAACCTGTTCAGATCATTCTCATGCTTCCTTGGCAACATAAACGGACCAAAAACACTTTGACTAGTTCTATGTTCAGGCCCCACTCTCGGCCGCTTAGTTGAGCACAGATGACTGGCGATATCTTCAGGCCTCACTCTCGGCCACTTAGTTGCATCAAAAGAAATCTATCAACACAATGATACTCCAAGAAAGCCTTTTTTTTTTTTTTTTTTTTTTGAAGCCACAAGCACGAAAAAAAATTTCCTGAGTAGCGATATTTTCGGGCTTCGCTCACAGCCATCCATTCAATCAAGCATCTAATCGTAATAACAAGTAAGTTCAATGCTCGTAAAAGGAGACAATTCATCCACCAAAAATGACTTAGATAGCAGTTCCATGATGAGCTCTCCCCAAAGAAAAAAAATTTCAGTTATCAAAATATCATTCCGATTCCGTCGGGTTCCTCCTCCCCCTCCATTCTAGAAGGTCGGGGAACTGGAAGGGCACCAAAGTTCTATGAAGGAGAAGTTAGTAAATGCCAGGTTCTGTTCACACAACGGCCATGTCGTAGAATTGTGGTGAATAATACAGAAGTCTTTACCTCCAAATAAACAGCATATAAATCATTCTTAACTGTGTTTTATTATAGTAGCGATTCAATACATATGTTCTTAGTCACAGATAATTTTTATATCATCACTTCATTGGTAAAGCTGGAAAAATGTTCTATCCCAGTTATCTAGACAGAGAGGGAGGAGGAGACCAAAAAGGATCGTCTTAATCGAACGAACTCAAAATCCCAAAAGCTTCACTAAATCTGCCAGCCACAGAGAGCTTAAAATTGCAACCCCAAAAAATTGGCATCCTTAATATTCAGCCAAAAGAATGCCAAGCATTTTCTTTGTCCTTCTAACATATTAATACAAAATTTTTGAATATAAAATGTCGTTATAAAGTTAGATCGATTTGACATTGAGAAGCAACGCCAAATGACCTTCAACTCTCAACGTACATAAAAAGGCGACGCTTAGATCGCAAAAATCCATTATAAATCTATTTTTAGAATTATAATGACCCGCTTGAAATAATAATAGGTTTTTAACGTAAACATACAAGGGTAATAAACATGAAAAAATATGATTATTTTATTTTATTAATAGCTGTATATGCTAGAAACAGGTTGATAACGACTTTTTAAATTACCCTCTGAAAATAAATAATTATAGCTAAATTGATTTAATCCATTCGGGGAAATGTATAAACAGAACTACTTTTCAAAAACCCCGATATAAAAATTGCTTTATTTTATTATGAGAGTAATGCGTTTGTAACAAAAAGGACAAAGAACACAAATTTTGATTTCTGAATAAAACGGGAAATTCTATATAATTAATTAATTGAATTAGATAAATTTAAAAAGATTTTTTTTTTATTATTTTATTAATCCCTCCTTCTTGTTATATATTAAATTTGAATAAATAAATAAACTTTTAAAGGACATATGTGTGAGAACACTCACACACATGGTATCACTATTTTGATCATCCACGGAAGGGATGGCTATCTGGCTTTGGTGACCTAAAGAAAAAGGTATCATGGAGGACCTTTCAGCCACGACGGATTTTAGTTAGAATATTCGTCAAGTATTCAAAACTATCTAAATAAGAAATCAAAAGGACACAATGTCATTTTATTCAAAAAGTAGTTTTCAGCTTTTTTGAATTCTTGAAAGAAGACAGAAATGTCTATAATAGAAGTGCCTGGATATAGAAATTTCATGTCTAATAGAGAATATGATTACACCTGAGTACAATGTATGATTTTCAAATAATCATGACTGGAAACAACTCTTTTAGTTATTTATATTTTATTTATTTACTTATTTGAGATTTCGTATAATACTACTAACAGAAATTTCAAGAAAATCAATTAATCATGTGTAGAAAGTTCATTTCAAGAAAAATTGATGTAATACAGTTCTTATGGTATAAATTTAAATGCTTGTACATGAAAAAAAAAAATATGTATATTTTTCGTTAATATTTATTCATTATAGATTTATTGTTAAATTACTCAAAAAAATAAATTTTATGTTTAAAGGTATTAAATAAGGAAACTATTATTAACAATGCAAAAAGCATCCTAAATTTTCAACAATTACCAAAAAAAAAGATCGATGTAGAAATTGAATTTTTATGCGTTATTTATAAGACATTTTCCATATTTACAACCACTAACGGTGTATGTAAGACATGGAGATGGGATATGTGCATTTTTTATTCATACACTAGAAGGTTACGC
Source organism: Salticus scenicus (assembly GCA_963930645.1). Lineage (NCBI taxonomy): Eukaryota > Metazoa > Arthropoda > Arachnida > Araneae > Salticidae > Salticus > Salticus scenicus. The sequence continues at coordinate 128,351,252 of OZ005649.1, read as the reverse complement.
CCTCATTGCTGGTCACTATTTTAAAATGAATCACTATAGTTAATGAATTCTCAAAATTGCATTAATTTTTATCATGTGAAAAAAAAAAAGAGAGAAAAAAAATTTCTGCTTGGAAAAATGTCGCACATGGTCCCCACTGCCTTCGTCAATGCAGGCCACTGTGCGCTGCGCGCGTGCATTTATGTTCGACACTCTTAATGAATGACTATATTATCGTAAGGGAAAAACATAATTATAAAATATTTAAAAAAAAAATCTTCTCCCATCTGTGGAAAAATTGGTCCGGGCCCACACTTCCTGCGGCAGCGGTACAGGCGCGCAAAGCGCGCATTGTCCGTCACCTACCGTTCCCACCCCTCCAAATTATTTTAGACATTAAAAATACTCGCAATCGTTCTCTCGGTTCTTTTAAACCTAATAGTACTAATTTCTAACATTCTATCTAAATTCATTTCTTTTTACCCCTGCGCCCGTCCCCCTTTCTGCCCCTCGTAATAATTCTGCACTTTCGAAAATATCCGCAATATATTTATCGGGCCTCAAAACCTAACAATGCTAATTTTCAGCGCTCTAACTCTTATTTATATATTTTTGTCCTCCTAATAATTTTACAAAATCGAAAATATTTGCAATCTAATTCTAGGTATCAATAACCTCCATGTGCCGATTTTGAGCGACCTAACTCTATTTTTTTTTTTTTTTTTTTTTTTTTGCCCCTCCAACCCCTCCTAATAACTTTAAAATTCGAAAATATACGCAATCAATTTGTAAGTATCAAAAACCTCTATGTACCAATTTTGAACAGTCTAACTCTATTTTTATTTTATTGTTTGCCCCCTTCGCCCCCCTTTCTGACCCTCCTAATATTTTTACACTTTCGAAAATATTCTCATTCGACTTGCAAACCTGTAAAACCTCTCTGTACCAATTTTGAATGGTCTAACTGTATTTCTATTTTTTTTTTTTTTTTTGCCCCATAGCCCCCTTTACCGCCCCACCTGGGACGAATTTCTAAAATTAAAGAAATTAGTTTTTATGTATTTGTGAGAGCTACATTTTAGAGCAAAAATCTCACATATATATTTTTTTTCTGTGTGCGATATTATGGATTATTTCAAATCACGTCCCCCCTCTCCCCCTCTTGGGGGCTGAATTTCTAAAATTCCAGAAATTTATTTTTAGGTATTTATATTAGCTATATATTAGAGCAAAAATTTCACATATATCTGTTTTTTTGTTTGAGATATATAGGAGTATGTGAAACCCCGTTCTGCGCATGTGAAATCACGTTTTGCTTCCTTTCCCCTTTGGGGACCGAATTATTAAAATTCCAGAAATTGGTTTTTAGATGTTTGTGTTAGTTATATTTTAAAGTAAAAATTTTACGGCTATCTGTTTTTTTTTTTTTTGAGATATGGAGATTTTTGTGAAATCACATTTTGCCCCCCTACTCCCCCTTGAGGGGGCGAATTTCGTAAAATCGCTTCTTAGGGGGTGCTTACACTATATGTTCTATAATCTGACCCAGTTTCGAGTCAGTGGCTCCAGTAGATTTTGCTGTGCGTTGATGAGTCAGTGAGTGAGTGAGTGGAAGTACTCTTTTATATGTATAGGTTGGAATTCATTCATTTCCCAGCCGCTCTCTCTCTCTCTCTGTGTGTGTGTGTGTGTTATATGTCGTCACTGCTTACGCAGCTATGGCGTAGTCATTGAATCATTTCCTATTATGTCTTCCATCTTTTGTATGCGCGCGCATCTGATTCTCGTCAATTCAAGACTAGCTGTTTAAGAGGAAAGACATTTTGTTAAAATTAATGTTTTGTTTTAATTGTTAAAGGTCCTTATGTTACGTTGCAATAAACGTTGTATTAGTGTCCTATGACCTGAAGTATCTGTGCCCATACATATATTAACGAAATTTTAAACAAATCATTTTCCGTGCATTCATTGTAAGTATTGACTTTTTCATTTTTAAAATTGCGTATTCACCAAGTAAGTTGTATAATATATCTCGTTTGTGCAAATTTTTTAACCCATGTGTAACGGTAGTGCCAAAATCTCCGCTATCGGCGACTTTTTGAGCTAACTTTTTATTTATTTATTTATTTATTTATTTATTTTTTTTTTTTCAGAAATTAACTTCCTGAGTTTTACACAGTCAATATATTAAATTTAATTTCCTTCCATTCATTAGTTTTAGCTGTAGATGTCTCCAATCTAGGAAAGTTATTTTATGGCCACCCTGTATTTATTTATGTATATTTTATGATAATATTTATAAAACTCCAGAACGAATGAATAAATTCTACTTTTTGGAAAATGTAGAAGTTTTTTATTATTGCTCTGCGTGGATAAATACAACATTTTCCTGGGTGAATTTGTATCAAAAAAGCAAATAAAATTAATATTTCTCTCTCTTTTATTTTCCTACAATTGAACGTTTAAAATTTGTTTATTAGGACCTTGAATAAATTCTCGCTGTTTCTTAAAAGATAGCATTACTACGTGCACATAATTTCAGATAGTAACGCATCTAACGGCCGTATTCAACATTAACTTCAACTTCCGGTTCAACTCAAAAACTTGAAAAGCATCTAAAAGCAAGGTGCAGCTTTCCAGCAAAATTTGACCCGCTGTTTCTGCCATCTCGCGTGGAGGATTTCATATAATCTTTTATTGGTTTCTTTCACCTAAAAATGTCTGAAAATAAGTATACCGCTAAATGGCAGAAACAGCACGGCAAAATTTGCTGAAAATTTGCACCCCGCCTTTGTACGCTTTTCAGATTTTCATGTTCAAACGGGAGTTGAAGTTATTGGTGAATAACAGCATTAGAGGAAGTACTGTCGATAAGCTTAAACTTTAATGTATGTTAGTTCGCTACAGTGTAAACATTTTTTTTTTTTTTTTTTTTTTACTTTCTCTTACCCATAAGCTAGAGAAAGTATTGTTTTTGGGTCAAATTTTCGAACGCGAGATTTTGTTATATTTACACGTTTTGAGGTCCCCTGAATACATAAATCATGTTTTTAGCAAATGGTCTGTGTGTATGTCTGTGTGTATGTCTGTGTGTGTGTCTGTGTGTGTGTCTGTGTGTCTGTCTGTGTGTGTGTGTCTGTGTGTCTGTCTGTTATCAGCATATCTCAAAAACAAATTATGCCAGAAAGTTCAAACTTGGTATTCTAAATGTGTATCATATAGGGATGCTACAGTAAGCTTTTCGTTAAGATCAAGCTAATGGTTTGTGTACAGGGACAATCAAGAGAATTCTAATACATTACGTCTATGGAGGAAATTGCAGGAAAGTAGAGTTTAACGTCTATAGACTGCACTAAACCAAATGAAACGAATATATATATTTTGTAATAGAGACAGTTAACTGGGAAAATATTTTTGTGTATGTAGGAGCCTCGCCTCCCCCCTGGGGGGGAAGTCCCCCCTCGAGGGGAGTAAATTTTCATGATGGTATCTTTCAAAAGAGCTCGCCAATATCTTTAAAGCGAATGGTTGAACCATCGATCTGCGATAATTTAAAACAAAGTTATCGATTTTTTTTACTTTTAACGAAAAAAAACTTAGCAAAAAAAATCGTACTTTTTTTTTTTTTTTTTTTTTTTTTTTAATTTTGAGAATAAAATGGACTTTTTTTTTTTGGATATTTGGTGTTATACTACTTCTCCAATATGGAAATCGTCTGCATTATCATGATAGATAATTTTTTTAAATAATAATTTTAATAAATTATTTTTTAAAAACAGACTTATTTTTTAATAACCGAATTAAATTCTATATAAATGTAGATGCATTAATGAAACGGAGGGTTGAGGGGGGTGGTAGCCCCCCCCCACACACAGAACTAATTATCATATAAAACTCTTCAGAAGCCTGATATGAATTGTTTAACATAGGTTTACATAACAGTACTCGTTATCTTACCTATTAGCTGCAACCTGTATTTATTGTATTAAATTTCAGGATAAGAGAAAGTCGTGTGAGTGACACACCAGATTATTTTTAGTTCTAAAAATGTCAAGTTTTGTGACAAGTACAGAGTGTTTGCGGGGAAATTTATTGCACTTTTTATTCAAAAGAAATCTGCATCTGGAGCATACAAAATTCTTGTTGAGACTTACAGTGAGTACATTCTGTCGGAAACAAAAGACTATTTTTGACGCTTCAAAATAGCGATTTTGATTTTGGAGGTAAAAAGCGTTCTGACGCACCACAAAAAGTTTGAAGATGAAGAATCAGAGAAATTACTTAATGAAGACTTATGTCAGACTCTAGCTGAAATTGTTAAATCATTGTGAGTAGATGATACAATAGTTTAGAAACGTTTGAAAGCATTACTTTAAATAAAATATTAATCCTCCCCACCCCAACCCCCCCCCCCCCAAAAAAAAAAAAAAAAAAAAAGAAAAAAAGAAAAGAAAACAGCGGAACTTATTTAAGCTCCTAATACTTTTTTAAAAAGCTACCTTTTTTTATATATATATTGAAGCATTCATCATAAATTTTATTTTGGAATTTATAAAGTAAAAATTAGATTAACATAAAATAATACAGAAATATTTCATTTTTTTCCCATAAAAATATTTTTTTGTGGTAGAAACGAAAAATTCAAAAGCCTTCCAGCTGTAGTTAAAATTCAATATAAAATAAAGTAAATGCTTATATAAAACTTTCCCCAAAAGGTAATCTATCTTCAAGTGACACCGGAAATAAGGGCGAACTTTTATCGATAAATGAAACAATGCTATTGACTCGTGCGCTTGACATAAGATCAATAAATCAGCAGCCAGGGCGTTCGACTTGCTTTCTAACATGACAATGTATAGTATTCATTAAATTCTAAACTCGTGTCCCATGAGATATTTCGTTGCTTGAATATTGATTTTAAAATAATGCAAATTTCCATGTCAAATATTAATTTATAAAACAATGATGTATTGCTGAAATTTATAAGCATGTTATAGAAAATTTTGTTCACTTGGATTCACTAATAAAACTTTGTAAATCGTAATTTATTTAGAAATAAAATATATTGTTTTTTCCGAACTATAAATTTATAATTTGTTGTAATTATTATATAAGAGTAAAAAATATAAACTAATATAGAATGTATTAAAAAATCAGTTATAGTTTCAAAAATTCAAAACATGTCTTATTTTTAAATTTTCATCATAATTTTTTTTAAATTTAAAATGGAGTTGTGATATTTTTGAAATTTACTATATTTAGTAAGGCAACTTTCTTTAAGAACTTCATAAGGCAGTTTTCTTTTTAGATCAAAAGTACTGCGAATTATTGAAAAGGAAACCTTAAATCAATATTCAAAACGAGATTCAATAACACTTCAGTAATGGACAATGTGTTATTCTAGGATGCATTTTTAAATAAAGAAATAAAGAATAAATAAATAAATAAAATCAAGTTTTTTTTTTTTTTTTATTGATATCTTAAAAAAATATAAACATATTTTCGAAAATAAATAAATAAATAAATATAAGCTAAGGAAATATGCGTAAAAACAATTTGAAGGCGTTCTGGTTGACAAGATTGCAGCTCTTCTGGTCATCTGAAATAAAATTAAAAAGCAAGATTTTTAATTAGTAAGAATATTGCTATTTTCTGTACCTAAAAGGAAAAATAATTCGTAAAATGGTGGCTATCTGAGATATAAAAGTGGTTGGAGGCAATAGAAGGTTATAAATTGCAAGTTGATAAAAATTTGAAGTAAATTAGTTAAAAAAAACTTGAGACATCATATTAAACATGTTGCTAAAAGAAGTTAAAAAAAACTGCGTTTAAAGTTTGAAAAAGAAATTAATGGCTTTAACAATCCATTAGTATTTTGAGTTAATGACCCATACATCTGGGTAATAAGTTTTCTGATTACAAGATTTAATTTATCGGTTTTATTACTTTTAATACTTACAAGGGAAGTGTGAATCAGTAAAATTGCTATTAAAACCAAACCAAGCTTAAATTAAAGAGCATGGTCGAAAACATTGGGTACAGTACAAATTTCCTGCAGCCACTCCCATGGGGGAAGATATGACCCCCTAATAGTTTTAGTTATGTCTATAAAAGCCAACAAAACACACACCGAGGTGAGGAAGGATGGCGTAGTGGTTTACGTGCTTGACTTCTATTGCGAAGGTCCCGGGATCGAGTCTCCGCATGGGCGTTTTGTATTTTAGTTTTTTATTTCAACTGAAATATTTATTTTTTACATTTTTAATTAAATTCAACCATTGTTTTAAGAGAAAATATTAATTATATTAAAAAAGTTTTTTTTTTTTTTTTTTTTTTTTTTTTTTTTCCCAGCGCGGACAATTTAATATTTTTGTAATTTTTAACCAATTTATTTATTTATTTATTAAATTTAAAGAAATTAATAATTTAACGGAAAATAATTTTATATTACATTTAGATAAGATATTTTCATGATTACATTCAGACAAATTTTGTCAATAATTATGTTTTATGTAGATTTTTAATTACTATTTTTTAACGACGACATTAATAGCAAGAGTTAATCGTTTGCTCCCAATTCTACTATTTATTCATGCAATTTTTTGCATGAAAAATCCCGAATGAACAACAGCTGTTGCTTAACTATTCGACGTCACATTTAACTTTTATTTCAAATATTTCATTAAACAACAGTCAAATTTGGTGTTCTCGCAAGAACTGATAATAATATTGAACACAATGACAAATTTTCTTAAAATGATTTTACTAATTTATAATTAGTTTACACCTCAAAAAATTCAAAATCTGGGTAAATGAATTTTACAAATCTAGTAATCTTGACGAAAAGCCAAATATTTAACAAAATGTTCGTGATGAATAATAATTGACGGTGAACAAAATTGTAATTCAAATAATTGTGATCAATCTTTTTATATTTCTTATTCTAATTGTGAAAAATACTTATGTTTTCATGATTTTTCTACTTTTAATCATAATTGTTATAAATTAGAAACTATATTCGTAGCTTTAAACATGATTTTCTTTTTTATAAATCAAAAAATAAAAATATATATTTCTTAAATTCATGGTCAATACTTTATTAATTGGAATAGTCACAAAAAAAATCTTCTTAATGTAATAAAAATTTTCTCTTAAAATAATGATTTAATTTAATTAAAAATGTAAAAAATGAATATTTCAGTTGATATAAAAAACTAAAAGACAAAACGCTCTTGCGGAAATTCGATCTCGGGACCTATGCATTAGAAGTCAAGCACGTAAACCACTAAGCCATCCGTTCTCACTTCGCAGTGTGTTTTGTTGGCTTTTATAGACTAACTAAAACTATTAGGGGGTCATATCTCGCCCCCATGGGAGTGGTTGCAGCAAATTTACACTGTACCCAATGTTTTAGACCATGCTCTTTAATTTAATCTTGGTTTGGTTTCAATAGCAATTTTACTCATTCATACTTCCCTTGTTAGAGCTGGATTTGTATGGATCGACTAAGTTGCTGCATTTCTAAAATAGCTATAACTATATAAATTATTGGAATTTTAAAATTTCCTCTAGAGTATATACTATTTAAGATCAACTTTAAGGATATGCAAAAAATTGATTTAAATTCTAGATCAAGACCACAATACCCCATCAATACACTTGTAATGAATTTCAAGGTCTAAAGAACAATATGTTTATTTTTTAACAACTAGCCATATTAGAAGTGTATATTTACGCCGGAGAACAGTTGCGGCAGTAAATTATTTTTTTCCTTTTCCTTTTTATTAAGAAGGCATATTTATATTTTACGATTGTCAATATATACTACATAAAACATTTCAAGGAACATGGCCCAATGTCCTTTCTTGGACATTGTGCCATGAAAAAAACACCTAACCAACCAACCATTTCAAAAAGTGTGTGTTGCTTCTATTTCGTGAATACCTCAAAAAATATTCATCACATAAAATGCTAAAAATCTTAAAACTAATGATAATTCCAGGAAAACACTCTCACGCACATTTTCTGAATAGTTTAAGTACTGGCATGAACGGTACATTTTTTCAGTGTCAGATGAGCTTAGATAAAATAAGCGTCTGAGACCCTCGATGGTTTTCAGTCTTAGTTTGTTTTTCATTACTTTCAGAGAACATTAGATAAAAACTGCATCATTCGTATGCATTTTGGGTAAATTATTTCATACGCTTTTACGGGGTTAATTGAGACAGATTTTCCCATATCATATAAAAAGGAAAGAAGCGTATTAAAATATTTTTTTTTTTTTTCCTTTTTATATAATTAAATATTTTGGGTATGAAATTTTTCTTTATTTGAAAAATGAGTATGTTGCATCAATCACAAAACTTTCTTCTGTATCATTTAATAAAACGGCCCCACCTATAACACGTTCCCGTACACGGAAAAATTGCAGCACAGCAGTGCCACCTATCTGACGGTATGCACTTAAATTAAATAATGTTTTAAACTTGTTATTCTGAATTTTATTTAAAAAATGTGCAACGTGATAAAAAACGAATAAGATACAGTTGATTAAAATTCAAAAATTGTTATTATTTCTAGCTGTTTTAAAACACATATATGTCAAGTTTGGTTTCAAATATATTAATAAATTTCATATATTCATATGGCTAAATAAGCATCGTTTCATTATTTCATTGACAGATTGAATAAAGGGTTAAATAGCTGTTAACTGTGTCTTTGTTGAATACCCATTATACTACAGTCGAACAAACTAACACTTCAACGTCCCCACAACTCTAAATGTGTTTCATAAATATTTGTAGACTATTCTAGGAACTATAATTTTTAAATATGTAACATTGACGCATAAAAACATTGCTAGTTGATATTAGTCATAAAACATCCGAGAAGTACTAACTGTGATTACAAATTTCTTTGATTAATAATTTAATTGCGGGTTTCTCAATGCATCATTATAGCCATTTTTAATATTTCAATGTAATTATTTATTCTATAATATTCAGGAAGTATTTCACTTCAGAATAAACTATAAATTTTTTGCTTGGAGAAAAAGTAATAATGCAGTAACTTAAATTCCTGTTAAAATATGTACACTTCTTTAGTTAAAATAGTCTAATAACGGCACGAAAAAATTTCGATGACTCGTAGTTTACAGGATAATCACCATTAGCTCTAGTTTAAAACAAACCGTTTAAGCGAATCATTATATTTTCTATAAGAAATTTTACTCCCAGTTCTAGTTTTTCATTTAAAAAACAATCATTTCTAGTATGATTTTGTTCTACAACTCAATCTTAATGTAATCACTATGCACCATCATTTTTAATTTTATAATAAAATTCCTTAAGTTTAATTCGCATTATATTTTATGCTTGGATTCATAAGAGATTATCAAGAATTTGGTGCATTACATTTTAACATTTTTTAAACTGAGAAAGAAAAAACAAAAACTGCCTTCAAAGAAAATGAAATGGAAATGTTAAATTACGTTTTAGATGCCTTGGGAGCACCAGACTTCATGTGATTAATGGACGTACTCGGAAGGATAACGAGGGAAAATATTTTATAAAATAGAAAATGATGTTGAGAAAACATCCATAAAGCTTTAAATGGATTTTTTCTAAAAATACTTTTTTTTCCGACTTACATAAGAGTAAATTTTTTATATACAAAAAAAAATTGTCCACGTATTTTTTCTTAGATATTGTAGTTCAACTCGTTGAGATCATTAAGATTGTATTCTGTAATTTTAGAAAGTAAAAAATATGTTAAAATTTATTTTGTTCATTAAAATAAACAATTATCATTTAAAATGAACAAATTTATATTCGACCCCTAAAAATGATAAAAAGTTATGCTGCTTGACTGAGCAATTTATATTGTTTTTTTCTATGAAAATATATAAATGTTTAAATCATATTCCAGTACTTCAGGGAAAAACTTGTGGTAGACTGAATACAAATTTTCTTCCCAAAAAATGGTAAAATGTTCTATGTTTTTACTAAAACATGACACTTAATAATTGTAAAATATATCACAACTTGAAAGTTGTAACTACTAAAGCATAAAAAAAAAAAAAAAAAAAAAAATGTTTAGTGATGAATATAATGAGTGATTTCATGGTCAATGGATACAGTTTTAAAATTTAAATGACTTAAACTGTTTGTCATGCCATTGCCTCAAAGTATGAATAGAGCAATTTTTTTAAAGAAGCATAAGTGCTGTAACTACATCTATAAGATTTCAGACTATACAAACATGCATATATTTTGTACATGTTACAAAATTAAAAGCAGCGTTAAAGTTTAACAAGTGTTTTACTATCAGCGCCATGCAGTAAAGTACAATAAACTTTTTAGATATATGTATTATTATTTAAAACATAAGTAAAACAAAATCTATTTTAATATTTAATTATTTTACTAGAACTACGTGTATATATCTTTAAACGAAGTATATATATCGCATAGACAAGTGTCAATTCAAATTTTAAAAACCCATACAGCAACGAATGTTTGTGTTATGTTTCAAAAAGCTTACAATCATTCATAATTGTAACGCGCTTCATGTGTGCTTTCTCATATCTTGATTAAAGGTTCACAATTTTAGATGTTCTATCTGATACGTGATAGAAAATTTTTTGTTAATTTTTCATATTTTGTTACGATCGCGGACAATCTACGTTTCTGAAACTAATCTGAAAACAAACTAAATGCTTTGAAACGTTTCTGCAACGTGTTATCTGTTGCTGAAACATCTTGTGCTATTAGGAAAAATAAAAATACGGTTTGAAATACAGTCGGCAGCAAAATTATGAAGCACTAGCAATAATTCGTATTTAAAAGATGTACACCTAATACTATTTTTTTTAAGTAACTATTTATTGAGTGAAGTTAAATGAACATTTGTCGAGAGTAAGCCTGATCTTAACACTGTCAAAAAAAAAAAAAAAAAAAAAAACGTCCTGTTTCCTGCAGTTAGCTTCTAAAAATTTTCTGTAATTCAAAAAAATACGTTCTATCAACGGAAAAATTACGTTGATAGAACGTATTTTTTGAAATTACAAAAAAAATTCTGGCAGCAAACAAGACTTTTTTTTTTTTGACAGTGAATCTTATGCTGTTTGTAAAAAAGTAAGTTGATGATAAAAATTAGTGATCAAACTAAAGAAAAAAAAATGAAAAATGAAAAATGTGGATGATCTCTTCAATAATTTTTCTGTCGACTGTAAAAATGCATCACTTTATCAAAAAACCAAGAAAATTTGAAAAATACATTTCGTTAAAATTAATTACAAATTAACTCGCGATGCCGCGGCGCCGGCTAAAAACTAAACAACTCCCTTTTTATTGCACCTTTCATTTTACAATTTAACTCCTTTTTTTTTACTGCAAAAATGTCTTTTATCGTTGCATGCACTTTCTCAAAAAAGATTAAGTAAAAACTAGACATTCTTTTTCTATCATTATAGCGGGTAACTTGCAGCGTCCTCTTACGGCCAAATATTAAACTAAATTTAAGCTATATATTTTTCAAAATGTATTTTCTTTTCTAATATTAATGAAGCAAGCAGCGCATTTTTATCTGAAAACGTGTTTTTTGCATTCAAAAGGGCTTAAATATAGAATTTCTAGGCTTTTGCAGTTATCATTCGCGAGGTTTTTATTTAACGTGTTATTCTTTTAAACTACTCATCATTGAAGGAGTAATTGATATAATTATACGTCTAACATATTTCTTATACATTTAAATAATAAAATTACAAAAAAAGCACTTATAGATATTTTTAATGCAAAAAGCGGGCTTTCGAATTTGTCCCTTTGTAACTCCCTCCTCCAGAAACAAAAATCTTAAAAAACAAAACGGTGTTTTGGAAAAATCCTCCAGAAGACATACAATCAAAACTTTTCGTGCCATTTTTGGTAAAGTTCAACTCGAAATAACGAAATTTGCAAAATTTTCCTTCGAAAATCGTATTTCATTCTCCCCCTCCACCCCATTAAAATCGAAAATTCCGAAATCGCAAAAAATAATTTATTTGTATTTAAGTCCAGTCTCCTCATGTTCATTTCTCTAACCGTGAAGTAATTTGGTTATGCCCGCAAAACTGTTTTTGTCACCTGTTTCCGTGTGAGGACAAGGGACAATTTTACAAAATCTCGTCTTAATGTTGGTTAGGACATCAAAAACGACCTTCTTATTAAAATTCGTAACCTAGTCCTTCATAGAACAAACGGTGTTAAATGTGTCAGTCAACCAATGATCGGATTATTTTTATTATTTTTATTTATTTATTTAATTTTTATATAACTATATATGTAGATATATGACTGATAGATATGATGATTTACATGTGACAGTTTCAAAATCACTGGTAATCTTAAAGATAATTTAAGGGGGCAGCCTACTTTTAAAAATGGGATAAGAAAGAAATTTTCGATCAACTTTCAGAATTTTTAAAAAAAGAATGAATGCATGTATAAACATTTTTTGTTTGTTTTTTGAGTAGTATGACACTACTTTATTGATTAAAAATATTATTTTCATTTACTTTATAATAGAAAATTATTTCATTACAGATTTTTTTCTCTTAAGTATTCAAGGGTGCTTTCGCATTATTAGGATATTTGAAATAAAATATTTGTGATATGAACTTAAAAGTTTTCTCAACCATACTCTTTCACATAATAAATGAAATGAACTAAAAATAAGAAGTTCACTTATAATAGTTCATAATAGTAATAAGGTCATAAATTTGAAATTAAAAATCATAAAAAAAAAAAAAAAAAAAAAAAAAAATACTCAATAGATAAAAATTATGATTGTTGGAATATCAAAATTTTTAATGGTAATTTCATATTACAAATTTAATTTCTAATTAAACTCCATATTATTGAAATAATTAAAGACTTCTAGTTCAGATTCTTAATTTGAATGTTTTGTTTCATTCAAAGTAAAAATTGTAAGGATAAAGAAAATTATAATTCCGATATTCTGCGCGCAGTGAGAATACCCATGATTTTTTTTTTTTAATAATCGGCAATAAAATAATTTTCAATTTTAAAGAAAATAATAATAATATTTTTAATCAATAGAGTAATTCCATACTAGTTAATACAAAGAATAATATGTACATGCATTTATTCTTTTTTAAAAATTTCTGAAAGTTGATCAAGAATTTCTTCATTTTCCAATTTTATAAAGTAGACTGTCCCCTTAAATATAAATATTTATGTATAAATGTAAATATACGAAATGTGTAATCAAATTTACAATTATAACGATACTTTTGTAGACAACTTACATTATTTTAATAATTTCTCAAATGCCATCTTCTCATTGTAGTTAGTTCTTCTCAACATAAACTATATAAAATAACCATGAAATTGTAATACAACAAAGGAATTACGTCAATATTTTCCTATTTGTTTTTCTTTTAACCAGTTCCACATGATGAAATAGTCTTTTAGTACATAAAAATAGAGCAGATATTGATTAAACAATGGGAGGTCCATATGCGTTGAACCCTATTTATAAAAAATGAGATTTGTTATCATTAGCCTTTGCGATTGGAAATAGATTACTTGCACCTAAATATTTATTAAATTGGGTGATCTGGAGCAATAATTACATATAGGGAAATATAATAAAAATTTATTGCATGTAATGAATAACCACATTGTTAATGAATTTAGTGATCAGATTGTTTTTTTTTTTCTTATCTTATCAAACTAATCATATAACATTAATTTTCTTTCAACCAATCAGCTTGGCAATTTTGTATGAAAATTATTAAATAAATATCCGCGCTGAAAACTACAATGAAAATTAGATTTTTAACTGTCATAATATTTTTTGTATAATTATCCATTTGTGCAATAATTTCAGTTAACAAGAGCAATATCAAACAAAGAGACTAAAAAACAAGTCCTCCCGATTCATTCAAAAGGGTAGGTTGGTTTCGTTTTTCTTATCAAGTAGCCGTCATTTTGAAACAAAATAGCAGCTACAAATTATTAACGGACATGGTAGAAATATTGATGGGGCCTATGTGCATATGAAGTTTTAAACAAATCGGTTCATAAATACCTTTTTATGTAAATTTGAAATTCTGAAGTGGCCGGCACTTGAAAACAAGATCACGGGCCAAGCTGGCAAACAAATATATCAAATGCATTTGGGAGGATAACTCTATTGTGCAAATTTATTTTGAATTAATTCAGAATTTAAAAAATTATGGTGTTGAAAAATTAAGTGACCGCCACTTTTATCAAAATGGCAGAGCAAGTTGCTCAATGAATTAACCCAAGATATTTGTAAGATAAGTCTACTGTTCAACTTTAGTTCAAAAAAATTCAGTATTTAAAAAGTTATCGGGATAACAAATTCTCAAGTTTCAGTGTTCAAGTGGTCGCAACTTGAAAACAAAATTGCGGAGAAACTTGCCCTACGAAATCACAGATATTTGAATGATAAATCCATTTTCTAATTTTCGTTCGAAGTAATTTAATATTTTAAAAGCTATAGTGATAACAAATCTTCAAGTAGCCACCACTTGGAAACAATTTGACGCAACAAGTTGCCCAGCAAACTCATTCAATATATTTGAAGCATAAGTTCACTGTCCAACTTTGATTTGAATCAGTGCAGTATTTCAAAAGTCATTGATATGTCAAATTTTCAAGTGTCAATCTAAATGGCTGCAACTTAGAAGCAAAATGGCGTAGCAACTTGCCCAGCAAACCAAGCAAACTTCTTCACTTTCCAACTTTGGCTCAAACTAAGTCAGTATTATAAAAACTATTGTGATAAGAAATTTCCAAGTGGCATCGAGATTTCAAGTGGCCACCACTTCCAAACTAAAAAGCAGAGTGAGATGCCCAGCGAACTTATCTGAGATATTTGAATGATAAATCCACTACCCAAATTTGATACGAAATGATTCAGTATTACAAAAATTATCCTAACGACAAATTTCCAAGTGGTCGCCACTTGGAAATAAAATGCCGGAACAAGTTACCATGGGAACTTGTCAAAGATATTTGAATCGTAAGTTCACTATCCAACTTTGGTTTGAATCAGTTTAGTATTTTAAAAGTTAACGTAATGGCACATTTTCAAGTGGCAGCCTTATTTCAAGTGGCCGCGACTTGGAAACAAAATGTCAGAACAAGTTGCCCAGTGAACTCAGCCAAGATATTTATATAAGTTCTCTGTCCAACTTTGGTTTGAATTGAATCAGAATTTAAAAAGTTATCATGAATATAAATTTTCAAGTGGTAGCTTGATTTCATGTTTTCCCACTTAGTTTATAACATCCGCATTTTCTTAAAAGTGGTGGATAAAGTTCATTAATAAACTTCGTTGAGACCATGGTCTATGTATACATCAAAATTCAAAAGTGGTTTCCACTTGAAAGCAAAATGGCTGAACAATTTGGTCAACAAACTCATTCAAGATACACCCCGCGACAAAAAGATAGGAACAAAGGGTTTTTTCTTTGATTTTTCATAAAATAACGTTATCTAAATTGTGCTTATCATTTATTATTATTATAAAATAACACTATTCCTGGACTAATTTTTGTTGTAAGACTAATTTAGAAAAATTTTAAGACTAAAATTTTTCTAATTTAAGACTACACAGCGCGACAAAAAGATAGAAACAAAGGGGTTTTTTTTTTATTTTTGAATATGATTATTTTGAATATGAATATTTTGAATATGATTCAAATATTTAATATGTTTTTGATATGATAATATTTTGTTATGATAATAAATGATCAGCACAATTTAGATAATCTTACTTTGTGAAAAACTTAAAAAAACCCTTTGTTCCTATCTTTTTGTCGCGGAGTGTAGTCTTAAATTAGAAAAATTTTAGTCTTAAAACTTTTCTAAATTAGTCTTAAAACAAAAATTAGTCCAGGAATAGTGTTATTTTATAATAATAATAAATGATAAGCACAATTTAGATAACGTTGTTTTATGAAAAATCAAAGAAAAAACCCTGTGTTCCTATCTTTTTGTCGCGTGGTGTATTTTAAGATAAATTTAATGTCCAAATTTTGTTCGATTTGGAGTACTATTTCAGAAGTTATCGTGATTATAAATTTTCAAGTAGTTGCAAAATTTCAAATGGCTACGCTTAGTGACTTTTGTTTTGCGAGTAAGAATTTTATTCGGTTGCCAAGAGAATCTCCGTGGAATTGAGATTTTTATAGAATTTTGTTGAGAGCCTTTATTGAACTGACAATTTTTATTGGAATCTGTCAAGAATATTCGTTTAATAAAGTTCATTTATCGAAAACAAACTTCCCTTTTTTAGACAAACTACTCCTTTTACATAAGAATGCCTACATTTTCGTAACAGTATACAAAAAAGTAAGTATTGTAAATGTGAAACTTAAATTTTGGCTGTATTGACACCTTTTAAATGTCATATACGTTTTGACTACATTTTCAGAAAGTATGTGTTCTGAGTATCACGGAAGATATTTGTCTCTTCAAATGAAGCAGAATTCCACGAAATTTTAGTTTAAATAATTTTAGTTAGATTTTTGTGCATGCCGTCTAACATTGCTATTTCACAAATTTACCGATAGCTGTAACTCAATCTCTTAATATTTTGACAATTATTGACATTGATTATTGACAACTGCAGCAGATGAATATTAATCCGGTTATATTTTTATATATTTCTCTTAAAGTGCCGCGCCATTATTTCACATTTTTTATTATTTCAACAACAGCTACATCTCATGTCCATCTCAAAACAATACAGTCACTTTTCTTGATTTCTATGAGAAATTATTTCATTAAAACTTTGAAACATATCACTTGATAAAAAGCTAAAGCATTTTTTGGTGAATTCTATACTGCGACATGCTAATGTCTATAAATATGCTGTAAATAATATATATTTAACGTGCATGTTTTTTTTTTTTTTTTTTTTTTAATTCCTACTAAATTGTTACTATTGTTGTAGAGTTAGTGATTTTTGCTTGATATATCGCTCTCTTGTGATGCAGTTTTTACGTAGATATAAATGTTCATATACTATAACAATTAATTCGAGGAACTTGATTAAAAAAAAAGACGTGTTTGTTGTCGAATTAAGCTGATATGCCGCTCAGAAGGCAACGTTCCTATGCAACACTTTGCAAGATTAATGTATTTATTACATAATATTACCGTACATCATTAATGTTCTTCTCACCCTAACGCAGAACAGCATCAATCCTTACTCTACTGTACATATATTACAGATACTGAAAAAACAAAAATGTTGATTAAATGTAGGCTTCGATATTTTATACCTTGATAAGAAAACAAAATTCTTGTTTATGCAGCAATGCATAAATGTGAAAAAATTCACTAAATGTGCAATATCTCACATAGAGTTTAATTTGACACAGAATTCTTAAAAGTTTTTATGAAAAAAAAATTTAATAAATCTTATATTGAATAAGATTTCTAAATAGAAATAGGTGTACCAATTCAGCGTCTCATTCCCATACTTGATCTTAATAAACTTATTCTTGGTTGCATTAAAAAGTTTTTACATTAGAAAAAAATATCCTACTGCTTCAGAAAGTTTTTTAAAGCAACGGATAAATAGTGCTGGGAACAACTGTGAATTTATTAAACTATTCATTTGGAAAGTAAACAACCTTCCACTAAAAACTCCTAAAATAATTTAATTCCTAGTATCTATAATTCTAAAAATTGTTATAATAAAATGATAAAATACTTTTAATTTAGTATAAACTGGCATAAAGTGAAGTTTATAAAAGCACCGTTTTTTAAAAAAAAAATGTTATATGACACGCGAGTTGAATAGAAATCTCTTAACAATGCGAAAAATATAAAAATGAAAAAAGTAAACATGTTTTACAAAATAAACATTCAATTTCATGCAAAGATATTTTTTTATATGTACAAGTAAAAATAAGATAAATAAAAGTATTTGAAAAGAATTATGCTTTCTTTCCGGTTGCATTGAGACGAACAACTACTTAA
Organism: Salticus scenicus; assembly: GCA_963930645.1. Taxonomy (NCBI): domain Eukaryota; kingdom Metazoa; phylum Arthropoda; class Arachnida; order Araneae; family Salticidae; genus Salticus; species Salticus scenicus. The sequence continues at coordinate 128,333,250 of OZ005649.1, read as the reverse complement.
AGAATAAAAGATGTATTAAAAGGAGAAAGGATGAGAGAGTAAAATCTTGTAAAAAACAGGGAATAAGAAAGCAAGAAATAAATTGAAGACTAACCACACTACATACGATAAGTAAAAAGAAAGGAAATGAACACAAAAGAAAATACAGATTTTATAAGAAAAAAAGAATGAAAAAGGAAACAAAACAAGTAAAGAAAAGCAAAAATAAATACACTGAATAATCATTTTAATATATTATTATTTATTGGCATATTTTTTTAAAATTTTTGTAAGGAATTACTAACGAATTTATATGATAGATATTTAGATAGATAGATAGATAGTGATCACACACTGTATAATAAAAAAGAATTGCATTGAATGGAATAAATAAATAAACATGAATAAATAAATAAAAGTTCAGAAAAGTATTTATTATTATTGTTACTTTTAATATAGTCTAACATTATACAAATGAACATTTAAGAATTCTATATATAAGAAAAGAAGACGCGCGTGTGTGTGTACCCGGCACTTTTTAAGAAAACGGCAGATCGCTGAGCTACAAAAATTTGCATGAAGGTTCCTATTGACCTTTCCTGATTTGCCGCAAAACCCGATTTTGAATTTCTGATTTTTTTTTTTTTTAATTATTATTATTATTATTAAGTAAAACATGAAAACAATAAACTTATAATAGCTTTAAAATTTTCCATTTAGATATTATCTTTATTTAATTGCTGCCAAAAAAATAGACGAGTTTATTTTATTTATTTATTTATTTTTTTTTTTTCGATATTGAAAGAAATTTATTTTCACACGAATAACAAAATGAAAGATTAAATTTGCTTATGCGTACGACAAAATGACATCACTATAACTTCAAAATTAAATAATAATAAAATTAAATAATAATAATAAACTTATAGATAATCCTGGGCATTTTTTTTTCTTTGACGCTGAAGCAGAACGGGCATTTTTCGTCAAGGACTCTACAGTCGGTAACAATATTATTGAAGCTCTATTTAAAACACGTGCACCTAGTGCTGTTTTCTTAAGTAAGTATATGTCCAGTCATGATCTTAGTCTTGTTCTGTATATACAAAAGTAAGTTGAGGATAAAAATTAGCAATCAAACTAATATATATATATATATATATAATGTGAATGTGTACTTCAATGATTTTGCTGTCGACCGTACTTTCACAACAGCCATTTTAAGCCAAGTAGCACATAAAAAATGTGAATAAATTATAAGATATTGAAAAGAAAGAAAGAAAGAAAAAAGAAGAAGAAACAACAATCGCATAAATTATCTATTTTTGTTTCACTGTATCATTTTATAGTAAAAACCAAACTGGCGACAAAAATTCAAAAGTCGTCCAAAGGAAATATAATAAAGCTGTAACAGGATCAGTTTTACGTATTTATTTATTTATTTTTCTATGTACCAACCACTATTTACTTGTCATAAAATATTTATAATGTAAAATATATATGTACCGAAGGCAGTGTTTCCATATTTTGCGACTTTCTTATTCAATAGTCACAAATAATTTTGAGAAGTGATATTTCACATACATAATAATCGATTAATCTTCAGAGTGATTAGTCATCCGTTACATTTAAAATTTAGTGGTTGATTTTCAATTAATAATTCGCAAAATCTGGCAACACTGCCCAAATGTAAAGGACACCCTGTCACATTTTTTTTTTCTTTTTAGGAATTATGATGAAATTAATTAATGACATTTGTCATGAGTAAAGGAAATGGACATGGTTTTATGTTCTACTGTCCTAGCTCCTTTATCGTAACTGAGCATAATGCTTAATGCCTCTATATAAAGCAAATGAATACAAGTCAGGAATATAGTGATAACTATTTTCACAAAATGGACATGGTGTCCTTTACCTCTGAGGTGCAGATATATAACCATAAAAATTTAATTGTCCCATACAACAGACGTAGCGCACATAGCATATTGTGATAAAATATCTGGCGTGAAATTGCTGTTACTTTATGGTCGATCAGATAAATCAATTAAAACATTGGAAATAACGTCAAAGTATGTGTATAGTAAGTATAAAGTTGTTCAAATATAATTGAAATTCAAATATAAAAGGGCAACTTCAATTTTTTCCGATACTGTCTGTTTCGAAGTGTGAGCCGATAAGCACCCAAATTTAAGATTGTGGATAAGGCATTATAGCGGACAATAGGGAGACGTACCCGAGATTACGCGGGTGAGGAAGACGCTGCGGAAGTCACTGGGGACCCAAAGCAAGCTTTTGAGCAAATTCAGTGGATTTTGTTTTTTATTTATAAAGCGATATAAAAAGGGGAGTTGGTAGGGGGGGGTCTGTTTCTAATTTCTTTAAATATAGTGACCAGCGAAGAGAGCAATGCATGCAAGTAGAAAATAATTTAAAGAAAATGCTATTATCCATTTTCAGATAGTGACTAAAATTAATTCCTTATACCTCTATTTGTCTTTCTGAAAATATCTCTTTAAAAAAATAAATAGCATTTTCAGTTCGTAAGTAATTCTGAAAGATCTGAATTTTATTTAAAAATTAATTAATAAAAAAAAATATATACATGTTATAGAATTATTAACATTTAAAAATCTACTTTAATATATATATATTCAAATACGAACAATCCTACAAATTAGAAAGCTTCATTTATGATTCTACATCTACATACATTGGTTAACCCCTTAACGCGCACTGTCCTCGCTGCGAGGACACAAAATTTAAGATGCAGCTGCAAAAATTCATCCCGGAAATTTTTTAACAAAAATTCACATTTATAACATATCAGAAAAGGCCTGTTTTTTAAACCTTAAAATTTAAAATGTATTTTAGTTTAATTTAGTTCATGAATTCCAGTGGCAGTATAATTTAAATGTTTAAAATTGTCTTGCGCCGCAAAGGGTTAAAAAGTACGTATAAGAACAAAAGTACATAAAAGTACTTAAATCAATTGTAATCGATGTGAAGACCGAATTGTTTTCTATTCGTAAAGATTATTTTCTCTAAAGTGCTTTAAACCGTAAAGATAATCTAATGACTTTTTTTTTCTGTGTTAAAATATTTGTAAAAAAGCTGTTGGATAAAATGAATTATTGATTTAGAGATAGTTAAAAATTTACGTTTTTTAAAAACTGTGTAAAATTAAAACATTTTCCATAAACTGATTTTTTTTTAAAACATTTAACAAAAGAAAAGTTGTTTTAATTAATATCAAATGAATTTTTACTTTTTTGTTAGAGAAGGTTTTGTTTTGAGGTTAAATTTCCAAATTTAAATTTTTATTACATTTACACGTCTTGACATTCCCTGAACCCGAAATAAGGATTTTAGCGGTTGATTTCTGTATGTGAGTCTCTGTGCGAGAGAGTTTGTCTGTCTGTTTCTGTGTGTGTATTATCAATCACATAAATTTTAATTATTAATTTTACACATTAATTAATATCACAAACAAGAATTTTATTAATTAACACAAAAATTATACACAAAAATCTAAAAAAAAGTACTAACAAGAAGTACAAACTTGGAATTCTAAATCTGTATCATATAGGGATGCTACACTAAACTTTTCGTTGATATCCAGCAAATGGTTCGTATACAGGGACATCCAAGATAATTAAAATAAATTACTCCTATGGTGAAATTTCTAGCAGATACAGTGTAACAGTTATAGACTGAATTAAACAAAATAATATGCGTATAATTTTATATACTTAAAATCAGGTTTTTGTAGAATATCGTATGGAAATCATTGACCATTCGTTTATAAAGTTACCAAAAAAATTTAAATGTATTAGGGCTATACTCGAAATTGCCTGAATTGCATTTCAGTTGTGTTATGTGTTTTTCATATAGGTCTAAATATGAGTACACAATGATGTATTTATATAACTTACAGACAACTTTTAGGGCTACCCAAAATTAAGTGAAATCATTCTTTTCATTTGAATGTAATTGATGGAGAGTATTTTAAATTTTATCATGCCGACAAAAACTGCTCTGATATAAAAACTAATTTCTCACATTCAGAGAAACAAAGTATTTTGTGGAGTTCAATTTTCAATTCTGGCTCTTATGTGTTCTTCTGAATACGAAAGTCATTTTTTTAGCGGTTCACCTATACATATGAGTGTTATCAACATAACTTTAAAATACTTAATTTCAGAAAACTAAAATTTGTATTTTGAAGCTCTTATGAAGTTGAGAGTAAAACAGTTTGATCAAGATTTGGTAAGTTTTAAAGAATGTTACGGGTAAAATTGTCTAAATAATTTAAAATAAAGTTTAAAATTTAATAACATACGCATTTTTTTTTCTAAAAATATAGGTACAGGGGATATAAATATATTTAAATAGATGTTTGTAAGGGAAACTCCCTCCCCTTATATATGTCAGATTATACTGTATCTAAACCTATTTTAAATTGCTTTTTATGTAGGTTCATATACGGAATTTGTTATTTCTCCCCTTTATATTAAAATTTTATCTAGAGTATTGAAATGTAAGGTAAGAGAATATTGTGTGAGTGAATCCCCAGATTATTCGAGATCCTTTGTACAACAACATGTGCAAACTTTTAAAGAACTAGGTCAAAAATTTTTTTGCAAAATTTTGCAAATAGGAGCAATAAAGCACTTTTGTGAAAATAAACGTTACAGTCTGAAAATGTAATAAAGTTCGGTTTTAACAACAATTACAATTTTAATCATAATTTTTGAACCAAAAAATAAAGAATCATAAATGAAGCTCAAAATGTTCGGATTTGTTCGTCATTCTACTATACGCAAAAAGTCAAATTTCTTGAAGTTTCAAATCCCCTAGACTTCTTAAAGATATCTTTTACATTGCAAAATGAAAAAATGTAAAAGATTTCGTTAAAAAATTTTATTTTGTGAAGAACATATTTGTTTAACTAAAATATAACTTAATGCAAGATATATTGATGTCAATAACGTGAATGTGCAGTTCACCTTCAGAAAAAAGTTATAACTTGGTCAATGACCCTCTTTTAAATAATAATAATAATAATAATAATAATAGTAATAAATAATATATAAGCATTTCGACCTTTTCCCCCTTCCCCCCCCCTGCCAAAAAAAAAAAAAAAAAAAAAAAAAAAAAAAATGAAATTCTGGCAAAAGCAGAATTTAGTTTAGTACGGAGGACTATTAGTTTTTTTTTTTTTTTTTTTTCAAATTATAACATCGCTTTCAAATTATTCAATTATATTTTCGATAAATTTTCGATTTCGATAAATGTCGAACTACCGTAAAACTGGTAACATAAAAATCCGTAGATTGAGACTAATAGTCCTCCGTATTAATAATAAGACAGTTTAAAGCTCATCATCATTCAGATGCTAAGCGTGAATCAAATTCATTTTTCCTTTGTTCCCATAATAATCTATGGGACCTTGTTCCAGGTTTTATAATAATAGATCATTCAAAAACGAGTTTTTCCCCTTTTTTTTTTTTTATCCTTTTGAATATCTCTTTTTCAGCTTAGTGCGCTTTTTTTTTTTTTTTTTTTTTTTTTTTTATGAAATAGAAAATTAGAATAAAAAAATTACTTAATAAAATTATTATTATTATTATTTTTAATGTTCAATAAGCTAAAAGGGAACACGATTAAAAAGTAATATCCAAATAAATAGAATTAGGAAAACTTCGTTTTCGAATTAAATATCTTTTTAAAAAGGAAGCAACAAATATACCATAGAATAAGATGAAGAGGAAGAAAGGGCGAATCTGGCTGATTTGCAGCTTTAGTGGTGTGAGAGAGATAGTAATGACTGCATAGATGAACTCACAAATGATTGTGAGGAAGACTTTACAAATAGTATTATTCATGACACTACAAATACTATAGAATATATTACACAAAACACCTATAAGAAACTGCTAATTTTAGCTTTAAATTCTCATCATTTATTTATTAATAATCTATTAAGTAGTATGCAACCTACATATAATCTTCAATAGATCAAAATAAATGGTTTTTTCACTGTTCCCCGCTCGAAGGTGGTAGAGCGAAAGTGGCGGTTTTGATCCAAAGCTGTCTCTGTACTAGAATCTGCCCAGTTAACAGAAATCAGTGAGTCATCAGTTGGTGCTCTTCACATAGTGAATACGTTCAAGAAAAACTTACAATTACATGGTTCTAAAAAATAATTAAAATTCTTTTACCAAAAACATATCACTTTAACCACCCGATGCAATTTTACAGTATTATTATGAACAGAAAATTAACGTATTTTACAACAGATAATACTTTACATAAACATTTAGAGAAGAAAATAATTCATTTCCACCAACATTTTATTTGAAATATTGCATGTTTAATGTAACCTTAACAACTAACAAAAACACTAATTACGCATCATTTTATTTATATGCAAATGAAAATTTTCAGATATTTGTATGTACTTTTGCTTGTCAGTTCTATATACAAGGAAATAAATAGAAATACTTTTTTATAATTTTTTATTATTATTATTATGCTTGAAATTGACACTGATATATATAATGTACAATGGTAAATACACATTTGGGATTATTAATATTATTTATTTATAAGATACGTTTAATTTCAATATTTGTCTTTTAACTTCCAAAAACATTGATTTTTATTTATTTACTAGATATTGCATGTTTTTGACAGGAAAATAAAAATACCTTTCATTTGCATTTTAATAACTTACAGTCGGTAACAAAAGTGACCGAACACTAACAAAAATTCCAATGTAAAAAAGGCACACTTCATACGGTTTTGTTAAATAAATCCTTATAGAATCCTGTTCTTAAACTGACTAAGAACAGGATTCGACAAGGATTTATTTAACAAAACCGTATGAAAGGTACTTTTTTTACATAGAAATTTTTGCTAGTGTTCGGTCACTTTTGTTACAGACTGTACCTTAAAATTATCAGGTTTAAACACAATATCTGTAGAAGACAAAAACATACTACATCTCATAATGAAAGTAAATGAATAAATAAAAAAAGGAAAGGAAAGGTATTAAATATTTGCAGTGTTTATAGTTGCGTATTTTTTAAAATTAAAAATATTTCACTTGAAAACAATTTTTTATAAAATGAATAATTACAATTTCACTTTTATTTTATTCCTATATTATGCGTGTATAACTTAAACAACATCAAAAACACAAATTTTAAAGAATGGCGTTATTTATCATGTTTATCATACATATAAAACGAAAAATATTTCGAGAATTTTATATATACTTTTGCCAATTTTATTTAAATCACTGTATAGTGAAAATAGAAAAACTCTTTTACTTATTATTTCCATTTATAGTTCAAAACAACACTGTTATAATGTATAATAATAATATAAGCTTTCAATGCGTCTTTATTTACATCCAAGAGCGTAACAGCGACGTGGCATCTAAAATTAAACTATAAAAACGAACACAGTCATAATTTTTATGTTTAAATAAACAGATATGTTAAAATATGCATGCATATAATCAAATTTGTATAATGGGAAAAATTTCTAGTTCTTAATATCTCGAAACGGTCTTGGTATTATTGTGAAGGAAAAAATATTTTATCTAAACAAAATAAATCTAATTTTAAATACTTGAAGAATTTTTTTCCTTAATACGTCTTATTCAGATATCAAAACATGAATGTATTATGTTAGATTAGAATCATTAATATATATAATGATCCTCATCTGTCATGAGCGAATCCGGTTAGTACCGCTTCAAAACAGAAACTTTTGGCAGCCATTTTTTTTTTCCGTTTGTTCAACTCACTGAGCTGGTTCAACTTACGGAAACATACATATAATATGTTTTGTATCGCACGTATTCTTTTTTATTTTCACTAAAACCTTAAAAAACTATTCAATTGTAATATTTAAAGATCTAAACTAAATATAATGGATCACTGGCTATTATAAACATGAATCTATAAATAGAATTATGTAACTTCATGATTGTAAACAACGGAATACCAAATAAAAACAAACCAAAACTGTTGCCATTCAGAAAATACAAATTCCAAATGGATTCCGAATGAACGACTCTTTGACTGTTTCTACGAAAAAAAAAAAAAAAAAAAACGCTTAAAGTATTTCTAAAACATATTAAAGCCTTAAAACTCTTCAAATATTTGTAAAAGCATATTAAAGTCTTTAAATATTTTTATCAAGCTTCAATGTTTGTTTACATTGTAAGGTATGATTGGCGTCGAGTTCAGTACGTAAATGACGCCAGTTGATTTTAGTTTTGAAATTAGTGTAAATTTATAGTTGGGATAGAATGTTTGGTTGGGCAAGTAAAGGTCACCAGTTGAAATGAGTATTGAAAGTAGAGTAGTCTAAGGTGATAATGTCGAGTCAAGATAAAATGTTCGGTTGAGAATGAGAAAGTCCCTAGCTGGATCCCGGATATTTTGGCGATGTTGCGGGTGAGATAGCTGGTGTGAAGTATCGAGTAGAGTTGAATTTGGGTTAGCATGGAGTTTCTGTAATTATTGGATAGTTAATTAGAAAATACGCAAGCAAAGTGATGACGTCACTGGCCGTCAGTGGATGCAAAAAAAAAGATTTCCTATGTTAATCGCCCATTGGATTTTTTGTAAAAAATTATTAAAAATTGCGGCAAATTATTTCCCGATTTTAATCCCCATATTTCGGTATAGATATGTATTAGTTTTCGCCTGCATGTTTTAGATTAAGTTGTTTTTGCTGTAAAATTGATAAAATTTAAATTTTAAATTTCAAAACTCTAGAAAAAAGAATGGCAAACTTCCATATTCGATTCAAAACATAAACATTTCATTGCAAAGGATGATATTTACACAATAAATATCCAACTAATATACTAATTAAAAGGAAAATGATAAATATTCTATCATAATTTGAAGTCAAATTTGTTTTCAAATGTCTAAATAAAGTGTCTGATATAAGATACTCATATGTTGCAGCGGAATAGATTTAATATATCTGTCATCCTTGGCGGAAAAAAAAAATATCGCCAAATTATTTTGGCGAACATATTTAATTCCTTTCAAAAATCATGGTTATTTTAACAACTTATATTAAGAGAGCGATGAATTATATGAAACAATATTTCGTACAATACATATTACGAAAATAAACATGTGTCATGTATATTTTTGTATTATGTTTTTAATCGCCAAATACAAAAAACGCCAAAGATGACACAGTTTTGAAACTTAAAATTTTGTCAATTTGACAGCAAAATAACTCAATCTAACACATGGATACGATAGCATATCTATACCCAAATACTGGTATTAAAATCGGGAAATAATTTTTCTCGATTTTTAATAATTTTTTACAAAATATCCAATGGACGATTAACATAGGGAATCTTTTTCTTGCATCCACGGAAGGTCAGTGACGTCACATTTCGCTTGCGTATTTAAAAACAGGATCTTCGATAGTCTTAAAAAAAGTATTTTGGTAAAAGGAAGTGAATAGTTTTTTACTTTCTCTTACCATAGGATCGAGAAAGTATTGTTTTAGGGTCAAATTTTCAAACGTGGGTTTTTGTTATACTTACATGTTCTGAGGTCCCCTGAATACGAAAATCATGTTTTTAGCGAATGCTCTCTGTGTGTGTGTGTGTGTCTGTCTGTGTGTCTGGATGTCTGTGTGTCTATTATCAGCATATCGCAAGAACAAATAGTAGCAGAAATTCCAAACTCGGTATTCTAAATGTGTATCATATAGGGATGCTACAGTGAGATTTCGTTGAGATGAAGCAAATGGTTCGTGTACAGGGACATTCAAAAGTATTTAAATACATTACGTCTATGGGGGAAATTGAAGGTAAGTAGAATTTAACACCTATTTAATGCTAGACCAAATAAAACGAATATATATTTTTTGTAATAGAGATAGTCAACTGGGAAATTTTTTTTCGTGTATGTAGGAGCCTCGCCGCCCCCCCTCGAGTGGAGTAAATTTTCAAGATGGGTATCTTTCAAAAGAGCTCGACAATACGTTTAAAACGAATGGTTGAACCATCGATCTACGATAATTTATAATAAAGTTATTGATTCTTTTCAATTTTAACAAAAGAATTTTTTTTTTTTTTTTTTTAACTTTAATATTGAGAATAAATTCATTTTTTTAGAAGCAGCATATCTCAAAAACAAATTATGGCGGAAAGTTCAAACTTGGTATTCTAAATGTGTATCATATAAAGATGCTACACTAAACTTTTCGTTACGATCAAGCAAATGGTTCGTGTACAGGGACACTCAAAAGTATTCAAATACATTATGTCTATGGAGGAAATTGCAGGTAAGTAGAGTTTAACATCTGTAGACTGCACTAAACCAAATGAAACGAATATATATTTTTTTGTAATAGAGATAGTGAACAAGGGAAAAAAATGTGTATGTAGGAGCCTCGCCTCCCCCTTGGGAGGGGGGGGGGGAAGTCCCCCCTCGAGGGGAGTAAATTTTCATGGTGGGCATCTTTCAAAAGAGCTCGCCAATACCTTTAAAACGAATGGTTGAACCATCGATCTGCGATAATTTAAAACAAAGTTATAGATTTTTTTTTTACTTTTAACGAAAAAAAACTTCAAAAAACAATTTTTGGATATTTAGTGTTATACTACTTCTCTAATATGGAAATCGTCTGTATTATCATACAAGATAAGTTTTTTAAATAATAATTTTAATAAATAATTTTTTAAAAACAGAATTATTTTTTAATAACCGAATTAAATTCTGTATAAATGTAGGTGCATTAATGAAACGAGGGGTTGAGGAGGGCCAGAACTAATTATAATATAAAACTCTTCCGAAGCCTAATTTGAATTGTTCAACATAGGTTTACATAACAGTACTCGTTATCTTACCTTTTAATCTTCAACCTGTATTTATAGTATTAAATTTCAGGGTAAGAGAAAGTCGTGTGAGTGACACACCAGATTATTCTTATTATGACGACATTAAATAGAGCACTTAACGGAACACTGGGATGTGTTGTTGCTGTTGTGGTTGTCGGGCCTATATTTTTTGTCTGCGAGCAGTTTTTTTATTGTCATTCATATTTATTGATCGGGTAGAATTTTTTTAATTTCAGAACGAGAATTATAAAATATCGAAACACATTTGATTTATAAACAAAAATTGAAACTACATTTAAATAATCACGTGGTAATCTTCATGTTCTAAACCTTGTTTTCAAGATTTATCGTTCACATTCCGTCATTTTTGACGGGGTTATATACTAGTGTAGAATAGTTGCACTATTTTGCATTGGTATGGAAAAAACAGAAATATTCTATATATAATAAAATATAGTTATTTCTTGCAATATTCAAAATATTCAAATAGTTATCTTTCATAAATTTCTATGATTTTTCATAAATTTAACTTCAATAATTTCAAGCTGCTATATATAACAGCTATGAAACCTACGACTTGTAAACATTTCACTTAAAACATTTTTGAACAAGTATAACAGTAATATATCAAATATTTTACACTAGAAATGTGTAGATTAAATCATATTATAAATCTGTATTTTTTTTTTTATTATATATCTACATTTAATCAATCACAACAATCAGAAAATTAAGAGCTGAAATGATAAAAGTTATTAAACTCAAATGAAGTGGATAAGCAGAAATTCAAATGCACTATCGTTAAATGGATATTCACACATGAGCATGGGCCCTTAAGATAACGTCACTCAAAAGTTTTCGTGCAGGCATTGGCCCAATTGAAAATTTTTAGCTGACCCTCTTCAATAGCAGGTCACTCCAAAACTCGCGTAAATACGAGCTAGAGCCTTTTAAAAAAGAAAACAAAAATCCGATAACATTTCACATGGGCCTAGGGCCTACGTTCAGTCAATAATGTCGGAGCTTTGGCACTCACACAACACATACTGAAGGATGAAGGATGAAGATTAAAAATAAATTAAATAACATCAATTTTAGACTTTCGCACATTTTACTTAATAGTGAAGTTCAAAATCAAACTTCAAAATAAACTTTTGAGTTCTATTATGTTTCGAGCTCCATTAAATTGAATATGGATCTATAATTAATAGCGAAAGAAAATCACTTTAAAAATTAAAGGATAAAATATATATATATATATATATAAAATAAGATCGGAATTTTTAAAACATCTACAGATATACTAGCCATCATAATAAATAATGAATGTGTTTTTAATTAAGTACGTCCATATCAGTGAAAAAGTTAAAGAAATCCACATACAATTATCACATGTTTAATTAAGCTAAAGATGGCTTAAATAACATATCATTCATTGCGATATAAGTCGCAAGATTATATGACAAATTCTATATCATGAAAGTTACACGTTAATATATGATACATACCTATTAATATTAATTCAACTCTCCATGATATTCTACATAATATTATATCACACCGTATCTACCAATTACACATAACAGAGCTACTGAAATGGTTATTTGAAACCCAAGTAAATAACACGACTTGAAACATAAGATGACACTTATGCAGTAACATTTGCAGTTTCAGTAGATAAATTATGTATGCAGATATAAGTGACTTATTAAACAGATAAACATTCATAAAACGTTGAAACAGATTTGCTAGAACAGATTATATAGTTTAAATTCTGCAACTTTCTACATAAAAATGGTAAGTAAATGAAAGCAAATTTTTAAACATCTGTGTTTTAATAGAAATGTAAGAATGAAACATCTGAATATACATTTTACAGTTTATAAGTAAAAAATGTACCATACAATATGTTTATGCCTAAACACACAACAAAATCAGATACCGGAAATGCTGTAAACGTCTATGTTTAATGCAAGTATCACAGACTAATGAAAAGAAAATAATTTTATTTTTCAGATGAAAAATGGTGCAGTCTGTTGTAACCATAATAAAGAATTATTCATCTTAAGAATATTGTAACAGAGTTTACTCATGTACGCCCACTTTACATATATATTTAAGCTCAAAGCGTATGAGTGACGAAACCATATTATTTTAATATTTTAATTAATGAGTTAAGAAAATATGTTTATTTTTTAATTATTGTGTTAAGAAGAACTGTTGTACGTTGCGTGATATATGCGATGTCACATCGAAATACGGCAGCAGAAAATCGTTGCACATGATGTACAACATAAGGTTGTTAATCATCAGAGCTATGAAGCTGGTTGTTCAGTGTACTACTAATGCGTATTAAGGGAATACAAAAGTAAATTCCAATGCAACCCTAAACCATAATGCCTTTTAAGGAAAGTTACTAATACATTATGCAAGAATTATGAAGCCCCTCTCTCTCACTACGATGTTGCCAAATTCTGGTGCGACCATTATGGTGTTGTAGACGGAAATAAAAATTTTTGAATATATGACATCTTCCAATTAGTTTGTCCATCTTCGGTCTTCATTGCACCATTGCAAACGAAAATACCTATGGTCTATAGTCGATAGCAGTAACAACGCACTACCCTCAATGGATGCTTTTCTGAAGTTCTCCTGCGCTTCAAAGAACGTCAAAAGTTAAATTTTGATACAGGTTGTTGTGCAACAGATTTCATTTCTTGAGTTACGGTTCTTTATGTTTCAGCATGTTTCGGCATTGATGTACGCACACGATGTACGTTTTTTAAAGCAGTGGTGCGAGGAGGCTGGTGCAGTCGTTCTCATTGGCCGGTATCAATGGGCCATCATGCTGCCATCTATATCATAGCCACATAACTGAGGGTTTATTACTTTCGATATGAACACCAAGTTCTCGGAAGTATAATTCTCAATCTCTATAAGCTGCAATTCTTCCTCGGTCATATTGTGTTTGATTTACGGCCGTAATTTCAAGCTCTCCCGCCATAATGGGTTTTTTCCTGTGTTCTTTCGACTTTACGTTACAATGACTTTTATTTGCCGGCCTGGTGGTTCAGTCGGTAGGATCTGCCTTCTGGATTCCCACGTCCCGGGTTCGAATCACGGTGCGGGCATGGATGTTTGTGATGTCCTATGTCTAGAAAATATTGTGTATGCTTGTTTCTGTAAGTTTCTGTAAAAGTATGGATCAATTGAGACAAAAATCATTGTAACTATAGGTCTCAAAGCTGTCAAATAAATGTCCAAATGATTTTTATTTGTTTGCTCTGTTTTATTTATATTTTCATTAAATATAATTAGGATTTAATGCCTAAAGCAACGAACTTGCAAGTAATTTTATAATTCTATATTTTGTGTATCACGAAACTAGGATGAAAAAATGTATCTTTACTTTTGACGAAATTCGTATGTTCAAACAAATGACAAAAGTAATTTTCTCAATTTGACGAAATAAGAAAGAGAAAATATATATATTTTTTTTATTTTAGACGAAATTCGTATTCTCAAATAGGTAACGAAACAAATTTCGTCAATTTGACGAAATGTTCGCTCGGAGCATATCGCTAGAAACACTTTCGTCAAAAATGAAGAAATTTTCGTGAAATTTGAGTATCCATTTCTGAGAGCGTGTAGCACTTGTAGGTGATTCTATTGACATCCATGATATTCATCTGCGTAGAGATGCTAAACATTTGCATATCCTATCGTGGTATACGCATTATGAATAATTCGTTTATGGATTCTTGATTGTGAACAAAGTAGTAGTATTTGAAAAAAAGAGATGCTCTTAAATTTATCTTCGAAAACACAGTTTATACCGTGCATAAATAAAGAATCTGATTCTTATTTAAAAAAAAAAAAAGAGTACTAACGCAGATGCTATGAAAATGATGTTTTGATTTTTTGCAGTTTCAGCATGAATATCATTATTCCCAACACACATTTCAGCATACAAGCATCCTTTTTTCGCAAATATACTATGACGATTTTATGAAGTAAGTATAGATGTGATATTTCTTAGACAAATCATTATTGGTGACTAGCTATTTTTTTTTTTCCGTGAGCAGACAGTCAATTCCCAAATACAGTAAATCTTAAATATCGTATGAACATGCAAAATAAAAAATAAATAAATAAATAAAAGTGCAAAACATTTTCAAATTTTAGAAAAAGTTTTATCTCGAACGAACACACCAATTTAATACAAAATGATTCATTATAATAATCCCATTTTACACACTATAAAATAAATAAATAAATAAATAAATAAAGAGAAAAAAAATAAAAACCTACTTTTTATTATTATTATTTTTTTTATTCCCATTTTTCGTGTTCAATAGAAAAACACTCTGATGGAATTTTTTCTGCTAAGGCAGTCCCATAATGTGGTGATCTTTTTTCAACAATGCATTTACAAAATATTTCGGGAATTATTTCTTACAGAATGACACTTGAGGTATAAAATGCTACATTTTTTACTTTCAAGAATGTGTTCAAATGTTCCCATTTATATTGAGTTTTTAAAAGTGCAAAATGTCGTGATAATTTCTATCAGGCAATTTCTACTAAAGTTCATTCTACTGTAAACTAATTAATTATTTATCGCATAAACGCATAACGATACAAAAATATAACTTGAACATGTTTAAGATATCTTATTTAATTGTTTTTTATTGTTTTTTTTTTCCCATTATCGAGACCCATAAATGCTTAACAAGCATAGGAATCGATATTAATCAAAGCTAATATTATATTTAATATTAAAAATAAATAAAATCAGCAAAACAAAAAAAGAAAAGAAAAGAAAATAGCATGAAGTCAAGCGTTTGACGATGCAAAATAAAATTATGGTTTCAACGGATTTTTTAAAAAGTTAAAATGTGACAGAAATTTAACCGTTTTATGTTGAATAACATCTATATACTTATTATTTATTTTTTTATTTATTTGAGTATATAATGTTTGCTTAATTAATTACAAAGATTTTTTATTTATTTACTTATTTATTATTATTACTATAGTAGGGGTGAACGGGGCTATTTGGCATAAATATTGATTTTTGATTTTTCTATTTTTCGTGCAATACTTACAGAAATTCTGATAAATGGATCGGAAAGCCTAACTTTTTGGTTCAAAGTTATATAAGAACAACCAATTAAATATTTGTTTAAACGACCCACAAACACTTTAACTAAGAGCTTTTAACTATGCCAGCTAACCCCGAACATGAGATTAGTTGGCATACACGTAGGGGTGAGTTGGCATAACATGATATTAATTAGATATTTAGGAAAATACAGCAAATTTCAAAGAAAAACATTTTATTTTAGTAATATTTGACCAAAAATGTCTGTTTAAATATTTTAAAAATAATAAATTCTTTATGTAAAGTAACTAACACTATATTTACCTATAGCTATTCAAATAAATTTTACTCAATGTTCGGAATCAGCCACGAATGTTGGAGTTGTGCACTCGTTTATTTCAAGTGGTAGGTTCAATTTCCGCCCAAATTTACTTTAATGTACAAGATTGAATACTTCCGTCTGACCGTTTCCATTTTTACCCCTTTTTGACCAAAGGAGTAAAATTCTTATTGACATCGGTTTTGTCATTTTTAATGAACTGACGATATTGATATTTTACAAAAATAAAGTAATTTATTCTATATTCGGGGTGATCAAGAGTCCCTTGATTTTATGGAGGATTTTTGCTGATCTTGTTTTACATAATTTTTGGCTTTATTTATTTATTTATTTATTTTTTAAGTTTTTAAAGATCTATAGAAACTGATGAATGAAAATCCTCTCTATCGTCTTGGCAATTGAATTAGGTTGAAAACTCTTGATCTTGGAGACGTTCTCTAGCATATTAACTATCATTAAGGAAAGTCAAGCTATGCCATAGATGTATACTAGCTATTCCAAGTGACCCTCAGATGCCAACTAGCCCCAAAGGGATACCCAACATACGATTGATACTACAAGATCCCAAACATTAAGAATAGATCTTTACGAAACATACATACAACTACAGTTAACCACTCTTTCGAAAACCGCCATAATCAGTGCCTCAATTTGATCTACAAATTATCACTGACAAAAAAAAAAAAAAAGTACTATTAAAAAAAAAAAAAAAAAAAAAAAAAAAATCCTTCATGATACTTCTAAGCAGACTGAATTTACAGTGGATGGTGTACCTATACATTTACATACACCCCCTTCTAAAAAAATACAGCGCTCTACCTCCACTGTAGCAGGGAATACAAGCCGAATACCAATTGGCCCATATGCCAACTGGTTTCTCCGACTTAAAAGTATCTTTAATAGCATGGAAACCCTTTTGAGGTGAGTTCCAACACGTTGCAAATTGCCCATAATGTATCATTAGAACGAGGTAAAAGCCATTCACTCCTTCATTACCATGTATAAAATGTCGTGTCCCTGTTTTTAGCAAGCAAATTTGTTGTTAAAACTATGATGGTCAAACCACTGAATTTTAAATTCTAATTCTAAGAGAAAGGAATAATATGCGGTCTGTGGTCTGATTCGAAATTTAGAAGCGAGCACGCCAAAACGTTGCTCATTTTACACGATTAATTAAATGAGCAGATTTTTGCCCTGATCGATTCAAAACTAACTAATACCGGATAGACCACGGCCTTTCTGTAATATTCAATAGTAAGTTATCAATTCTTACTTTCTGTTTAAAGTTTGAAACATGCAAATTATAAAATTCTATATATCAATATACCACAACCATGCTGGGTCATCGAAGCCTGGGAGCCATCCTTTCTATAAAGGAACAAAACTATGATGGCATGGTTCCCTATCACCTTTTAGGATGTATCTCAAACCATCTCGAATTGCACATAATGGAGCACAAGTGCGAAGTAAAACTCACTCAATCACTCCTTGCTGTACACCTCATATTCGATTCGGTAATTCAATTATTATTTGTTATTTACATTTTTAGGCGTCGTCGTGACACATTCCATACCTTTAAAACAACAATGATCTCAATTTTACAAGTCGCAAAAGTAATTGTTGACAAAATCTTATTTTAATTTTACTATTCACGTGTAAGTTATATATATATATATATATATATATGTTTGTGTTTTTATAAGCATTTACTTGAAAAAATGAATTTAAAATTAGGTTTTAGCAAATATCTTTACATCGGAACATTTTGAAAATTAGAACACCTATACAGTATGTTTGATTGATCCAAAAAGTAGCAGACGTCTATTATTCAAAATAAAGATGACGCTTTTCAAGACAATTTCTGTTTCAGAATTATGTAACGAAAATATATATTTTTTATTTAAAGTTTTTTCTTTTTTTTTTTTTTTTTTTTTTTGTTAGTGACATTTAAAATACATATCCCAACTTTAACAAAAGTACGCAGAGTGGTTTTGCAAATCGACGCGCTAATCTCAATAATAATAATAATAATAATAATTCTAAGAAGAATTATGATCATTGAAATATGGCGAGATTATTTTTTTTTTTTTCAGAAACTTCCTTTAAATACCATTTTAAACTCAGTATGAAATAATGATGAATAGTCTTTGAAGCTAATTTGATAGAAACTCTACTTTCTCAGAAAAATTCTTCTTTGGTAAGTTCAACATCAAAAAGAAATTATGTACAGAATATATAGCATTGCACTTTCGCCAGTCTGCGGGAATTCTTTTGTGGTAGGCTGGTTGGACTTTCATTTTGGTAGGTCGTCGCAACAATCTCTATGCCACATAAGAATTAAAGCTAGTTCATATTCAGGGATCCATAAAAAATTCTATAAATTTTGGTCTGTACGATATAGTTTTTAAAACACAATTTAAAAAAGTTATATAGCGCGCAACGTGAAGAAATTGATTCAAGTTATTGAAGATCAAAAACCATGTTTCCATAGAATAAATCATGATTAACACAGTCTATTGGTTTACATTTTAAGAACTCATTAGTAAAATCTAAGAGGTATTTATGACTTCATTTTGTCTATTATCTGTCTGTCGATCTATTTTTCTATCTCGTTGCACTTTCATTTCCGAAAACAATTTTAGATTGCTATAAAATTCAAACAATATTATATATATATATAGTGTTACGAATTTGTAAATAATTCGTAGTTATTTTTATGTACATTCCTTCAAAGAGGCTTAGTCAAGTGATAAAATATCAATTTTCTAGCTCTTTTTCCGTTAAAATAGCTAATTTCCCCTAAAAAACACATTTAAAAGCTCCAATAAGGCAGGTAATGGATTTGGTGAAAATTTCGCGACTTTTCCTTCATGGGCGACTTTTGTGGCAACTAAAGAGAAAATCCTTATTATCGGTATACCAAATATGAAAGTTATAACTCCACTATTCTACGAGTTACCAGAACATTCTGGGTTTGATAGAGGGGGTTTAAAGGAAGACCCAATGCGCCAAATCAGTCAGTCTCTCGCCAACTGCTTTACGATAAACAGCTGTGAGCCTCTTTGGATTACAGCCTTGTTGTGTGCTCTGATACTGTTTGTACTTGGAATTTGCTGTTGACTGCTATTATCCAAGCTATATTTACTGGTAAAAGTGAAGTTGATACTTGGTTTACAGACCTGACTTCTATAATTTTCTGTAAATAAAGTTTCCAGCCTCTGCAAGATTCATTTTTCTTCTTCGGACAACTCTCGAAACCCCAAGTACGCAACAATATATACTCTCTAAAATTTCTAGAGTGGCAATCTCACTCCTTAAAAAAGTGACCACTATTTTGATACGAATTAAAGTGAGAAAATACTATTGTCGCTGAAA
The DNA here is from genome assembly GCA_963930645.1 of Salticus scenicus. Lineage (NCBI taxonomy): Eukaryota > Metazoa > Arthropoda > Arachnida > Araneae > Salticidae > Salticus > Salticus scenicus. Next base: position 128,313,561 of record OZ005649.1, on the reverse strand, counting down.
ATGTGACATTTCTCACTTTTCTCTAAAGAGAGACTTGTAGTCACTCTGTCACAAAGAGTGAAGTCCATCATCTATTGCAAGATCAACCTTCTGAAGAGTGAAGAATTGCTGGCGCCATCTACTTTCCATATTCCGAATTAAATATGAAAGTCAATTTCTGGATGATCTGATGCATGTGATTTGTTTAACAGAACTTATTGAAAATATTTGAGTACAAAAAAGGTAAATAATTACGTTAAAAGCTATTTTGGTAAATATAATTTTTTTATACAATTGATAAAATCGATGTGTTATCAGTAAAGAATCGAAAATTGTAAGAAAGGTATGGAAATTCGTAAATGAAAGCAAGTAGTTTTATTCGGAATTATATAAGGTAGAAAAGAAAATATTAATGCAAATACTTAATGCATAACGTCTTAAAATCTATAGGAATTTATATTTTTATTATATTCATTGATACCTAATGCATGTGAAATATTCATAAAGCTGGCTATAATATTTTGCTAAAAATTAAAATCACCAGCAAGATTTATACTCCTGAACAGACTAGTTTTTCAAGAAACTGTAGATTTGTGTGTAAATATTTAATTATTTTTTTAAACATGCACACTCAAGAATTTTTCTTTTCCCCCAAGCTACTTTAAAAATAACTATTTGTCTTAGGGAATTTCTTTTCAAGTATACATTTTGATTTAAAAAATAATTCTAATTTTAATAATTTAAAAATAATTCTAATTTTAGTAATTTAAAATAATTCTGATTTTAATTTTAAAATGTACATTAGAATTCTGTAATTTTATATTTTTAATAAATGAAGTAAAAGTTTATAATTGCGATTAATCTCTTATGTGAATGATTTATCACTGTAAATTATGATCACTTTAAATTATATCACTGATCTCTATGTGTCCCCAGTGGTTCAGTGGTAAGACGCTCGAATGCCACGGAGACGGCTTCAGTTCGTTTCCCCTCAGGTCCAATCTGCATCCTTTCGATTGTTAAAGTAGAGACAATGCTAATAAAAAATATTCCATCTAGCGTATCTGAATTTTTTTTAGGAAAAATAAACAGTCATATTCTTGGAATTACTCGGAATAATCTCACTCTTGATAAAGCTTTCGAAAAGAGACTTTTCACTCTTTAGAGGTTGGCTCCATTTTGGCATGTTCAAAGAGTGATATGCCACTCTTTTAGAGTCAGATCTCACTCTTCATATTTTAGAGAGTATATATATATATACATATTTATGTTAATATATGAACGGCTCATTGTAAAAATGGTGTAACTCCATATTTTTTAATTTTTTTTTTTTTTTTTTTGCTTAATTGTGTCACATTTTGTCACATCTTTCATTATAAAAAAGAAAAAGCTCCAATAATTGCATTAAATTCCCATAAATGGCATTAGTATATGTTCTTCTCAGAAAATTAAAACTTCTAAATATTCATTATAAAAATAAAGTTTCTAAGTTACTTCAAATTACTTTTCATAAAGTTTATTAATTCTCCTAACTATGATTTTTATTAAACACAAAAATCGATAACACTTACTGAATTTTGACTTTTTTTCCTACGCATAAATTTGAAAAAAGCTCGTTATTTCAAAATCAATTTCAAATAGATAATTCACTTTTACAATGAACGGTCCATATATGTATGATATATGTGGGTTTAGTAAAGCATGTCTCTTATAGAAAATAGTATTAATAGTTTTACTGGCTTATGTCCACGAAATTGCTAAAGAATTACAATACATAAATTATACCTAATTTACCCTATTTAAAACATGCCTATTATATAGCACACTATTTCTGTAAGAATCAATTCTCTTCTTATATTTAAATTCGTCGGTATCTATAAATGTTTATTGCACAAAACATAAACAAATAAACATACGTTATTCATATGAAGAAAAGCATATTTTCAATAATATGTAGTAAACCTTAAGCTGCTACCACGAAACATATCGAAACGTTTCACTCGTCGAATAGTGACGTAGAAGAATTTTCTGAAAAATTATAAAAGCAAAGCTATCGTAACAGCATTTTCGCTTACTAATTCCAAATCGAAAGAGATTTGATATGCTTATTAGCGTTACTTTTTGGTTTCAGTGTACTAAATGATTAAAACTTTAAACTTGTTTCAAGATGTTACATCAAATGATGTCGCATTACACAATCGATATGTTCGGGTAAGCACCCTAACGTTGTTGATTTTTTCCAAGTGTTACACAAAAAGTTTTCCTTTTATTAAGAAAACTATTGGACGAGCAATTTCAGTTGTCTTATGCATTTTTACACATTTTAATGACGTTAAAAGTATCCCTTACTTTGTTTTTATAATATAATTTTTAATATAAATTTAATTTAAAGTGCTACATAATTTGTAAGCAGAACATGATTTTTCTTTCATGTTGTATTTGGGCTTGTACACAAATTAAAAACGAAATGTGAACAATATTAATTTAAATTCATTTTGACTAAATTATTCAAAATATGATTTAATTTAAAATAATTTCCTTCATTTGGAAGAGCTAAAAGTATTTAAGTTTTGATACACTCTGTTTAAAATTTAACTACAAAAATAAGTAAAATTTCATGCGCTACTGAAATATTATAATAATATATTTCCTCGATCCCTTTCAAAATAAAATTCCTTGCAGAATATAATATTTAAAAAATCTTAAATATCAAAATGTCCCAGTGCGGAAATCTCTTTTTCCAGTTAAAGATATAAATTTTTCTGGTCGTTGCAAGTAATTTATAGTTATAGAAAATGAGAAGAAGTCCATAAATCTGACATTTTTATCCGCTAGAACGGACTGTTTTCAGCAAAATTTTAAAAATGCTTAATGGATATATTATTATGTCACTATAAATTATTCGAATTTTAGAAAATGATAAATTTCATCTTAGAATATTATAGATTTTTGGCTATAATTACGACAAACTATAAATAAAATAAATGTTATGTAAGTTATAAATATTTTTAAAATGATATATCAAGCTTTCTGTACCTGTTTCTATTAATAGTATTGTTTGTAAAAGTACTGACAATTATTTTTGATAAATTAATCGTTACCTATTACATCTGTAATATCTACGTATTGTTCTGCTGCTCTGTTTTTTGCATGACTTCATCTATAAAAGAAGTTTGAATACAAATAGCCTGCGTGGCACTAATTCAGGCTAGGATTTAAAGGCAATTTGCACCATGGAACATACGAAGAGTCTTTTCATGACTTTCCGAATATTTAGTAGTTAAAAGACATTTGAACAAATTTAGATCACTGCCTGTATCAGTAAATACACAAAACTAAATATTGTGAAAGCTTGTTTAAATACTCCTTACAAAGTTTGTATTATTGTGCATTTAATTAATGAAAAATCGATTAAAGAATAATTTAATCAGTAAAAAAAAGAGAGAATTATAATAGACTGTTCATAGTTTAAGTATATTTTTCCAAAAAAAGTTTATTAAACCATATTAGTTTTAATTTTTTGTTTGTCCCTGTAAAATTTACACAATCTCCAATAACTTGAGCTCATAGACCATATTGAATACACAATTTTCTTTGTGTCACTGTAAAAAATTGTTAGCGTTTCTCTAATAAAAATTTCGCAGATCGTTTTCCAGCCAAAAAAAGATGAACAGATGTTTTTCTTTATTATACTTTCAAGCAAACTGAATTTGTGGTGCATAGTGCACCTATACATTTTCTACTAGTAAAATGACAGCGATGTACCTTCACTGTGGCTAGAAATAGAAGCTGAGTGCTAACTAGCCCCTTATCCTAGGCTGACCAGATCAGAATACCTCTATGATTGAGAAGCGTTACAAATTGCTACAATTCTGCAACTATGGAAGTATTTTTTCATTCTTAATAAATAAGGACTAAAATAAAATATTTATGATTAATAATTTACTTTCTACATTTTTCGTTTTTTTAATTTAGAAAAATGCTTTCAAAATAAAAGCTGTCTCGAGAAAATGGAGACATTTGGTCAGCCTACCTTATGCCAACGTCTTCCCTAATAAATACTTAAGATTTTTTTTTTTTTTTTTTAATGTGAAATTGAACTTGTAGAGAATAATAAAACAGATATGTGTATCTCTTATTACATACAATAATGCTTGAAATAATTGAAAATACAATATATTTAGACACACAATTACTTTTTAAAAAATGTCATTCATTATTTTTAGCCGCATGTTCTCCATGAGATGATAAAAAAAATGTTACAATGAGCAAGGAAAGTATATATATATATATATATATATATATATATATATATGTATATATATATTATTTATTTATTTATTTATTTATTTATTTTTCTGAAAAATCAAATCTGTAACTGAACATTATTTATACATAGCTATGCTTAGCTTTACTTTTCGTTTTAAAATTGATTTTCTTACGCATGAATATCTACACTTCAATACAAAACAAATGATTTTCTGGTTTTTCCATAAATTACTGAAACCCTCATGTGTTTTTTGTAAATTTTTACAAAACCTACTCAACTTCTAGACTTGATACTTAGCATAGTAATATATATATTTAAAGGTTTAGATGTGTTATCAATAATTTATATTGCAAAAGATGTTGATTTAAAAAGACATAATTAGGATTATAAAATACGCCGGACATATAGCCAAACAAATATATTTTACCAGTTCATAGGTGGTTCGCTTGGGAACATGCTGGCTTGTGAACAAACAGACCACGGTTCATGTGGCGAGTTTTTTCTTTGGTTTAAATGCTAGTAATATTTCTTTAGGCTCTAGAAGATTCTAAAACTTAAAATAATAATAATAATAATAATCTCATGTAATATATATAAGGTGTGCCCAAATGAAAAGGAGGCCTTATCTGTAGCGGCGTTATGTCACAGCCCAGTGAGTTAATGTGTTAGCCGACAGATGGCATGGTGGTATTGCTAGATATATATATATATATGCACATACGTAGTTAACAGCTTCACATCAATATCTGCATTACTGGAGAGTCATTTCCGCAGTTCGTTGCATGATCGATTCCTCCAGATCAGCACAAAGAGATCAGCTGTGGATGAGCTCATACTGCAGAATCTCCGGATCACCACACGTGAGATTGCTGTTGAACAGTCGATAAGCAAAAGAATTGTGCATCACATAATCCCCAAAAAGCGTAGTTATGGCAAAGTTTGTGAACAATGGGTGGCCAAGCATCTGTGAGAGAATCAGAAGACGGAGACAATGGGTGTTTGCCTGACGCATCTGTTGAGCCATCCACTCCCTTCCTATGCGCTGGGATCAGTGTCAATATCAATTATTTATAGTTGCACTATTCCAAATGAACTGTAATTATAATATTATTAAAATTTCTTCACATATAACTTTAGTCTCCATTTCTTTTGGGCACACCTTATATATAAATGTTTTTTTTTTTTTTTTTTTTTTTTTTTGGTTTGCTTGATGTTAAAATTTGTTCATTGTGGTTCACAATAGCTGCCTAATAAATAATTGATCAAAGTTGTCGGAATTTAATATACTTTGATTGTATGAAATATCGGGCCGTTTTAGATACTTCAAGTGTCTGAAATAAATAAGACAGTTTTATGCTTATTAAAATTAATCTCTTTGGAACACATTTATGTTTGTATTTCAGATACAATATTTACAGCGTACATAAATCGATCGTTCTGTATTTTCAATATATTCATGTTAAGAGAGTTGAAACTACTTATTACTTTTATTGTTGCTATTTTTTTTTTTTTTTTTTTTTTTACATTTTTAATTTTAAAATTTATAACACCTCATTTGTTGAAAAATTAAACCTAATTAATGCCCGAACATCATGGGAACTCTCATTTAATTTTAATCTCAGTTTACCATACTACGAGTTCGTGTATGCAGCTGATCATATTTGTACAATTAGTTTTCATATCTAAATTACAGCATCAGCTAAAATCAAACAAAAATAAAAATAAATGCAAATTATCATGATATTTTCGGCATACGACTGAATTTAAGTGTTCAGAATAAAAATAATAATTTCTTTATTTCGGAGGAATGTCCAGTTTTGTGAGAAATAAATAAATCCCAATTATTTGGAAATAAAAGTTTCCCAAATAATTGGGTACTTTGGGAAATTTGATAAATAAAGTAACTAAAAAATAAAGTTTTAGTTCAAATGTTAGTAAAAATTTGCATATTTTACTGAACTGTAGAATTATATTACTTTAAAAGTATCATATAGCTTTGCACATTTTGTAACAACTTATGCACGTTTTTAATTGCGCCTATTTTGATAATTTTCAATGCCATGTGTTTTATTAAAATGCATACTTTTGTGAGAAACTGGGAAATAATGGTGAATATTTATGCCATAACATGAATGCTGGTACACGCTCGTAACCCAAATGTTACTGAAGCATGCTTAATTAATCAAATGACTTATTCTAGGCTTCCTATTAGAATATGTCACATTGTAATATTGTGATGTCTTCTAACTGAATTTAATTAGCCCTTGGCGGTAATGTAGATAATTTATTGTATTCTATTTATTTAAAATATTCTCAAGTAACAATTATATATCAGAGAGTTACTTGTGTACAAGATATGCAAAGCGAATTTAAAAAAAAAAAAAAAAAAAAAAAAAATTCTTTACTTACTAAAATTTTTCTATTTTTCTGTATTTTAATTCATTATTTTTCCTGCACTTTCTGACAGATAAAAGTTAATTTTTTCTTATTATTTCTTTACCAATATTTTTTTTAGATTTTCCTACATTTTCTCATGTTTTTTACCATTAAAATGTGCGATGGTGTTTTATAATTTCTAATAAAAAGTAGTGATTAATTTTTTTTTCATGATAATAAAGTATTATATATACACTCCTGCTCAAAAGTTTAACAAGATTTGCAAACGATCAGTTATTTTCGATTTAAAAACTTATCTCTCGGTGAAATATTTTCAAACATTGCATATTGAAAGAACTGGGTTTTCTTCGTGTTTTTCAGTGAAGATTGGTTTAAGACAACATTTAGGGGTCTGGTAACAAACTGAACAAAATCAATAATATTTGTGATCACCCTGTATCGTTAAGTGAACGAAATGAGCTGTAACTTTAGGATATGTTAATATTAAATATATATTATATTAATAATATTAAATAACGGAGATATAAGTATTTATTTTTTTTTAAACTCTAAAAAATTTCAACATTTTTTTAATTTATAATTATACAAAGTTTTTAACGAAAATTATTCTCACTTTCAGATAAGTTGGAAAACACTTTTAAAACAATATACTGCAATTGGAATTTAAATATCTTAAATATCTCATGAAATATGAACATGTTTATGAAAAAACATTTTCACTGCGCATATGCGAAAGATAAAAAAAAATATTGCATAGGTTTAAAGCTAGATATATTGAGCAACTTTTGTTAAAAGTGCTTTTTAATAGAATACAAATTAAGTAAATTATCTGAAAAAGAACGACCTAGATTTTAGATATTTTCCAAGAGTTGAACTTTCTTAAGGGGTTTTTCACATGTCGCGTAATTAATTTGAAAATCAAATTATTTCAACCACGCCCCAAATGTACTTTTTGTGAAAATCCACTTATAACCTTGTAACTCTAACATATTTATTTTTATTTACTAAGATTTGTGAGATGATAAGGGGTTTTGCTACATTTTACTAACACTGCTCAGGAAAGAAAATTAATTTCTTATGACCATACTGTAAGTAAAGTATTTTTAAAGTTCCATTTCCTACTCTGTTTTTTTTTGCATAATATCACGTTTTGAGGTTTCCTGAATACTAAAGTCAGTTTTTTTTTTTTTTTTTCGGTTGATCTGTATGTATATCAGTTATCAACATAACTTAAAAACAGATAATTACAGGAATTTCGAAGTTGGTACGTCGAACATTGATAAGTGTTTTCTACTTCAAAAATTGATATAGATTGATAATTTTTATGGCAAATTAACAACAGCCTTGAATTTTATTATTATTTTTTAATAAATGTAGGCACAATAATTAAATATGCGGTTGAAAGCGGCGGTAACCCCCCCCCCCCTCACACAGAATTATATGTCAAATAAAACTAGCTGTAAACCTATTTTAGATTATTTTTAAACTAAGTTGAACTCTATTATCTTACCTTGTTGATTTTCCTTCTTAATCTGCTATTTGTCTTTATAATATTGAAAGGCAGGGTAACAGAAAGTCGTGTGAGTGAGACACCAGATTATTTTGCTTACGAAGATATCATAATGTTTTAAAAGAGTGTATTTAAGATTATTAGCTTCTTTTTATTATTATTATTATTATTATTATTATTATTAAAGTTACATTATAATTTAGCTTTATTGTAATACATATTATTCGTATAGGAAAATTATGTAAGTATTTAAAGTGAACTACAGTCGGCTGCAAAATTATTCGAGGACTAGCAATAATCCTTGCCAAAAAAAGTACACTTAATACAGCTTTGTAAAATAAATCCTTGTCGAGTCATGTTCTTAATCAGTCTAAGAACATGATTCGACAAGGATTTACTTAGCAAAACAGTCTTAAGTGTACTTTTTAAATATAGGAATTATTGGCTAGTGCTCGAATAATTTTGAAGTCAACTGTACCTAATGAAAAATTAGGCTTTTTAATACAACATTAAATTTATTTAAGATAGCTTTAATATGACTCTTAACTTCTTGACTTCCAAGTCATAAGCAGCGTACGTTTTCTCATTTCAGTAACACAGACCAGGATGTACAACCCCATACGTCGTTCACAGAAATAAGTGCATGTTTGAACTAGATTGGTCAGTAATATGCTACTGATATAATATGATACAGTCGGCTGCAAAATTATTGAAGCACACATCCACACTTTTCATATATATATATAGTCTGATCGCTAATTTTTATCATCAACATACTTTTTTTGTAAACAGTATAAGACTAAGATCATGACTCGACAAATATTTACTTAACAAAACAGTATTAGTTGCCATCTTTTACGTAAGAATTATGGCTAGTGCTTCAATAACTTTGCTTCGGACTGTTCTCATCGGAAATCAGTGGTACATCCTAATCGCTTATTTCTGAAATGAGAGGATGTACGCTGCGTACATCCAGGAGTCAAGAGTTTAAGCATACTCTTGCGAATACTTTATGAGTAATAATGTACAAAAGGGCCGCTTATCAGATATTTTCATATTACTGAACAAGTCGTTTGCTGTTTGGAAGCTAGCTATAAAATTTTTTTTATTTAATAGAAGAAAAACATCTGTAAAGTGATATTTATTATTTTTCATTCTTTTTCATCGAATAGATTTAACCAAATAGTTTTAGGAGCAAATAACCCAAATTAAAAAAAAAAAAAAAAAAAAAAAAAAAAAAAAAACTTTTTTAGATTGTTTTGACTTAAAATCTTTATACAGAAAAAATATATGCCAGTTTTCAGAAAAAATAAACGAAAAACTTAAAAGGCATAGTAAATCAATCTCAGGTTTAAGAGCAATAGCTTTAGTTTAACCTTCTAAAAAGTAATTTTGGCATCTTTTATGGGAATTATTGTACAAAAAGGTGGAGTTGAAGACTATCCATATTAATGGTTACAGGACTTCGATAATGTATACATGTAATTAAATTATTTCATAAAGAACACTGAAATTTTCTTTATTTTGTTCTAAAAGCCTGTTATATCAGAAAAATATGAGTGAACAATAAAAGAAAAAGCCGATTGTTCATTAACATTTTCAGGCATGTGCACCGTTCTCTAAGTATAATGCAGTCTCAGCACCATCTTTCACGTTTGCTTCTTTCCTAAAATTATTTTTTTTTTTTTTCAATTCCTACTATTAGTTAGTTCACACTCTCCCTATATATATCTTGTACAAATCTTGCAATCGATTTTTAACTAACTTAACTAACTTCCCGAATAGCTAGAAATTTGAAACTTTCAGGATTGCTCAGAACACGGGGACAACACAATACTTCGAAGTCTGATTTTCGAATTTTTTATTAGTTTTCTTATAACTAATTAAAATATGAAAATAATAATATCCTAATAGCTTTAAAAAAGCCACTAAAATAATAGCTATAATTTAATTGTTGCCAAAAAAAAATTTACGAGTTCATTTTCTTTCGCCATAAAAATAAATACATTTAATTAAACATGAACATTAAAAAAATATAAAGAGTTAAATTACGCATATCACAAAAAAATTTACGTCATTATCACTTTAAAAAAATTATGCACATTGATAAGAGCTCTATGATACATCAGAAAATTTAAAACATGGTATATATATATATATATATATATATATATATTATAATTATTTTTATTTCATTTTGCACGAGCGTTTCTTATTTCCTAATTCAAAATTATTAAAAAAAAAAACTTTTTCGATAGTGTTTGTAAGTAGGAATTGACTTAGTTTTCTTTTATATTACTTGCTTTTTATTTTTTTCAAAAACGTATTTTAAAGAATGCTTCTAAATAAATGTATAATATCGGTTTACAAATTACGCCTGGTGTTAAATTTATATAAAATTCAATTAACTCATTTATAACAAACATTTTATAAAAAATTTCGTGTTATATATAAATTTATTTAGAATTATTGCGGGAAAAAAATGAGTGAGAAAATATGTTATTGCTTTGCTTTTAGAAACCAGTGTATTTCTGGTGATAATTTGTTTGTATAAAAGTATAAAAACTACTGATGCACTATTATTTCAACATGTGTTTCACAAACAGTCAAAACCTGTAATGAAGAACATATAAATAGAAGATAGAGCATTTTTTTTTTTTTTTTTTTTTTAAGTCAGACTCACCTATATTTTGCAGGGAATCTGACCTTTTAAGAAAGTTTTCTCTCTCTCTCTCTCTTTTTTTTTTTTCTACAGGTCTGGGTGAGAATATGGTGAACTAGCTTGTACTTTTATTATGTTATGTACAGTTGGTAACAAAAGTGTCCGAACACTAGCAAAAATTCCTATATAAAAAAAGTACACTTCATACGGTTCTGTTAAATAAATCCTTATTGAATCATGTTTTTAGACTGACTAAGAAGAGGTTTCGACAAGGGTTTATTTAAAAAACCGTATGAAGTGTGCTTTTTACATAGGAATTTTGCTAGTGTTCGGACACTTTTGTTACCGACTGTATACTAGTTATCAATTTCATACTTCTGGCTACATTAGTGAATTTGAAACTGTATTTGAATTTTTCTTTAAAGGGATTATCAATTATATTCTTTGTTGTTGTTGTTGTTGTTGTTGTTGTTTGTTTGTTTGTTTGTTTGTTCGATTATTTGATTGATTAAAGTTTACTTTAAAATTAGTCATTGGGAGTTTGCTGGTGTCGCCTTTTTCCCGAAATCCTTTAGTCTTATCTTTTATCGCTATTGAAAGGCTTTTCCACTGCTCCTGCCCACTGAAGAAGAATCAGGCATGGTGTATACACATGAAGTGTTTTTAATAGATGTTTTCCTTTACTAATTTCATCTTTATAAGTTTTTAACTTAATGTTCAACAATTTTTAAGTTTGTTTTTATTATTTATCATGATTATGTTTTTATTATTTATCCACTTATTTCAATTTACCACGGCTATTCCTTTCAACATATTTACATTAATAATATTGATGATGATGATGATAATAATAATAATAATATATTTCATATGTGTGTGTGTGTGTGTAAAAAGAAAAAAAATTATTTCGAATTTTTTTATTTATAGCTTTTTTTTTTTTTTAAGGCTAATGATAATTACCCTTTAAATCATCCTGTACATTTTAAATATAAATTGAAAAATGAATGTCAGATTTTTAATTAGGTTGCTGGGATCTAATGTGATGTTAAAGGGGTAATTATAATTTGCCTACTGAAAATATATATATAAAATTTTTTATTAAAATAAATACTGTACTTTGGATTGAAATATACATATATATATATAAATTATATATAAATTTTTATATAAAAAAAAAAAAAAAAAGTCACGTACTTGTCTAGTTTTATTTGCTTATTTATTATCGAATGAATAAATAAATGAAATATTTTTTTTATTAATAATAAAAGGAATATAGTTTAATAAACAAAGAGGTTTATTGTACACTTAAAATTTCATATAATTCTCCAGGGTAAAACCATAATCCACAATTTATTCTATAGAAAACCGTCTTTATATTCCCATATTTTACTGTACTTAAAGGCAAACTTATTTTAAAATTGGTCTATCAGTTTTTCAATTGAAGCCAGCTAGGAATAAAATATTTATGAAAATTGATCCAAATAAAAATGCCTAAAGAGCTATTGTAAAATTTGGAAAGCTATATTTTTTAAATATCATTCTATAGTTTTCAGGTAATAGTTACAAGCTTTTACAAAATTTTTAATTCGAAATTTATTTTTCTTAGGGATTAAACTTCAAGAATAATGAAACCTCACAATGCTTCTTGTATATTCTTTTTCATCCTCTTAAATTTTGTACGAAAGTTAATTTATTTCTCAGAAAAAGGATTATTCGTTTTTAAATCAAGAAATTATTAATTTTATAATGAGACTTAATCCGTCGCATGCCAAAATATTGAGAAAAATTGTGAATTGTATATATTTTTGTTTTTTAATTAATGCTCAAACTGATATGCGACAATTAAATAGGAATATATGAGCAGCCGCACACACTAAAATCATAGTAAAATAGAGATTAAAATAACGTAGAATTCGTGTAGAGCATTTTCTTTTCTTTTCTTTTTTTTTTTTTTTTTTTCCATGTTTAAGACATAAAAGAAGCGTTTTTGTGTGTTGGGAGTAAGGCCGATTGACAGCGCTAAGTTTTTAGATCTGAAGCGAAGTGTACTCCGTAGAAGTCATTTTAAGGGGTCCTAGACCCTATTCATACAACATAAAAGAGTCCTTTCGACCTCTAAAATTACTTTTTATCCTTTAAAACATGCTACATCCATAAAAATGATCACAACAGTACATGATTTAGGAAGATAAAATGTAAACTAAAAAGAGTTAATTTTAGTATCCCTTGTCTTCTTAAGAATGTAATCCATTTAGTACTTTTATATTTTACAAAAAAGTACTCGAAAACGTAAAAGATAGAAAAATGCAAATACATACAGGTAATGGTTATCATATTGCAACCAACGTGGGATATAATATTGATGACTATGCAAAGTAAGGAAAAACAGACTAAATAATGTAATTGCACGTAACATTATTTGCAGGATTTTATTATTATTATTACTATTATTATTATTATTATTATTATTATTATTATTATTATTATTAAATAAATAGAGTACCGTCATAAACTTTTATTGTCCTCATCTAACTTCCTTTTCATTACTTCACTATAAAAACACGTTTGAACAATTGTTAGCTAATAATAATTAAAAATTTATATATATATATATATATATATATATATATATATATATAAAGGCAGTTAATCTAGAAATATTGATTTAAAATATGTGTTGGAACTTTTAATTATCAGAAACTGTGTAATAAAAACAATGGAAACTTTCCTTTTCTTTTCAAAATCTCTTACAAGCAGGATATTTTCCTTTAATATTAACGTTGACATTTTTAAAAGTAATTAGTTTTATACTAAATCTAACCTGCAGAAAAGAAGAAACATTTTAATGGGTTGTTTAATAAGTTTTAACTAAAGCGAACATTCAAGTTTAAATTTCATTTTTTTTTTAATTTATTATTATTCTTAAAATTAAAAAAAATTTTAATAAAATTAAATGTGAACTAATATTTATTTTCCCTACTATTGTTTTTTACATTCGTTTGAGGGCACGCGAGAATCTATGAAAAAAAAAAAAAAAAAAAAAAACGATTAGTCGGCAAAAATGCTACAAAGAAAAATGTTAATGTTGATGTCTATATTCCTAAATCACTCTTTAAAAAGATATTTAGAGAAAAACGATTAATCAATGGAAATGTCCACGTATATCTTCTGATAATAACGACACTGTAAAATATTTATTTCTAAGTTTTCCCGAAAGCTAGTGCTTAATTTTAAAATTGCCCAATTTATGACGGGTCATGTAAGGTTTAATGTTCATTATCAACGATTTAGTTTGAGATCTTGAAATTTGTGCCATTAGGATCGTGGTGTTGAATAAAGTGTTTTTCATTTGATTTTTCACCACCTTTTTCTTAACCATGCAAGAAATTCCTTAAAAGGTGAATTAAAATCATTAAAATTAATATTTGGCATCCCCCCCCAAATGTTAAAAAATTTTCAACTTGCCTTCGGCTTAGCTTGCTTTCAATGATTTTATTTTGACTTTTATATCAAAAATTATTTGTATTTCTTAGCGTTTCTTTTTTTATCTATATTTTGAAACTATGATTTATTATGATTTTGATCTTTTTACTTACTTTTTGTAAACCTCGTGCGATACTTTGAGGCGCACAAGGTGAATGTTATTTTTTATTTAAAGAAATATTAATAAAAAGATAAGATAATTCTAGATGCCGAACACATGTTCTAAATGTAATATATTTTGATAAGAACTTTTTACATACAACGTTTTTAATTCTTCTGTTGAATCATATAAACTTGACAATTTTATATATTAATAAATATTTTTAAAAACTTTTTTTTTTATAAATTATCCTATCAACTTTAAAGAAAATGATCAGATGCGCAATAAAGAGAACAATTATAAGAAATTTTCAAACTTTTATTACTTGAATACAAGTATTAAAAGAATGCATTGACATCGTGTTCTGCGCTATTCTAAAAGTTTCAGATGTCTAGCTAGTCGGGAAGTTAGTTAAAAATCAATTACAAGATTTTTGCTGGACAAGCAAATAAGAAAGCGAGTTAATAAAACGTGGTAACAGGATTAATTTGTTCATTAATTTACTTTTATGCCGTATTTGACTTCTTGTTTTTGACAATTTTTATAAAACTTTACTGCTGACAAAATTATAACTGCCCGCCTTTAGCGATTTTTCTTTTTTTTTTTTTTTTTTTGTATTTTTTACTCAGTTCGGAAAATATGAATAATTTTGGTAACTTTTACTTTAATTTGCATCAAATTCCAAAAACGATGTAAAATTACTTTTAAAAAATTAAACATCAATGTCAATTTTAAGAAATTAATTATCAATTAAATATCATCTATCTGTTTAGCATTATAAATTTCAATCTATCTGTTTTTGAACATTAGAATTTATGACTCGAATTTTTTAACTTTTGCTTGAATTTTTTAAGTAAATAGTTGTTCCTAAATTGGCATAAAAATTTAGAAAAGCTTTTCTTCAATAATGCATTGCGGGTACATATTTGTTCAGGCATGTCTATCAAATTTCTCAGTGATCAATCCAGTGCATGTACCTTGAGTAACTCATAAATTTTAAGTAAATTGAATTTTCATGATAATGATCTCTTTTATTTATACAATTAACTTTTGTAAAAACTTTAAAATATATTTTATACAGTACTCTAATATTTACAATTATTTGTGGTAAATGTTTCTTTTTACATTAACATTTAAAAGAAAATAAATATCAACACTGTATGGAAAGCCTTTGTATGAATTACTTCATATGAATGAACCATAGATACAGTAATATATATATATATATATATCATCCCCATGTTATCGAGCAAAAAATTTTGATGCCGAAAAAAAGTTCTAAAATCAGCCATTAGAGAGTATTGAAAAAAAGAATAAAAAGAAAAATATATTCGAAACTGTATCTGGAGTTTTTCATTCACCTTTAGTAAATAAATTATTCATAAATTTTATTTACTAAATTATCTGTGTATTCCTGTGTGTGATTTACTCGGGGAAAGGCAGCCATTAGAGTGACTTTTCCGGGAAAAAAAAAAGCCTCACTTTTACCATCTCGCTGATCAATCTATGTCTTATTACTATATCTATGGAATGAACTGCTCAATTTTTACTTTTTCATAGGTAAAAATTAATTCTGGCTTTTTTCTTATAAATTGGTTAAAAAATAAAAATACATAAGTAAATTTACTTTTTACCCAATTTTTTAAATCTGATATGCTAATGATGTTGCATACACGTATTTATTATCAAAACATTTTTTTATTTGATAAATAATCTCTAGCTGTCCAGCAGAGATCGACGAGGAAATTACGATATCTGTTTATCGTATGTTAACTAATGTCTGAAAACAAGCCAAATGATTAAGTTGAGAGGAAGCTGATTTCTGGAACAGAAAATTCTGGTTTCGAATTATCGTAAAAACATAATTGTTTGCTTATCCCTCATATCTGCATGCAAAAATGTTGCACTTTCACACGCATCAAAATTTATAAAAAGTATGCGAACATAACAATCAGCTGAGTAGGTAAACCAAGTACCAGAAATTTAAAGATTTATTAAAAATTACAAATCACTAATCTCTTTTACTCAAAATAATAATAATAATAATAATAATAATAAATAAATAAATAAATAAACATTTGCTCCGTTGAGAAAACGCACGAAAAGATACAATAGTACATTTATACGTGTGACATTTTATTAATAAATAAAATACAAAATCTTTTTTTTTTTTTTTTTTACAGTCAAAATATCATTTATTAGTAAGACTTAACAACTGAGAGATAACAATCTGAAAACAAACAATACTTTAGACGTTTAAAACTAAAAATTTTCCAAACTGCGAATTTTAACTGTTTGTACTTTCTATCAATTAAACTGATCTTAGGAAACCGAGACATGTTTATTAGTAGAAAATAATGTTTTACATTTATGATCTCATGAGAATTTTGAAATTGTAAACAGAAGTTTTAGAAATGTTCTTTCAAAACGACATTTCTAATTACTAAAGCACAATTATGTTGTATTAGTGTGTCTAACAAAGACATATCAGAATAATTATTTAAATGAGAGCAGTTCAAAGTTGTACTTAGGGAATTTTCGTCAGTCAGACGCATTAAATGTTATTGTATTTCACAAGAATAAAATCATTATGCAGATTTGTTTTCATTAATTGTTTCAAAAATATATTATTTTTAAACTAATTAAATTTATATTGATTACAGTAATAATAAATAAACTACAGTTTGTATGAAGAGTTTTAATTTAATTTAATTTAAAATGCACATTTATTAAATATATATATATATATATATATATATATATATATATATATATATTACACAATTTTGTTATGGTATTAAATGTATGAACGTAAGGCGGCGGGTAGTATCGGAGTTTTCAAGATGCTGTAGATTGTTGTTTACACACACAGACACCATATTAGTTTTGTAATGTTTGGATTCTTTACATCTCAAAACCTGTAAAAACGTAAAATCTAGGTCTAAAATTTTCACAGATATCTATGTTCCCCATATCTGCAGTAAGATGAGAAATTGAAAAATATACCTTGAAAGGCTTCATTTTCCTTTCCTCTCCCAGATATATTTCTGCATAAAATAATAATAATAATAAATAATGATACAAATTCATCAATTTATAAATGTTCCTAATGAGACATTTGGCTAATGTTGAAGTTTGTGTACTAAGTTTACAGATTATTTGCATTTTGAAATAAAATAGTTTATTTAAATTTATTCCTTAATTTATTTCTTATTTTCTTAAAAAATTGGCATTTAATACGTTCTAGCTTGAAAGTATTTAAATTTCACTTATTAAACACTTCAAAACTTTATCGGAGTACAAGGTCAAATAAACAAGTCTTTCATGTGAAAGAAGGTTTTAATCACAGATATATATCCAGTGAATCCTTCAAAGGAAATTTTATTACATATATGTATATAAGATTGTAATGCACAGCTGCTAAATAAAAAAATTTTTAAGAAGAAAAAGTGTTTTTTTTTTTTTTTTTTTAGGGGGGGGGTTGTCGTTGTTTTCATTCTTGAAACAAAAACACAAGAAAAATATCTTTATACATACTTTTTTTTTTTTTTTATATATAAAGAAAATTAACTTAAATCTAAAGAAAAACGATAACTGTCTTAAACATGCAACCAAATTATTTTCTATTTAAAAGAAAAGAAACGTTTAAATTATAAAATAAAAAAATGTGATTCAAAATATACTGCATGCTAACAGTCAACTTTCAATGAAAAAATTCCAATCTCATGTATGACGCGCGGCGATATGACATCTGTGCGACGTATAAATTTAATTTCAAATTAATTTAAATCAAGTGTTTGTTCATTTCTTGCCATTTCATTCCTATTCTGTGATCTCTGGGTAAAAATATTTATTTACATAAATTAAAAGAATCTATTTTCTACTAGAAACTAGTAAATATAAAATATCTAAACACAAAATTATTTTTTTACGCCCCTAAACTTTCGTAAAAAATAAATGAAAATAAGTCTGAACAAATTTATTTGCAGATAAAATGTATGAAAAAAGTTAGATTGTGAAGCCAATTTTTGTTTAATTACAAACTCAAAATGAAACAGTTACCATACAATTTTCAAAATAAATAACTAAATGTAGCTTGAACAAATCTTGAGGGGGGGGGGGGGGAGCATATAAATCTAAACAGAACTAACTATTTTTTTAAATTTAGGAAAGAATTTATAAAACAACTGGAGTAATCTAGTGTAATACATTGTAAATATATTTTAATAATTTCATATTTTCTAAAAGGAATTACTGGAATTTCCACTCATTAAAAATATTTTCAGATTCTTCCAACGATTTTTCAAAAAATTAACACAATAATTAGTTATTAAGTTAATTTTATTTTACTTAATCAGTAGCAATAAAAGCGTATCGTTAATTTTTTCTTATATGTATTAAAGTAACCGCAATTTTTTTTCTTCTTTAATCGATGAGATCCATTCTTCTACTGCCTTAATATATGACTAAATTAACAGTTTCTATAAAAAAACGTTTAAAGAATCATTATTTAAAAATCAGATAGAATCATTGAAGAGAGTAGTTATATATATATATATATATATACTCCCATTGTAAGTAAAAGAGAAAAAAAATATTTTTATTGAAAAGTTTTAAATTAAAAAATAATTTATTACGAAATAAAAAAAGGTCAAATTATTAAAGATTTTAAGAACTCAATTTTAAAGATATTTCTATAATGCCTAATAAATATATACAAAATGGAATTCAAAAACTCTCAAAAACAATTTTATTTAAGAAGTTAGAGATCATTGTGTCAATTTTATTTCGAAATTAAAATAGACGTGCAGCAAAGACAAGATTCGCATTCGAGAATTAGAAAATAAATAAATAAATAACAAGAAATGGATCAAATAAATTGCATTTGTAACACAGAAAACAAAGTATGGAGAAGACTAATGTTTAAAGTAAACCTTTCTCCCGTTTTTACTAGAATCGTTTTAAAATTATTTCTAAACTATGTATCAGCAAACAAAATCTGGTGCGAAGCAACCACACAACTTCCATTAACCACTATTACGCGTATTATATGCTTTTTTCGAGATAATGCGATAAGAAGATATAAAATTGACTTAACGAAGTAAAAACCTAAAAATTTTCCAGAAAGACAAACTTGAAACACGCGTAAAGACATATAAAACAGAGTTTACATTGCGAGTTTAAAAAAAAAAAAAAATGATAGAGTTATTTTTAAAATACCAATATCCGAAATCTAAAACTGGCCTACATAAGCAGAATCACTGTTAATTTTCCTGTAATATAGATTTTCCTGTAGAAAGGATATCTAAAATGAATATATGTAACAATTTTCAAGAAAATCGTTAGAGACATTTTTGAGAAATCAACTTTTAACAAAACTTGGCATACTGATGCTCAATTATTGATCGAAAAACATAATTACATACAAAATGATATATAAAAGGGAGTTAATATTGTGAGTTTGAAAAAAATCCGAGAAGCCATTTTTAAAGGAACTCACTTGCAAGACCTGAAATTGAGCTATTTATACAGGATTTTCCTGAACTAACCAACTACATCATTCGAAAGGACATCGAATAGAGTGTTCATACAGCAACTTTGAAGAAAATCGTTAAAATCGTTTTTGAGATATGGACTTATGGTCCAGTTTCCGATGTCCCACTTCCGGTTTCCCAATTTTCACCAAAATTTGTAAAATTCATCTGTACACTAAAACTGTGTCAATTCTGAGGTTTCATAGTTCTATCTTTATTAGTTTCGGAGATATAATAGTCAGAAAATTCTCCACATACATACACACACACGCACACACTGACCAATTGCCAAAAACCACTTTTTTGGACTCAGGAGACATTAAAAGGTGAAAACTCCATATCGAAATTTTTAACCAAATACAATACTTCCATTATCTACAGTAATCGGGTAATGGAAGTAAAAAGATGTTCAACTACTGTCTGTCTACTTTTTTACTTCCATTACCCAACTAGCATAGGAAATGGAAGTATTGTATTCGGTCTGAAAATTCGATATCGATATTTCACCTGATTTACACGTTTTAACCCTTTATCTACTGCATTATGATACAGACAAAAATTGTGTTTGAAACATATATTTTTAGTTACTAAAGTGCATAATTTAAAGATATATAGATTAAAAATTATGCATATCACCTCATCATAATAATTAATGAGAATTTTGTGAGGTCGTACTTTAGTGTACCACTGGTACATAGAGGTCGAAAAAAATATTTTAACATGAAAAAAGTGTAGAGAAATATTTACTCTTTATGCTCCTCATATTTTTTCTAAGATTAGTGGGGTATTCTTGAAATAATATAGGAATTAATTATAACCCACATGAAAATCGTAAAAAATATCAAGCAAAAACGGCAAGTTCACTCCATAAAATTCCTTATGGAACAAAAATGGCTATATGTATCGTCTAATGCTTTGTTGTGAGATTAAAGGTAGGCACGTCTGTTCCCTTCTTATAAATATCTTTGACATTTCTTCAATAAATTCGATTTTACACTCTTTTTAAAGTAATGGTACTTTAAAGTACCGTCAGTAGATAAAGGGTTAAGGTCCGCTGAGTCAAAAAAAGTGGTTTTTGGCAATTGGTCAGTGTGTGTGTGTGTGTGGAGAATCTTCTGGCTATTATATCTCGGAAACGAATAAAGGTAGAACTATGAAACTTTAGAATTGAAATAAGTCTGGTGTACAGATGAATTTTACAAATTTTGGTGAAAATTGAAAAACCGGAAGTGGGACCGTAAATACGTATCTCAAAAACGACTCTAACGATTTTCTTCAAATTTGCTATATAAACACTCTATTAGATGTCCTTTCGAATGATATAGTTGGTTAGTTCAGGAAAATTGATAGGCGTCCTGTATAAATAGCTCAATTTCAGGTATCGCAAGGGCGTTCCTTTAAAAACGGCAGTACGGAGTTTTTTCAAACTCGCCATATTAACTCACCTTTAAATATGCTTCTGTATGTAATTATTGTTTTCCTGTCAATAATTTAGTTTTGGTAAAAGTTGATATCTCAAAAACGGCTCTAATGATTTTCTTGAAAATTGTTATATAAATCCTTTTCTTTCTTATGTATCACGTAGTTATTACAGGAAAATTAAACATGTACCCTGTTTAGGTAGATCTCGAAAATTGGTGTTTCAAGAAATAACTCAACCATTTTTTTTTCTTATTTTTTACCTCGCTATATGTAAGCTTCGTTTTATATGTCTTTACATGTGTATAAAGTTTATCTTACCACAAAAATGTTAGGTTTATTCTTCTTTATGTCACTTTTATATCTTCTGATCACATTATCTCCAAAAAATGGATATAATATGTGTAATAGTGGGTAATAGAAGTCATGTGGGCGTTTCACACCAGATTTTTATTACTTCCGTTACCCTACTACCGTAGGTAATGGAAGTATTGTATTCGATCCAAAAATTCGATATCCAGTTTTTATCTGATTTACGCGTTTTAAGACCTCCTGAGTCCAAAAAAGTAGTTTTTTGCAATTGGTCGGTCTGTGTGCGTGTATGCATGTATGTGTGTAAGTATGGAATATTCTAGCAATCATATCTCAAAGACTAATAGAGATAGAACTACAAAACATCAGAATTGATATAGGTCTGGTGTACACATGAAGTTTCCAAATTTTGGTAAAAATTTGAAAACCCAAAGTGGGTCAACGGAAACCGAAGGTGGGACCATAAGCCCGTATCTCAAAAACGGCTCTAACGACTTTCTTAGAATTTTCTATATTACATGTCCTTTCAAATTATATAGTTGGTTAGTTCAGGAAAATCGATAGGCGTTCTGTATAAATATCTCAATGTCAGGTCTCGCAAGTGAGTTCCTTTGAAAACGGTTGTACGAATTTTTTTTAATGCTCGCCATATTAACTCCTTTTTAAATATCCTTTTGTAGGTAATTATTGTTTTCCAGTCAATAATGGAGAATGCCAAGTTTTGGTAAAAGTTGGTATCTCAAAAACTGCTCTAACGATATTCTTGGTAATTGTTACATAAATGCATTTTAGATACCCTTTCTCTGTTATTATGTGGTTATTACAGGAAAATTAATGGTCATTCTGATTAGATAGTTCATTTTTAGGTATAAATTGGTGTTTAAATAAATAACAATCATTTTTTTTTTCTTATTTTTTAATTTACTGTGTAAACTCTGTTTTTTATATGTCTTTATACATGTATCAAGTTTCTCTTTCTTGAAAATTCCAAAAAATGCATATAATATCTGCAAAAAATGTATATAATATGCGTCCAATAGTGGGCAATGGAAGTCGTGTGGTTGTTTCACACGAGATTTTTCATCAATTGAATTCAATTATTTAAAGGAATTTAAAGAAAATAATAAATCACAAATAGGGTTTTCTTTTATAGTCCATATTTAATTTATCACATAGAAATTTCTGATTTAGTTTAAAGAATCTCTCTCTCTATATATATATATAATAATAATAAAATGATTTATAAATACTGAAAGTCATCAAATAACATCAACTTACAATCATCGTATTTTTAAGAAAATATATC
Organism: Salticus scenicus; assembly: GCA_963930645.1. Classification (NCBI taxonomy): domain Eukaryota; kingdom Metazoa; phylum Arthropoda; class Arachnida; order Araneae; family Salticidae; genus Salticus; species Salticus scenicus. Next base: position 128,290,589 of record OZ005649.1, on the reverse strand, counting down.
GTATAAAAGCAATTAATTTTACTTCTGTTAGTGTCCCTATAGACAGACCAATCTTGTTATCTGTATTATTTTCAATAGGGAATGCACCATGGTGGGCTTGAAAAATATATATGAGTTTCAAAACGTTCTATGAATAATTACGGATATTAGATCCAAACAGATGTACACACACTTACAGAAAAGGCCGACATCATAAACGCGTTTTAACTCTCTTGGTAAATAATAAAAAAAAAAATTGATGAAATTAGTACATTTGACTGTGAAAGGCCAATATATTTCTTGAGCTGTGAAGTGTATGAGTTTTAAGCCTTTTTTTAATACTAGTAAATCAATGTTAATAAATTTCAATTAATTAAGTTGGTATCTATATATTAAAAGGCAAGCAGGAAATTTTGTTGTACACTTCTAACATATTAAATATGAGAGAAGAGAGCTAAAAATGGTTTCATTCGAAAGGTAGGATTAGCCAGATGTGCAGAATACAAAAATTTATTTTCTTACGATGCCAAAATAGTATTTAAAAATACTTTTACTTTTTATGCATTTTTCCATTTTATACACGTATATTTTTATATTGTGAAAATAATCTGGCGTGTCACTCACACGTTTTTCTCTTACCCTGAAATTTAATACTATATAAACAGGTTGGAGATTAAGAGGTAAGATAACGAGTACTGTTATATAAACCTGTGTTAAATAATTTAAATTAGGCTTCGGTAGAGTTTATATGCGATAATTAGTTCTGTGTGTGTGGGGGGGGGGGTTCTTGAGATATGCTGATAACAGACACACAGACAGGCAGACAGACACACACACACACACACACATACAGACCATTCTCTAAAAACATGATTTTCATATTCAGGGGACATGAAAATATAACAAAAATTCACTTTCGAAAATTTGACCCTAAATCAATACTTTCTCTACAGTAAGGGTAAAAGAAGGTAAATACCTAAAGTAGAAAGATGTTAAATCGGTCAATTTCTGAAAACTCAAATAAAACCGCAGACACGGTAATTTGTACTAGTATTGCCCAGAAACTGGTATGATAAACCTTTAATGGTCGAAACTCGACCATTTTTTTTTCTTTTGCAAAACAAGGCAAAGCAAAGTTATTGTCTTGTCTTGACGGAATTAAATTGCAACACAGCTGCGGCAATTGTTTGCCGATCAGCAGACTTTTACTTAATATATTTCTCTCTGTAGATTTTGAGCTTTTCCTGAAATGAGAGTGAAAGCAACGTGAAAAGCTCTTGTTGGGTGATACAGCCCAAAAGCTAATCGGTACTATGTCAAACAGAGGTCAAACCAAACATGAAATTCTGTTAAATTAATTCCATTGGTTCATAAAATACAGTATTTTAACACTAAAAAAAAAAAAAAAAGATATTTTGCAAAAATGGTCGAATTGAGTTCGGAAAATTTTAAAACGTCTAACTTTATCGAAAATCGAAAATCGAAAATTTTTCTAAATTTTATATTTTCTTCTTATATATTCAGAGGAACGAATAATAAATCCACCTTTTTAAAAATAAGCAGTCAATTTCAGTTAATTCAAATGCAAGGAAATCTCAAAACGTGTAAATTCATTGAAAACCGGAAATCAAAAGTTTTTCCGTATCTTCTACTTGCTTCTTATACACGCAAAAGCTAGCAATAAATCCACTTAAAAAAAAAAAAAAAAAAATAGTCAATTTCAGTTAGTTGAAACGTAAGGAAAGCTCAAAACGTGTAAATTTATCGAAAACCGGAAATCAAAAGTTTTTCCATATCTTCTACTTTTTTCTTACTGATGCAAAAGATATACGTAAGAGAAGTGTGCCATCACTGACCGTTATTGGGGCTAAGTAAAAGATTTTTTATGTTAATCGTCCATTGGATGTTTTGTAGAAAAAATATTAAAAAATGAGGAAAAATATTTCTCGATTTTAATCCACATATTTGGATATAATTATAAATTAATTATCGTGCACATGTTCTAGATTAAGTTATCTTACTGTCAAATTGACAAAAAATTTAATTTTAAATTTCAAAACTATGTCGTCCTTGGAGTTTTCTGTACTTGGCGATCAAAAACGTAATACGAAAATATGCATACCAGATGTATATTTTAGTAATATCTGTCGTGTGAAATATTGTTTCATATTATTGATTGCTCTCTTAATACGCGTTGTTAAAATAACCATGATTTTTTAAAGGAATTAAATATGTTCGCCAGATAATTTGGCGATTTTTTTCCCCACAAAAACGACATATATCAAATATCTTCTGCTGCAACATATTAGTATCTTATATCAAATACTTCAGTTAGATATTTGAAAACAAATTTAACTTCAAATTATGATAGAATATTTACTATTTTCCTTTTATTTAGTATATTAATTTTATAAGTTGATTAGTTAGTTAGTTTGATTAGTTTGATGTGTAAATACGCAAGCGAAGTGATGACGTCAGTGGCCATCCGTGGATGCAAGAAAAAGGTTTCCTATGTTAATCTCGCATTGGATTTTTTGTAAAAAAATATTAAAAATCGAGGAAAATTTTTTCCTGATTTTAATCCCCATATTTGGGTATAGATATGTATTATTTATCGCATTAGATTAAGTTGCTTTTGCTGTAAAATTGATAAAACTTGAATTTTAAATTTCAAAACTCTAGAAAAAAAATGCCAAACTTCCATATTCGATTGAAAACATAAACATTTCATTTCAAAGGATGATATTTACACAATAAATATCCAACTAATATAAATGAAAGGAAAATGTTAAATATTCTATCATAATTTGAAGTCAAATTTGTTTTCAAATGTCTAAATAAAGTGTCTGATATAAGGTACTCATATATTGCAGCGTAATAGATTTCATATCTGTCATCCTTGGCAGAAATATATATATATATATATATATATCGCCAAATTATCTGGCGAACATTCTTAATTCCTTTCAAAAATCATGTTTTTTTTAGCAATTTATATTAAGAAAATAATGAATAATATGAAACAATGTTTCGTACAATACATATTAGGAAAATATACATCTGGCATGTATATTTTCGTATTACATTTTTGATCGCCAAATACAAAAAACGTCAAGTATGACAGAGTTTTCAAATTTAAAATTAAAATTTTGTCAATTTGACAGCAAAATAACTCAATTCAACACATGCACACGATAACTAATACATATCTATACCCAAATACGGGGATTAAAATCGGGAAATAATTTTCCTCGATTTTCAATAATTTTTTACAAAAACTCCAATGGGTGATTAACATTAGAAATATTTTTCTTGCATCCACGGACGGTCAGTGACGTCACACTTCGCTTGCGTATATCACCATATGAAATGAAATGTTTATGTTTACAATCAAAACTGGAAGTTTGCCTTTTATTTTTTTTTCCTACAGTTTTTAAAATTTAAGTTAAAATCTTATCAATTTTACAGCAAAAATAACTCAATCTAACCCATGTAGACAGTAAATTATATATAAGGTATACCCAAATATGGGAATTAAAATCGAGAGATAATTTCCGTAAATTTTTAATAATTTTTTACAAAAAAATCCAATGAACGCTTAACATAAGAAATCTTTTTCGTGGCTCCACGGACAGCCAGTGATGTCATCACTTCGCTTGCATATAGTGATGCTACATTATACAAATTACTGTGTCTATGGTTTTATTTGAGTTTTATGAAATTACCAGATTTAACAATTTTCCACTAGGTATTTTTTAATGTAAAAGAATACGTGTATGAAAGGGAAAAGGGGGGGGGGGATGCATAAAAAATAAAAGTATTTATAAATACCTTCTTGGCATCGTAAGAAAATAATTTTTGTATTCGCAGCATCTGGCTAACAATACCGTTCGAATGATACCATTTTCGACCCTCTACTTTCATAATTAATATGTTAAAAGGGACTACAAATTTTATACTTGCCTATTACTATATAGATAATGTAGCATCATTATACTCTCGATTACAGATTTTTTATTCTGAGACAAAACAGCCATTAGATTTTAGAAATTTCAATGAATAAGTGGTAGATCGAAAGTTTTTACTATTGAAAATATACGCAAGTTAAAAAAAGGCTTTTATTTTTGAGAGTTCTAATTTTTTTTCTTTCTAATTTTTTTAAGAACTAATTTCTTTTTTCTTTTTCTTCTTTCTTTCGTTCTTTTTAATTTATTACCTTTCTTTATTTTCTTTCTTCCTTTCTTTCTTTCTTTTTTATTTTTTTATTTATTTTATTTGTATTTATTTATTTTTATTTTTTTTTGTGTGTGTGTGTGATTTACGTCAGATCTTATTTGAAGACTTTTCTTAAGTAGAAACATAATACATTCCAATTAACTAAAATTGACTACTTATTTTTTAATAATAATTTTTTGTAAATAACTTTCGTTTCCATTTTACAACTTGAAAATAAGATGTAAACCGTCTCGTTTATGTATTTGTTACTAATACTTGACAAGCAAAATTTCCTTATTTTAAAATGCATGTTTTAGAAAGAGAATTTTTGTATAACCATTTCAAGTTTAAGAAGTTTGTGAATCAGCCCTGACAGTATTAGATATTGTGATCATCACATTTTTTTTTTTTTTTTTTTTTTTTTACAAATTTACGCAGTAGAATTTTTTTTTAATTATTATTCATCAAAATTATTTTAGGTTATTATTTATGAGTTAAAGTAATTAACTATTTTTAGCGTAAATTCACATGCTTTGTTAAATGACGCGTTTAATGAACCTAAATAGCATTTTTGAATATTAAATATAACTAATTGTGTTAGTGATACATAATACATATTAATTAATTTTAGTTACATGCAATCGATCAAATAGAGTGATCTAAAGAATGTTAATTGTTTTTCTATAAGTCAAACGTATCGATTTATATAACTGGTATAATCGAAATAAGCTAAATTTATTACAAACTTTAGATAGTAGTTATCTGAAGTAACATAACAAATGTTACTTCAGATGATTTCTTGCCTTTCATAATATTTATATAAAAATACCACACATTATGTGAGAATAATGAACGGAAAATATGCAATGGCGAAAGAAAACGAGGGAAAAAAAATCAATCGAAATTTTAAATTTGAATTTTGTTTTACGTTTTTTATTAAATATTTACAGTAAAAATGTGTGGACCAAGTGTATGATCCTGGAAAGATTATAATAATATATAATACAAAAACATATACATCAGATTTTTTTTTTTTTTTTTATGTCGAAAATTTTTTTTATAAACAATGAGATGTAAAACAGTCTTTCTTTATTAAAAACTTAAAATGCATTTATTACATCAGCTTTTTTTTTTTTTTTTTTTTCAAAGTACATTCTTTTTTTATGTAAAAGCATAAAAATATTCTGAACAGTAAAGTAGAACGGAGAAAGTAAAATACTTTTGAATGTCTAGAATTTTTTTCTTTTTAAAGTGAATGATGGATTGTCTAGTAAATGCAATGAGGAATTTGCACACATGGGGGATTTGAACAAAATCCTATTTTTGTGGTAGTTTTAGATCCATAAATTTCAAAAAGTGCATGAAAAATGCAAAAAAAAAGTTCTCATTAATTTAAAAAATAACATTAAAATTAACCAAAAATCACGTGACTTGAAAACGCTACCTGACGTCACAATTTATGATGCTTCAATGTTTACATTTTGTTAGCCTAGTTAGCAAGAAGCGATTCGTTTTAACTTTCGTAATTATCAATCGTTTATGTGATATCTGAGCATTTCTTTTTTATCTTATAATCATTTAATGTCATTAACACCATTTTCCATTATCATTATTTTCAATTGTTTTCTTTTCATGGCGGTTGTCCAATGTTTTCGTTTGGCAGGATCCTGTGGAACGCTAAAGAATAACTTTTGAGAAGCATTAGCCGTTGTATCAGTGCAAAATGGTACAATACAATATTTATACTACGATTTTTTTAATATCCATCATTATTATAACATACAAAACCTATTTCACTGACTCAAGAAGCAAAGCAAAGCACGAAATCGAATGTAAACAACGATTACTTTCATTTGTTGCCATAAAGAGTGACGTCACGATATATTGTACTGCGTTTTCACGATAGAGTAAATAGTGCGATGTTAAAATTGTTATATATCAGCCATTAGGTTTCAAATAAAGAAAATTTATGTATTTATTTTCTTACCTTTTCATTTTTTATTATGTAAGAATAAAATCAGAAAACGTGCAAATTTCTCATTGAAAAATGCATAAAAATTAATAGAAATTTTTATGCTGTCAGAGACAGGACATTTCACGTTCTGTATATTAAATAAAAGGAAATGTATAGAAGATATATCAAACGAACATAAATGCTCTTTCATGGAAATAATAAATATTATTTATGTTACATTTTTTTCTGTGGTGAAATATAAGGCTATATGAAAACTTTGATATTTTCCATTACACATAATATAAATAAGTCGGTTTTATGTGATTTTAAAATTAAATGTCAACGTGTAACACTCTTAATTTATATAAAATGTGAAGAAAGGAAATTTACATCTCAATTATGGTAATTATATAAAATATTAGCATACTTTGAAGAACTTCAATGAAATATAATATTGATTTTCACTCCATATTTAATCTAAAATTTAAATTGCCATTTACTCATTTTTTAACAGATTAAAATATATATTCCGACAAAATAATTCAAGCATCAAAACATTGTATGGTGGTTAAATTTTTTATAACGCACTTTGTATATTACTGTGTAATTTTATGTATACAGCAGAAGAAATTTATACTTCTTTTTTTTTACATTAACAACACAAATTTAATGGCATTTTTGTTGTAACATCTACTTGTAACTATACCTTATTGCTAGACACTGGTTTTTGTATGTATTCGCACACATCTAGTTTGGAAAACGGGGAAGTTGCAACATCTCTAAACTTAAATCACCTTCATTATTTTACATATCTAAAAGAGCGATGTATATTAATTTATTTTAGATTTATATTGTAATGATCGAAAATGAGAGGCATATGTTGATTTGAAACTAGTAGCCATATATCAACTGTAAAAGACAGGAATTTCACCAATAAAATTTATTCATGAAAAGATTTTTAAAAACATCTGCAATTAATAGTGATAAATGCAGTAGAGAACAACATTTTTAATGTATTGTGTAACATACGGAGGGATTAAGATAAATATTAATAATTTTCTGGATATGTGAGCAATATGGTGTTCTCTACAATTAACGATTTATCTTTTTCTGTGTTTTATTCTCCTATTTTTAACGGTTCGCGGTACCCCAGTCGGTAGAGCGCCACCACCTCGTAATTGGAAGATTACGGGTTCGGTACTCGAGCCGGCCAAAGACCGCCGTGTACAATAATGGTGGCTGGTGCACGAAAAATCTGTCGTGGCCGCAATGTCCTCCATGTTCCCATCAAAAATTATACCTCTGGGGGTCACCGAAGCGGGAGAGCCATCCCTTCCGTGGAGGATCAAAATTACGATGACATGTCTCCGGACAATCTCTAGGGGTGAGTCCCAGACCGTCGCCAATTGCCCGTTTGCGCAGCACTAGTGCGACATAAAACCAACCAACCAACCTATTTTTAACTTTTTTTTTTTTTTTTTTACTTCCATAAATTTTGCTTGATGCATTGATACTACAGTACAAATAATCATATTTTAAAAAGTTCTTTTTTTTTTCCTTCATTCTCCATAACCAATATTTATATTTTAATCTCAGTTTTCCCCTATCCTTAGAAAAGCCTTTCTTGCGTCTCTATAAACTGTTTCTAATGTAGAGTTCTGGCTTTGTAAAAAGTTCCTTAAAATTTTTACATAATAATGTAAATTATATTTAATCATGGTGTTGAGTTAACTTAATTATGTTTTTATGTTAAATAATGTTTTAAGATATCAGTTTGCTTTAAATATTTTATCGAAACAACGAAGCAAAAAATACTAAAGCAGAAGGAAATATTAATTTGCATTCAGAAAAATGTTTTTATGGAAAAAAACTTTTTCTTTGATACCTTATATACATTTCAATTTTTATTAATATTTTTTATGAAAATTCAAAAAGTAAAAATTTTATTCTTATGGCATTTAAAAAGATGTAAAAATGAAAATCCGATTAGTAAAAGGAGATCTACGTTGTTATATTTTATTACATTTTTACAGTTTTTTTTAGTTCATTAACTTTACAAATTTGCTTCTTCAGAAATAATTCAGTTTTTTGTGCGTGCGTATTTCCTTATTATCAGTAATTTACGCATAAAGATAAAGCTGATAGTGAAAAGAATTACGCCACTAAAATGTAACTTAATTTTTGGAAACAGAGCTGAAAACTTTAATAGTTTTGTTTTAATTTGTACCAGATATTTTTATTCATTTATTTTAAAGAAATATCGATTAATTCTTTTAATTATATAATACGTATAATACAACATAATCCGTTGCCCTAGAAGCCTTTATTGCACAGATGAACCAGCAATTAGCTAACGATTTTCCGCATATTTGATAAATTTCGTACAGCTAACTTAAAATGATTTCACGCACAATTTAATGTTAAAACATTATATTTTATCATTTTACATTTCTTTATACCTCAAAGAAAAGCCTTTGTTAAACATAAGCTATGTATTGTTGCTTTCTATGGCATTTTATAAAGAAATTTTCAAGTTAAATTATCGGCGTGTTAGTCAAGTATCACGGTAATATGTGGTTTAGTGAATTCTGCCAGGCTTAGTTCGTTGCGAGATAACCTTGCGATCCATCTTAACCTTCTCTGCACCAACCACATAATTTATTCGTGACCGCTGACGTAAATTCATGTCATTTGCGAATCTTAGCTACGTTATTTCTTACTAGCAGGTTTTACCTGCTTCGCTAGTCATTATATTTAAAAGATTTTTCAAAAAACATTACTGAATGTATTTTAAATCACTTTCTAAATAAACAAAACACTTCCATTCAAATTGCTTAAAACCTTACTTCGGGTCTTCGTAGCTGTCGGCAGAGATTTTCTCGCCTGCATTATATCGATTCCGGTTCCCCATTGCTTGCATTTGTTCCTTAACCGGACATTTCAATTTAGGTGTTAAGTGGACGATGAGAGAAGCTGCTGTTTTTCAAGAGCTTTTTTTTTTTTTTTTTTTTTGACAAATATTTCTCGGATAGATAATCATCTTCACTTAACAGGTGGCAGCACCAAACATTCTACTCAGCTGCAAAAATTTTAATTAGTTAAAAAGAAAACGAATCAAAATTTCTTAAGGTACGGTGTAGATGCTAAAATATTCATTTTTATAAAAAGAAACCTGTATATACACTTTTTCTATTAATTATTTGCAAAACTTCACACATTGGCTCCTAGAGAATCGAACTCATGACTTTCGGGTTGTTAGCATGACGGTCATACCAACTAACCTAACCAGCCACATAACGTATTTTCAACTTTACGTTTCTATCTAAAGAGCCGATCTTTTCAGAAATTTAAAGATTTAATTAATTTTAAAAAAACTAATCAAAATTTCGGAAATCGGTTTTCTAAGTGCATCAAGAGTGGTTAATACAAACTTCCATGGATATTTGCGTTGCTCTACGGTCATATGTTTTCCTACAAGATGCCAGACATAACACACATACACACACACGCATGTCTTTACATTATAGGTTTTGAAGAACATACCCAATATTCATATATGTACAAATAATGTATTATAAATACAATTACTTTGATAAGAAATAATATAATTATGATGTATATATCCATTTGTAATATAAATATGAATGCAGAAAATCTTGTTCTGAAATAATGTAACTTGAAGGAATAACTCTCACAGGTGGATCGTGTTGTAAAAAGAAAAAAAACATGCGGTCGCGAAAGTATTAATACAACCTCAACGTTATCGCAACTCAAATCTTTCATATTTAAAGGTCAGCAGTTGTTTTATACACATGTACTTCTGTTAAATACACTTTCTAAACAATATTGCATACAGCAAACCTAAATAAGCATCGTTACTACTCGAGTTATCGTGTCAAACCGAGTAGTGGCCGAGATTCACCTCTCGGCTATGCAAGAAATACCATCAAAACAACATAAAATTTCGGGGAAGGGGAGATTTCTTGCTTAGAATATACTCAAATATTTATCCCAGAAGTTAGCTTTTATAGCCTAAATAATTCTTTTAGAAAAAAGGGCAAAATATTCCTTGAAATTTCTTGTTTGAAAGAAAATATTTAAAAGAAACACAAACATTGTACATTGTGAGGTCTCGCACACAATTTTTGTAGTGATGTTAGAAGTGGAGAAGTTTTCAGTAATTTTATTTAGGTCAAATGGCATTGCTGATTAGACCAGCGTTTTAGGCGAAAATTTTAGGAAGTTTCATAAAATTATTGGTTGTGATTTTAGGATGTGTTGGAGTTTTGAGAAGAAAGTTGTTCTTTAGGCTGCGAGATTCAGAGGAGTTGTATATTTCGGGTAGCATTTGGCGATGTAGTAAATTTTAAGATATTTTGATGAAGTTCTAAGTGAGGGAGACCGGGGTACAATGGACCAATGGGCAAAATAGACAACCTCTACTATTTATTTTTATAAATCGTGTTTTAGTATACATAGATAACATCACTACAATGATGAAACTTATCTAGCAACTTCATACCTAATTCCCAATTTAGTCATTTTATTCGAGAAATTTAGTTTGTGTTGGCCAAAAGTAAATATTTTTAGCTTAGCATTTTTTCTTTTTATCACTCAAGAATTATGACCTGGAAGAGGTTATTCGGCACAATAAAGAGATAAGATCATCTATTATTATATTTAATCTAACTAAAATATTTTAAAAAAGGTTTCTTGTTTTTTTTTTTTTTTTTTTTTTTTTTAACATTTGTTGTCAGAGTTCCACATTGTGTAAAATGGACCATATGGAACTGGGATACAATGGACCATGGTACATTTTACCCCAGTTCTCTGTCATAATAAAACTGATTTACGAAATCTACATTTTTGAAGTGCTAGCTGTAAAATTGTACTTAAAATTTTCAGAATTAACCTTAATTAGATCTTTTATAGCTTCAAAGATGAATAAGCAAGCAATTTACTTTGAGGTTTTTTCTTATTTATTTTTAATAAACGTTCACTTACTTTTGTATTCTTATATTTTTACAAATATCATACAAATATAACGAACTGAAATAAATAATGCAACTAAAAAGTAATAATACAGCTATGTGTTATATATATATATATCCTCTTCGCACTTGAAGCTATAATAACAATATAAATGACTCAGAAATTTAATTCATCAACCTGGAAATTCATTTTTTTTAGAATGGAGTAGAAGGCTTAAATCAGCCTTCTACTCCATTCTATAAGAAATATAAATGACATTTCAAGGATCTTAGACAAAATACGTTCACATTAGAGGAGAGGGGGGTATTGTGGAATAGTCGGAAATAAGGAATACTGAGGTTTCGGTTCTGATTAGTGCAGCTATCTCTTCAAAATACTATGAATTACTCAAGAAGGATTCCCATAAAGCAATAAAATAAGAAGTAACCACTTGTTGCTGTCGTACCATTCTCTATAGAACAAAGTATGTTTTGCGATTTTTAAAAGTTTTTGCAGGTGAGTTTGCAAACATTTAAACTTACTAGTACACATGTGATTTGTACATTCATGTTAAGCATAATGTATGCTCAAAGAATTGTATTTTGTTATACATTGGTCGCTGAAAATATTTTGTCCATCAATTTAAAAATTCATTTTTAAAGATGGCGTGTCGGGTATTATGGAAAACTAGGTATTTCATACTATCATCTGAAATTGACTTCATGTATTCAACTAAAGAAACAGAAAATAAAGATGCCGAATGTAACTTCTGTCACAGAAAATTCTCCGACGATGATTTTATGAAGTCTAATTAGTGTTTATATGGTTTAAACAGTTTAAACCACCTATTCCATATTACCCGACTATTTCATATTAACCTCCATTTGTAACTTTTTTTAAAGTAAACTTTTTATAACAACAACAAAAACATTTTTGGGTTTTTTTTCATTGACAATTCATTACAAATAATTACACTATGTACTCATCATTATTTTGGGGACTTTTTATTAAAAACAAGTAAAGTTATTTTAAGAAATGTAAATGGTATTTCATAATACCCTCCTCTCATCTATATATTACAAAAATATGCATTTTTCTTAAATTTATATGTTAGGTGTCTAGTAATGAACGGTGCAAGTATATGGAATTTAAACAACTAAACTCTAATTTACTAAGTTATTTAAATCTGCCTAACTGTAACACATTTTAAAATTTGATGCACTTAAATAAATAAATCAATGTTAGTGCTTTATTTTATACTGGTAAAGTGTCTAAATACTTTAAATAATTATGAAAATTACGTATTTTTCTTCGACCACACTTCTTAGAAGTCGTTTTGTGAAATTAGACAAAATAACATTATATTTCAGAAATAAATTTAGTTTTATGTGCCATATATTGGTACCCTTTTAAAGCTTTTTATTACTTTAGTTAAAATATAAAAATATTAAATGATTAGATTTTATAATGGAAAGAATAGAGGTCCACGTATGTGGATCTCTGGAGCGAAGAGGTTAAATATATATAGATATTTATTTATATTTATATAAGAAGTTTTACGATTGTAACATATTACTAACAGATCATGCAAAGTAAAAAAAGAAATATTCAGCTATGGAGCAGGCAATATAAAGTGTTACGGAAGATTTAAAAAAAAAAACTATTTGTTCAGCTTCTAAGTCATCAGGCAATTCAAAAACAACTCTTACACGCTATATAAAAAAGCATAAAAATTCTAAATTACCTAAACCGGAAAACGATAGTAAATCAACTATTAGATTTAGCGCAAACTATGCATATAATTTCGAAGGAGGAAGAAGAAATGGTAGAAAATTATATAACAGATGCTTGTACAATGAATTACATCTCAAACACTGCATTAAGAGAAATATCCCCATTTAAAAATAGTATCTTTCGAACAGCATCCCTTGCCGATAGCTTTCTTGCACTAAGCGACAACAAAATAAATAAAGGTGCATTAATAATTTTAACTGATACACCAGTAAAAAAGGTTATTGAAGGAGAAGCATAAAATAAAAACTAGTGCGTTGTGTCCACCACAAGACTTTCTGCTGTATTTTCCTATACAAATTCACTCAGTAACAATATTAAAAAAAGAAAAAGAAATACGATTTTTTAATTTCTTCTATATGTAATATAGAGAAAGTATTGGATTCGCGAAAATTTTCGAAGTCCACTTTTTGATGGATTTACATGTTTTGGGATGTGGAGAACACGAATTAATAGTTTTTAGAAAATGTCTGTCTGTCTGTCTGTATCATTTTTTTGTGGACGCTGTATCTCACGAACCAATGAATGAAATTAAACCAAACTTGGTATTTAGTTGCACCCTGACATAAACTGGTGCTGATTAGATTTTGGGATCAATCGCTCAATAGGTGGCGTTGTGATCGCATTTTATGCAAATTTTTAACATGGCAGCATAGGACAAAATTCCGTATAAATGGGCATAAAGAGAGTTATTTTACACTTGTGATTGTAAAATTAATATGAATTATTGATAATAGTAATAGTTAGCTAGGAAAAAAATTTTGTGCATGTGGGGGCATCGGTTCCCCCCCCCTGGGAGGGAAGTACCCCCCCGGGGAAGTAAATTTTCAAGATGGGTATCTTTCGAAAGGTCTCGTTGATAATAGTAATAGTTAACTGGGAAAAAAATTTTGTGCATGTGGGGGCATCGGTTCCTCCCCCACCGGGGGGGGGAAGTACCCACCCGGGGGGGCAAAGTTTAAAGATGGGTATCTTTCGAAAGGTCTCGTCAATACCTTTAAAACGAATGGTTGAACCATAAATCTGTGATAATTTAAACCAAAGTTATCGCTTTTTTTTACTTTTAACAAAACAAAACTTAGAAAAAAATCGCAATTTTTTTTTTTTTTTTTTTTTTTTTTTAACGAAATTTAACCAAACTTTATATTTAGTTGGTCCCCGACATAAACTGGTGCTGATTATGTTTGGGGATCAATAGCTCAACAGGTGGCGCTGTGATAGCATTTTATCTAAATTTTTAACATGGCAGCATAAGACAAAACTTCGTATAAATGTGCATAATAAGAGTTGTTTTAAACTTGTGATTATAAAATTAATATGAATTATTGATAATAGTAGTATGTAACTAGGAAAAAAATTTTCTGCATGGGGGGCATCGCTTCCCCCCCTGGGGGGAAAATACCCCCCGCGGGGGATAAATATTCAAGATGGGTATCTTTCGAAAGGTCTCGTCAATACCTTTAAAACGAATGGTTGAACTATAAATCTGTGATAATTTAAAACAAAGTTATTGATTTTTTTTACTTTTAACAAAAAAAAAAAAAAAAAAAAAACTTAGAAAAAAAAAAAAATCGTACTCTTTTTTTTTTTTTTTTTTTTTTTTTATAATATTGTTACTGATTGAATATGTATAGGTAAATATAGAAGAAAGTCTTGTGGTGGCCACAACATACTAGTTTTTGTTGTTGTTGTTAAAAGTAAAAAAAAAGAAAGAAAGAAAAGAAAAAAAAAAGATATCTTTCTTAGAAATTATCACAGATTTAAAGTTCAACCATTCGTTTTAAAGGTATTGACGAGACCTTTCAAAAGCTACCCATCTTGAAAATCCCCCCCCCCCACTACGGGGGTACTTCTCCCCCAGGGTGAAAGCGATCCCCCCACATGCACAGATTTTTTTCCTAGTTAACTACTACTATTATCAATAATTCATATTAATTTTACAATCTCAAGCTAAGAATAACTCTCATTATGTACATTTATACGAAATTTTGTCCTATACTGCCATGTTAAAAATTTAGAAAAAATACGATCACAGCGCCACCTGTTGAGCAATTGATCCCCAAATCTAATCAGCACCAGTTTATGTCAGGGGCCAACTAAATACCAAGTCTGGTTAAATTTCGTTTAAAAAAAAAAAAAAAAAAAAGATATCTTTCTTATAAATTATCACAGATTTATTGTTCAACCATTCGTTTTAAAGGTATTGACGACACCTTTCAAAAGCTACCCATCTTGAAAATTTACCCCCCCCTACAGGGGTACTTCTCCCCCACGGGGGCAAGCGATGCCCCCACATGCACAGATTTTTTTTTCCGAGTTAACTACTACTATTATCAATAATTCATATTAATTTTACAATCTCAAGCTAAGAATAACTCTCTTTAAGAATAACTCGCATTATGTACATTTATACGAAATTTTGTCCTATACTGCCATGTTAAAAATTTAGAAAAAATATGATCACAGAGCAACCTGTTGAGCAATTGATCCCCAAATCTAATCAGCACCAGTTTATGTCAGGGGCCAACTAAATACCAACTTTGGTTAAATTTCGTTAAAACAAAAAATTACGATTTTTTATCACAGATTCATAGTTTAACCATTCGTTTTAAAGGTATTGACGAGGCCTTTCGAAAGATACCCATCTTGAAAATGTACCCCGCCCCCCGGGGGGGGGACTTCCCCCGCAGGTTAAGAACCGATGCTCCCACATGCACAAAATTTTTTCCCTAGTTAACTACAACTATTATCAATAATTCATATTAATTTTACAATCACAAGTTTAAAATAACTCTCATTATGTACATTTATACGAAATTTTGTCCTATACTGCTATGTTAAAAGTTTACAAAAAATGCGATCATAACGCCACCTGTTCAGCGATTGATCCCCAAATCTAATCAGCACCAGTTTATGTCAGGGTGCAACTAAATACCAAGTTTGGTTAAATATCATTCATTGGTTCTTGAGATACAGTGGACACAAAATTCGTGATACACACACAGAGACAGACAAACAGACATTTTCTAAAAGCTATCAATTTGTGTTCGGGACATCCCAAAACGTGTAAATCCATCAAAAAACGGAGGTCTAAAATTTTCACGAATTCAATACTTTCTCTATATTACACATAGAAGAAAGTAATAATAAATAAAGAAATAAAACCGCTTTAGTTAAAGACAGAAGGAATTAAAAATTAAAAATGTTAGCTTCTGTTAAAGATAAAAATAAAACTGAAGTCTCACACCATGTTCAAAGCAAAAATATGTATTAAAAAGTTCAAGTGTTTGTAAAAATATGTCTGTTTATAGTGATGCAAAATTCAGTGATAAGGGTGTAATTTCACAGCAAGATGCTATTTTTAATACTAATAAAATAAATGTAAGTAAATGTTTTTCAAAAATTTGACGAAAAAGACAGTTACAGTTTTACATTTTGCTGATGGTTTAATCACAGAAATAAAAGATAAAGAATCAATTTTGTGAGAATGATGCAACGAAAACCTAATCAAGATCTCTACATTTTTCCAGAAAGTGTTGATATATCTCTTGCAAATTTTCAAGCTATTGTAATGACGAGTCTTCCAGATCTTACAACTTCACAAGAAAACAGCAGATTTTGAGTGACATAAAAATCTTTTGGTGTATCATTTTCTAATTTTAATATTCATTAGTATACATTTTTTGTATGAATCGACAACATAAATAAACAAATATAATACATTCTACATTTTATACTATTAAAAAACACACTACAATAATATACTTTTTAAATTTTACCTGTGGTCCATAGTACCCCGTGCCATGGACCATTTTATCTCGGATTTGAGGTAAAATGATTCACTTTGTCAGTTGCTATAAAAATAATTATATTAAAATATATACCCCAATATATAGGTAATATGCACACATATTTTCAATAGCCAAAAATCATTACTTTGTCAGTAAGCACTTAAAAGTTACAAAAGTGGTCCATTTTACCCCGGTCTCCCCTATAATTTATAGAAGGAGGCAGATATTTTTAGCGAGAGAGTTTCAATTTAAAGCCATCCCAGTTTTTTTAAAAAAGTAGCATTAGTGTTTAATGAGGTTCCGTTGGCTTGGACATACTCTTAGTTGAAACAATGCTGCAGTAAATGCAAGATACTCAATAGTAAAGCAAAGATGTAAAATCCGCACAAGTTTATTTAGAAACTTTAGTAAGGAGAAGAAATTGATATCCGCTAATATTACTGGTTTAACGTGTCTAATTTTGGCAAAAAGTTTTCAAAGTCAATTGACGTTAATTTTCTTTTTAAACTAGGACATCCTTTAAATTGAAACTCTGCCGCTTAAAATACCTGGCTACTTAAATACACTATACGTTAGAATGATTTTGCATAACTACCCTGAGTGAACTTGTCCAAAGTATCGCCGAATTCAACTTTAATAACAAACCTTCCAAACCCGAAATCCACATTTTTTCTAAAACATGCAACTTAACCCACGACTTTCTGCACAAAACTCCAATTCAACGCATTCAGAATCTACAATCAACGCATTCGTCATATTGCCCACAATCGTGGTACAAATTTGTTTCTACCAGACAGAAATTAAAACAAGCTGAAATATTCCTCATACAAAGCATAGTATAGTAGTGTCTCTTGTTGAATACCATACGTCTAAACTGAATTTTTCATTATAATCATTTTACGTATCACAATTAGTGTGATTCCCTATTATAAAGATCGAAATTTTTAATATTTCATAAATTGCAAAACTTTTAATGGCAATACAATCTATAATGGAATATGAATCAAGGTTTAGTCAGCATAATTTTATATAAATACAGGTATCAGTACTAAATAAGAAAAAATTCTTTTAGTATACATTTTATGTATCCAGCTTAGTAAGATTCCATACTACAGAAGCTAAGATAGAGCTATTAAACCAATCACTAAAAATGACACTCAGTTCAGATTTTAGTCCATCTTGCAGCACCTGTACTGAGAAATAAACATTCCATACCATGATATCTAATCAATATCCATTTGCATCAAAAGGTAAGTAAATATAAAATTTAATAGAAATTCCGAGCATACGTTCTTGAGTTACATTACGCACAGGATTAATATCACACGACCACTGGACGCATTTTCTAAAAAATGTCAAATCACGTTCAAATTGTAAAATTTGTGAATGCATTAAAATCTGGAAATCGAAAACTTACTCGTATTTAACATATTCTTATTATAAATACAAAATTATATAATTTAAAAAATAAAGTGCTATATACCGACTTGAATTTTTGTTTTTGTTATTTTAATTATCACCCTTTTTTGTTATTTATTTATTAACACTTAAAGACTCTTCTGACAATAAAATTATTTTTAAACAAGTAAAATTAGAAAGAAAAACTTAATTTTAAAAGAAATAAATGAGAATATTTATATGTGTGAATATGTATGCTCTTAGAATTAACAGATTTTAGCATAATACTCAGGCATTTTTGTGTTTTCTTTTCAATTTTTATGGTTCAGGCACTTCAGTTTACATTGTCGAGTGTTATCTGTTTGTGACAAAAGAATAAGCAATCGTGAATTTTCCCTTTCGGATAAAAAAATGACATTTTTACAGAAATTCATTGTTATTGGATCCCATAAAATAAGATTAAGGGAGAAAATTATCATCGAAAATTCTTTTATAAGCCTCGTAAAAATAAATTCTAATCTCTCCCTTCCTTGTTTAACTTTTCTTTCAAATGCATTGTTAAAAGAAACATTTTACTACTGGAAACTAATGAAAAATTGTATTCAATAAAAGTTTTCTGAACACCTATTGACTCGTTAATCTTATCATAAAATTGCCTTTAAAAAGTTCAAAATTTATTTTTCTCACTAGTTCTCTACCATAGCAAATGTTTTGATTTACTTTGTTTATTGGATCTTAAATAACATATGTTTATTACTTTGTTATAAAATTATAATTTCACAAATATTTCTAAAAACCGTACAATAAATGGAAAAAATTGTAGGAAAAGAGGAATTTGTAAAACAATCTATTCGAAAAAAAATATTTAAAAATGTACGTTCAGAAAAAACACTCACTGAAAAATATTCCTCTGACTGACATTTGGAAAATAAATTGTTGCTCAAAAAAAAAAAATAATAATAATTCCATGTCATCCTTATAAATTCTAGTTCCCTTTGATAACTAATATAGGTTCTAGACACCTCTATTGAAACTCGGAATCATTTTCCTGTATTATCGTAGTCAAACTTATTTAAAAATCTCTGCAAATACATGCGAACATTAGAGGCGAGTTTTAGTAACTATAATTCTTTAATAATCAATTCTAGAAATCAAATCGTGAATTTCTATTAATACAAAGGGTTTAAAATATAACTTATCGTTTCACCATATAGAAAAGTATAATATAGAAATTTTTGTTCATTTCGTCTATACAGATTATATGTTTACCAATTTCGCAATGCTCAGAAATCTATATTTCTAGTTTAGGGATTCAAAAAGGGACTACTTAATCGTTTTAGGTGAAGGTGGTGTATTTTTTCTCAGCTTTTGCATTATATTTTTCAATTGAAAATGTTTTACGAATATATTTAAATAATAGAGCATAATATTTTTTTAAAATTAGAAACACAATAAATAAAGAACTTTCAAGATCTCAATACTGAATTTATTAATTGTTGAATTGGAGATAAAAATAAAACAAAAAAATATTGCTTTTCATCAAAATTCAAAAGAAACGACATATAGCCAGAGTGTGTGTTTCCTTCAAATTGGGCAAGACAATGCAAATTCATACTCCAACTTTCTTACAAATTTTCAATAAAATACATGTTTGAGGCACCATACATAAATTACAAATGTAATACCGGGTGATCCAAAAGTCAGGACGAAATTTAAAAATGAATAATTCGAAAACGAATCACGATACAAAGATATGGTTTGCACCAAACAGATGGAAAAGAAGCCGAGTTTTGTGTGGCAACGAAAAAAATAATAGTTCTGTTGGCGACCAACAGATGGCGCTGTCGGATTTCTGATGTAGGATTATGCAAAGCATCAAACAATATAAAAAGGAGCAACTGCAGCAAGTAATGGTAGTCGAAGCTTTTATGCATCGAAATGCTGTCCATAGTTGAGAAATCCCTCTTAGTTAAACTGTATTATAAGAATTCGGAAAATATCGCTACATGAAGGGTATGCGAGCTAACAAAGGACCAATAACGCCTTCTGCATTGAACAAAATGTTGAAGAAATTTGAAGCTACAAGTTCTTTGGCGTCACTTCCAAGAAGTGGACGTCCCTCAACAGTCGCTGCTGTTGCCACGACAGTGCAGCAGACCGTCCAATCCATGTCGGCGGTTTCTGCATATGGGGAGTGCAGATCTCGAGAAGTTTCGTGGCAGACAGGAGTGTCGTATGGAACTGTCTGGAGAGCACTGCGAATAACTCTGAAACGGTATCCCTACAAGTTGCAACATAACTAAGAACTGAAACCTCCTGACTTCGACTCTCGCCGAGATTTTGCGAATTTGGTATTCAATAAGATCGAAGAGCAGCACGACTGGCTTCACACTGGGCTTTGGACACATGAAGCGTATTTCACACTCTCTGGTGCTGTTAACACCAACAATTGTCAAGTGTGGACCAGAGAAAATCCACATGCATTTGTTGAGGTATCCTTGCAACAGCCTAAAGTGACAGTCTGGTGTGGCTTCACTGCTGATTTCATAATTGGTCTATTTTTTTTCGAGGAAGTCACACAGGCGGGTTACAAAACAGCTTCTGTCACTGGTCAGCGATATGAAGCACTGTTACAGAACAACATTATTCGTGAACTGCAAGCGCGACAGGCACTCCAAACAGTCACCTTTATGCAAGATAGAGCACCACATCATATAGCTTTGCCTGTGCAACGCCTGCTACGCTCAACATTTGGGTAGGATCGCATTCTCAGTCGCTACTTTAATCACGCATGGCCTCCAAGATCTCCCGATCTGACACCCTGGGACATTTTGCTGTGGGGATTCTTGAAGTCAAAAGTGTACCGCGACCAACCGGCATCACTAGCAGCACTGAAAGATGCCATCCGCAAAATGTGTCTGTCATAACGCAAGAAATGCTACTAAATGCTGCAAACTATGTGGTGAATCGTTTCACAGCTGTACTTCAGAATGATGGATAGCACATTGAATAGTTACTGTAGTAGTACTAATTAACTGTAATTAAGCTGACTTCTAAGTTGTCAACATTTTTTCATTTGTAAATCATCTTTTGGTGAAATAAAACACTATAGTGTCATCTGTTGGTCGCCAACAGAACTATTTTTTTCGTTGCCACACAAAACCCGGTTTCTTTTTTATCCGTTTGATGCAAACCGTATCTTTGTATCTTTATTCGTTTTCGAATTATTCATTTTTAAATTTCGTCCTGACTTTTGGATCACCCGGTATATATCTGAAAAAAAAAGTTAAAATTATCTGTAAATTTTATACAGTATTTAATATTTCTTTGAGAATGTATTAACAATGTTTTCTGAAAAAAATCATTCACGTTTTTTAAAATGAGTTTTTTTTTTTTTTTTTTCTTTTTTTTTTTTTTTTTTTTAACACGTTGAGCGTCACGCAAATTCTTAAAATCCATTAAAATTCCATAATGATTCCTCCTGTAATAAATAAAAATTAAGCAAATTTTCAATAAATTTTCAGTCATTAAATGTAATATTTTTAGTTTTATATCCTATTTTATATCTACCACCGACGGCTGACAGGGCGCTCAACGTTTTAATTTCTTTATTGGTACTACTTTTATTTTCGGGTAACACTTTCACTGAAATTTTGAAGTATACCATGTTCTGCACACTCCTAAAGTTTCAAGATGATTCCTTCAGTACTTAGAGATATATAACAAAATATCTATAATCTAGAATGGCTGACATGGCGCTCAACGTGTTAATGAAAAAGTTCTTTTAAAAACCTTTTCATGTGAAGTACTTTTTAGAGATTTTTCTAGAATTTACTTTAGGCTAAAAAAAAAACTAAGATTTTCCCATTATTAATAAATAAGAACTTACTTTTTAAAATAAAGTATGTTATAAACATAAGCTTAATTTTTATATTGTGGTAAATTAATATCTAAAACTAAAATTTATATATTTCACAGAAAATATTTAAAAAAATAAATGAGAAATACTTAAATAAAATTTTTATTACAAAAGATATTTTAAAAACCTTTCTTGTTATTAAAAATAATAATAATAATCGAACAAAATCACTTACGTTCGACGCAGATTCATAAATTAGAGACATATAATCTTAAAAAGAAGTAACATTATTTTTTCTTGAAAATGAAAAATATAGACTTGGGCGAAAATTAATGGATTCTGCTAACATCTTACCGAATTTCTTCAGGCGTAAAATCTAATTTTAGGTAATTAAAGAAAACCTTTTACAAAAAATAAAGTAATAAATTACTGGATACGCGTTTTCGAAAAAGAGTAAAATTCGTAATGTGGTAAAAATATTTAGAGAAAATGTATCTTTAGAAGAATGACATATTCTTTTATTCTTTTACAAAGTTTCAAAATTTTATGAATGTGTGTGTGAGTTAGCCTTCGAATAATAAGTCAGATTTCTTTCATTTGTATTGAAAGGATACATTATTAAAACTTTTATGAATAGGTTAGAATTTTATATTATTTTATATAAATGTTCATCTTGTGTCTTGAATAAACGACGAAATTAGCTTCTAAATGTACATTATAGCAAATTGTGTTTTTCTTTTCTTTATATTAAAAAAAACATATAAGGTTAATGAATTTATGAATATCATAGTTTTTTTTCTTTTTTTCAATGTTTCCAGTGGGACACATAGTGTATTGACTCAATAAATAAAATTAGCTTTTAAATATGCTTTTTTAAAAATAGGTATATCTTAATTAAAAATTGCACATAAATTACAAAATATTTATGAAAGCACATACACTACCTACGAATAAGTATTTGGAAATTTTTGAATTTAAAAATTTTGTCAAACATCTAGAAAATTTATTTTGAAATCATCTTGAAACTCTTCTATCACAGAACGCGTTATCTATACTAATATTATAAATGCGAAAGTTTGGATGGATGTATGGATCTTTGTTACTCAATCACGCCACAACGACTCAACGGATCTTTATGAAATTTGGTACAGAGATTGATAATAGTCTGGAATAGGACATAGGCTACTATTTATACTGGAAATTTTATTAGATTTTTTAAAATTAATTAAAATATATAAAAATAGTAATTGCCTTAATATAAGCCATTAAAATTTTTAATTTTTGCCAAAAAAGTTTACGAGGTGTTTTTATTTATTTGTTTTTTTCAACATAAAATGAAATATGCTTTCACGCGAAAAATAAAAAATTACTAGATGTTAAATTGGTGAATGAGAATATCTTTATAACTTTAAAATAAAATAGTAAATACAAATCTAGCATGTTTCTTCTGAATTTTATTTCATAGCATTTTTTTTTTTTTTTTTTTATATATACCTCAATTTTAGATTTTTTTTTTTTTTTTTTTTTTTTTTTTTTTAGCATGGATGAATCACACTTGGCATAAAAGCTAATTCAGCATTATATTAAAGGTATTTACTTATTGATAATTCTGAATCATTTTTTTAATTTTGATGCTGAAGTAGATCGGACATTTTTCACCACGGAGAGCCACTTAGAGCCAAGTAACGCCAAACATAACTTAGAGCCAAACATATAACTAAATTATAAAATATTGAAAAAAAAAGAGATAGAAAGAAATAGGAACAATAATCGCATACATTATATTTTGGTCTAAAACGGCGACAAAAATTCCAAAGTCGCCAAGGAGAGCTATATTACGGTTGTACCATGATCAGGTTTACATATTAATTAATTTATTTATTTTTCTATATACCAACTACTATTAACTAAGAATTAAGTATATATAACCACAAATAATAATATTAATAATAATAATAATAATAATTGTCTTATGCGATAGACGTAACCTATCCTGCCATATCGTAATATTATATTTGGCTTGAAATTGCTGTCATTTTAGGGATGATCGATTAAATCAAATAAGTATAGGAAATAACTTGAAAGCAAATATTATGTACATCAGGCATAATGTTGTTCATATGTAACTGGGATTCAAATATAAAAGGGCTACTTAAAATTTTTCGAAACTCTCTTGTATGGAAATTGTGATATATGATAAACACCCAAATGGAAGGCCAAGGGTAAGCCATTGTCGCAGGCAATAGAGACAGGCACTGGAGACTGCGAGGACAAACCAGTCGCTGCCAAAGGCAACGGGAACCCAAAGCAAACTTTTGAGCGATTTAAGTTTTTTTTTTTTTTTTTTTTTTCATAAAGCTATATAGAAAAAAGTTTCCTTTTAATATAGTGACCGGTAAAGCCTACTAGTTTATCACATGTTTCAGCAAAAGTTGTGTCTTGAAAAGGAAAAGGGGACCAGTAAAAAATTTTAATAAATTCAAAATGTTTTGGATCACACTGTAAAAAGTAATACTTGAAATGCATTTTGGCTGTAGCATGTGATTACGAAGAACATTCTCATTATCTGTATAAACTTGTCAGAAGCTACCACATATAATCATGGAGATATAACTTTTTTTTATAACATTGAAAAAAAATCCCCTTTTTTAATTATAACTCGTAGAGTATTAGACCCAGAGCAAAGACATGACCGAAAGAAATTGGCATACTTCATTAGACACAGCATACTGCAATCAGAATGCAAAAATGTTAAATATCTTACGAAATATGAGCGTTTTAACTAAATAAATTTTGTCTACGCATGCGCTATTATTTGCATAATTTAATAGCTAGATGTATTGAGCAACTTATACAAAAACCCCAAACAAAAATCATGTAAATTTTAATGAGAAATAAATTAACATAATTTCAGTTCTCTGAAAATAAAAGCTAAACTATAAGAGGTTTTCACCAAAACTAAACGGAAAACTGGTGTACAAACGATAAGTAGACAATAAGACTTCTTCACACACCATAAGTTTTAAGCCAGCAGAACCGGTTTCGAAAGGACGTAGCCTTCCTTCATCAGGTTTCTTCTTCATCATCTTCTGCCTTCATCGTGTTTTTTGCACCTGATGAAGGAAGGCTACGTCCTTTCGAAACCGGTTGTGCTGGTTTAAAACTTATGGTGTGTGAAGAAGTCATATTGTCTACTTATAAGAGGTTTTACTCACATTTTTATTTTGATTCAATCAACGCCCAATGTCAATTGCGTGTTCGCGGATTGTAAATAAATATTGATAAAACCCCAAACATCTTCTTTTTACTTCCATTACCCTACTACCGTAGGTAATGGAAGTATTGTATTCGGTCTGAAAATTCGATATCGGGTTTTCACCTGATTTACACGTTTTAAGGTCCCCTGAGTCCAAAAAAGTGGTTTTTCGCAATTGGTCAGTGTTTATGTATGTGTGTGTGTGTGTGGGAATCTTCTGGCTATTATAGCTCAGAAACTAATAAAGATAGAGCTACGAAACTTTAGAATTGAAATACGTCTGGTGTACAGATGAAATTTCCAAATTTTGGTGAAAATTGAAAAACCGGAAGTGGGACATCGGAAACCGGAAGTGGGACCGTAAGTCCGTATCTCAAAAACGGCTCAAACGATTTTCTTCAAACTTGCTATATCAACACTTTATTAGATGTCCTTTCGAATGATATAGTTGGTTAGTTCAGGAAAATTGATAGGCGTCCTGTATAAATAGCTCAATTTCAGGCCTCGCAAAGGCGTTCCTTTAAAAACGGTTGTACGGATTTTTTTCAAACTCGCCATTTTAACTCACTTTTAAATATGCTTTTGTATATAATTATTGTTTTCCTGTCAATAATTGAGTTTAACCGGAAGTGGGACATCGGAAACCGGAAGTGGGACCGTAAGTCCGTATCTCAAAAACGGTTCTAACGATTTTCTTCAAACTTGCTATATAAACACTCTATTAGATGTCCTTTCGAATGATATAGTTGGTTAGTTCAGGAAAATTGATAGGCGTCCTGTATAAATAGCTCAATTTCAGGCCTCGCTAGTGTGTTCCTTTAAAAACGGCTGTATGAATTTTTTTCCAAACTATTTTCTAACAACATCTCCTCAGAATTTCGTAACATATCTGGAAAATGATTAATATATATATTATTTTTTTTCTAATTATTATTTTAAATAACTTATTTGACGGATAGAGTAATTTTGTTACTTATTTAAATCAAAAATGTATATAAAATGTTTATAATGTGTGTAGTACTGGGTGATGGAAGTCGTGTGGCTGTTACACACCAGATTTTTTTTTTTTTTTTGTCTAATACCCTACGTTATATAATTAAAAAAGAGGAATTTATTTTTGCAATGTTAAAAAAAAAAATAAAAAATAAATAAAAAACGCTATATCTCCATAAATATATGTAGTAGCTTCTTAAAAATTTCTACAAATAATGAAACATCTCTCTCAATCACATGCTACAGCCAAAATACATTTCAGGGTGATCCAAAAATTTCGATTTTTATTTCATTTTTTATTAGTCCCTTTTTCCTTTTCAAGACATAACTTTTCCTGAAATATATGAGGTATAACGTATTCTTTACGCTACCAACGTTTCAAGATTATTCCAAAATAACTTTCTAGATACTTGACAAAATGTCTAAATTCGAAAGTGTCCAAATACTTATTGGTAGGTAGTGTATAAAAAGCTATTTTATATAAATACATGAATGTATCAAAATCGTGATATTTTAAATCCAAATTAATTTCTAAAAAAATGTATTTATGGTTTTAGGAAAAATAATAATTTAATTATATTGCACGCCAGCAAGAGGAGTGACACGACTCAAAAATGCAGTATTTGCAAAAAATCAACGTAAATATTGCGATAAAACATTAACTACCTTACAATAAGACAACACAACTACCTCTCAGGTGGATAAATTGCAATATAAAGTTTTGACGCTTTTTATACACAATATGGCACTGATATACATTTTTCAATTACATAAAGTTGCCATTTTTTAGTTATATTACTTTTCGAGTCAGGCTGCAGTATGACACATGAAGAATTATAAATATAATAATGAGCATCATCTGTCAGGAACAGTTCCGGTTTGACCACTTCAAAACAGAAAATTTTGCAGCCATTTTTTTTCCCTCCGTTTGTTCAACTTACGGAAATATACATATAATATGTTTTGTATCACACCTATTCTTATTTATTTCCTCTAAAACCTTGAAAAACTATTAAATTGTAATGTTTAAAGGTCTAAATTAAATATAACAGATCACTTGTAATTATAAACAACGCAATACCAGATAAAAATAAACCAAAATTGTTGCCATTCAAAAAATACGAATTCCAAATGGACGACTCTTTAATTCCGAATGAACGACTCTTTAACAGTTTCATTAAAAAAACTCTTAAAATATTTCTAAAACATATTAAAGCTTTAAAACTCTTAAAATATTAGTAAAAACATATTAAAGCATTTAAATATTTTTATCAAGCTTCATTGTTTGTTTACATTGTAAGGTATGAGTATCGTCGAGTTGAGTAAGTAAATGTTGCCATTTGATTTTAGTTTTGAAATTAGTGTAAAATGATAGCGTCGAGTTGGGATAGAATGTTTGGTTGGACGAGTAAAAGTCACCAGTTGAAATTAGTATTGAAAGTAGTCTAAGCTGATAATGTCGAGTCAAGGTAAAATGTTCGGTTGAGAATCAGAAAGTCCCTAGCTGGATCCTGGATATTTTGGTAATGTTGTGTGTGAGATAAGTGGTTGGAGGTATCGAGTACAGGTGAATTTGGGTTAGCATGGAGTGTGTGTAGCTATTGAATAGTTTGTTGGAAATTTTGAAAACAGGATCTACGTAGATTGTAGAAGGTGTGAATGTGGATAGTCTTTAAAAAAATGTATTTTGGTAAGTGATGTAAATTGTTTTTTCCTATTATGAGGGCGCTAAATAAAGCACTTAATGGAACACTGGGATGTGTTGTTGCTATTGTGTTGTCGGGCCTATATTTTTTGTCAACCAGCAGTATTTTTAAGACCTTTTCTTATACCCGCTCTGTCACCGGCGTTTGTCCGATTGTGTCACACCTTTTTGCTTATATCTCAGCAATCAGACCACCTAAAGACTTCAGGTTTTCACTAAAATATTAGTCATGTCTGACACTACAATTTAACAAAAAAAAAAAAAATAACATAAAAAAGTCGAGTTAAGTTAATTAAATTTTCTTCATGAAAAGAAGAAAAAAAAATTTTTTTCAAGAATAAAATAAAATATGCTTTCACGTGAAAAAAAAAAAAAAAAAAAAAAAAAAAAAAATATATATATATATATATATATATATATATATATATTAAATATTAAATTTAAATTTGCGTCTATATGATGTCGTGATGATCTAAAAAATGATGTCTATAAAACATTAATAATAATTTTAAATTTTAAAGGTAACGAAGTGAAAACGGGCTTGCTAGCAAATGGATTATTTGAAGTGAGAAATAAATAAAATGAAATGATCATTTTTCAACGGGCGCCTTAGTCACCCTACAACTAACTAGTTTTTAAAGAAAACTTATTAGAATCAGGTTTGAATAAAAAGATAAATGTGTTTGATAGCCTAACTGTGTAACTAAATGGAAAAGCTAATTTCAATTACCGTTTCGTTTGAACATCTTTATAACACAGCATTTTATTTCGGAATTTAGATTGACTTTAAAAACAAAATTAACAGTACCAGACAGTTACAATCAGGTAATACTTCAAGTAATATAAATTGTTTGTTGTGGTTGTGTGGGCTAAAGACGATTGACTGCACTAGGGTGTCCTCGACCTATAGAGGGAATGCCCTCTGTGGGATAATCTATATAATATTTCTCTAACGTGGATCAGTTACGATTACGATTATATTTTGTATAAACGATATGATAGGGATAATAAATTTTCCGAGGATAAAAAAACAATATGCAAGTAATATTTAAGCACACAGACTCAGTTCAGTGATAAAATAAAGTATAAAATAAAATAAAATGATGATATTTGCCTGATTAGATCATTTTGTAGAAAAATTTATTTTTAAAAGTGCATGTTTACAATCCTTACCAGCTTCATTTTAAACCCTACAATACTTTAGACAGATAAATAAAATATGAACACTTTTAAAAATTGACTGAAAAACGCAATAATCAAAATTATAATCAAAATAGGTACATACTAAATGTTTTTAACACAAAATTATGCAAAAATGAATAAATAATAAAAATAAAATAAAATAAAAGGAATCTCGCCAACATGATCACAAAACTTTAAAAGTAGCCATAGGGGCCCTTTATTAAAGTTGTGTTGCCTGAGGAAATACATAAACTGGCTCTTGAAACATGAATTTCATTTTGAAACTTTTTTTGAATGACTTGGTTTAACTATCATTAACGTTTCGTTCCATAGAAACTAATAGTAATTTTGCTTCTGGTGAATTAAAGTTTTAATTGGTTGGTGAAATTAGTATAAGTCTTATAAGTTTCAGATTTTAAAGCCAAATACGTGAAATGAAAAGAAATGTTTGTGTGTCATTGTGTATTTATATACAGTGCTTTTTAAGAAAACGGCTGATCGCAGAGCTACACATATTTCCATGGAGGTTCGTAATGACCTCTCCTGAAGCACCTCGAAGCCCGATTTTTGAATTTTTGATTAGTTTTATTATTATTATTATTATTATTATTATTATTATTAATTAAAATGTCAAATAATAACCTTCTAATTTCTGATAAATTAGCCATTTAAATTTTATGTATTATTTCATTGTTGCCAATTTTTTTCGACAGAAAAAAAAAGTACGTTTACTTAAAATGAGAAAAATAAATGAGAAATATCAGTCGTATCGTTACAAATAAGGTACCAAATGAAAGGAGCGATTTATTTGAATCCAACGGATAATACCTGTATGATTGAAATAACTCTATGAACCATATTTTTATTTTATCAGTTTCATTAATAGATTTCCTGGGCGATTTTTTAAATTTTGGTGTTGAAGTACACCGAATGTTTTTCAACAAGAAGTTAAATATAGCAACAGAAATTTTAATCTAAGTAGCGCATCAAAAACATAAAAAAATTATAAAGTATTACAAAAAGAAAAAAGAAATATTGAACCTAAATAGTAGTCACACACATTATTTATTTTTATAGAAAGTTTATAGAAAAAAATGCAGTTTTAAAGATAGCAAATTTCATTTCAGCAAGCACTATTTTAAACCTAACAAGAAAGAAAAATCATGCAGTACGCATTGATTAGTAACACTTTCCAACTGTACGCAATTGTTGTATCGAAGAACTTTTAATGTTCTTTGACTACGTTATCACACAGCAGACAGAAGGAGTAAAAAACATACAGAAAGACTAATTGATTTTAAAATTACTCTTATGCATTTTGGAAAGTGTTAAAAAGGCTTAACGCAAAAGAAAATGCAGCCGTTAGATTATGATTTCAGTTTTTAATCTCTCTGAGTATTTTACTGTAGCCCTGGAAATCTGAAAGCTAATCATATCATATTCTATACAAAACAATATTTTAGAATATTAATAATACATGTCAATGATTTTATGATTTTTATAGTAGAAAGTTTTTTAAATATAACTTTTAAAAAATTCTGTCCTAAAACGCAAGACATTGGCTTTTCTTTATTTTTTTTTTATTTTTTTTTATTATTATTATTGTTGTTGTTGTTGTCTCTGTAAACAAACTAGTTGTACAGGACATATTAATGATATTTTAAATAGGGAACATTCCATAGGGAACTTTAGTATATCATTTTTTTTTTTATTCTCAAAATATTCACGGATGATAGGAGCCGGAGACAAACAGATAGA
The DNA here is from genome assembly GCA_963930645.1 of Salticus scenicus. Lineage (NCBI taxonomy): Eukaryota > Metazoa > Arthropoda > Arachnida > Araneae > Salticidae > Salticus > Salticus scenicus. Next base: position 128,259,737 of record OZ005649.1, on the reverse strand, counting down.
AAGGTAGACAATCGGACAGACAGATGTACAAATTGAAATCATATTCCTACTAAAATTATAAGAAAGTGTTAAAACCCTCATGTAAACAAAAGTGCAATTCCAGCAAGTTTTTATTAATAGCTCTTAATGTAACTGATTATTTTTGTGTGGCCCTAAAAATTATTATTTTTTTTTTTATTTTTATTAATAGATCTTAATGTAACTAATTATTTTTGTGTGGCCCTGTAAATCTAATGCTAACCATACTATATTACATAGAAGGCAATCTTTTGTGCATAAGAATAATATATTTCAATTGCATTAAGCTTTGTGGAAAATAAAATTATTAAAATTTGGTTTAAAAAAATAACTCTCATACAACACAATGCTTTGGAATACTAAGTGCCCCTGTACACAAACCAAATTGAACACAATGTTTTCGAATACTTTTGGGTGTCCCTGTACAAAAACCAGAAGAGTTATTCACTCCATTTTCAATAGGGAACATCCGATAGTGAACTTGAATAAAATATATCGGTTTAAAGAAATTCCATAAATATTTACGAGAATTGGAGCGCAGAAAACAGACAGAGAGATAGACAGACGGACAGAAGAACAGTCAGACAGACACACAAATTGAAATTATATTCACACTAAAAAAAATGATAGAAAGTGTCAAAAACGCTTAATATGAACGAAAGTACAATTCTAGCAATTTTTTATTAATAGCTCTTAATATAAGTTAATATTTTTGTGTCACCCTGTAAATCTAATGATAACCATGCTATATTCTATGCAAAACATTCTTTTGTGCATATAAATAACATAATTCAATTTCCTAAAACTTCGTAGAAAGTAAAGTTTTTAAAATTTGATTTATAGAAATATCTCACAAAGAACGCAATACTTTGGAGTATTTTGAATGTCCCTGTACATAAACTAGTGGTGGTATGTAATCTATTTTATATAGGAAACATCCAATAGTGAACTTGAATATTCAATTGAACTTGAACATATTTCAATTTCATGCAGATAATGTACAGTACAGGTATGAAAATATTGTTTATAGAAATACCTCTCATAGAACACAATTCTTTGAAATACTTTCGGATGTCCCTGTACACAAACAGTATAGGTATAAACTCCGTTTTAAACAGGAAACATCCGACAGTGAACTCGAATAACATATATCAGTTTCAAAAAACCATAAATATTTACGGGAGGTAGTGCGCAGACAGACGGACAGTTACACAAATTGATATCATATTCACACTTAGAAAAATGTTACAAGGTGTTAAAAACGCTTAATGTAAAAGAAAGAAGAATTCTAGCAAATTTTTATTAATAGCTCTTAATATAACAGAATATTTTTGTGTCACCCAGTAAATCTAATGCTAATCATGTTATATTCTATGCAAAGCATTCTTTTGTGCATATAAATAATATATTTCAATTTCCTAAAACTTCGTGGAAAGTAAAGTTATTAAAATTTGATTTATAGAAATATCTCTCATAGAACACAGTGCTTTAGAATAATTTTAAGTGTTCTTGTATATAAAACAGTGATGGTACTTAATCCATTTTATACAGGATCATCCGATAGTGAACTTGAATAACATATTTCAATTTCATTAAGATATGTGTACAGTGAAGGTATGAAAATATGATTTATAGAAATACCTCTCATAGAACACAGTGCTTTGAAATACTTTCGGGTGTCCCTGTATACAAATCAGTAAAGGTATAAACTCCAAACATCCGATCGTGAACTTGAATAACATATATCAGTTTCAAGAAATTCTACAAATATTTACGGGAGTTAGAGCGCGGACAGACAGACAAACCGAAGTTATTAACACTTTTCAACCTTGTTGGGAAGTGTTAAAAATGTTAGAAAGTGTTAAAAACGCTTAATGTAAACGAAAGTACAATTTTTAGCTAATATTTATTAATAGCTCTTAATATAAGTTACTATTTTTGTGTTACCCTGTAAATCTAATGCTAATCATGCTATATTCTATGCAAAGCATTTTCTTTTGTGCTTATAAATAACATATTTCAATTTCGTAAATCTTCGTAGAAAGTAAAGTTATTAAAATTTAATTATAGAAATATCTCTCATAAAACGCAATGCTTTGGAATATTTTTGTGTGTCCCTGTACACAAATCAGTGGTGGTATTTACTCCATTTTTTACCGGAAACATCCAATAGTGAACTTGAAACACATATTTCAATTTCATTAATATTTGTGTACTGTAAGGGTATGAAAATATGGTTTATAGAAATGCCTCTCATAGAACACAATGCTTCGAAATATTTTCAGGGGTCCCTGTACACAAACCAGTAGAGGTATAAACTCCATTTTCTACAGGGAACATCCAATAGTGAACTTGTATAACATATTTTAATTTCATTAAGATTTTTGTACAGTATGGGAATGAAAATAAGGTTTATAGAAATGCCTCTCATAGAACACAATGCTTTGAAATATTTTCGGGAGTCCCTGTGCACAAACCAGTAGAGGTATAAACTCCATTTTCAACAGGGAACATCCGATAGTGAACTTGTATAACATAGGTCAATTTCATTAAATTTTTTGTAAAGTAAGGGTATGAAAATATGGTTTATAGAAATGCCTCTCATCGAACACAATGCTTTGAAATATTTTCGGGCGTCCCTGTACACAAACCAGTTGAGGTATAAACTCCATTTTCAATAGGGAACATTCGATAGTGAACTTGAATAACATATATCAGTTTCAAGAAATTCCATAAATATTTACGGGAGTTAGAGCGCGGACAGACAGACAGACAGACAAACCGAAGTCATAAACACTTTTCAACCTTGTTGGAAAGTGTTAAAAACTATTAAAAATGTAAACAGAATAGGAAGGATTCTTATATATAAACAAAAAGAAGTATGATAAAATTATTAGCGAAATAGTCTTCCCTTTTTCATACAAAAAGAAAAAAAAAAAAATCCGTCGCTAATATGGCGTCAAAAATTCCAAAGCCGCCAATGGAGCAACATAATAAAGTTATGTAGCACGATAATGTTTAACTATTTATTTATTTTTTATATACTAATCACTATCTTATACTATTAAGTGAGCAATATTTGTATATTTCACTGTTCTCGAAAACGGTAGCTCGGACAGTCACGAGATTTAACACAAAGGTGCCCCCCGAAGGGTCATTGTGCACATCGAAGTCAGATTTTCGAATTTTTGATTAGTTTTTTCTTAATTAATTAAAATGTGAAAATAATAACCTTCTTATTTCTGATAAATAAGCCATTTAAATTTTAAAATTTTATCCATAATTTAATTGTTGCCAATTTTTTTTTCGACAAAATGATAATAATTAAAAAAAAAAAAAAAAAAAAAATGCGTACATTTATTTAAAATGAGGAAAAGAAATCAGAAAGATTAGAAAATAAATTAGAAATATCAGTCGCATCGTTACAAATAAGATAGCAAATGAAAGGGAAATTTTTTGTAAATCCGATGCATTAAACAGCTTATCAATTGGACAATTAGATTTTTTAAAATTAACTAAAGTATGAATTTTAGGTGGCAACAGCAGAAGATTGTATGGAAACCGTTAGGAGAAGAAAAATGAAAAATCTGCTTCACATTAAGTCACAGGATTTTTAAGTGGGATTAAAAATTGCAGTTTTCAAATTCTTTTAAATTTTCTCTCACGAACACAAAAATATAATATAAAGGCTGTACCCCACCTTGCATTTCAAATTTCATCAATTATTTTGGTTAATAAACAAAAGTTATTATTATTTTTTTTTTTTTTTTCAAATTAAGTTTTATTCTATCTTCGAAAAGATTTATGTGATCATAGATATAATAATATATATAGATCTGTCATCCCCATATTATCGTGCAAAGATTTTTGATATCGAAAAAAAAGCTTTGGAATCAGCCATTAAGTGGTATTGTAGGAAAAAGGAAAAAAAGAAGAATGAATTTGGAACTATATCTGGAGCTTTTCATTCACCTTTAGTAAATAAATTATCCATGAATTTTATTTGCTAAAACATTCGTGTGTATTCGCTCGGGGAAAGACTGCCATATTTTGGTAAAATCGCCGTCTTTTCCCGAGTCAAAAGGAATCACTTTTTTCTCCCCAATGATCAATCTATATATTATTACTATATCTATGTATGTGATATGATACATTAATAATTTGGATTTTAAAAGTTTTTTTTAAATAGATTATTTAAACTCTGATAAAATAAAAATATGGTTCATATTTTCATTAACAGATCCTGCTGGGCGATTTTTTAAATTTTGGTGTTGAAGTACACCGAACGTTTTTCGACAACAAATTTAATATAGCAACAGCCATTTTAATCTAAGTAGCGCATCAAATATATAAAAACATAAATGATTTATTTTTACACAAAATTTACAGAACAAATGCAGTTTTAAAGATAGGAAATTTATTTCAACAAGCACTATTTTAAACCTAAAAACCATTAAAAATATAAGCAGAATATAAAGGATTCTTATGTATAAACAAAAAAGAGTCTGATAAAATTATTAGCAAAATAGTCTTCCCCTTTTCATACAGAAAAAAAAAAAAAAAAAAAAATCCATCGCTAATATGGCGACAAACATTCCAAAGCCGCCAATGGAGCGACATAATAAAGTTGTGTAACACGATAAGGTTTACCTATTTATTTATATTTTTATATAATAATCACTATGCTAATTTATCATACAAACAAATGAGTCTCTGTGTGTTACTGCACTTGCACGCTGTCGAACAGAAATATTTGAAAAATTCAAATTAATATTTAAATAAATAAATAAAAATATGTTTAATGGGAAATATATATAACCATAAAAAGATTAGTTGTCTAAAATACGGCGAGAAATAGCGCTCATAGAATATTGTTACAATGGATTAAGTCTTATTGTTACAATGGATTAGGTCTAAAATGGTGACAAAAATTCAAAAGCCTCCAAAGAGAACTATATTAAGGTTTACTATCAGGTTTACAACCCATGAATTATATATAAACACAAAAAATTGTCTCATTTGACAGACGTAGCCGGTCACAGCATATTGTAATATTTGGCGTGAAATTGCTGTCATTTAATGGTTGATTGGATAAACAAAATAAACATATGAAATAACGTAAAAGCAAATAATATGTTGTCTAAACCCAGTTATATTTGAGTCTAGTCCGAGTTACATGTGAACAACACGTATAGTGTTGTTCACCATGTAACTGGGATTCAAATATAAAAGGGAAACTCCAATTTTTTCGATACTATCTATTTCGAAACTGTTATATAATAAGCACCTAAATGGAAGCTCATTGGTAAACTGTTGTCGCAGGTAACAGGGACAAGCGCCCGAGTTGCAGTGGATGACCAAATCGCTGACGAATGCAGCAGGGACCTGGAGCGAGCTTTTGAACAATTTCAGTAATTTATTTTATTTTTATAAAGCTATATAGAAAAGAGTTTCCTTTAAATTTAGTGGCCAGCGAAGCGGGCAAATTTATAATACAAATAAATGAGCCTCTGTGTGTGACTGCACTTGCACGCTGTCGAGCTTAGATTTGATTAATTCAAATTAATATTTAAATAAATAAATAAATAAAAATAAAAATACTTGTATGTTTGATGGGAAATATATATAACCATAAAAAGGTTAGTTGTCTAAAATTCGGCAGAAATAGCGCTTATAGCATATTGTTACAAGGGATTAAGTCTAAAATGGTGACAAAAATTCAAAAGTCGCCAAAGAGACGGCTATATTAAGGCTGTACTATGATCAGGTTTACAAACCATGAATTATATATAACCACAAAAATTAATTGTATCATGCGACAGACGTAGCCGGTCATAGCACGTTGTAATACAGCGTGAAATCGCTGCCATTTTATGGTTGATCGGATAAACAAAATAAACGTAGGAAATAACGTAAAACAAATATTATCTGCACCACGTATAGTGTTGTTTATATGTACCTGGGATTCAAATGTAAAAGGTATACTTCAATTTTTTCGATACTATCTATATCGAAACAGTTATGTAATAAGCACTTAATGGAAGCCCGCTGGTATGGCATTGTCGTAGGTAATAGGGCTAAGCGCCCGAGTTTTAGTGAATGACCAATTCGATGCCGAAGGCAGCAGGGACCTGAAGCGAGCTTTTGAGCAATTTCAGTATTTTGTTTTATTTTATTTTTATAAAGCTATATAGAAAAGAGTTTCCTTTAAATTTAGTGAGCCTGCTAGTAAATAAATAAATAATCTGCGAAATTTTCGCATGGGTTTGCTAGTATAAAATATAGTGGCTTGAGAAATGAAGCTGAAGAAAATCATAGTACAAGAGCAAAAGTAAATATTATTCTCCTCAGAAACAGGTGAAAATCAAAGCTTTTCTCTAGAAGATATTTTTTTAGATTTTTAATAAAAATGTTGGAGATATAGAAAGATTTAACACAAACTAAGAAAATATCAAGAAGAGTTTAATCCTGTGAGGAAATACTGACAAATATATTTTATTTATTTACTTATTTACTTATTTACTATTTATTTATTTATTTATTGTAAAGCTAAACAATTAAAAGAAGAGAAAATTTAAAAAGAAAAATATGTAAACGAATTTTTATCTGGTAAAAAGAAAAAGAAAGAACGAAAGAAATGTAAGTTTTTTAGGTACACTTATAGATCTAAAAACATCAAATGGTCAAGAAAAATTGTAAATTTGGATGTTGTGTAAACCTCAAAATTCATGAAGCAAACTGATTATAACTGTTGTTCGTACTATTTTATACATGATGATATTAATTACAATAAATTTTATTAAGGTATTAATTTATAATGATAATTATAATAATAGTATAATATTAAGTAAAATAGTATAATATAGTATTATAATAATAATTATAATAATTATAATAATAATAATTGTAATTTATGTAAACAAAATGTATGAAGGTATTTAGTTTTAAAAAACACAAACTCAGATATCTATCAAAATGGCTTATCTTATAGTGACCACGAATTTAGAGTAACGCATGTTTATTAAAATCTAACAGGCTTTGCAATAATTGTGTTAAATTAAAGCAATACTTACAATTGGGTATTAATAGAAAAATTCTTAAACTGCTCTTATAGGAATTTAAGATAGCTTTTTTTTTTTTTTTTTTCTATTATTATATGTATTATTATTATTATAAAAACTGAGGTAATAACACGGAATTTTTTTGTTTTATTAGTACAAAAATTAAAATAATAACACAGAATTACATGGAATTTGTCAATTTTCAAGAGAACATACATTTTTCTGGTTTATAAATTATGATTTTCATTTGCCTCACATGAATACCCACTACTGCATTATTGATTTTAAAATATTCTTGCAGAAATGTATAATATAGAAATGTAGAATATATGAAACGAAAACTTTGTATAAAAAAGTGGAATACATATTTCTACAAATGGTATGAGTAAAAACCAATTAAGTTTACTTCTAAATGTTCGTAATTATTTATGTGTATAATGGTTCAAATTGGGAAAAAATAACTGTTCATTGCAGGAGTTAAACGCAACGTTTCCTCACATCGAAAATATACTTCTGCAAAATTATAAAATGTTCTTGAATGTTCTTATTTGTATTTTCTTAACATATTTGAATATTAAATTCATTTATTATGCCAAAAACAAACATTTAATTACACCTTAGAGAAAACAAGTCATAGTTTAATTAATGTCTGGTGAAAAATTATTCACACTTCATTTAAATATATACAATTAAAAACAAAATGTGATATTCTATATGTTGAAATATTTTTTTTCTTTTATTAGTCTTTTAAAACATTTTTCTAAGAACAATTATTCAGAGTGTTTTATTTTCTCTCAAAAATTGCTTGAAATAAGTGCTATTTTCCTTCACTTTTAATTATGGCATAAATAATATTTGTTAAAGAAGTTATATATTCGATAACTACACAATTTATACAAAAGTATACTCTTACATAAGTAAATATAATCAGTTCCTACTGTTAGTTTGTGCATTTATAATTAAGATTATAAAAGCTACACTCGTGCCATGTTTTTTAAAAATTGGTTTTAACTTGTTAGACACAAGTTAGAAAAAATATTAATAAAAATAACAATTTAAAGAAATTTTCAGAAAACAAATTATTTCGTTTAGCAATATAAAACATTTATATATATATATTTCCTAAATAATTTTTAGATAAATATCCAAAAACTTATTACTATTTCAACGATTAGGCTGATGATTTTCTGAAGATGTTTTCAACTTTACACACAATGTTTAAATATGTCACTTTAATGTCCGGAAATGTAATGTGTTTGAGAATAAAAAGGAAATTAAAGTTACAGAAAAGTATACACAGTTTGAATCTAAAAGGAAATAAATATGGAAACTTTTGCAGTTCTCTGAAAAATTATTATACAAAAGAGGAAATTGCTATAATGTTTTAAATATTTTTACTGTGCTTAAAATATTTTAATTATGATTTATAAAAAAGGCATGCACATGAAAAAATGATAGAGCTCAAGTACATATCTATGTGTATAAGATAGTTCCAGTTCAAGGATAGATGATCTTAGAGGTTAGGATTCCAGTTTATGACGTAGATTTCAGTCTAAATAGATTTAAGATTTAATATGCAAAAAAAAAAAAAGACCCTGGAGTGAAAAACCAAACTAAACTGTTTAATTTTTCAGCAAAATTTGACGCGTTCTTCTACCATCATCGGCATTACGTACAAAACTTTGAATAAACACCCACCATAAAATGCAATAATCTCTCAACATTTGTTTCGGGTCGAAAGAGCACATTACCCTTCGTCAGGCTATCAAAGTAGGCACGAGTGCTGCAGTCAGAGCGGCAACGCTGTACGTAATAATATTTTGAAACGCCAGTTCTGCGGTGCTTTCTTATTAATTCATCAGCTGCATTGTTATTTTTAGCTTTTTTTTTTTTTTTTTTTTTTAGCTGAAAATAACCAATCAAAGATTTTTATGAAGTCTTCAATGCTAGATGGCAGAAGCAGCGTGTCAAATTTTGTTGGAATAGAATACTGCACCCAGACTTTAGACGCTTTTGAAGTTTTTGCAATGAGCCGGAAGTTAAAATTAATGGTGAATACGACCGTTAATTATAAATTTAATATTTTCTACAAATAACATAGATTTCCACGCAAAGAGCTACATATGATGTTCTAACTTTTTCTTATAAATTCCGGCTTTCTAAATCAGAATACAAAAGAATTCAATCACGTTTTTCATTTATTTATTTATTTGAAAAACTCATATTTAAAGTTAAATTTTTCATGAAAATATGAAATCTGATATGAGATTTTTTATGAAAAAACTTCCTTATACAAAGACTTCCTTATGTAAAGTATAAGAAAGTATAGTAATCCCGATTTGCGAAATCGATTTTATATCTCGCATAAACCAAAAACGAATCATCGTAGAATGTTGCATTTTTATATGTGTGACTGTCACGATGTCTAGTTGTACACCGGCAAGTTTCGTTTTAATACAAACTCTCGTTTTAGAAATATCAGCGACTTTACACGATTTTTCGTGATGTTTGTATGTGCGTGTTTATGTGTGTGTATGTATCTCGCATAGCTCAAAAACGGTTGGACATAGAACATTGAAAATGCATATATATATGTTTGTTATAACATCTAGTTCTACACCTCCCTTTTTGACCTTTCTGTGACTTTCCGTTTTGGAGATATTTACGAAAATTATAATCATAATGACCAAATATACAAAGGTTTTGGCCATTATGTGATCTACCATCATACAGATTTCAAAATAACCAAATAATAGAGCCCATAATGATATTATTATAAAAGTTGTCGACAGTTTTGCATGTAGACAGTAACTTGTAAAGACATGAGTAAGTTCTAGTCGACGAATGCATTTTATCTAATGAATATTCAGTCAGTAAATAGAGCCCGTAATGATATTTTTATGAAAGTTGTCGACATTTTTCAGTATAGAAAGTAATTATTAAAGACATAGAAATTCTCTAGTCGACGAATGAACTTTTATAAATATTCAGCACGTAGATAGGGCATGTAATGATATTGTTATGAAAGTTGCCGACACTTTTGAGTGTAGATAGTATTTCTTAATATATAAGCAGGTTCTAGCTGACGAATGCACTTTATTTTGTTTTAGTCTTGTTTCTAATATAAAGAATTTTCGAAGAATTTAGCTTAGCGCTGTAAACCAATGAAATTTTCTAGAAAATTCCAGTATTATGTTTTTATTGAAATTAGTGCTTCCAAACTTTGGCAAGCCTAAACAACAAATTTTCGCTAAATTTGGTCACCAAGTCGCCGAATTCGACGCAAAATCGCCAAAATCAATGCCAGGACCAAAATGAGGGTTGACTACAAACTTGGCGATTTGGCGAGATTAGCGATCAAATTTGGCGGCAAATATTGTTTCAGGATAGCCAGAATTAGTAAATCCTTTCTTAATTTTAACTGAGTTAATTGTTTTGTTAAAATGTATCACTTTCACCTCTACTTTTCGGCAAAGAGAACAAACGTAGACCATTTATACTCGAAGGATTTTTATTAAATTCTAAGCTATGAATTTGCCAATGAGATATTCTGTAGTAAGCCATTCCTGAAAACACTAGTACATTTGTTTGGTGGTACATATGTTACCGCTAAAGTGCAGAAATCAGTTAATCTGCAGATTAGCTAGGTAATCTGCACATTAATTAGGTTGATCCGTTAAAGTGAGAAAAATTGTTTCATTTCTAAAATTACCTAGGTAATCTGCGAATTACCTAGATAATCTGCACATTACCTACTAATTACTCGTTAAAGTGAAAATAAGATCACTGGTGTTGTAATTTTAGAGCACGCTGTGTTGTATTTGTTTTTTGTTTTTTGTTTTTTTTTTCATTTCAAAAAAAAAAAAAAAAAAAAAAAAAAGATTAGTTTTCTGTTCTTTTCTTTCTTTTTTTACTTATTTTAATCTGCATGTGTTTTAATTTTTATGTCTTTTAAAGTTATATTGATTTATTTTTTTTTATTTATTTAATCTTTTTTATTCTGCCAATATAAGTTTAAAGATGTTATGCATTTTTAATATAAAATATATCTTTAATAGCTTTAAATAAATTCTATTTTATAAATGAATGTTAGAATTATAATACTGTAGCGATTTCTTTTCAGATAAGAATATTTAACCATTTAAATTAAAAAAAAAAAATGTTTTAATTACAACTTATATTGCTATTATTATTATTTTTTTTAAATTATGCACCAATTTTTAATTCTCTATAGAAATATTAAATTAGACAAATCAGATGCATTATTTAAGAAGTACTTCAAATAATTTAAACTGCTTTAATATTTTTTAGAACGCATAAAAATTAAAATTACAGTTTTCCAAAGTTTTATTAAACTATATTTTAAAACATACATGCGTATATCTGTAGAAGTTTAGCAAATATAGTAATTTTATAATAATAATAAACTTTATTAACACATTTTACGTGATAAACTACAACGAAATTATCTGAAAAGTCGAACAAAATTAAAAAAAAATAATAATAATAATATGATCATGATACATAAAATGTATAAAGAACACTTGAAAGAAACAACAACAAAAAAATTGTAATGAGAAATGCCAAAAAATGCCCAAAAATTTCATATTAAGTATTTATTAAATAATGCCATAATATTTTTCAGAGTTAAAAATTAATACTTTTTTTTTCTGTAATTAATAATAATTTAAATCAATTTTAAAATAAATTAGTTTTAAAAAGTTGTGGTTTAATAGTTTTATTTCGGGAGGAAATAATTACTGTGTTGTACATTTAATATTCATAATTCAAAATGGAATTTCACGAGAGAGAGCTTTTAATTAAAATTAGATTTCATTAATAAAATCAAAATGCAGACCCTTATGAAATTTATATTGACAGAATTAAAAAAGAGAAGAAATAAAATGAAAATTTAAACAATTATAACTTACTTGTTACTCTAAATTTTGTGTTTGTCATAATAAGAAACCTAATCATGCATCGCTTCCTCCACGTTTTGCGTTGTTTATCATAGCGGAGCGGAAAAATGTTTTAGTTTATGTTTGAAGGTCATTCGCCTATCTGTATCACATGGCTGTTTGACATCATAGTGAATGTAAAAAAAACTAAGGCTCGAAAGAAACATTTAAACTTTAACGATACTGAAGCCGCTAATGTGCAGATTACCTAGTTAAAATGCAGAAAACTTGATTCCGCATTTTAACAGGTCATTTTAGTTAATCTGTAGATTAGCTAGGTAATCTGCACATTAACGGGTTTCGGGCTTTAACGGTAACATATATAATCTTATTATCATGACTTTTGTGGTTAAGATAGCAGATTTTCAGGGTTTTATTTATTTATTTATTTATTTTTTATTTCTCGGTTAGAACCTGCTTGTATTTTTACGAATGTGTTACACCACCCAAAAATGTCATTGCAGGGGCGTGCTGACCCGGTGTGCGAAGTGTGCGGCGCACACAGGCGCCAGGTAAGGAAAGGCGCCAGCCGAGGATAAATTATTTGAAAAAGAAAAAAAAAATGTATGTCTATATATATATTATTGCTTTATTAAATCTGATTTCATAATGCCGGTCTGAAGCCATGTGACTAATATGGCTAAATTAGGCGCCTTGAAAAATCTACTGACAAAACTTTTGTTCCTCAAATAGTTTAGGAGGTTTTTTGTGAAAGGGCACGTTAAAAGTGGAATAACTTTGTAAAGTTGTGCCTACTTTCAGAAAAATTTTCTTTGACTTTTTTAACATATCAAAGCATTCTATTGAAATTTAAAAGGGCGCTTTAATCTCTTCCCCCTCCCTCTTCTGCCGGAAAAAAGCCACTTAGGTTTGTAATAAAATAACATAATTCGATTGCAAAAAGGAAAATTTAATGAAACTGGAGATTTTGATTGGAATAGTTTTTCCTCTTTGGATTTTCGATGTAACATCTATATTAATAAAATCAGAATTTGTCAATAAATTTCTCAAAAAAAAAAAAAAAGTGATATCTTTAGATTTCACGCATCGTGAAAGCCAAATCTGACTTCATAAAAATCTTCTGTGTGTGTGTGTGCAGTCATTGTGTCTACATGTCTGTAACACGTCTGGGTATCACGTGAGAACAGCTGGACAGAATTCGACGACACTTGGCAGATATTACCCAACTTACAATTATATGTGTCAATTTTTGTAAAGGGCAGGAGGCAAAAACACGTTTATATGCATAACTTGGCTTCAAATTATTTCACAGTGAAGAAACTGCACATGAGGAGTTTAGATTTGAGAACAAAAAATCAACCAATAAATAAATAAATAAATAAATAAATAAATAATCATTATCTACGATTTTGGAAATTTTTATTTTTAGGGGGGGAGGAAGAAATTCGATTTTCGGGTGAAAATTTCGTAAATTCTGGATTTTTGAGTATAAATTTACCAAAGTAGTACAAAACTATTTGAAACAGCCATGCATCTTCTTTAGGATATTTCCAAAAACCCATTTTTGGTGTTTGTGATTTCGATATTTGGGGAGGGGGAGGTGAGTGTTACGAGGGAGCAAATTCGAGACCCCTCTTTTAACGCTAAATTGGTACTAGAAAATATATGGGAGCTCCGGTCTCGAATTTTGGTGCGTGTATTATTTATATGCATCCGAAGCCTATACTGACGATATTGTACTAAATTTCCTCTCACCTTTTCAAGGGAGAAAGTAGGCAAAAAACACGTTTTTAAGCATAACTCGGCTCCAAGTTACTTCACGATGAGGAAATTGCATATAGGGAAACTAAACTTAAATACAAATAAATAAATAAATAAATATAAATAATAATAATAATCTGGATTTTTCGATTTTTCGATTTTTAAGGGGAAGGGGGAAAAATCTATTTGAGGGGAATTTTGCAAATTCCGGATTCTACAAAATGTTTACCAAAAGAATTCTATTAAAATTGGTATAAAGATGTTGGAAACAGGTATATGCGTCTTCTTTAGGATATTTCCAAAAACCTATTTTTCTTTTTTGTAATTTTCGATCTGGGGAGAGGCATAAGGGGGGGATAAAGTCAACACCCCCGCCCCTCTTTTAGCGCTAAATTTTTCATGTAAAATTTATGGGAACTGCGGTCACGGATTTTGGGGCGTAAATTGTTTATATGTATCTGACAACTATTGTAGCGAGAATTTACCCCTTCCTTCCTTGAGGCCAGAAACACATTTCCAAGCGTATTACTCCAAATTATCTTAGCAAGAATAAATTATATGTGCGGATTAATTGTTTTCGAAATTATTTTGTCATAATACCAGTAGCTTCAGTGGAACAATCTTTTTCTAAATTTAACCCTACAAGGCACCCAGTTCCATATGTGGAACACCGACTTTAATCGCTCCTATAGCTATAAAACTATTAGTAGCGACATCTCTTGACATCTTGATAGAAGCTACTAACATTTAGCAATGTAGTAATACGAATCTTTACCTAAAGATGTCGTTCGTGTTTTTGTTATAGTGCACTCAGTGTGAAATTTGAATGAAAGTGATACGTTAGTCTTTTGTCTGAATTCAAAAATAAAAAAAGAATAGTTTTCGAACAGATCTGACTCGAGAAAAATTCTGTGTGTTATAACGAAGTGTATATTTTGCAGAGGTAAGTTGTTTTTTTATATTACAACAGTAAACGTATTAGTAAATCATATTTTTATGTATGTTCCACATACGGTACGTTGAGCTTTAGTGTCCGTTTTTACTTATACGTACTTACGATAACTTTCCTTATGAATACTTTGATTTTATTAAAGATAATGTCGCGAAGAAGATTACGTGATGAAGATATCGAGGGTTTCTTGAATATTCCTTCTGGGAAAGACCTCGAAAGACCCTCTCTAGGAAAAGACCTCAAAATACCTTCAATAAAAGACCTAAAAAAGGAAAAGGTTCAGAGAGGTTATTCAGAGCAATGGGTAGCAAATTATGATAATACAGGTCACCGTTATATGGTACGATAACAAACCAGTCGTTTTATCATCGTCTTTTGTGGGTCAAGAGCCAATAGAAACAGTAAGAAGATACTGCAAGAAGCAGAAAAAGTATATACAAGTGGATTGGCCCAAAATAATCAAAACATATAACCAGCATATGGGTGGTGTGGACCTCCTAGATTCGTTCCTAGGGAAATATAAATTAAAAATTAGGACCAGAAAATGGTACTTGAGGCTATTTTATCATCTTCTTGATGTAACTCTTATCAATTGCTGGTTATTGTACAGAAGAGTCGGGGAGCAGCAGCATACGCCAACCCCAATAAAACAGAAGGACTTCAAATTTAAAGTAGGGAAAAGTTTATGCATGTTTGGGCTGTCGATAAACAAAAAGAGAGGTAGACCAAGTTTATCTGATGATATTGAAAATAAAAGGCAGAAGGCAAATACATCAATCCTACCTCCTCGTGATGTCAGACGTGATGGGTTTGAGCATTTTTCCTGTTTGGGGTGAAAAAAGACAACGATGCAAATATCCTGGTTGCAAAGGAAAAACATTCTTATCTTACGACAAATGTCGCGTAGAACTTTGCCTAAATAAATATAATAATTGTTTTAGATCTTTTCATCAATAAAAAAATAACAAATTTAGTATATTAGTTATTTCATTTTGTTTAAAATAATAAGTCACTAATTGAAAAAAAATCAAATAGGAAACTATTTCCAAAACAATTTAATTGTACTAGTTTAATACCAAAAAGTATAGTTAAGGCTCAGTGTACCGTATGTGGAACTGAAATAAAAAGTTGATTTTTCCGTAAAATATGGTTTTATTTTTATTTTTATAAGTTTTCCCTGTCTTCTGATCACTAATTACAACCTATATATTTTTGTTGCGCACAAAAAAAAAAAATTGAGCCTTGTAGGGTTAAAATGATCAAAAAAATACTTACGCTCCACAATGGTATCAGACAGATTTTTAAATTTTGCAATTACATCAATAGTATAAGGCATTTTGGATCAAATGTATATATATTATTCCAGAATTCACAAAACTCAAGCAAATTAGTTAAATTTTACGAAATAATATTATCTGTTTAAACATTCATATAATCTACTTTAAACCTAAATAATTTTTATTAGATAGTATTATTTTTTTTATTTACTTATAAATTAATGGATTATTTACATCTGTGCAGCGTACATACATCGCGGTAACAGAGTTTAAAATATATTTTTGTATCTTACTACTATATGGAAAAACACATGTAAATTTGCATACAAATTACATAAAAAGTTTAGATAATGAAAAGGGGCAAAATTCCTTTCACTAGACTTTTTTTTTCTTCTTCTTCTTTCCTGTTAAGTATTTTTTTTATCCATATTTACCAAGTAATATTTATTATATGCCCCTATTTTATGTATTTATAAATTTATTTGTTCCTTAAAAAAAAAAAAAAAACTTCCATAATTAACCAAGTCAAATTTTGTCATTATATCGATGGTCATATATTACTTTGATCTTAAGAGTATTTGGAGAGTTTTCAACAATGAAATTGAGAAAAATAGAACTCACTACGGGATTATTATTATGAGTTCTAATTTTATATGCTTACTAGCAGGCTTTGCCCGCTTCGCTGGACATTAAACTTAAATGAGTTGTCAAAATGCCATATCTTTATTAATAACCTAAGTTCTCGCTGTGATTGGTAGAGGTTTTCCCGCTCCCAGTGTGAAGAGTCTGGGTCCCCACTGTCTTCGGAACAACTTACCCACTTCTTACTTCCCCACCCTCAGCGGGTGAGTTCGAAGTTTTGCAAAATCCCACTAATGTACATAATGCGTATACTTAATCAATATCCACACACCAAAATTCGCCATTATAAGATAATTCAAAGCGAATTCAAACCGAAAAACATGTTTTTACACATGTTTATTGCCCTCCGACTCCGAGAAGGGGGGGGGGGATTTCGAATTTCGTGAAATGCAGTTACAATAAGTGCCGGATGCATAGAAACAATTTACACACCAAATTTCGTGACCACAGAAGTCTTTAAATGACAGTATTATAAATAAATAAATACAAAAAGCACAGCTTAAGTATCGGAACCCTTTGGTGACTTTAAATATTTTAAGCCGATTTTGCGATGAACTGAATTGGCTATCTCAATTGTGCAATTAAAGATCTTGGCGAGAAACGTCCGAGTTACTTCGCTGCCGAATTTCAAATTTTGCCAAAGGGATCCAATACTAAAGCTGTTCCATATCGAATCTGGGTTGAAAACGGAAAAAGGGTAAAATAAATTAGAAATATCAGACCTATATTTATAAATTTGATACCGAATGAAAGGGGCGATTTTGCTGAATCCAGGGGTTCAAACAGTTTTTCGATGCGACAATTAGATTTTTAAAAAATAACTAAAGTATGAAATTTAAGTGGCAACGGAAAAACGGATAAAGGGAAAAATAAATTAGAAATATCAGACCTATCATTACAAATTCAGTACCAAATGAAAGAGGTGATTTTTCTGAATCCTGGGGTGTAAACAGTTTTTTGATACGACAATTAGATTTTATAAAATTAACTAAAGTATGAAACTTAGATGGCAACACTTCATTTCAATCTTTTCATAATTTGTAGTGAAAATCACGCGAATACAAAAGTCTTTAACTTAAAAATTTATTTTTATATTTTATTTTTTCATTCAAAGCATTTTAGTGAAAAAATATTTATGGCGCATGCGCAGGCGTTTTTACACACAATTTAAACACTAATCATAATTTTGAAAATTTCTATAGATATAATTTCAAGTTGGGTGAAGACCTAAGTTTCTGCCAAGCGCCGTTAAATTCCGTCCAGCCGTTCTCGAGTGATGCCCGGACAAACGTGTTTTAGTCTTTTACCCCCTAGGGGGGAACGGGTGGGGAATTTCTGAAAAGTTGATAGATATAATTTTAAGTTGGGTGAAGACCTAAATTCCTGCCAAGCGTCGTTGAATTCCGTCCAGCCGTTCTCAAGTGATGCCCGGACAAAAAAAGCGACATTCGGACACAATGACACACACACACACACACACACACAGGCAAAATTTTCTGAAGTCATTTTCGGCTTTCATGGGGTGTAAAACGTGAAGATATCGCAAAATGTTTCGATTCCGACAAATTTACAGACAAAACTCTGATTTATTAATATAGATAAATTCCATTCATCTGTATTAGTACAAAATGTTAAACTCATTTATAAGTGCAAACATACTGCAATAGTACGACTAACTTTAATTTCTTTTTTTATTATAGAATTGCAAAGAGTTAAACCACTTTCTAAATGAAAGGTGTTATTGCAATAAAGACAGATTTACAATTAAAGTGCAAATAGCGAGCAGTTCATTCAATTTTAACGGGGTAGGGGTCTGAGGTGATTGTCAGCCTGAGATACAGACTTGGCAACTTAGCGATGAATTTGGCGACATGGCTTCCAAACTTGGCGAGAAGTAATAATTTAGTATTTCCAAAGTTTAGAAGCTCTATCTTCAATAAGAACCGAGTTCTGGAATCGTCTGTATTCATCAATTGGCTTCTGGTGCAGAATAACCTCGAAAATTCGCCAAATCACGACAGAAATTATGAAAACAGAAGAGACACTCCCAAAACAATCAGTTATATTCGGGCATCTGTTCTGAAGTTTCGTTTTGGTTTAAATGGTGTATATTTATTCTTAAATGAGTGAAATTCCACTCTGTGGCGTTTTTAACGTTGTTTTCTCATTTTTTGAGGTATGACTTTGAGTACGATAATTTACTGGTTTTTTAGAGAATAATCCTTGAATAAAGTGTATCTTTTAACAAGAAACTGCCGTTTCTTTACAATTACATTTTTTACTCAAGAAAATCGACATTTTGGTAACAATGGATAGTGACCGATATTTTGGATCAATATGATATGCATAATACTCGCAAAAGTTGTAGTGAAGTGAGGGAACGTTCAGTTTACTAATACTATTTTTTTGTGTTTAAATATTTACTTAAAAAATACACCAAACAAATAGAAACGTTCACACTTACAGCTCTCATCTAACAGGGTGGCCACTGGTTAGGGAATCATGGAAAAGTTAGGGAATTTAGGTGAGTCTTGAAAAGGCATGGAATAGTCAGTGAATTTCATGTAAAGTCAGGGAAGTCCACCCCGTTTTGTAAAAACAGGCCTCATTTCAAAGCTCGTTATTGCAAATTGCTAAAATGTGTTCTAATTTTGTGAATTTTTTGTGGGAAATAAACACAGTAAGTCAAGTAAAAGTCAGGGAAAATGGTGAAAAATAGTCATGGAAAAGTCAAAGAGTTTGGAAAAGTTCTAGTGTTAACCACCCTGATCTAAGCCATCTGTTGTAATGCTTCAACGTGGCATTTCTGCACTCACATTAACATTAAATTTGCCTATTTTGGTTTCCCCTATTTGCCTTCACTGTTGTACCTCGTGTTTTTGCAACGCCCTATATAAGATTTTTTCTCTTTCTGCAAGACAGACTTTTTATTTGTTTCTTTTTAAATTTCATTTTATTTGATACATTTCACTTTTTATTAGCCATTCAATAAATTTGCCACTATTAAGGTTCGAGATACAAATGACTTGCTAAATGATAACTTTTTATAAAATTATTATTATTATTATAAATTTTAAGGTAATATAGGGCGCCATCTGAAACTCTGCACACAGGCGCCTGACAATGCTGGCGCGCCCCTGTGTCATTGTTTTCTTAACAATATGTATGTTACAAAGGGTGTATGCATAATGAAGTCATGTGGTGTTCACATCAGATTGTTAAATTCTGCATCTTCGAAAAGATAAACTTAATCAAAAAACATTCACGCAGCTGACGCTTTTTTTTTCTTTCTTTTCAGTTTTCAAAACTGTGTAACTAAACTCAAGAGATAGAATAACTAGTGAATCTTTGGGATAAAAAGATACTTTCTTTTTTGTGCTATTAAGTCGAATACAATTTCCAAAGGCATACATGTATTTAATCTGTAATAACTATCTCTACTACTAAAAGCAAGAGATTTAAGAACGTGTTTTAATAACTGGCATTAAAATTGAAAATTCTTAGAAGATCTTAACTATATCCCCCAATAACATTTACTTTTAACCTATTCTTAAGTTGTTGTTTTTTTCGTGATTCTCTATATCGCTGAAAAACTGAAATATTAATGTGAAACAAATGCCCTCCTGGGCTGACAAAACGACAAGATTTTATATTATTGTGTAATAAAAACACTAATAGTGTTGTGCATTTAATAGGTAAAAAAATATACTGAAAGCATTCTTATTTTCTTAAAATATGGATTATCAATAAAAATATTCATAAAAAGTGTTTCATTTGCTTTTAATATTATTATTATTATTATTATTTATTCTTTGATGATTTTATTTAAGATTTTTTACAATTATTATTATTATTATTTTTTTTTTTAGTTGAATAGTTTTTATTAAACAATAAATTTTCCTTGAACGAAATTAAATTAAGCTGAGCGTTTTGAAATTAAAGATTTTATGATTAAACTTTAAAAAAGTTAAAACAAATATTACTCTAGAAGCACTCAGCTACTTTTTCAGGAAAGAGGTAGTTGTTAATAAAAATATCAAAAGTTTCAGGCAACAAATACTTAAAGTGCATCAATTTAGTGCAATCTATAAAGTTTCATTTTAAAACATGCATAAAAATATATACTATCAAAAATGCCTTAAAATTGCTGCATTTTATATTTTTATTTTATAATGTAAATGTCCCTACGATTACACAAAATTATCTCCTTACAATTAAAAATTTATTTATAAAATGATTCACTTAAACCATTATTCAATCAAATTCTCAGTTTTTTTTTTTTTTTCTTTCTTTTTCATCACCCGACTACTGTAAGTAATGGAAGTATCGTATATCGTACCAAAAAAAATTGATTTCTAGTTTTCACCTAATTTAAATGATTTAAGGTCATCTGAGTCCAAAAAATTACTTTTCAGCCATTGCGCTATTGTTTGATTGATTGTTTAAAGAATATATATTCAATAAAGTGAATTCATTGACTAGAACTTGCCTTTTACTTCACGAAATACCAGCCTTCAAAAAATTAATAAATGAATAATAAATGCAGCCACTATAACTGAACGTGGGGTTGAGGGGGTTTTAGCCCCCACTCACACAGCATAATATGTCAAGTAAAGCTGTTCCTAAACTTATTTTAATATACTTTTAAAGTAGAATAAATTTTATTATCTTACCTTATTGTTCTTACAACTTAATTTGAAATCTATCTCGATACTATTAAAATGCAGTGTAAGAGAAAGTCATCTTAGTGACACGCCAGACCATTTTTAATATATTGAGATACCTTATCAGTCTTTAAAAACAGAAACTGACAGTGTTTATTATACCATTATAAAAACAATAGACCTTTTAAACTAATTTATTAATTAGTTTTTGTTATGTTTTTTTTTTTTTTTTTTTTTTTTTTTAGTATGCTTCTTTGCTTACCACACACATAGCAAAAATTATCAGGGTGGTTTTGTATGTGCCATCAGGTTTTTTTACTATTTGTTCAACACAATCCTTAACAACGAAATGCTTCTAAAATTTGCTAACACTTTCAAGAAAAGTAAAATAAGACTCAAAAATTAAAAATTCATAAACAATATTAGATAAATGAGCATAATTATTAACGCCATACAGGATACGCTGCGTAATGGCAGTGCATCTGCTCTCAAAGCTGGTAGACGCGAGTTGCCGGAATCGATCCCACGTTGCGCTCGTCAGCCTAGCCGTACGGAGTTTTAATAGGTTTTCTTCGACACTTACGTATATACGGGCTAGGACCCAATAGATAGATTACCCCTCACTGAACACTCTCCCTCAAGCCTAGGGTTTTAGCGCAGGTAATCGATCTTACTCCCAAAGCTTAAACACAAAGCAAGAAATACAGTACTCTGCTGCTATATCGTTTTCCAAGCATTGCATTTTTCTGCAATCATTTTAATCTATAATACATATTTTCTCAGTTGTTTAATAGATGAGATTAAAAATTTAAACTTCACAGTCATTTATTTCATCATTATTTTATTGTACAAAAAAAGTTTACATAATAAAAAATAAATTATTGAATTTATTTCTTAATATATTAAATATTTTACATTATGTGACATTTCTAATGGCTAATTCAGATTCTAATCAAAAACCACACGTAAGAAAA
This sequence comes from Salticus scenicus, assembly GCA_963930645.1. NCBI lineage: Eukaryota > Metazoa > Arthropoda > Arachnida > Araneae > Salticidae > Salticus > Salticus scenicus. Next base: position 128,237,469 of record OZ005649.1, on the reverse strand, counting down.
TGCAAACTAGCTTTTGATCAATGTATAAAAATCACTTTTAGTTTAATTCAAAACTCTCGGATATTTTTCAAAAGTTTTTTGGAGAAAAATTTATGAAGTAACTATAACAATAAATTACTTTGAAATATTCATTATAAAAATATTATTATCTCACATAGTAAAATATGTTTATTTTTTCCTTTCTTTATGCCATACAATATAATAAACTGTTTGATTTTGTAAAAAATAAACATAAATTTTCGAAACAAACTTTGGCTCTATGATTTATAATTAATTCCATAAATCATAGCATACATCTTCGTAAATATATTGTCCTCCTAGGGTGCGTTATACATTGTTATACAGAAACGTTATAAATAGCTTTATAAATCAATTTCGATTTATATTGTTATTCTGTGAAGACGATATGAAAACTGCATTCATAAACAAAGAGCTTATTTTTATGGATTCAAAGTCAGAATCAATTTAATGTAAACGATAATTTATTACTTGTGTTGAAATTTGCATAAGTAAACCATAAAAAATTTGAGAAAAATAATTCATATTTTTTGTAACAGTTTTTGTAATAGTTTTGTTAAATTTTAATAAAACTATAAAGATTATTTTCTTCAGTTCTTTGATATATTCTCTTATAAAATATCATATAATTATTACTTTAACCTATACAAATTTTAATAGAAGATTCTTTTTAATTTTTAATGAATTATAGCAATTAGAATCATAAAGAAATTAAATTTAGCATACTGTATTTATAAATATATCTATTATGAAACATTTCTAAAATTATAAAAAATACTTTTTCTCTGGAAATTTGATAAAGTTAAACCTTTTTTCACGAATACGCTCATTTAGATACAAATATTTATAACCTAAAATTGCAGTAACAGTGTTGGTTAGGGATATTTTTTAAATATGTAAGAGTATTCTAACGAATGGTGTTAAATGTATTCGGATTATTTTCATTATCTATATATTGGGTGAGTGCAAAAGTTCTACCCGTTTTTATTACCCATAAAGAAGAAGAAATAAATGCAAAATGAACAGTACCTATTATTGTGCATAATCCCATTGCTATCTATGACCTCTTGCAACCTTTCTGATAGGCGATGAATCCTACGGCGGTAAAATTCTGGCGGTTTCGAGTAAAAAAAGTCTTGGATGGCAGTTTTCACAGCATCAAGATAATCAAAGATATTTGAACTGAAGGTTGTTCAACGCACGAAACAGGTGATAGTCAGTTAGTGCCAAGCCAGGAGAATAGGGAGGGTGGAGTAAAACCTCCCAACCAAAGCCCAGTAACTTTTGGCGAGTGATGACAGCAGCATGTGGCCTGGCGTTACCGTTATTAAGGATAACACAGCGACGATCGATGAAACCTGGCCACTTTGCAAACAAATTTGAATGTGCAGCCTGTCTAACTGTAAACAGTAGAAGGCAGCATTGATGGTTTGGTTGAGTGGCAGGCCCTCCCAGTGAATTATTCCCTGCACATCCCACCACTCACTCAGTAACACCTTCTTGGAATGGAGTTCAGCTTTCGAAGTCGATGCAGGCGGATCATAAGGGCGACACACAGTTCTACGACGCTTTACGTTATGGTACATAACCCACTTCTCATCTCTTGTCACAATTCGTGTCAAGAATGGATTATTTTTGTACGGGAAAAGCAAGGAAACACAGGTGGCGATTCGGTCATCCCGTTGATTAGCTGTCAGGTTATGTAGAACCCAACGATCCAACTTTCTCCTAAAACCCAACTTAACCAGCCGTCTCTCGACCGTTGTACAGTGTATGTTGAAGGCCTCCACTAATTCTTGCTCAGTTGGATTCGGGTTGTTCCTTATGGCTTGGTCAATATCGTCGTCTCCAACGTGTGATGGCCGTCTACTCCTAGCCTGATCTTGGCAGCTTCTGTCTCCTTCCCAAAATTTACGAAACTATTAAAGACATGTGTTTTCGTCTATTGCCTCCTCCCCATAAATTTGACAAACATTGCGACATGCTGCGGCTGCAATACTCTTTTTATCGAACTCGAATAACAAACAATGTCTTATATGCTCCTTCTCGCTTTTCATGTTACACCCTCTGATATTTTTTTAGATAATTAACTTCGTCAGACACGATGCATTTAAATGTGAGACATCCACACGTTTGATTGACCGACGATTTGCGTCATTACAATGTCATGTGTGACGTCAATTCCATTGCAAATTTACATATCCAAAAACGGGTAGAACTTTCGCACTGACCCAGTACAAATGACATGTACAAGGTGTTAAAAAGAAACTATACAAAGAGAAACATTTATTGGTCCCAAGTTATCATGCAAAATCATGAGGAATTTATTATATGTCGAATTTTATGTGCGGTCTTTAAAACGTGGGGGGTGGGGAGTAAAACGTGTTTCCATATATTTCTGTATGCTAAAGATAAAAAATTACTATAAATATATTTATAAAATATAATTTTACTATCACAAATCAAGCCCTAGAAAAATCGTCTTATTAGTTGTCACTGATACATGGTACCAAACCTAAAATATTTGATCAACGCTGAGATATAGCCATCTGTAAAATCGTAGTTCTTTAATAATGGCAGCACCACCTGATGTCCTACAAACACACAAATTGATGCGTTTGGGTAAGGCGTTGTTGCAGGCAGTAGATATAGAGAAAGGGATCTGCTATAATGTGGGAGGGGATAATGCCGAATTAAATGAGTATCAGAAGAAAAGTTTTCAGTAATTGTAACTATTATTTTTAAATATGCTAAAATGGAAGTGTTTTTTTTTTTTTTTTTGTTCATTAGAGAAACGGGAAAAGCTTGCTAGTAACACACAAAAAATATCCCAGACAGCACATCGCCTCCCCAGGATATCTTCAAGATGTCTTCTGGGTGAAAAGACATCCCAGAAACGTCCTTAAGATCTACTGTGGATAAGTTAAGCCTAACTGTGCTGTTAGGGATATGAATTTAAGTAAATCTTCCCTAAGTTCGAACGATCAAGTTATTGAAATTTCAAAATGGTTTTTATACACATATAAAAACTTGAATCATGTGTTCTTTTCTTTTTATATGAAAAATTATCTTAATTTCATTGCTTCATTCAATAAATGCCAGCATATTCAACTACCTTTTTTACGGCTAAAACAATTGCTTAATTAAAAATAAAATGATTTAGAGTCAATAGAAAATAATTCTCACAACAATTGATTTAAATATTCCCTTTTTATTTGGTATGTAGATTATGCCGATGCAATCATTCTATTTTATTCAATATAATAGCAAACGAGCAGCATTTATCAAAACTAATCCTTCATGATTACATCTAATCCAGATTTCTTCTTAAAATGTCCATAGAATATTTAAGAAAAACGAAGTACATCATATCAAATAACAGCAAAATAGCAAAGGGATTTCTAAAAAAAAATTGAAATTCAAAGAAAAATAAATACTTTGGCAGTAGAGTGGGTCAAATATAGATTTTTTTAACAACTTTTGTATTCTTAATAAGGAAAAATAAGGAAAATATGTCTTTGATATTAATGCCCCATTAAAAAAAATATCTTCGTAGTTTTTGCCCCTTTGAGAACAAAAAGTTTGAAATATTAAAAAAAAAAAAATTAAAGCGCCGGAAATAGGTATTTGTATTACTTTTCGAGATTCTTATCGCAATATTAAGAAAAAGTTATATTATAAAAATTCGATAGTTCAATAACTTTAGTGCCATACAACCTTTTAAAAAATAGTAAAGTAAGGAAACAAACAGAATTTTCGATATATATATCCAAAAATAGAAATGATTTCCACAAAGACAAATCGAATAAGAATTTGAAACAATAAGCGTAACTCAGTAATAATAAAGCAACTTATATGAATAAGATGCTTCTGGTTTTTTTTTTTTCTTTTTTTTTTTTTTTTTTCATTGAAAAAAAAATGTTTTGTACCTTTTTTTAGAAACTCAGTAGGCTAAAGGGAAAAACAGAGTCTTTCAAAATTAATGGTTGGTATTTTCTTTATGTATAGATATAAATTAAAAAAATTCCTATCTTTTATCCCCTCCGTGTAGGATCAAAATTATGATGGTATTTCTCTGGACCATCCTTAGGGATGCGTCCCAGACGGTCGCCAATTACCCATAGTGCGGTACTAGCGCGACGTTAAAGCCGATTAACCAACCAACCAATCTAACTACTTTGAAAAAAAAAAAATCAAAGTGTTTTATCAAAAAATTTATTGTTTCATGCTTCACTTTCATGGACTTTTTCTAATATAAGATTGAATTAACTTTAATGGTCTACCTTAAGTACCTGAGCATTCGCTCATTACAAAAAAAAAAACTTGTTTAAAATAGAATACCATAAGAAGAAACATTAGTGTGTTCAGATTTATTCTATTACTTTTAAAACTAGAGTTATTATTATTATTTTTTTTTTTTTAATAACTCGTTTATCAATTTCATTTAGAATTGAAAGTTCTTTTTACTTCATAATTTCTTTTATTTCAGCTACAGGGTTGAAATTCCCAAATGAAAGATAAATATATCAAAATATATTTGATTTATTTCCAGCAAAAACCATATTATCTCAGTGTGTGTGTATATATATATATATATATATATATATATATATTATGAAAACATCCCTAAACAAACAGTAAACTATTATAAATTTGATTCCATGAATTATATTGCCTCATTTATCATACATATTTCCTTAAAAGCGTAAGCAATAGAAAACATAAATACATTTTTAAAATGCATTGAGTATGACAAGCATATAAAAAACGCATTGTTTTGTTGTCTGGTTTGAAGAATATCTGTTTTAAGCTATTTATCTCTGCCAAATGTTGTAACATAAGTTTCGCTGTCAAGCATAAATTTCTGTCGTAGATGTCGAATATTTCTCAGAAAGCCTTGGCGGTGCTTCAAAAAAATATATTAAAAATAATATATATATATATATATATATATATATATATATATATATATATATATATTTAGAGAGAAAGAGAAAGATAATTTGTCTTAAATTTTTTCAAGAGTATTTTTGACTAAAAACTGCAATTTTTCTAATTAATTTCCTTTTGATACTTTTTTCTATGAAAGCAAATTGATACAATTACTTTTTTTTAACATCATTTGAATATATTTATTATTAAAAAAAAAAAAAAAAAAAAAAAAAATCGCTATAAAATAAAAAGTTTGTATCTATACACGATACATATTTAGAATACGGTTTTTTTTTTTTTTTTTAAGTTATGCTGATTACTGTCATACACACGAACGCACAGATCAACCGATAAAAACCTGACTTCCGAATTTAGCAAACCTCAAACCATGCAATTATAACAAAAACGCGATTTACAAAATGCAATCAAAAACCAACATTTTCTCTTCCGAATATGGGTTAAATAAAGTAAAAATTCGTCTCTAAGGGAAGTTAGCAACTTTTACTACGCTCAAGTTCCATATATAAGTTTCGTTATCAAGCATAAATTTCTGTCGTAGGTGTTGAACATTTTTCAAAAAGCCTTGGAGGTGCTTCAATATATACATATATATATATATATATATATATATATGTATGTGTGTGTGTGTGCGTGTGTGTGTGTGTGTGTATTTAGAGAGAGAGATCATTTGTCTTAATTTTTTTCTGCGTTTCTCTATAAAAAATTTTCAAGAGTATTTTAGACTAAAATCTGCAGTTTTTTTAAACTAATTTCCTTTTGATACCTTTTCTATCAAAGCAATTTGATACAATTACTTTTTTAACATCGTTTAAATATATTTATTATTCTTGAACAAACTCGCTATAAAATAAAAAGTTTGTATCGACACACAGTACGTATTCCGAATACAAAATTTATACTTACTGTCAATATCTGTTTTTTAATTATGCTGATTACTGTCATACACAAGAACGCACAGATCAACCATTAAAAGCCTGATTTTCGGAAACCTCAAAACATGTAATTATAGAAAAAACGCAATTAACAAAATGCAATTAGAAACCAACATTTTCACTTCCGAATATGGGTAAAATAAAATAGAGTAAATATTTGTCTGTAAGGGGTCTTGACAACTTTCACTACGCTCAAGTTCGATATAAAAGTTCATATTTCCATAATATTTATAAACTGAAATATATATTAGGTTTGTTCAATAAAATGTATACTCAGGGAACAATTCTTTTTTTTTTTTTTTTTTTCAACAGATTCGGAATCTTAAATTAAGTTTACTCAGTTTCATGAGTTTATGATCTTCAAACTACACTGTTAAAAATTTCAGTTCAAACTTGAACCACTTTATGGTGCAAAAATATAAGCAGTAACATAATATGGTTCAACCTCACTTTTTAGTTTTCTAATTCTTTCGACTGGATTTCAGTTGCACCAAAACTTGGAGGAGTGTGTCAGCGTACATGCAATTGTAATTCCCTTTTATTCAGGAGATGGCGCCACTAACGCACTGAAAGTCACCGCCTGTATGTCGGAGAGTGAAACTAAGATCTGTGAATGAGAAAACACGTATAATTATGTCATTCAAAACCAACATTCATTACAAGAAAAAAAATAAAAAGAGTTCTTTATTCATTTGGTCACTAATCAGGTGTTGCTATAAGAAAGTTTATTCAAATGTATACTTTTAAGAAGAGAGGAAAATCTATTATACAGTCCAGGAAGAATGAATCTGTAAAATTCTTTTTGAAACCAAACCAAACTTAAATTAAAGAACATGGTCGAAAACATACACTGTCAAAAAAAAAAAAAAAAAGTCCTGTTTGTTGCAGTTTGCTGCCAGAAATTTTCTATAATTCAGAAAAATACGTTTTGTCAACGTAATTTTTCCATTGATAGAACGTATTTTTCTGAATTTCAGAAATTTTCTGGCTGCAAACAGGACTTTATTTTGACAATGTTGGGTAAATTGCAAAAAATTATGCCCAACAACTCATCCATGGGTCAAGATAAGACACTAGAAAATCAACGAAACACAGAATTGCTTGTCAAGAAAGCGTAGCACAGTTGCCAGAATGTTACACTTGCGACACAACGGTCTTCAGTTCGATCCCAGTTCAGTCAAATGTTTTTTTTTTTTTTTTTAACATAATAACAATATTTGGTACGACATAAAATTACTAAATCATGGTGAAAGGTTAAACCATCGGGTGGTTGCAGCTACTTCAGTACCAAGTTTTGGTTCAAACTAACACTAAATTTTTAACTGTGTATGTACTTATAAACTTCTACAGACATTTAAGAAAAGACTTGATATTTTTTGGGTGTTTAATAGAACCTTCTTAAAAGAATTAGGGATGGATTTCGAAATTTATCAATTAGGTTTTAAGAATAAAAAAATTAAAAAGTGCATGTTTATGTAAAATTTAAAAAAAAAAAAAAAAAAAAAAAAAAAAAAAATTGTTATATTTTTATTTTTAATATTTTTCCTTTTAAAGATATTGCAAAATACATACTTACTTCTTTTAAGCAGGTTTCATTAAACATACAAAATTTAAGTATTTTCTTAATTATATGTAGATGTTTAAGAATTTTAAAAATCATAAATTCGTGAAAAATGTAGGCTGAGAAAAGTCAATTAATATATTTAAAATCTGTAAACAATACATCATAAACCATAAGAATTGTTGCCTAAATATGTATATACTAGAAAAGCCTAAATATAGTTCATTTTATAAATATTAAATGGATATAGATTCTTTTATATGAAAACTTCAGTGATGCCAAGTCAAAGGTGCCAAACCTCCTTAAAATGGAATACTTGCGAGTATTTTCTCAAATTACAGAGAATTTCTGGCAGAAAATAGGACGTATTTTTTACGGTGCAGTATGTAGTGGCCACCACATGACTTCTATATTTTCTTATACAAATTCACTCAGTAAAAATAATTTATTGAAATTATTATTTTAAAAAATTATCTTCCGTGATAATGAAGACGATTTCCATATTAGAGAAGTAGTATAACACTATATATCCGAAGAAAAAAAAAGTCAGATTTATTTTCAATATTACTTTTTTTTTTTTTTACTTTACTTTACCTTTTTTTTTTTTTTTTTTTTTTTTTTTTGGGGGGGGGGGGGTTAAAAATGAAAAAAAATCGATAACTTTATTTTAGATTATCGCTGATCGATAGTTCAACCGTTCGTTTAAAATGTATTGGCGAGCTCTTTTGCTCTTCCCCAAGGGGTGAGGCGAGGCTTCAACATATACATTTTTTTTTCCCAGTTGACTGTCTCTATTATAAATAATTCTTTTAAATTTCATTATGATTCTCAAAAAATAATTATCTTTATGCACATTTATACAAAATTTTGTCCTATACCCCATGTTAAAAATTTGGACAAAGCGGGATGGGCAAGCTTTTGGGCAATTTTTACTAAAAGTTGATAGGCACTAATTTATGTCGATGTGTAACTACATACCAATTTAATAACAGGAGAATAGGCGTTGGAATATTAAAACCCGAATCAACTACTACGTCAGAAACGCCAAAGAAAAATATTGGAAATGCATACAGCTGTTTCGGTAGTGTACAGCGTACCGTCTTCAGTGCAAAAAAGATGTCTTTAAGATAAATATTTTTTGCACTGAAGACTGTACGCTGTAGGCAACGTAGTAGTAGTTGATTCGGGTTTTAATACATACCAATTTGTATGAAATTCTGTGCAGTAGTCACTGAAGTACAGTTGCCACAAAATTTTGTCACACACAGACAGGCAGACATTTTTTTAAATGGTCAAATCGTGTTCTACAGCTTTCAAAACGTGTAAGTCCATCAAAAACCGGAGTTCGAAATTTCTTAAGAATCCAATACTTTCTTCTATTGAAGATAGAAGAAAGTAAAATCATTAGCGTGTATTGATTTATTCCATTGCTTAATAGAACTAAAATTATGGCATCTAGACATTTTTCTATCTTATGTATAAGTTTTATATACAGATTCAAGATATTTCTCTTTCGTAGTTTCCTTTTCCAGCTACACTGGTGAATTTCTTTAATGAAAGATAAATACTTTAAGATATTTTTGAATTATTTCTAGACACAACCATTTTTCATAAGAAAATATGACATTTTACAATTTTTTTTTTTTTTTTTTTAAACTTAAAACATGCATGAAAACATTCATAAGCAAACAGCAAACTTTTATAAATATAATCCGATAAATAATATTTCATCATTTATCATACACATTCTTTAAAAGTCTAAACAACGCAAAAAATACAACACATTTTAAAACTGCATTGAATATGACAAAGGGATGAAAAACTCATTGCATTGTTATCTGGTTCTAGAGATATTTGCTTTAGGCTATTTATCTCTGACAAGTGTTGTAAAATAAGCATAGCTACCGCAGTCTTGAATTTCTGTAGCATAAGCCGAACATTTATCAAAAATCTTCGGCGATTCTTCAAAAAATTATGTTAAAAATTACAAATAACTTTTTTTAGAAATAATTTATCTTAAACATTTTTCTGTATCTCTTTGAAAATTTTTAAAAGTATTATATCAGTAAGAAATGTATTTTTATTATTAACTTCTTTTGATATGTTCATAGTTTCTATCACATTAAAAGTATAAATTTAATTTTTTAACAGCATTTTGATTTATTTGGTATTATTTCTTTATAAAATCTGTATAAAATTTTACTTTTTTTTTTTTTTTTTTTTTTTTTTTTTTACAAATTAGCTAATTTTTTTAATTTTCCATCCGTTTTATATGCATATATTTATTAGTTTTTCTGTGTTTCTTCATTTTATGTTTTTTTAATTATCTCAAATTATTAATAAATAGTTTCTTAAAAAATTGCAGAAGCAAGATATTAATTTATTCAAAATGCACAAAAAACATAGAACAATCTGCTGAAACTATTGCATCTTGTAAATCACATTCTCAATATTCGTCATATAGTTTTAATTTGTACTTTACATTTTCGTATAAATAACCTAGGGTAAATGCTCCAGTGATTGACACTTTTAGAGCAATGTCTGATGTTTTAAATGTTCTAGTCATCAGAAAATATTTTTAGAAATCTTAAGTTAGTACATATGGTATAGAAGACATTCAGAACCACATATATGTTAAAATATATACATTTGATATTTTTTTTTTTTTTTTTTTTTTTTATGAATTTTTATTTGACACCCACTCAATGTACCAATAATTGACACTGCCAGTTTTTCATTTTATCAGTAATTGGCAACCTATGTTCCAGTGTTCGACAATGCTAGTTATTCATTTTACCAGTTATCAGCACGCTATGCTCCAGTGTTTGACATAAAATGTTAAAATTCTTATATGTAAAATATATGATTTTATTATTTTTATTATTTATTAATCATTTCTGGATATATGTCAATTACTGGAGCATGCCAATCACTGGAGCACCTACCCTACATTCTGCATCGCCTAATTTAATAGTGTGAACCTGTAAGAAGAAAAATTTATTTCATACATTTCTCAATGTTTATTTTTAGAAACAAAAATATTTTTTTTTTATCTGCAACGTTCTATTAAACAGTTATTATCAATAAAAGTTAAAATAGATCTTTAAAAATATTACTTTTTTTTTTCTTTCTAAATACTTAATAACCTGCAAATTCCTCACTGCATTTATGTATTATTATTGTTCTTTTCAGAATTTAATCTTTTAAGAAATTCTCAACGTATAAAGAAAAAAATAATTGTTGAAATGCTCAAATTCATATATATTTATTTCGTTGTATTTGTCTTGTTCTTTCAGTATTGATTAGAAGCCCAGTTTTTTACGGCGTTGTTCATTTTAAGGGCCCGCTTTACTCACCGCCGTCGGAAGCCGAGCTAATGTTATTCTATGGGAAATTTTTCTTTACAAATAACTTATTAACTAATACATATTTTTAAAATTTGGTTTTCACATTCGGAAAATTCCCAGATGTTAAATTAATGGACCTTTTTAAAAATATATATATATATTTTTTAATTTTTATATTTTATTTTAAGGCTTCAAAATACGAATTTTCAAAATGTGAATTTTTTTCATTTTGCAATTTCAAAATAAAATATTAAAAATTAAAAAAATACATTTTTAAAAAAGGTCCGTCAATTTAACAATTGGGAATTTTCTGAATGTGAAAGCAGATTTTAAAAATAAGTATTAAATTAATAAGTTATTTGTAAAGAAAATTTCCCCATAGAATAACTTTGGCTCGGGCTTCCGGCGACGGTAAGTGAAGAGGGTCGTTAAGGGAACACTTTATTTATCGTCGCAGGAAGCCAAAGCCGATGTTATTCTGTGGTGAATTTTGTCCTCTTTCAACTCATTAACTAATGCATATTTTTAAATTCCATTTTCACATTTACAAATTTCACAAAAGTTAAATTTGTTGTCGTTTTCTTAAAATAAATTTTTATTTTCTTTGTTTAGTTTTTAATATTTTGTTTTGAAGCTTTAAAATGTTAATTTGGCAAAGTAAAATTTTGTATTTTAATGTCATTTCACAGCCGCCCAGAGAGTATAGTGGTTACCGTTCTTGACTCCTATACAGTTGGTTCAGGATTCGAATCCCGTACAAGGCATGGGTGTGCTGTCCTTGTTAAGGGTAGCGAAGACCGCCCACTGGGCGCCTCTTAACAAATGCTAGTTAATACGACGACCCCCGTCTAATGCTTAACCGCAAGTGCAGCGCCATTGAAAAGATATTGTTTCACAAATGTTTCTATGTGATAGGCAGCTACAGTTCCCTTTAATACACCAGTTACATTAAATTTTAAGTTTATTTAAAATTAATCAGAAAATCGCCACCTAAAACTCTGTCTGAAATTTGTTAGATTAATTTTGATCAGCTATATATATTACGCAAAACTTATATATACCAAAAAATGCTTTCAAATATAAAATAGCATTAAACAAAAAAACGCATGATACAATGTAAAATGCAGTTCGAGTCATATCTTTGTGCTGCCCTGTATATGAGGTATAAATATTTTCATACCATATATTATAAGAAATAGGCTTTTGTACGTATAAATAATAAATTTTGTTTTGTTTAGTGCAATCTAAATACTCCAAGAATGATGGATTTTACCCAGAAAATCATGTTTGTTGTGAAAATTGGCTTATTTTATGTTTTTAAGTTTTTTGGGATGTCTGAACATGAATTTAAAACTTCTAATCAAAGGTTCCTTGTACATTCAACCAATTTTGAAATTAAATTAAATAAGAACTGAAAACTAAGCACTTTTCAAAGATAATTCAACTAATTTTTACTTTTTAACAGCACCCAAGAAAAGGGAACTGATTAAAACTATATGCATATTTGTTGAGAATCGTATACATATTTTTTCAATGTTTGAAAGTAACATACTTATTTGTTACCTTTATAATTTTCTTTAATTCTAAGGCTTACTCAGAGAGAAAAAAAAAATGTAAAAACAATCTTATAATTGCAGTTATAGTACTTCCAAAGTTTAGTTCGTAGAAGAAAAAAAAAACTTTTCTCAGTGTAAAAAAAAAAAAAAAAATCCTTTTTATACCAGGGGGTGTAACTCTTCTGGAGCTACATCTAAATTCAGTGTTTTTAAAATTTTTACTCCTTAAATTCCATGTTAATTATTATTATTTTTTTTTTTTTTTTTACAGAAATTTCTCATTATGATTGTTTAAATTGACTTGTAATGTATTAAATTCTAAATATCACTTATAGGTATAAATAAGTGATATTAATAATAACTATATCATTAATAAGCCTCTCCTCAACATTTATTCATCAGCCAAGTGGCAATTTTCAGCGATTTTGCACGTTAGGTAATTTCACCTTGTTTATAACCTTTCCTTTCTTGCAGACTATAGATTTTCTTCTTAGTTATACCTTTAACTTGTATACCTACAAACACATAATACTGGTGTATTAATATTAAATATTCCATTAAATTGTACTCCGCATACAAATTTAACTCTTCATAGTTCATATATAGTCTTCATACAAAAATACTTTTCAAACAAAATTTAGCATTTATTATCATCCACTTTTATAATGGTTTTAATAGACATAAATATTTATAAATTCCTTTAATAAATTTTCCTTTAAGCCATGTAATTTTACCTCCTTTTTCTAAAACCTGTACATTTTTTTTTTTCTTTTTATAATAAAAATTATTTTATTTTTTACATCTTTTTCCTTTTATTTTACTCTCTTGTCATTATTTGTTTGCTTACATTTGACCCTTACTTTTATATTAAAAAAAAAAAAAAAATCAAAGATAAACTAGCATGAAATAAACTAGAATTTCTTAGCACGTGTTGACCAAGCTTAATCATTTTATATCTTTTCATAAAAGGATAAATTTCTATTTCATACAGGTTTTATGAAAGCAGTCTGTAATAATCAATTTCTGACAGAAAAAAAAAACCTATTCACTACGTGAAAAGGATTCTTTATCGTTAAAGAGAAACACAAAATATATATATATTTATACTGTCATTTAACTATTATGGAATTATTTTATTTACTATAAAAAATTAGAAAAGTGTAAGTTTTTGAAAAGCGGGAATTAAATTAAAAGGGGTCAGATTCTGTACCTTCTTTTGAACAATTTTGCGATTTTCCTTGCCAAGTTATGTCCGACAAGTAAAGGATTAAATTTCGTTAAGTATTTGTGGGATACCCTGTATATACAAGATTAAAAGTGTAATCGTTAGACAACCTATATCTTTGCAATTTTTGCTTGAAAGGACATAAATGCAATTACAAAAATGCTTTGAAAAAAGTAACGATATTTTGCTTCGGAAAAACCTATATGATTTATATATATATATATATATATATATACACTAAGCGACAAAAAAAAAGAACACTTGGATATTTTCCATTTTTCTTTCTGTAATCGCTAATTTTATTGTTTCAAAAGTAAATTTGTGAACAAATTTTATTACGTTGTGTTCCGCATGCAATTTAGGATTGAGCCAAGTGTTAATAATTATAAGATTAAAAAAAAAAAATTATATACCATGTTTTTAAATTTTCTGTTGAATCATATAAATTTGACAAAGAGAGCAATTATAAAAAACTTTCAAACATTTATTAATGGAATTACAAACAAGTCCTTCCGGCTTATTCGGAAGTGTAGGTTGATTTCTTTTGTCCTTATCAAGTAGCCGTCATTTTGTTTCAAAATGGAGGCTACAAATTATTAATGCACTTGATAGAAATATTCATGTAGGCTATGCCCATATGGAGTTTTAAGCAAATCGGTTCATAAATACCTTTTTATGTGAATTTAAAATTTTCAAGTGACCGGCGCTTGGAAACAAAATGGTGAGTTAAGTTGACAAATATATGAAATGTACTAGCAGGCTACGCTCGCTTCGCTGGTCACTATATTTAAATGAATTTTCGAAAGAATCGAATTAATATTTATCTTTTTACACCGCATTATAGACAAAAATAAGAAAAGAAAAGAAAAGAAAAGAAACTGAAATTGCTCCAAACCTCGCTTCAGGTACCCGCTGTCTACGGCATCTCTTTTCCCGCCCGCATTGCATCAGGTCTAGGTTTCCCATGCCTGCAGGAAGATCTTTCCCGGGCACTTTAATCTGGATATTCATCGACAGGTGGGATCTGCTAACTACGATTTTAAAGATCACTGTATCTCAGCTTTTATTAAATATTTTAGTTTTGAACCATGTATTTTATAGCCCATGCTATTTACACTATATTACGATTTGATTCCGACCAATGTAATAAAATAAAATAAAATAAAATGTAGATTAAATATATATATAAACAAATTTTAATCAGTTTAATCCTTTTGACTATGTATATACTACCATTTTTCCCGATAAATACAGTAAATAAAAAAAAAAATAAATAAATAAATAAAAAAATAAATAAATAAAAGTTTTTTCTTTTAAAGGAATTAACGAAAAAATGAAAAACAAGTAGTTGTTCAACAATAAAAAATTAAATATAACTGTTATAAATACGTTTTAAAATTAAAAACTAATTATACTTAATTTTTTCTACTGCATTACGATTTTATTTTCAACTAGCAGGCTACGCCCGCTTCGCTGGTCACTATATTTAAATGAATTTTCAAAAAGATTGGATCAGTATTTAATTTTTATATAACACTGCAAATAAAAACTAAAAAAAAAAACAAAAAAAAACACTGAAATCGTTTTAGATCTCGTTTCTTCGGGCACCCGCTGCCTAAGGCATCTCTTTCTTCTACCCGTACTGCATCGGGTCCAGTTTCCCCACTGTCTACAGAAAGGTCTTTCCCGGGCACTTCAATCAGGGTATTTATCGCCGACTTGTGGATTTTCTGTTATTTAAGAACTACGATTTTAAAGATGACTGTATCTCAGCATCTATTATATATTTTAGTTTTTGAACCATGTGTTTTATAACCCCTGTTATTTACACTATATTACGATTTGATTACGACCAGTGCAATAAAATAAAATAAAAAATTAGATTTTCTTTTAAAAGGAATTAAATACATGAAAAACAAACGAGTTTTAATCAGTTTAATCTTTTCTACTATAAACTACCATTTTTTTCACCCAATAAATATTATAAATAAAAATAATAATAATAATAAATATTTTTCTTTTAAAGGAATTAATTAAAAAATGAAAGATAAAAAGTTGTTATACTATAAAATTTATACATAAACGTAACAATTTATTTCTATCGTATTTTACCATTTTGATTTTCAATAAATATAAAAATAATTAAAAAAAAAAAAAGAAAAAAAATCGCCTTAAAATGAATGTATTAAATAAAAAATGAATTGCATAATAGCCGTTGCTAAGATACGCAGACGATTACAATCGAAGAATAAATTCATGAAAAATGAAAAATAAAAGCCAATGTTTAAAATCGAAAAAACATGAATTAAAAAAATTCAAATTCGAAATTCGAAAAAATCTCGATGAGGGGCACACCTGCAGGGTACCATGTACCTATATGCCAAATTTGGAAGCTCTGCGATTAATAGTGTGAGTACCAGAGCGCAGACAGATACACACACAGACACACAGACACACACACAGACACTTCTCTTTATTTATATAGATAAATATAACAAATAAAAAAAAATCGCCTTCAAATGAATGAATTAAATAAATATAAGTTGCGTAATAGCCGTTGCTAAGATACGCAGACGATTGAAGCAAAATGATTAAATTTATGAAAAATGAAGCATTAAAGGCAATATTTAAAATTGGAAAAAACATTAATTTAAAAAATTCAAATTCGAAATTCGAAAAAATCTCGATGAGGTGCACACCTACGGGGTCCCAGGTACCTATATGCCAAATCTGGAAGCTCTGCGATCAATAGTGTGAGCACCAGAGCGAAGACAGACACACACACAGACACACACACACACACACAGATACACAGACACTTCTCTTTATTTATATAGATTTGTGAGATAAGTCTAATCGTCTACTGTACACATATAGTTCGAATTAATTCAAAATCTCAAAAGTCATCGTGTTGAAAAATTAAGTGGCTGGCACTTTGATCAAAATGGCAGAGAAAGTTGCTCATCTAAGATATCGTTGCAAATTTCAAAATATTTATTTTTTTTAGAAAGTCTTTCAAAGAGGCTTAGTAAGTTGATAAAATGTTAGTTTTCTGCATTTCTAGTTTGTTTTAGCATTAAAATAGCCTAATTTTTCCTTAAAAACGCATTAAAAAGATCCAGTAATGCAGGTAATGGATTTGGCGCCAAATTTGGCGGCTTTTCCCCTATGGCGAATTTTTTGGCGACTTTTGGCGAGAAAATACTTATAGAGTTCTAACAGATGACGTCACGAGCATGTTTGCTGAGGGACAGTTGACCTCACTGACTCATTTTATCAATGCGGAATAGTGTTACAAATTTATTGTAACACAGTGTTGTAAATGTATTTGCAAAAGCATAAAAAAATTCGACTACTACGCTTCCAAAGGCATGGAAAAATTAGCGTTCTCCTTCAGCAAAGTACGGTTGCTAAGAAGAAAGTCACGTGGTTGTTAGAACTCTATTACCGATATACCAAAGTTGGACGCAATAACGTGATTGGTTCACGAGTTACGTGATATTTCTAGATTTTTGAAGTTTGAATGATAAATCCATTTTTCAACTTTGATTTGTATAGATAAAGTAAAATATTAATCCTTTCCGAACAACATATATTTGCATCATGAACTACATTAGCACTTTATCATTGTGTAGAAAATCTTTAAAATGATAACGACGTCAATTTTTGCCAAATGCATAATTTAACTTTTAACAATTTTTTAACGCTCACGTTTAATTAAATGTATTTATTTTTAGGTCGAAAGAAAATGAACTCGTAAATTTTTTTTGGCAACAATTAAATTATAGCTAATATTTTAATGACTATTTTTATTGCTATTAGGAGCTTATCATTTTCACATTTTAATTAATTAAAAGAAAACTATTCGAAAATTCGAAAATCTGACTTCGAAGTATTGTGTTGTCACCGGGTTCTGAGCTACTGTGAAAGTTTCAAATGTCTAGCTAGTCGGGAAGTTAGTTAAAAATCGATTGCAAGATTTGTTCCTGACAAACACACAAGAATCGAAGTTAATAAAAATAATTATAAGATAAAAAAAAAAAAAAAATATGTACCATGTTTTTAAATAGCTTAAACTTCTCTTTAAAACGCATTAAAAAGCTCCAATAGACAGGTAATGGATTTGGCGCCAAATTTGACAACTTTTTGCCCTTGGCGACTTTTTTGGCGACTTTTGGCGAGAAAATTCTTATTATCGATATTCCAAAGATGGACGTTCTAATGTGATTGGTTAAAGGGTTACCCGAAATTTGAATTAAAAAAAAAAAAAAAGTTGGTTTTCAAAATAAAATATTAATCCTTTCCGAACAACATATATTTGCATCATGAACTACATTAGCACTTTATCATTGTGTAGAAAATCTTTAAAATGATAACGACGTCAATTTTTGCCAAATGCATAATTTAACTTTTAACAATTTCTTACCGCTCACGTTTAATTAAATGTATTTATTTTTAGGTCGAAAGAAAATGAACTCGTAAATATTTTTTTGGCAACAATTAAATTATAGTTAATATTTTAATGGCTATTTTTATTGCTATTAGCAGCTTATCATTTTCTCATTTTAATTAATTAAAAGAAAACTATTCGAAAATTCGAAAATCTGACTTCGAAGTATTGTGTTGTCACCGGGTTCTGAGCTACTGTGAAAGTTTCAAATGTCTAGCTAGTCGGGAAGTTAGTTAAAAATCGATTGCAAGATTTGTCCCTGACAAACACACAAGAATCGAAGTTAATAAAAACATGGTAACATGGTAAAAACGAGATGCAATTGTTCGGAAAATTGTAATTTTAGAAAATATTTCAAAAAGGGCAAGAATAAGGCAAATAACGATAGCACAAAAAATATTAATTTTAGAGCGAAAAAAAAAAAAAAAAAATATTTTAATACGTGGGATGTCAAAATGATTAAATGTTAACAAAATATTAGCGTTCTGCACTGTAAAAAAAAAAAAAAAAAAAAAAAAAAAAAACGGAAGCTTTTACAGCAAAATGTGCTGGCACCCATATTGCCAGCACATTCTGCTATTAAATAAGGCTATTTACAGTGGAAACATCTGTGAAAAAAGACTCTTTTACGGCTGTTTCTGACGTAAATAACTTCTTTTTAATTTCCTCCCTGCATGCACCCATATTGCCAGCATATTATGCTGTAAATCTACCGTTTTTTTTTACAGTGTGGTTTTTAGCAAGATATAATATTTTTTGGCTGCTTAAACTGGAAATTGGTCTCTAGGCGACCACGTTACCCATTCAGTCGAGATAACCGCAAATTAAAAAGGCAGCGCTTAAAAAATCAGTTTGTATTATATTTAGAACATAGCAGGGATTCAGAAAAAATGCTTAGTAACATAATTTGTCTAAATACAGTGAAATAACAGTTAAACAAAGCAGGTTTAATTGCCAGAAAATCTGAAAAAAAAAAAAAAATCATTCTTAACGAAAATAATTAGAAAACCGAGACATTAGAGGGTTAAAAAAAAATTAAAAAATGATCAATAAATTATTGGGCTGACGTTGTTCTCTCTGATGAGTCAAGTTTAACTTATTTCGAACTGATGGAAACAAGCAGATCTGATCACGAAATTGTGACTGACTTAATGAAAATCGCACTTTTAAAACAATGACATATTCCTCGTATATTACGATACAAAAATACATAATTTTTCAGTGAATCTGGCAAATTTTCATGTTCAAGGAATCTATTAACCCGAAATAAAACTTGGCTTTTAAAAAATTGGTATTTGACGGACTACTTTGTGGGTATTTCAGACTCTTCCATAATCAGCATTTCAAGATGATAATGCACCTTGTTATATGGCGCTTGTGATACATTTATTTGATTCAAGTTGTTAAAATTACTTATCCATGCCCATGTGCATCTATAATTTTGTAAGTTATCCTAACTTTTTTTACTTAAAATTAAATCCTACAAAGAATAACGCAGGATTTCTTCTTTATTAGACTTGAAAATTGTCCCAATCTCAATCCGTCCGGAAACGTTTAATCTATAAAAGAGGGTGGGGATTAGAAATTTGTAGCCTACAACTTTGAAAGGACTAGGAAAAAGTATTTGTGATATTTGGCAAAGTGAAATTTCCGAGTTTCATGTTAAAAAACTGTAAAATACTATGACATTGTGCATTAAAGCACTAATTCCATATGAAGGCGGAATTATCCATTCCAAAATACATATTTTTATTAATTAATTGTTAAGATCTAACAAATAAATAGTTTTATTTCATGCATTAAAACAGCACTTGTTTATTTCATATAATAAAACATGATAGAATACAAAGTATATGCTTATTATATTAAGTTTAAAAAGAAAATTTTATGTAGATTATTATTAAATACTTCGTAAAGTGTAATAAAACGAATTATAATTATTTAAAATTTTTCATAGTCCTCATGTAATCTTTTTTATATGAACATTTTTTTTTCTCAAATGCGACGCATCCTTTACTATTTAAAATATCCGAGTTATTTAATTTTTAAAATAATGAACTTTACAGATGATTTTGACTTCTAATAGAGTCCATCCATAATATGTAATAATAGGGGTTCAGTTTTTTTTTTTAACTCGGCCTTTTTTTTTTTTTTTTTTTTTTTTATTGTTTTAAGTATTCGACTCTACAATCCCAAAAATTCACTTTAAATTTTAAAATTAATCTACGGCCATTTTTCATGATCAAAATTTTATTTTTGGAGTATTAAAGTATGTTTCCTTGCCATAAGATCTTAGGCACTATTAGAAAATTTAAATTTTATAATTTTGTAACCTTCTTGCAAGACGTGATAAGTACTCTAATTAAAACATTTTTGTAATTTGAAGTCGTAATTTTGGCGAAAGGTTGCAAAATTAAAACGGTCTAGTAAGAACTTTGAATATCTTCTTGGTAATAAAAACACAAATTTCCCGAAACAAATGTCATTCCTAAAAAAAAAGTATTGAAATGAAGAAAATAGCATTTTATTCACGTTTTGGAGAATTGGATAAAATTATGGAAGAAGTATGATTTAGCAGAAAAATTGACTTCACAATTGTAACAATCTATTGAATAAAAATAAGTTTTATCCGTGATTTTAAAGAAATAAAATAAGCCTTAAAGGTAATTTAAAAGAATAGATGTTATGCTGTTTAAGAACCGTCACTTGGCGATTTGGCGTTATCCTTCCTCGACGCTTTTAAAAATCGAAAGCTTTACCTCGTTTCATTGCTCAAATTCCATTATTATATCAGCATATATAGATACGCTCATCACTGAACAGACTGACTCTGTCACGCTTAAAAAGGCTAAGAGATTTCCTTGGACTCTGTCCAAGGAAAGTCGCAAGTTGCTACCTAATTTTCATACTTTAGTTAATTAAAAAAAAATCTAATTATCCGATCGATAGGCTGTTTAATTCGACGGATTCAGAAAAATCGCCCCTTTCATTTGGTACCTTACTTGTAACGAATTTTTGATTAGATTTTTTTTATAAGATTTTTTTTAATTAATTAAATTGTAATAATAAACATAGCTTTAAAATAGACATTCTAATTTTTAATTATTGCCATTTTTTTTTTCAGCAGAAAATGAACTATGCTTTCACGTGAAAATATATATATAATATTAAATTTGCGTCTGTATGATGTGATGATCTAAAAAATGACATCTATAAAATAATAATAATAATTTTAAATTTTAAAGGTAACGAAGAGCTAAATAGAGTGTGAAAATTTCTCACGGGCTTGCTAGTAAAAATATACAGTACTGGCCAGAATGGATGACTCACCACAAAAAACTGTGACGTTTATGAATGCACAAGAATTATTGCATTTAACCAAGTATTTATTTTATAGGAATTATTAATTTTAGTTATATAAGCACAGTATACATACATAATTGAGAATCGGTTCAATATTTGGTGTTGAAACCTTTTTTTTCTAATACAGCTTGGATACGATCAGGCATGGAAACACACAATTTTTCACAATAGTCTGGTGTAATTTCTGTAATCCACACTTGTTTTATAGTTTCTCTTAAGTCCGAAAGTGAAGTGGGGTTACGCTCAGCATCTTTGCGCTTTAAAATTACCCAACAGTTCTCGATTGGTTTAGATCCGGGGAATTTCCGGGCCACGGCCCAAGGATTTGAAACTCCTGCTTTGCAATCCATGTCTTAACAGATTTAGTCTGGTGGCAAGGTGCTCCATCATGTTGGAAGTGTGTGTGCACTGGTTGATATTTATAAACGGTGGTAACTTCTCTTTTAGCACATCGAGTTAAACAGTTCCATTAATTGATGTGCCTTCAATCATGAACCACAATCCACATCTTCCTTTGGCACAAATGGCTCCCCAGACCATGTGTTTTGCAGCATTCTTCACGGTGGAATAATGTAGCGTTTACAGTTCACCTTTATTGGGAAGCCGTCGTATATTTCTATAAAATGCATAAAACTCCGATACTTGAGTCTCGTCTGAAAACATCACATGTTTCCATTGCTCCGCAGTCCAACCCTCATACATTTTACAAAATGTCAGTCGGTCAGCAATGTTTTTGAGCGACAATTAGGCTTGTTAACAGGCTTGTAGGACTTTTAAATTGGTATTAAATAACCTCCTGCGGGTTGTCCTTTGGCTAGGGATATTAACATCTTTTGGAAAACCATCTTGGATTGCTTTCGCTGATTTTCTGAGTGACTTCTTCGCTGCCAAAATTATGGACTCACGCTTGCTTGTGCACTTGTGACGACCTTTTGGCTTCGAATATCCATAATTTCCGGTTGTTTTTAAATTACTTATAGACCTGGAAACTGTCTTTTGTGCCAGTTGTAATCTGGCAGCAATTTCCCGAGTACTATAACCATCTTCTCTCAGAATCTTTATTTGGGCATGCATTTCGCGTGAAATTTTTTTACCAGGCATTTTTATATTATTTCACCCTTCTGCGAAAATTTGTACGTCAACACACGGCGAACACAACTAATGAACTAACGAAATGCCAAGCAAGAACACCTGCACTTTGGCAGGCAGCCAAAACGAACATCTGGCGCCAATACGTCACTATGAATGGGAAAAAACAAGTGAGTCATCCATTCTGGCCAGTACTGTAGTTAAACAATAAATAATATTTGCAGCTTATAATAAATATAAAAGTTAATTGATCGTAAACTAGTTTATGAATAAAAGAATATTTTTTCGATTTTTTTTTAATTACTTATTTAAATTATTTATTTTAAAAATTTACAAACAAGTAAAATTTTTCTAAAATTTTAAAATGTCATAATATTATCATAATTTAATCATTATCAAATAATTTCTTAATAATATAATAATATAAGGAATGCTATAAAAATTAATCATGCAACTATTTATATAATGAGTCATTTTGAAAACACTACCTACACAAAATTATCTCTTAATGATTAGATAAATGTTTAGCAAACTATTCGAGACCTAGACATAACTTAGAAGTCACCTAAGGTATTAGAAATATTATCTCAAGACTTATTCCCAAATCCGGGATTTTGCAGGTCTTGTGACCTTATTCCAAAAATCTCTGTATAGTATTTAAGGATTTTTACACATGAGGCTAGCATAGCTTTAAGAATATATATGTTTGAATTTTCTTAAAGGCAATTATAATTTAACGTAGAAATTTGTTAAGGGTTTTACTAAAAATTTTTAAAATATATTTACTTATTTACGTTTATATACATTTATTTCTTTATTAAAGAAACGTAAGCAATAGTTTAACTTAACCACTCCTTTTAATTACTAAAGTTTTTAAGTGTTTATTTATTAGTATTAAAGATTTGTTGCTAATTTTTGTTTAAAAATCCTGTCAATAGAATATAAAGGGTTTAGATTCGATATATGTCGTCCTTGGCGATTTTTGTATTTGGCGATCAAACCATAATACGAAAATATACATGCCAAATGTATATTTTCGTATTATATATTGTTCGAAATAATGTTTCGTATTATATATTGAACTAAATAATGTTTCGCATTATTTATTGCTCTCTTAATATAAGTTATTAAAATAATCATGATTTTCTAAATGAATTCAATATGTTTGCTTGATAACTGGGAGACTTTTTCTCTATTTTTTCGCCAAGGACGACATATATCGAATCTGTTCTATAAAAAGTTTTGTTATTGATAATTAAAATGTGAAAACGATGAAAAAAAAAAAAAAGAATTAGTAACCAATTGATGAATTTAAAATATAACAGAATGGAATTACACGCAATAATTATACAGAAAGTACTTCATTATTACATGTAATAATCTATACATACAAATCTGCTTGTTTGTCTGGACGGATTTTTAATTTGCCATGCAAAGCTACAACGTTCAATCGATCGCACTACGAAAAAAGGTACACTTATTAATTAGGCCAAAATCTAGCTAACGCTGTATTTTTTAGTTCAATCGAATAATTAGATGGAAAAATATTAAATAAAAAACACATTAAATTTAAAATTTTTAAAAAGAAATAAATATTTGAAGCAAAAATAAAAAAAAAATCTGGTGTGAAACAACCACACGACTTCCATTACCCACTATCACACGTATTATATGCATTTTTGAGAGATAATGTGTTTAGAAAACATAAAAGTGGCCTAAAGAAATAGAAACGTAAACTTTTTCCGGTAAGAGAAACTTATGAAGACATATAAAACGAAGCTTGCATATAGCGAGGTAAAAAATAAGAGAAAAAAAATGGTAGCGTTATTTTTTTAACCACAAATTTCCGATTGAAGATGACCTACCTCAGCAGGAAGACAGTTAATTTTCCTCTAATAACCACGTAATACATGAGAAAGAAATGGATTTATATAACAATTTTTAAGAAGATCGTTAGAGCAGGTTTTGATATACCAACTTTTACAAAAAATCAATTATTGACCGGAAAACAATAATTACATACAAAAGTATATATAAAAGTGAGTTAATATGGTGAGTTTGAAAAAAATCCGTACAGCCGTTTTTAAAGGAACGCACTTGCAAGACCTGAAATTGGGCTATTTATACAGGACGCCTATCAATTTTCCTGAACTAACCAACTATATCATTCGAAAGGACATCTAATAGAGTGTTTATATAGCAAATTTGAAGAAAATCGTTTGAGCCGTTTTTGAGATACGGACTTACGGTCCCACTTCCGGTCTTCGATGTCCCCTTTCCGGTTTTTCAATTTTCACCAAATTTTTATAAATTCATCTGTACACCAGACCTGTCTTAATTCTGAAGTTTTGTATTTCTATATTTATTAGTTTCGGAGATATGATAGCCAGAAAATTCCACACATACATACACACATACACACACACTGACCAATTGCCAAAAAACACTTTTTTGGACTCAGAGGACCTCGAAACGTGTAAATCATGAGAAATCTCGATATCGAATTTTTGGACCAAGTACAATACTTCCATTACCTACGGTAGGAATACCACACCCTACTACCGTAAGTAATGGAAGTAAAAAATACACGTTTATTTTGTTCTAACATAAAAAAATAAATTCCACTGATGGAAAAAAAAAATCCCAACACCAAGAAAAAAATTATTGTACAGTAATGAAATTTCAGCAATACATTTGTATAGGTAACATATTTAATTGATAAAATTTTCAAGATCACAGGTAGAGCCATTGGCGAGAAGAGCCATTTCAAATGTGAAATGTTGGTACATTAGTAACCGGTGTAACCGGCAGAATTTTGAATGTAAGCATGCAAACGTGCATGCATTGCGTCGTACAGGTGTCGGATATCAGTTTGTGGGATGGAGTTCCATGCCTGTTGCACTTGGGCAGTCAATGCAGGGACGGTTAATGCTGGTTGTGGAGGACGCTGGAGTTGTCGTCCAATGATGTCCCATACGTGCTCGATTGGAGAAAGATCTGGTGATATGGCATGCCAAGGCAACATGTCGACACTCTGTAGAGCATGTTGGGTTACAACAGCGGTATGAGGGCGAGCGTTATCCTGTTGGAAAACATCCCCTTGAATGCTGTTCATGAATGGCAGCACAACAGGTTGTATCACTGGACTGGCGTACAAATTTGCAGGGAGGTGCGTGGGATAACCACGAGAGTGCTCCTGCTGTCATACGATATTGCTCCCCAAACCATATCTCCAGGAGTAGGCCCTGTGTGTCTAGGCCGCAGACAGGTCGCTAGCAGGCGTTCACCTGGCCTCCTTCTAACCAACACACGGCTATCACTGCGACCAAGGCAGAACCGGCTTTCATCAGAAAACACAACAGATCTCCACTCCGTCCTCCAATGAGCTCTAGCTTGACACCACTCACGTCGCAAACGGCAGTGGTTTGGAGTCAGTGGAATGCACGCTACAGGGCGTCTGGCTCGGAGCTGTCCTTGAAGTAACCGATTTGTAAAAGTTCGTTGTGTCACTGTGGTGCCAACTGCAGCTCGAATTTCAGCTGCAGACGCAGTACGATTAGCCACAGCCATACGCCGAAAACGGCGGTCTTCCCTCTCAGTAGTGCCACGTGGCCGCCCGGAACTCAGTCTTCTTGAGGCAGTACCTTCCCTTGACCACTGCTGCCAACACTCATGCACAATGGATACATTCCTGCCAAGTCTTTCTGAAATATCGCGGAAAGAAAACCCACCTTCTCGTAGCCCTACTACACGACCTCGTTCAAACTCAGTGAGTTGTTGATAATGGCTTCGTCTTCTTAGAGGCATCCTTGACTAACATTAACCCACTACGTCAAATCTCAACTGTAAATAACGATCACGAACCTTACAGCGCTTATTTAAAGCAAACCTCATTTGCATGTTCATAGTGTCGCTACTAGCGCTACACTTACGCGCGTAGCTCGAAATTTGAATCGACGTCATCTGTCAGTACCAAATTTCGTTTATCTAGCACAGCTCCTTCCTGGTGTTGGGATTTTTACTTTCCGAACACTATAGTGAGGAAAGTATTGTAATCATGTCAAAAATCCGAATTCGAGATTTTGATGTTTCTATACGTTTTGAGGTCCCCTGAGTCCGTTTTCACTATTTTTACGATGATGTATGTATGTGTGTGTGTATGTGTGTATGTGTGTATGTGTGTATGTGTGTATGTGTGTATGTCTGTGGGTGAACACGCTAGCGTCTAAACGCTTCGTTCGATTAACCTGAAAGTTGGTACGCATATTGTAAGTCACCATAGTACGAACCCTATAGATTTTGGTGAATCTAGCACTTATAGTTTTTTTACAGGGACACAAAGAAAAATTCTTTATCATTATGGCCTATGGGAGCAAAATCTTAAAAGTGCGATAGCATCTAAACGCCTTATTCAATTGAGCAAAAATTTTATACACATATTATAGATCACAAATACTCAATCTGTATAGATTTTGGAGAATCTAGCACTTATAGTTTTTTTACAGGGACACAAAGAAAAATTCTTTATCATTATGCCTATGGGGCCAAATTTTTAAAAATGTGATAGTGTCTAAACGCCTTATTAATCCGAGCAAAAAAATTGTACACATGTTATAGATCACAGTTGAACTAACTGTATAGATTTTGGTGAATCTAGCACTTACAGTTTTTTTACAGGGACACAAAGAAAAATTCTTTATCATTATGGCCTATGGGACTAAATTTTTAAAAGTACGATAGCATCTAAACGCCTTATTGAATTCAGCTGAAAATTTATATGAGTATTATAAATCACTGTTGCACTAACTATAAGCATTTTGGTGAATCTAACATTTATAGGTTTTTACAGGGACACAACGAAAATTTCTTTGTCATTATGATCTATGGGCTCAAAGTTCAGTAGCGTTAAATAAAACAACGTGTTATAGATGGAGAAAAATACTCAAACACTCTATTATGGTTTTCTCTCTTTTGTTTGTTTAACAACTACTCTTTCTTTACTTTATCTACAAAACTGTTAATTACTCAATGTTCGGAAAGTCGAGTGGAGTCACTCCAGATTTTTTTTTTTCCATCAGTGTATTTTAAATTTCGCGTGAATATTAATAAAATAAAAAAAATAAAAAAATTCGCTACGAAAATTGGCACACTTATTAAAATCAGGTATTCGCGTGTAAATGAATATTTCCATGTAGATATTTGGCATTAGCTTAAATTTTTTTATTGAATTAAGTTTTTTTTTTTTCTACAGTAATATATATATATATATCTTTTTTATTGATACTTTATGTGTACATTTGGAGGTTATTTTTGTTCTCACCTTAATTTTAAATAGTTATACATTGGATTTTATTAAGATTTTTTTTTTAAATATCATAAAGCTGTATTTTATTTATTATTTTTATTATTATGACACAGCTTTAGTATCGGACCCCTTTGGCAAAACTTGAAATTTTGCTCTCAAGTAGCTTGGAGGTTTCTCGCCTAGGATTTTAATTACGCATTTGTGATAGCCATTTCAATTCATCGTCAAATAGAAAAAAAAAATCAGTCGATTAATTAAATCGCCAAGTGAGTCTCATACTAAAGCTGTGCCCTCTTTTTACTTTACACCTTCTTTGCTTACACTGAGAAAAAAAAATCTGTAACTGACATCTAGAATCTAAATTGTGGCTCTAGAAAAATAGTTCCATGTCATCCTTATAAAATCTAGTTCCCTTTGAAAGCGAGTTCTAGAAACCCCTATTAGAATTCTAGAGTGTTTGCCTGTATTCTCGAGGGCAAAGTTATTTAAAAATCTCTGCAAATAAATGCGAATACAAGAGGCGGGTTTCAGCAATTATAATATTGGTTTATTACCCAATTCTAGCAAATGAAGTGAGAATTTCTCGCAATACAAAAGATTCAGAATATTCAGAATATTGTTTCACCATCTAGAAATGTGTAGACTAGAAATTATCGATCATTTCATCCATTCAGTTTATTGTCGGGCCTTATGCGCATAGGTCGGAAAAATCTACACTGCTGTTTGTAAAAAATGCAACACCAAGAAGAAATGAAAATATCATAATGATATTTATTGGGCACATACGTAATAGTAAGAAGAACAATTGATGACAATTTCAGAAAATGTTGGAGAAGGAACTGAGTTATGTACTGAGAAAACAGTACATAAAACAGCAACCTCTGTGAGCAATAATAGCACTTATCTGTCTAGGCATTGAATCAAACAGCGATTGGATGACATGACATGTACAGGTAAAGCAAGTCATGAAGCTTCAACACGAGGCCACAATTCATCCATCGTAGTTACTGATGAGTGATGGGGGGCCAGTCGCTTTTCAACGATTAAACAGTCATTTTCATTGGTGCGAGATCAGGAGAATGCGCTGACCAGAGCAACGGTTGAACACATTAT
The DNA here is from genome assembly GCA_963930645.1 of Salticus scenicus. Lineage (NCBI taxonomy): Eukaryota > Metazoa > Arthropoda > Arachnida > Araneae > Salticidae > Salticus > Salticus scenicus. The sequence continues at coordinate 128,208,557 of OZ005649.1, read as the reverse complement.
GTATTAAGGAAGATCTGGACTATACTTACAACTTGCGGTCGTGCATTATCCTACTTAAATGTGGCGCTGCGGAGGCCTTGATTATAGAGAGGAGGTGCGGGCGTTAACTCAGCAGAAATTTAATGACCGCATTTCAGAGTGCCGGGAATGCGAGCAAGACGTAATCGAGACGTGTATCCAATGGGACCCCATACTGTCACTGCATGTGGTAGACAGTGTGACGATGTCAAATCCCAGCTGGCATTGTGCATTATTGACAATGCCGTTAAATACGGATAAGGCAATCTTGATGCTGTAAACAGGATTGTGATTTGTCTGAAAGGCGACTTCACGCCATCCCTGCGTCCAGGTTCGTCATTAATCACACATTAAAGGTGCCCATATCAGTGATGCAGTTTTGAGGGTAATCAAAATTTTGGTAGCTGCATACTTGGTCACTACCTGGAGTGATGGTATGTGGTACCATTTGTCTCGATCACCTCTTGTTTTGATTCCCCCCACTCTGAGTACCAGCCATTACATTTTTGACGAGTTAAAGCCCTTCGCTGTGCCCTAAATTCAAGGCCTACGAAACGCAATATTTAAGCAGGACAATGCCCGACCGCAAGTTGTAAATATTGTCCGGATCATCCTTGATGCAGGATATGTTCGACTGTTGCTCTGGCCAGTGCGTTCTCCTGATCTTGCACCAATGAAAATGACTGTTTAATCGTTGAAAAGCGACTGCCCCCCACCATTCACCAGTAACTACGATCGATGAATTATGACATCGTGTTGAATCTTCATGAAGTGCTTTACCCGTACATGTCATACAATCGCTGTTTGATTCAATGCTTAGGCTGATAAGTGGAGTTATTGCTCACAGAGGTCGCTGCTTTATGCACTGTTTTCTCAGTACATATTACTCCAAATTTCCTGAAATTTTAATCAATTGTTCTTCTTACTATAATGTTGTATGAGCCCAATAAATATCATTATGATATTCCTATTCCTTCATGGTGTTGCATTTTTTACAAACAGCAGTTTATATTTCTAGTTAAGGAATTAGAAAATGGCCACTTATTCATTCTAGATAAACGCGGCATATACATATATATATATATATATATATATATATATATATATTCTCAGTGTAGTTCTTTCATTGATTTCAAAATTCTATAAACACTACATCAACCTGAGCAACGTCGGGTAGATCTGGTAGTATCTAAGTATAATTATTGTTCAATGGCTAGTAGAAATTATTTGTGAATTTCCACAGAATTAGTGAAGTCTGATGGTGGAATAAAATATCAGGATTCGTTTCCAAATGGAAACAAAATGACTCTTCAAAATAAAGATATGCAGTGCTTGAAGTAACATCATCTAAATCTTGCAGACAAAGAATTATCATACCCTACGAACCCAGATAAATATATATATAACAGATTTTATAGATTAAAAATATAAGAATTTATTAGTCCAAGCCTGCCGCACTTTTTGTTGCTGAAACATAAATAATAATAGCATTTTCGGTAGGTTTTAGACTTTATTATAAAAGACGACAAATTAAGAAAAAAAAATAGTTTTAAAGTTATATTTCAATGCAGCCAAGTTACATTTCAGTATCTTCGGAAGCTAACACATTAGCATCTTCTTGTAATCAAATTACTACAAAACTTTTTCCAACTATATTCTCGAAAATCTAATTTAATTTCAAAAAGTTATGAGGTCATAGAAAAAGGAACGGTGGATAATATGGAATATTCCTGTAAAATAGGGTATCGCTATATCTGACCTATAAGGTGCTACGACTTATCGAAAACATGACTAACGTTTTCTTTTTGCAGCAAATATAAATGGTTGGTCACCTTGTGTCGGTGAGAAGAGCAGTTTTTGTGTCATGCAACTTCATTGGTTTAGCAATTTTTAGAATATTTTTAGAAATAAATTTTACGAATTCTGTAATCTATTTACGAAGCAGTATGACTAGTTAAAACCTAGTGTCATTTGGAAATGAGTTCGTGAGTAGTCTGATTCCCATGAACTTATTTCCATCAACACTTGGTTAAGGTTCATTTATTATCCAAGTTACAGATTAGAGCAATATAAAATACTAATTATATCAAATTATTTGCGATTTATTGTAAAACTGGAATGTTGATAATTTTTTCAATACTATTTATTTTCAATAATTTTAAAATGATATGTTTATATTGCAAATATACATGATTTTCTGTAAAAACACTATACTATTCTATATTTAATAAATGGGTATTCCATATAAGCCAGCTGGTCCATATAACCCGAGAGTAGGTTTTTTTTTTTTTTTTTTTTTTCATAACTAAAAATTTTGCCTGTAAACTTTTTTGTAACATAAAAATATCAAAACACATTAACAACTCGCATGAAAGTTTTCCAATAGTTGAAATCGCAACTTTCTAAAATATTTCGTTTATTATTATCAGTTCAAATAGAAATGATCTTCTATGTTCACCTACTTTCCTCTATTAAAAATGTGAATGAAATATTTTTAAAAATATTTTGAATGGATTACCTGCTACAGTGGTGATCAAAATTATAAGGGCAAGGGAAAAATTGCTAAATCTTGGTTACAGTTGACCGGAAAATTTTGCAAATTATATTGCTGGAAACGAATGATAAATAGATCATTTTTTATTAGTTTTTTTTTTTTTTTTTTTTTTTTTTAAATACATAGAAAATCCATATTCATAAAATTTATTTTGGATTTAGACAGGCACGTGATATGGACAAAATTATAAGAACAACTGTACTTGTATGTTCTAAAAAGCAATATTTTCATGTTTTTTTTTTTTTTTTTTCTATACACAGCACTCCCAGATGTTATAAATGCTTAAAGCGAATGGGAGCCTCATATTCTGTTTTTGCAGACATGCCACTAGGTACTAAATTTTCTGATTTGAGAAAAAGAAACGGGTTGCTTTTAAAAGCTCAGGACTCACTGGACGTAAAATTTGGACAAAGCGTATTAATCGAGAACGGTCATTTAAAATTTTCTTCAAAATACCAGTATATATGAACGGCAATGACATACAGTTAGGCCAACATCAACTTCTGTGCGCGAAAAAGAATGATAAAGGACTCCAAAAAAACAAAATGGACGGGAATTAAACGGGAATTAACCTCATGATGCAGTGCTCGAATTGTTCGACGTGTTTTGCTAAAAGCAGAAAAGGTTCGTTACGGAAATCTTATGCCACGGCCGCCTATTACAAAGGTTCATAAAAGACTGAGAGGAAAAGTTTTCAAAAGCAAGCATTAATATGGGGGGGGAAATGGGATGATAACGTCTTTTCCGATGAAAAAAAGTTTAATTTAGATTTACCAGGTGATTTTTGCTACTTCTGGTATTACTTACGTAAAGAAAAAGAAATTTAATCAAAACGTACATTTAGGCGGGGGGGGGGGGGCTCCGTTATTATCGGGGAAAGTTTCGTAACTGATGGAGCTACTCCAGTATAAGCTTTGTGTAGGGCTGAATTATTTGTTATTTCTTATTTTTATACTGATATATTAGGAGATAATCTTTTATCGGAAGTATCATTAATTACGAAAGGAGATTATTTGTTCCAGCAGGACAATGCCTCATTATATGTTTCTGAGACTTGGAAATCATAGTTTGATGTTATTTTCGTAAAATTACTTGACCAGCTGGCCAGAAGCCACGATCTAAATTCATTGGTAAATCTGTGGAGTATTCTGGCACAGGAAGTATACAGAAATGGTATTCAATATCAAAATAAGCAAAAACACATGTCCTCCATCGAAAAAAACCTGGATAAAAATTTCGAAGAATGTTCTGAAGGAGCTGTCAAAACTGATAAAAATAATTGAGAAGAATGGCGGAGAATATTAATTTATGATGTATTTCAAGCAAAAATTTTCATTGTCCTTATAATTTTGTCCAGTTTTAAAAATGACATTTTTTGTTAATTACAGCAGCACATTCATATTTTGCATTTACGAATGTTTTGCATTCTACAATGATTTCCAGCATAAAAAAGCCTTTTGTGTACGCATTTCACTTCATTTACTTCAGAAATAAACGTTTTCTGTGCCATTTCCAGTTGTCCTTATAATTCTGACCACCACTGTATCATTCAAGTGTGAGCAGTAGTATTTTCTTTACAAATGTTATTTCATATAAATTTTCATATATTTCATTGAACGAAAAAGAAGTCGTTCAGAAAATTTATCTAGGCTTTTATTACATTACAGGTTCAGTACGATATTTGAGTTCTTATTCTGAAACCAAATATGGTATTTCAATATAAAAAATTCATATCGCTCAAAAATTAATCACTTTCACTATTGCCACACCAGTAACCAAGATGTTCATCTTTCAAAACTGATAGATAGGCAATGCGATGTTCAAACCCAACTTGCACTTGTCGATATATATCAAAGTTCTGTGTTTTTTATAGTTTTCTTCGAAATACAAAAAACGTGGGATGTTCTCAAAATATGACCTTATGTTGCCGTAATGTAAAGACCAATACACATGGATTTATTCCTTAGGGTGATCTTATTCTTATGAATCGGGGATTAAACTAAAAATGCAGTTTTTAAGGCAACAAATAAATCTTTTTTACTCTAAATTGTACTATTTATAAATACAGTCGGTAACAAAAGTGTCCGAACACTAGCAAAAATTTCTATGTAAAAAAAGTACACTTCATTCGGTTCTGTTAAATAAATCCTTATCGAATCATGTTCATAGACTGACTAAGAAGAGGATTCGACAAGGATTTATTTAACAAAACCGTATGAAGTGTACTTTTTTTACATAGGAATTTTTGCTAGTGTTCGGACACTTTTGATACCGACTGTACGATAGAAAAATTGGCTATATATACAAAAAATTTAGCTCTTAAGTCATTTGTAAATTAAGTTTAATAGAGATATTTAGTGTTTAAAAAACAATGAAAGTGGAAATATTACTGTTGGAGAGAAATTGTAAATTTAAGACATTCTCCAAAGTGTATCGTACATTGTGTTCACAACATCGAAATTACACCCAAGTTCTTTAAATATTTTTAATGGGTCATAAAATTTATCTGTTTATTAAAGAGATAAATTCAAATTAAACTAAGTTTTCTAAAGTAAATAATTCCTAAATTAATAGATAGACAAAGAATTTCATTAATAATGTATTTTATTAAATATTTTTGTCTCTTATACAAAACTAATTTTTATTTAATTCAAGTTTAATTTTATTCAAAACCACTTTAGGTAGCACTCAGACATGATTGAATAATAGAAAAAATGGGGATAGATACACAATTAAATATTTTATCTTTTTTTTAGACTATAAAATTTTGACTCACCCAGATACGCAATTTAGAAGCAAAATCATAAAGGACTTCTATTTCACAATTCTAGGGCACTTCGGGATCCTGAAATAAGGAGAACACTTGGATGCTCCATTCGATAGATTCTTTCCAGAGACGAATCATAGGTGTTTTGCCAGCTCTTCTGGTCGCTCATATTTTTCATATTTTGAGATTCAAAGGCAGATGATGCGGGATGAAGCAGGATATCTGTAGAACCACCGGGAGATTGCACCATAGGGAGATTGCACCACCGGGAGATTCCATCACGGTCTCGCCGAAAAGTAGTTGACCCAGAAGCCGTACTCGCACTTAAAAAAAATGCTCTTAAGTCGAGGGCTGGAGAGAGAGTGTGTGGGTGGCTTATAGTTCCCCTAGCCTGGAGTTATTTTCCCGATACTCCACTCAAGTTTTATGACTCCTATAAACCATCGTCTTTTCCTTTTTTTGTTCTATAATGTCAGCTGGGCAGTCAGTTAGTCTAAAAGATCCCTATCTCATTTCTTTTCCTTCTCTTTCAATTTTACAAGCAGCACTTATAAATTTATCTTATTCTTATTTAAAAACAAAAAACTTTTTTTGTACAAATATTTACATACAGATTAATAATTACTTTCCATTATTCTACCACAAAAAATATTTATACATAAATAGCTTAAATGAAAAATCCTTTATGTATCTATATACATATCTAAATGTGTAATTTTAATTACAACAATTACCAATTAAATTATTTTATTAAGTAAAAAATTCTAAAAAAATACAAAATATATCTTCGCTCGTGTAAGTTAAATTACACTGATAATAATGATGAGAAGGATCGTATACAATAGTTTTTGTTTATTATGTGATATTATCATCTTAGAAATTATTGCATGAATAGAAAACTAATTACTACTTACTTAGCTTTTGTAATTGCATATTTAGCTATTAACGTAATCCCTGAAGTAAAAGAAAATTATCTATTTCGGGAGAATGTAAATGTATAATTAATTATTTTTGATTTACGATAAGATCATATTAATGAAAATGACTTGCTGCTGTGTTAATTAATGAAACAATTGTATCTGACACGAACACGTTCAACATGTATCATAATTAAAATATTCGAATTTCAATTGTGATTAGTTAGAAAACCAAAACAAAATAATAACAATAATAATAATAATAATAATAATAATAGTTCAAATTAGTTTTTGGTTTCCCTTAATCTAAAGTATTTAGAAAATGAATATTTCTTTTAATCTAAATTATTAACATATATCGTATTTTAAATGTAATATGTATATATGTATATATATATATATATATATATATATATATATATATATATATTCACTTTCTTTAGTTTAAAAGAATTTTTTTTTTCAACAGTACAGAAAAATTTCTTTAGTATTTTTACAAGGCTGCCACATACATTCATGGAAATAAAAAGGTTTATCTATTCTTTTTAATTCCAAAATTATAATAACAATAATAATTTGTTTTAATTACAACACGTAGAGTATTTGACGTAGTGCAGAGACATTTTTAGAAAATTTGTCACAGTATATTAGACACAGTTTCAATCAGAATACAAAAACTTTCAATATTTTACGAAATATGAGCATTTTTACTAAATAATTTTTAACTACACATGGCTTGCTTTTAAAAAAATTAATTTACATAATTTAATATCCAAAAGTATTGAACAGCTTTTATGAAAATCCTAAACAAATTTCTGGTTAATACAAAAAGTTATGAAATATAGGATGAACAGAATTTCAGTTCCCTAAAATAAAAGCTAAACTATAAGGGGTTTACTTACATTTTTATTTTGATTCAATCAATGCACAATGGTAATAAAGTTTTCATTGATTGTAAATAAATATTGATATATTCTTGTCCCTATATTCTTCCTTTTTGTCTTTCTCTTACCCATAAGGTAGAGAAAGTATTGTTTTTGAGTCAAATTTCCGAACACGAGATTTTGTTATATTTACACGTTTTGAGGTCCCCTGAATACGCAATCTTGTTTTTAGCAAATGGTCTGTGTGTGTGTGTCTGTGTGTATGTCTGTGTGTCTGTGTGTGTGTCTGTCTGTTATAAGCTTATCTCAAGAACAAATATAGCAGACATTCCAAACTCGGTATTCTAAATGTATATCATATATAGATGCTACAGTAAGCATTTCGTTAAGATCAAGCAAATCGTTCGTGTACAGGGACAATCAAGAGAATTCTAATATATTACGTCTATGGGGTAAATTGCAGGTAAGTAGAGTTTAACGTCTATAAACTGCACTAAGCCAAATGAAACGAATATATATATTTTGTAATAGAGATAGTCAACTGGGAAAAAAATTTTATGTATGTAGGAGCCTCCCCTTCCACCCCCCCCCCTCGAGGGGAGTAAATTTTCATGATGGGTATCTTTCAAAAGAACTCGCCAATACCTTTAAAACGAATGGTTGAACCATCGATCTGCGATAATTTAAAACAAAGTTATAGATTTTTGTCACTTTTAACGAAAAAAAAACTTAGAAAAAAAAAGTTTTTTTTTTTTTTTTTTTAATATTGAGAATAAAATGGACTTTTTTTTTGGATTTTTAGTGTTATACTACTTCTCTAATATGGAAATTGTCTGCATTATCATAAAAGATAATGTTTTTAAATAATAATTTTAATAAATTATTTTTTAAAAACAGAATTATTTTTTAATAACCGAATTAAATTTTATATAAATCTAGGTCCATTAATGAAGCAGGGGTTTGAGGGGGCGGCAGCCCCCCTCACACAGAATTATTTATCATATAAAACTCTTCTGAAGCTTAATTTGAATTGTTTAACATAGGTTTACATAACATCGTTATCTTACCTCTTAATCTCCAACCTGTAGTTATAGCATTAAATTTCAAGGTAAGAGAAAGTCGTGTGAGTGACACACAAGATTATTATTATTATTTTTTTTTTTTTTTTAGAAGAACTGAAATTCTGTTCATTCTATCTCTCATAATTATTTTAATTTACGCGATATTTGTTTGGGATTTTCATATAAATTGCTCAATTTTTTTAAGCTGTTAAATTATGAAAAATAAAATTTTTCAAAAGTTAGCGCATGCGCAGTTAAAATTATTTTGTAAAAATTCTCATATTTTGTAGGATAATTAATATTGCTTCATTCTGACTACAATATGCTGTGTCTAATGTAGTATGCCAACTTTCTTAAAAATAGCTTTGAACTGGATCTAATACCCCACATGTTATAATTTAAAAAGTGGAATTTTTTTTTGCAATTTCTTTTAAAAATTATTATATCTCCATGAATATATGTGGTAACCTCATACAAAATTATGCAGATAATGAGAAAAATCCTCATAATCACATGTTATAGCTAAAATGCATTTAAAGCATTACTTTTTAGAGGTTGATCCGAAACATTTTGGTTTTGTTTAATTTTTACTAGTTCCCTTTTCCTCTTCAAAACACATCTTTTGCTGAAATGTATATGAGGTATAACATGTTCTTTACGCTACCAAAGTTTCAAGATGATTCCTAAAAAACTTTTTTATATATTTAACAAAACATTTAAATTCTAAAGTGTCTAAATACTGATTGGTAGATAGTGCATAATAGTCAAGAAAATATGATCATATTCAGCGATATTTTAATATACATATAGCATATATATCTTTAACTGCAGAAATAACACCGTAAATAAAATAACATATAATTCTAGGAGAGTATGTATTTTAAATTGATTTTTCTGCTTCAGGTGATGGTGATATTAATAAGCATTATTTATCCTAATAAATTTAATTAATGAAACTGATTTTAGTCTGTTTAATGCGGGTTATAATTACGATGTTAGTGAAATAAATATTAATATTTTTGTACAAATCACCGGATTCCTGTTTCTTTTTTCTTTTTTTCTTTTTTTTAAATAAAAATAATCTGGTGTGTGAGTCACACTATTTTTTTTTTTTTTTTTATCCTGCATTTCAATAGAACAAAGATAAATTGCACATTAAGTCATAAGATCAATAAGATAAGATAACAAAGTTCAATCTTTTTTTAAAAAATAATCTAAAATATGTATAGGAACACCTTTATTTGACATATAATTCTGTGTGAAGGAGGCTACCGCCCCTTCAACCTCCCGTTTAATTACAGTCCCTAAATTGATTTAATATATCCATATATATATATATATATATATACAAGCCTGTTATTTATTTGCCATCAAACTTGCCAATCTTGATCAATTTTTTTAAGTGGTAATCTAATACGAACTTCAAAATACCAAATTTGAATTTTCTGCAGTTATTTCTTTTTAAATTATGCTGATACCATATATACATACAGATCAACAGCTAAAATTTTGATTTTCTTATTCAAGGCACCTCTAAACGTAATATTATATAAAAAACAAAGTTGAAAATAGAATTTCAAAATGTACTTTGTTTACAGTATCGTACTTGCCAACATTCTAATTAATATTCCGTAGTGTTGTTAGTCCCGTCCTCTTTTTCACACGAGTAACTTTTTAAAGTAATATTCTCCGAATACAATTTCGATTAAATAAAAAGAAAAATACTCTAAAAAGATACTGCTATAAAAAAAAAAAGGCTGGACTAAGAATACTACAGAATATTAATTAGTATGTTAGCATCAGTTACGTTCAATAGAAAAAACCGTTTAACATAGTTTTGGGTATTCCTCTATATTGTCTATAAACTATATGAATATTACATTCTGTACTTAAATTAAAACTTATATTAAAAATACCTAACACAAAATAAAATAAACTTCCAGCAATTTTCAAGTGTAGCCCCAGCATATCCAAATACTTTGAGTATCCCTGTGAACGTATGATGAATGTTTTCCGTACCACAATCTACACAAAACATGCTTTTATGCATATAAAAATATGCTCATTCTATCATGTTTATGTAAACTTATAGACTTTACACTGTACTTACCAAAAATTTCCCACGTAGATGTAATTTATTTGAATTGTCTTGGATCTTCATGTACACGAACCATTTGCTTCATCTCAGCGAAAAGTTTAGTATCGCTAGATGAGAGAGATTTAGAATTTTGAATATAAATTTCCTGCTACTGTTTGTTCTTGAGATATGTTGATAAGAGTCTACACAAGCAGACACAGGACACACAGACTAACCACTAAAAACATGATGCAGGGGACCTCAAAACATGCAAATATAACAAAAAATCAATTTCCTAAATTTGACCCAAAAACAATACTTTCTTTACCATATATCTGTAGTGATAAGTATAAAGGATTTAAGTCCATATTCTTGATTTTTCAGGAGACGAAAAATAAAGTTTAACTAGCTAAAAACAAATCAGAAGAATGGATTAGGGAAAAGGTATTTCGTTGATTTTTAACCTTTATACCATTCAGTGGTTGTCAACCTTCATTTAATAATGGGAAAAATTGAATTAAATATTTTATACCATACATGAATGGTAAATTTCTAAATTGGTCCTTTTTTTACCAATGGATTTTCTCAAAGACTAAATGACATAGAATTAAATCCTTTATACCAATCGATAGAGAATTTTTTTCTGAGTCTGACTATGTACTTAACTCAAAATCGACATTTTTGGACTTAAATCCTTTATACTTATCAGTACAGATATATAGGTAAGAGAAGGTAAAAAACGTTAAACATTATTACAAATAAACATGAAAACTAAAATCATATTGAATATTCCGTATTTACAATACTATGGTTTATAAGAAGAACTTTTTCAATTAAAATAAATTTTCGTATTCGCGTTTTCAAGAACCAAATAATGTTAAATTTTTCTACAAGACAACTCAATATAGTTAACATAGCAAGATTTTATAATTGAATTCAATTGCATGTATATAATAATCAAGAAAGTAAGATTTCATTCATCTATATTTTAATACACATGCTTCCGTTCGAAGCCCACACAGAGCAGACATATGCAAGTTTTCGCTGTAAGATAGTATCATATCTGACCTTAAAGAAATTTTGCGGTAACCAGCCTGTGTTTGAGGATAATTTATAAAGGTTTTGAGTTATTCTTTGAATTCCAAGTCTTTTATTTTTGATATGGGGCAGAAACATGATAAACCTAAACCCCATGTTACAAACCGAGTGAAATAATTCTTTAAAGGACTTTGACTGGATGTCTTACCCCACCCGCCAAGTTTAACAGACGTCGTTCCTTCCGATTACCATTTTATTTTATCTTTTTATTTATTTTTATTTTTTTTATTTATTTTTATTTTTATTTATTTATTTATTTATTTGGTCCATAGTATATGTCTTTTCTGAACAACCTTTGTGGAAATTTTTTGATGATATCGAAATCTCATTCCATAAGTGAATCACATCAAAAGAATCTGAATTATTTTACCACGAAATCCATATTAAAATACATTATTTTAAGTAAATTATTTTCTATCTTTTATTTTTTTTTTTATAAACATGTGTTTTCTGTCCAACAAACAGCGAAGATTCATCCAAGTGCCCAATAATGTAATTGATGAAACTTCATTGAACATGTTTAACATAGAAGATAAAGAGAATACGTAGAATGGTGCAGGTATAATTGCCAAAAAAAAGAAATGGAAAAATTTATCTTTTCTTTTAAATTCCTAATTCGTATTTCCGAAAAATTATGCATTTATAAAATGGTTTTATTAAAAAAGAAACATTGTAGCTGATATCAAATTCAGTATTTTATACTGTTAAAGTCTTTATTATTATCATTATTATTATTATTATTATTATTACTTAAAAAAAAAAAAACATGTTTTTTACATGCAGATTTGAACAATCAAATGTTCAGATTTTCTATAAGACAATTCAGCTTATTCCAAAACAGGGCAAAATGTATAACTAAATTCAATTTTCTCTATATAATAGTCAAATATAATTATATTTAGATATATTTTAATATATTTATGTATATATAACATTAAATGTTTCATAAGAAAAAATGTCTTTATTCAGTTTCTAAGTTCTTTTAGTTGCAGTAGTAACTAATACCGTAATTAAAACAACATCTAATTTCAGGAGAATATGCATTAAAATTTCTTTTTCTGCTTCGAGTGATCAGGATGTTAATGAACATTATTTGATATTATCCTAATTAATGTAATTGATGAAATTGATCTGAGCATGTTTAACATAGATTATAATGAAAATGTATCGAATTGTACATGTATAATTAAGAAGTTAATGAAACTTTTATTTATAGGATAACAATAAATATTTTTATAAAGAAACGTTAAAGCTAATATCGAACTGAATATTCCACACTTGCATAGGCTTGATAAGTTTATTGTGTGTATATCGTTTGCACATTTATTTATTTGTAACAAAAATAAAATGTTTAGATTACCAACTTATGTTTCAGTTTGTACAAACCAGTTCACCATACTTTAAAAAAATGACAAAAATTTTATAATTCAGCTTAATTTTCATTATGTTCCATTCAAATAAATATGTTTATATTTAGTTATATTTTAATATACGTATGAATATCAATGCTGGTACCTGAAATAGAGTAATTATACACTGTCAAAAATAAAATCCTAACGTTTCACTGAAAATTTTATTAAAATTTTGCTGCAAACAATAATTTAAGAAATTTGATTTAGTATGTTTCATCATTTTAATAGTGACATTTTAGTAATAGGATGCACTAAAATGGGGAAACTTACCACCAGAATATTAGTTGGAGCTACATTTGCTTGATAAGCGCCAATTTCTTCTATTTTTTTTTTTTTTTTCTTTTTGTTGAACTATTATTTTTAACAATGTATCATGTGATATTTATATTTATATTTCAAAGAAAACCAGAAATACTTTTTTACACTTTTACTTGTGTTACCGAAAATAATCTCGAGGAACATAGTGATATATACAGGTTGTTTCAAAATTCTTAGTAAAAGGTTTAAAGAGTGATAAAACACAACCAAATGAACAGTTTTCGTCTTACAAAACATGATCGCAACGCAAGTAGGGGCAGGCCCTGACTAACGGCAGGGCATACGGGGCAAATGCCCTGGGCCCCCCTTCTGGAAGAGGCGTATGCAGAAATTCTGCAACCTAAAGAGCTCTTATGCCACTGCAAGGGGACCCCCCAGAATAGGCTTGCCCCGGGGCTTCAGGTAGTCTAAGTCGGGCCCTGAGCAGGGGACCACATACGGGAGCCCCAGACGATTGTAATGGTGGCTGCGACAAACCTAGCGAATAAACTTCAGTTCGCACAATTCTTCTGCTGTAAATTACTAGAAAAAAGAAAAAAACATCTACTTGCAAACGATTATTCTGTTTACAACAAATTTTGTTGCAAACGGTTTTTATGTAATTGTGGTAACAGCTTTTAACTGCTTATGCTATTTTATAGAATTTTGGCAAAAAGGAGAACTACCATCTGCTACACGATACATAAATGCATATCCGGAAATAAAACATTTTTTAATTCCTAAAAATTACTTGTTATTTGGATTTTTCAAATTTAATAAATATATATCACGAGCAGGCTTTGCCTGCTACGCTGGTCACTATATTTAAATGAATAAGAAAGGAATCACTATTTGTATACTGCTTTATAAATAAAAACTAAACAGAATATCTATTAGAATTGCTCAGAACCTTACGTCCGATGCTCGCTGTCTTCGGCGGCGTATCTTCCTCATTCTCAAAATCTCGGGTCCGTGTACCTATTGTTTGCGACTATCGTGCATTAATTTGGGTGTTTATCGGATGAGAGTTTCGAAATAATCAATATCTAAAAAATTGAAGTGTCACTTCTACAGTTAAATCGCATTTACATATGAGCATTATATAAACTCTACATAGTTTTTATTGTTACGTTATTTCGAATATTTTATTTGATTTATCCTGTTAATCATAAAACGATTCAATTTCCCGCCAAGTATAATATTACAATATGCTATGAGCGCTATTTCAATTTTATAGGACTACAAGGCTTTGACAGCTTCACTGGTCATTATATTGAAACGAATTCTCAAAATACAATATCATTAACTATAATAAAAAATCTCAAAGAAAAAAAAAATAATAATTGAAATCAGTCAAAATCTAAGTCGAAGTTCCCGCTATATTCGGTAACGGTTTTCCCGCTCGCCACACGTCGAGTCTGGAGCTATGTTAAAAAGTTTACGAAACAAAATTCGGAAGAGACATGCTGAACTTTTTTTTAATTAATCGCACTGTTTTATTTAAGGCGATTAGTTTATTGAAATATATATATATATATATATATATATATATATATATATATATATATATATATATATATATATATATATATATATATATATTTCAATATATATATATGTATTTGCGTGTATATATATATTTATGTATATTAAAAATAATGTAAACAAAATTAAATAAAAAAAGAAGTATTCACCTGAACTATTAAATGTTTTTTCAATATTAATACTAACCATACTAACTAACAAATGTAATTCATAGTAAACTTTAAACATGAATGCTTAAAATTAAATAAATGATATAATTAGAAAAAGAAATACATATAAAGCTATAATGACATCAATTTACCGTTGAAGTTTAACTTTCCATAAACCTTTATATCAATTTCAATTTAATTTCCGTGCAAATATATTTCTTTTCTTTTCATGTCAAACATTTTTAAAAGAAAATGAACATGTACAAATTTGTATTATATTGGCAGTAGCTAATTTTTTCAATATTTCGTTATTTCATGGCTTTTATGGGGATTTTATTTACAATACTGAAATTCTGAAAACTAAAGAACTTATTATTATTTTTTAATTAAATATAGCCTATTACACTCAGGAATAGTATAGCTTTTGATCACTGAAAGAAGTTTTTTAATCGGTTCAATAGTTTCAGAGGCTACCCTCTACATACAAACAAAGTTTCTTCTTTATACAATAGTATAGATATAGATTATCTATCAAAATATGTAAAAACAAATTGGTTTTCATGTAATATAGAATTTGGAAATACGATTTTAAAGGTGTATCGTTTCTTTAATGATGTTTTCTTCTGACTTTTATCTGAACATGGTGCATTAAACTTTTCAATGAACTCAGATAACTTATTGCAGACACATTTATCTAAACCATTCAGGAGCTTTTCTATAGTGACAAATAAATAAACAAGTTTCTGGGTAATTTAACTAAAAGCAATTATTCACTAGTTTTCTTGGGGAATGTTTTCAAAAGCATGTCAATTACTTTAGAAGATTACCGTTGAATCGTAAATTCCCTTAGTATCTAAACATCGTTGAATTTCAAAGAATGTTTTTTTTTTTTTTTTTTTTTTTTTTTTTTTTTGTACAAATTTGAGCATTAGCAATTGCGCTAAATATCATGTTGTGATAAATTCTCACACAAGTCTTTAAATAATTTGAAAAATTGATCAAACTTTGAATTCAAATAAAAATTGAATTTGAAGTATTCTGAACAATATTGTCAATTCTATTTACTAATTATTTTTCGCAGTCATTAGAATATTCTTGCAAATCAGAAACGAAAAATGAACACCGAAGTGTGATAAAACTTTGAACTCCAATTAAAGCTTATTTTATTGAATTATGATTTACATTTCTTTTATTATCATGCTAGAATATTATGAAAAAGGGGGAGAAGAAATTTAGTTCAAATTTTTATTCTCGGTTTTAAAGGCCTAAATTTAGAATTATTTTAAAGTTTAAATTTGTTGCTTAAATTAAATTAACTACATCGTAAAAAAAAAATAATAATAATAATAATAACTACATCCTAAACACTCTAGATTACGATTAGTAACCGGCAAAATGCACTCAAATCACTATCCGTAAAAATAAAATCATGCCCATATAACTAGGGAATTGACCTGTAATAAACGGTCAATACACCAAATTTTACTACAATTTGTTACAAATATGGGTACTGGACATTTTTTTTTTCGAAAAAGGGAGCTAGCCGAATAGTTTAATTGCTAGCTCTCGGAATTTTGCATATGTTATTAGACTTATTTCCTAGAAATAAATATATCTTTTATATTAAACTTCTAATACTAAAATTAGATTTTTTAATGGTAATTAATTTATTCGCATAATATATACTTGTGTGTATGTAGACAAGGAATATAAAAGATTATATTGGCTGCATAAAACAAAATACCGACTTAACTAATAATGATACTTCGTTACCTTCTCGCTAAGCATTTTTAATAAAAATATTTTATTAAAATATTAAATAAAACATGGTCTAAAATTCGCATATTTGGGATTAAATCCTATGATTACAGCTAACAAAGTTGTTTTCATTGTAACACACACACACACACACACATATATATATATATATATATTTCAAATACGAAAATATGTTACTATTATAAATTACCAGGTATTTCCACTACACCAGTCCTAGTCGATATATTTAAAAGTATCACTTTATTAAATGAATCGCAAAATATATAGTTTTTAAACACACACGCATATATATATGTATATGTGTGTGTGTTGACATCGGAAAATCACTTATCGAGAAACAAGCTATTTTGCAAACGACCGTTGGTTTGAGTTCCTACTGCATTCGGCATCGTCTTACCTGAGTGCGCTATATATTTTATGCCTTTCAAAAAGATATATCGCATACAGGTTAGGGTCTCCACTGCGCTAGCACCTTACCAGACATTTTTACAATTAAACTAACGTTGGTCGTGGTATCCATTGTATTCTGCGGCATCATTCCCAGTGTTTCCCCCTCACATTATTTCTTTTACGATTTTTAGACTTGTATTGGGTGAGTACGAAAGTTCTACCCGTTTTTGGATATGCAAATATGCAATGGAATTCACGTCACACATAACATTGTAATGAAGTAAATCGTCGGCCAATCAAACGTGTGGATGACTCACATATAAATGCATCGTGTCTCACGAAGTTAATCGTCTCATAAAAAAATATCAGACGGTGTAACATGGAAAGCAAGAAGGAGCATATAAGGCATTGTTTATTATACAAGTTCGATGAAAACAGTACGGCAGCCGCAGCATGTCGCAATGTTTGTCAATTTTATGGGGAGGATGCAATAGACGAAAGCACATGTCGTCGATGGTTCCGTAAATTTAGGGAAGGAGACAACAGCTGCCAATTTCAGGCTAGGAGTAGACGAACATCACAGGTTGGAGACGACGATATTGACCAAGTCATAAAGAACAACCCGAACCCAGCCGTGCAAGAATTAGCGGACATTCAACGTACACCGGATAACGGTCGAGAGACAGCTGGTTAAGCTGGGTTTTACGAAAAAGTTGGATCGTTGGGTTCCACATGACCTGACAGCTAATCAACGGGATGACCGAATCGCCACCTGTGTTTCCTTGCATTCACGGTACAAAAATGACCCATTCTTGACAAGAATTGTGCCAGATGAGAAGTGGGTTATGTACCGTAACGTAAAACGTCGTAGGACTGCGTGTCGCCCTACTGATCCGCCTGCATCGACTTCGAAAGCTGAACTTCATTCCAAGAACGTGTTATTGAGTGTGTGTGGGATGCGCAGGGAATAATTCACTCGGAGGTCCTGCCACTCAACTAAACCATCAATGCTGCCTTATACTGTCTACAGTTAGACAGGCTACATTCAAATTTTGTAGCAAAGCGGCCAGGTCTCATCAGTCGTCGCGGTGTTATTCTTCATCCCGATAACGCCAGGTCACATGCTGCTGTCATTACTCGCCAAAAGTTATTGAACTTTGGTTAGGAGGTTTTACCTCACCCTCCATATTCTCTTGATTTGGCACCAACTGACTATTACCTATTTTGTACGTTGAGCAACACCTTCAGTCAGAAAATCTTTGATGATCTTGATGCTGTGAAAACGTTTTTGACTCGAAACCATCGGAATTTTACCGCCTTGGGATTCATCTCCTACCAGAAAGATAGCAAGAGGTCATAGATAACAATGGGGATTATGCACAATAATAGGTACTGTTCATTTTGCGTTAATTTTCTCTTCTTTATGGTAATAAAAACGGGTAGAACTTTTGCACTCACCCAACACATGGAATGCTGGGTCAGATTACTCATTAATTTTATACCGTATAAATTGTTGCACTAGGGTCGCATGAGCTCGCTTCTTCTAGGAGTATCCGACTAATTGCGCAATTATAAGAAAAGAGTTAACAGCTACAGGAAAGATTGTGTGTCTCAAAACGCGGCAATGTCTATCTCAGGGTCACTATATGGAAGCAATTTATTTAAATCTATAAATTTATAAACTACATGTCCAAATTAGCAATTTAAATTTTGAAAATTTATTTCAACTTTATTTTTCTCATGCAAAAAGTACATTTACTTTTACGTAAAAATAAATGTGTAAAAATTTTATTTTATTTATTTGTTAATTAGGTTCATTTTTCCAGATCCATACCTTATACTACTAAGTGAGCAATATTTGAATATATATATGTATATTTCACTGTTCTTGAAAACGATAACTCGGACAGTCACGTGATTTAACACAAAGGTGCCCTCCGAAGGGTCATTGTGCACATCGAAGTCAGATTTTCGAATTTTTGATTAGTTTTCTTTTAATTAATAAAAATATGAAAATAAAATTTCCCATTTATATAATGACGCAAAATGGAGAATCTTAGGAGAGATTTGATTGGTTTATTTGATTTTCATTGATTTGAATGTATTTTACATTGAACTACAACTACGTTATGAAGAATTACGTAAGATTTGATTGGTTTATTTGATTTGATTTGATTTGAGTGTATTTTACGTTGAACTAGAGCTCTACGTTATGAGGAATTACGAGAGATTTGATTGGTTTATTTGATTTTCATTGATTTGTATGTATTTTACGTTAAACTACAGCTACGTTATGTGGAATTACGAGAGATTTGTTTGGTGTATTTCATTTTCTTTGATTTGAGGTAGGGGTGTCCAGTTATGTTTTTTTTGGTTTTAACATGCGTGATAGTTATTGCCGCGGAACCGAGTTTCGTGTGATCTAAGATTCATGCACAGCGTGTAGGGCTGTCCAGTGATTTTTTTCTTTTTTTTTTTTGGGGGGGGGGGAGGGGGGTTTATGTGCGTGAAGCGTACATACATGCATTATAGTGATTGCTGAGAAAACGACTTACCTGCGTTCTCTGATTCGACCATTCATCGAATAGTGATTTTTACTGTACGAGTAACAGCTTCAACTGTTTCCAGAATATTCGAAGAATTAATATTTCTATTTGACTGTTTTCGATAATATTTGTTTTAATAATAGTTTTGTTGCACAGATTCGTTGTTTCTTTTTCATACTTGGAGTAAGTCGAGGTTTCCTTGCAGGTTTATTGAATGATAAACCAAAATCTTTAGCCAAACGTCTTGAAATAGTACTCAAACTGATATTGGTGCCTTTTACAGCCAGAGAACGTCTAATCGTATTGCAGGAGGTTTTTGGATCTCGTAGGACCATCCTTCTTATCACATGATCATCACGTGCACTCATTTTTCTAGGGCGACCGCTTCTCTTAAAGTCCACAAATTTTCCCGAAATTTTAAATTTACTAATAGCTTGATACATAGCTGTCTTGTTCACATTTACCCTCAAACTTATTTGACATTCATAAAATCCAACTTTATGCAGTGTCAATATTTCTGACCTTTTTGTAACAGTAAGTGAAGTTTTTTTCCCCATTAAAATAATTACACAACATCACTGTCTACGACAAAATCCAATAAACAACTGGCGATAAACGTGACGGCCACATTTACTTTTATTATAGCAGCAGAATGCGTCTGATGCAGTCAGCATCTGAGATGACGCAAAAATCTCTGCAAATGATGCAATGTGTTAAAATACTGAAAATCGGCTACTGGTCTTAAACTTCTGCAAAAGACTGTATAATACGGAAATATTTTCAGAGTTACAACGTTATCAGAAACATACATATTCAAGGACTAAAATCTCTCTACCTTTTTAAACCTTACGATTGCCTTTTTATCTCTTGAATTGGAGTTTTTAGTACATTTTTGGGTATAACTCTTTTTGTTTTTTCTGCGTGTGTTTATGTGGAATTTTCGATATTATACTACGTTGGTGCGACGCTTTATTAGTACGACAGTTCGTACTATTTCTATCAATCGGATGTTTTTGCATCGTTACCATTTTTTTTCTACGTGCAAAGAATGAAAGTGCGAATATTTTTCCAATAAAATTCAAATACTTTACGTTTGTGAGCAAAACTGCTTGTAGGTACAGTTTAATATCTTTAGAATGCATTAAACAACCCAGCAAAACTTATACTGCTGGGCTCGTTATGGCCTACTGCTGGCATCCTGCACATGTTATCAGTTACCGGTTGCCCCATATAACTCCAGCAGCGGGCCGTTTGTGGCTGCCAGCAGTGATGGAAGCCTAAAGAAAAATGGTCGGTGGCCCAGAAGTGGCATAAACACAGTTGGCCTTATGCAGGCTATCACGACACGGCCAACATCATGTTTTTCCTGTTGTGGCCACAAATTATTAGGCCATAACCAATTTGTATGCATAGCATAGAGGGCGCTATGATTCTTTTTCTGTTGATTTGAAATTCCCTCCCTGTCCGCCATTTCATACGAAGTTCTTCTTCGTTGTTGTAGTCTGCGGGTGCGGGTGCGAGATTGAAAATCGCGTAAAAAGAATATATGAGTAAGTAATTCAATTATTAATTTGTTTTTGTATTATTTTTTAAATACTATTTTTTTTTAAATGTTTGACTCTAAAGCCATTGTTATAACAAAATGATTTCTAGAACTATATAACAAATATCCAGTTGATCCGTTTTAGTAAATTATGATAGTCGCTAACTTTCTAGTATTTTATTATTGTTATTATTATTTTAATTGATTTAATAAAATAAAAATTATGGATCTTAATTGGACGGGAGAAAGTTATTAGAACACTTATAACTACAGTTTATGTTTTATTTATTTTTTCTTCCTTCAGTGTAGTTAAGAAGAAAGCATTAGATTCGGGAAACTTTTCGACATCCGGTTTTCGATAGATTTTACACGTTTTGGGTTGTTCTGATGAAAATAATTTGAAAATTGTCTGTCTGTCTCCTTTGTGTCTTAAAAATTTATGAAAGTGATAGTAGTCTAAAAAGTTTACTTCTTCCGCGTTTTTTTTTTTTTTTTTTTTTTTTTGTTATGTACAAACATCGCTTCCTTCACCCCTGAGGGAGAAGTATACCCAGATAGAGTAAATTTCCATTATGAGTATTCTTGGAAAGAATTCGCCAGTATCTTTAAACGAACGATTATATTATACACCTGTGATATTTTAAAGCAAATTTATTGATTTTTTAATTTTTGACAAAAACTAGTATGATGTGGCACCACAAAACTTTCTTCTATATTTTTTATTATGCAAATTCGCGTAGTGCAAATAATTTGTTAAAATCATTTTCCTGAATGCATGCAAACGATTTTCATTTTAGAACAGTGTTTCTCAATAATAATAATTAAAAAAAAAAAATCAATTTTGTGCCAACTTCTGAAAAAATGCTTTCTTCTACCTACATCTTCTTGTTTTTTTTTTTTTTTTTTTTTTTTTTTTTTTAATAATTTATAACTTTGTTTTAATGTTTTAATTTACCACAAATTTAATTCAGTCATTTACTTGAAAGTTATTGATGAGTTTCTTTTGAAAAATACCAGCATTGAAAATTTATCCCCTCATGGGGAAGGGCGAGCGATTCTTCAACTTATACAAAAAAATTTTCCTGGTTTGTAGTTAGTTATTTAAATATTTATTTTTTAATTCATAATAATAATAAAAAAATAATAATAATTATCATTTATTTGAAATCATTTATGTAAAATTTCTTCCTATACTGTGTCATATTGAAAATTACGAAGAAGAAGAAGAAATATAGAGCCATGTGTTGAGTTAATGATCCACAAATGTAATCGGGAACGATTTTAATCAAGTTTGGTTAAATAACAAATTTGGTTAAATTTCGTCCGTTGGTTCGTGAGATACAGCGTCCACAATTTTTTTATACACACTTACAGAGTGAAACTTTCTAAAAATGGTCAAATCGTGTTCAGGAATCTCGAAACATGCAAATACTTCGAAAACCGAATGTCGAAAAATTTCTTCATATATACATATATATATATATATATATTACTATAAAATGGATTTTCTTTCGAAATTTAGTATATTGTACTTCTTTTAAATGAAAATCGCCTATCTCCATCATAGAAAATAATTTTCATAAATAATAATTTTAATATGTAATTTCTATAAACTATTATAGGAAAATAAAAAAAAAAAGTGGTAGCCATAACAAACTGTTTTATTTTATTTATTTATTTATTATTATTTTTTAAATGCAAGTTTGAAAAATAATTTCACTTTTACGAAACTGAAATATTTTCCACCTCAATTTCCCGTAACGTATAAGAATATTTTGTGCATCACTGTTAAATGAACCGCAAATATTTATTTTATCATTTTTGATCGGAACCATTTCCTATTGCATCTATAAAATTTATGTTGATCTGTATTTTAGCGTTGTATACAGATTTTTTCTTGCGCTGATAAGAAGTTTCTCTTAAACTGTAATGTATCCAAATTATTTTATGCATTTTTATACTGAAACCATTTGTGTTATCTGTACAACTTTTTGTGACAAGCGTCCTGTAGTAAATCTCGAAAACCTGTATAACATATGAGTTTTATGGAATTCTAAAAATATTTTTTAAATAGGTAATTGGCAGATAAAACTCTCAAATATTTACAATTACAAAGACAAATGCACTCTTCTTTTTCTCCCTAATTCCGTTATCTCTTTACTCAACCGAACGATATATATATATATTTTTTTTTTCCTTTCAGCTGAAACTGTATTCCCTTCTTTTACCCTTTTCAGAATCTGCTTTCCAAACCTAATGAAAATAAATCTGCACAGGTCAAATGCTGAATATTCGCATTAAGTTCAAATAACGTCATCTGTATAAAACTGCAAAATCATCTTTCGGTATCGCACGTCGAAAAATTATTCACTCAAGGACATTGAAGAGAGTTGGGGAGGGAGTTAAGATTCCATTGGACTATCAACAACACGAAAAAGTTCTTTGTGGCGGCCTGGTTAAGTTTGACAGCTGTGTAATTAATTCTAAACAGCCGATTTCTCAGTGATAATTTCTGTGGTTTCAAATGTGCGACTTTCAAGATAAACACACAGAGAGAAAAAAAGAAAGCTTGATCATCTGCCTTCCTAAAAAAATTATCAATTGGGAAAAGAAAAATATTCAAGATTTTCTGGATACTTAAGAGTTATAATAAAAAAACACCACAGAATTGGTGTTTAAAAGTAATAAGAGTAAACACCATAAAATGTAAGAACTCGCAACAATCGTTTCGGATGGAAAGAAAACATGATCCTTCATCAAGCAAACGAAGTAGGTACGAGTGCGGCAAACAAAGCGTAATCGTTGCTGCCTGCGTTTTGTTTGCAAAATTTTATGGTGTTTGTTCAAAGTATTGTACATGTTACTTGAGATACTCCAATTTCTTAAGAAATCGCACCCTCGGGGGCGTAAGCTAGTTATTAACTAAAAAGGCGTTCGGAATGGAGATGTCCGTTTTTTTATTGCCGTAAATCAGAAAGTGACCTAAAATCCGGAAAAGTCCGAAATCCGGAAAGGCCACGGTACGGACGATTCCAGATTTGAGATTTTGTACTGTAGTAATAAATAGAAAACTTTGTAAATGAACATAATCATTGCCGCCCCCCCCTCCCCCCCCCCAAAAAAAAATGCATCAGTTCTTTTAGGTTGAAATTATAACACATCCCTTCGTGAGTTTAACAAAAAGCACGATTGCAGCAAATTACTTTTGCTGCACTCGTGCCCACTTTTTTTCTCCTGATGAAGGGTCTTCATGCTATTTCAACCGGAAACAATTGCTGCAATTTTTTATTTTTATTTATTTATTTTATTTTATTTATTTTTTATTTTATGGTGTTTTTTACAATGCTCTCTTTATAACAATTTTTGTTTCAATATTTTATAATTTTCACATGTAAAGTTACATTTATTTATATAAGATATTGAAATTTGAACACTTAAAAAAAGAAAAAAAAAACATAAACTCCTTTATACCAAAAGATGTAGTATAGAGAAATGTTTGCACTGAAAACAAAAAATTAGTCTTTTATGATAAGGAAAATGGATCAACTGAATATTTCCTATATATTGCACTAGAAATCCTGAATTTACAACCATAGTGTATGAATCAAATACTTGTAAATAGTATTTAAAAATGAATATGTACAAAATCAAATTAAATATTGGATTCATAGAAAAAACTGGCTGCTACTTCATCAGAAAAAAGAGAGAGGGGGAAAAAAAAAAAAGAAAGAAAGAAAAAGAAAAAAGCATTAATAAAATTAAAGGTATCACCAATAAAATAAATATACTAGCTATAACTAAATCACTGCTGTCCTATTAACGGCCCTCTTCACTTACCGTCTCCGGAAGTCTGAGGCAATGTTATTCTATGGGAAATTTTCTTTACAAATAACTTATTAACTAATACATATTTTTCAATTCTGTTTTCACATTCAGAAAATTCCCAACTGTTAAATTGATGGACCTTTTTTAAAAATGTATTTTTTTTTTATTTTTAATATTTTACTTTGAATTTGCAAAATGAAAAATTTCACATATTGAAAATTCGTATTTTGCAGCTTCAAAATAAAATATAAAAAAAATAAAAAAAATAATTTTTTAAAAAAGGTCCGTCAATTTAACAGTTAGAAATTTTCAGAATATGAAAACAAAATTTAAAAATACGTATTAGTTAATAAGTTATTTGCAAAGAAAATTTCCCATAAAATAACATTGGCTTCGGCTTCCGGCGACGGTGAGTGAAACGGGCCTTTAATGGGAAAATATAAAGGACCAATGAAAACTGCCGGCAGTAATATAATTTTTTATGTTTGCCACAGCTGGCCCACTGCAGGCTGCCAGCAATAACATAGAAAAATTATGTTTGCCACCAGGTAGTCCAGCACTGGCCCACTAACAATTTCCAACCTAATATCGGTTACCAACAGTGGCCCATTACCTATTTTCATCAAACTGCTAGCTGCCAGCAGCGATCCATTCACTGGCCCACTAACTTATTTTTAACTTACTGCAGGCTGCCAACAGTGGATCGATTGAATATGGCCTACTGACGGCCGGCGTAACATATTCCCTGCGGCACCGTAACTTTTGCCACCGACGGGCCAGCTGCAGCTACTGTTGGCAACCAGCACTTGGCCTCGTGTTGGCCGTCATCTGTGGTTTTGCTGGGAATAGTGAAATATCTTTTATATTCCTAAAAGTTTGATTCAATTAGGTTAAAGTATGAAAAGCATTTAGTTTTCCCACATACACCATCACAAGCAAAAGCAATTACCGTACAAAAATTTCAGACATATTAAGGCTATACTTGGAAAAAACTTGAAATACACTTTAAGTTGTATTAAGTAATACTAAATTTTAATTCACTATGTGGTGTGTATGAATTTATAGACACTGTATCAATAATAGGAATACCTAAAATTGACTACCCACTATTCCCTACTGAATATAATTGATGCAAACATTTTATTATTTTTACCGAATTTAGGAATGTATTAAGAATGATAATTACATTCCCATACCCTTATGGCAGACAAAGTATTAATCTGAGTTTCAATTTTCAATGTCGATTTTATATCTATATTAATAAAATCTAGGGATGAAACGGATATCCGGTAACTATCCGGTATCCGGCCTATCCGGCTGAGTTTTAAATATCCGACGGGGTACCGGATATCAGCAGTCCGGATACGGATATCCGGTAATTTCAAGCCGGATATCCGACGGATATCCGGAGGAGAAAATTCAAGCTTAAATTCCCCTCAAATGAAAATTTTGCTTTTTTTTTTTTTTTTTTTTTTTAATGTAGTTTGTAAAGGTTAAAAAAAAAAAAAAAAAAAAAAAAAAAACACAAAAGTCGAATTTGCCTACTTTAGCAAACAAATTTAGCAAAAAAATAGCTTCAGGTTTAAGAGATATAGAAAGCCTTTTTTAATTTTGTGCACAGTTAGCTAGGATTTTTCAGAGTGATCTATAACATTCCCCCTAATCTTCCCCATAACAATAAAAAGGGCTGTTCATTGTTGTTCCTGAACAAATAATATTCATCCTCTGCAGTGCATATAACTGTTTTCATGACTTTTGTTTAATAAGTTGAGAATGTTTAGTAATATTGTTAGTCTTGGAAGTAAAAGTTAGATCGTTTCGAGAATGAGTCAAATAACGTGCCATTTATTGACTAGAACCTGCCTGTTTATTTACAATCCATTTTTCCCTACACAAGAAAGTTGTTTTTGTGACCATATATTTATACTAGCAGACCCTCTGGTATCATTATCTGTGCCATTACCTATTCAATTAAACGTGTCATCTACCTATTCGATTTGGATTTTAAAAAAAAGCACTGCAATTTATATAAATGTGCACTTTTAATGGAATATCTTCTTGCTAAAACACCTGAATTTAGAATTTCCCATTGCGCTGCATAGATATAGTCCCAAAAATTAAAATTACTTCAAATAGAAGTAATATTTAAATTTTCAGGAAGTCTGTATTTTCATTTTCAGATTGTTAAATAAAAAAAAAAAAAAAAAAAAAAAAAAAAGCTCAATTATTTAAAGTTTATGATTTTGTACATTAGAAAAACTGAACTTACTTTTAATTAAAGAATTTTAATAAATAATCTAAATATTTTTTTCTTATCTGTACAGAATATAAAAATATAAAATAAGTAAAAAGCACTTAAAAAAACAAAAATATAAATTTGTTTTGAATCATTACTTTCTTCTATATTCAATAGAAGAAAGCATTTTATTCGTAAAAATTTTCAACTTCCCGTTTTTGGTGGATTTATGCATTTTCAGTGAACCAGAATTTTGAATTTGACCGTTTTTAGAAAATGTCTGTCTGACAAAAGTTTTGAATGTAGCAGTGGCGCTGATATACTGTGATTTCTCCCATTTAAAAGAGGACTATATTTCTTCTACTGTGTATAGTTAAAAAAAGACTAAGTATGTCACAAGGCTATTATGAAATATGTTTATTTAATTTCTGTGCATATCGGCCAATAGATGAGGCTGTTATGCTGTAATTTTCCCATGAATGGAGAAATTATCTTGGATTTATTTGTGTATAATTACACAAATTTGGTATGTGAGAGGGCGATTTTATGAAACATCATGTTGATTCAATTTTGGTGCATATTGGTCGATAAGTGGCTATACTATGCTGCAATTTACCCTGTGAATGAGAAGGCTGAATCTCAGCATCTATAACATTTAACTGCACTTAACTTGATTATGCAAGATAAATAATAAGAGAACGAAAGCTGGCTTAATTTGGGTGTATATTGACCAACAGATGTCGCAGTTGTTCCTCATCTTCTATAATTCTCCACTTGGCTACATCTCACAATTTTTTGTGCGAAGCTATTATTAAGTTTCTTCTGTGCATGTTAAACAGCGTGTAGCTTTGTTATGTAGAGTGATATAAAAGAAAGTTTTGTAATGTCCATAACATACTAAGCCATTAAGGCTTTTAGATTTTTTTTTTGTTTTTGCTCCTTTCTTTTACGTTTTTTTATAAATGTCGAAAACGAAAATACTGGATTCATAAAAATTTTCTACATTTGGTATTCGCTGGATTTACACATTTTAAGAGGTCCAGAACCTGGTTTGATCAATTTTTTAAAATTTGTGTTTGTGTGTGTGTGTTACAAAAATTCCGTTCAACTGATGTCGGCCTTATTTAGGTGTATATCAGCCAACAAGTGGATCTGCTATTATGATTTTTCACAAGCCTATATCTCAGCATCTATTCATTAAAATTGCACCAAACTCCATAAGCAAAATATTTATGGTTAACAGTAAGTGGTGTGTGATAGCCATAATAAATATGTTTTATTATGAAAATAACCAACCCATCAACTATGATTATATTAGTAAAATATTTTGTTTCTTTTTTACTTTCCGAACACTATAGTGAGGAAAGTATTGTAATCATGTCAAAAATCCGAATTCGAGATTTTGATGTTTCTATACGTTTTGAGATCCCCTGAGTCCGTTTTCACTATTTTTACGATGATGTATGTATGTGTGTGTGTGTGGGTGAACACGCTAGCGTCTAAACGCTTCGTTCGATTAACCTGAAAGTTGGTACGCATATTGTAAGTCACCATGGTACGAACCCTATAGATTTTGGTGAATCTAGCACTTATAGTTTTTTTACAGGGACACAAAGAAAAATTCTTTATCATTATGGCCTATGGGAGCAAAATCTTAAAAGTGCGATAGCATCTAAACGCCTTATTCAATTGAGCAAAAATTTTATACACATATTATAGATCACAAATACTCAATCTGTATAGATTTTGGAGAATCTAGCACTTATAGTTTTTTTACAGGGACACAAAGAAAAATTCTTTATCATTATGCCTATGGGGCCAAATTTTTAAAAATGTGATAGTGTCTAAACGCCTTATTAATCCGAGCAAAAAAATTGTACACATGTTATAGATCATAGTTGAACTAACTGTATAGATTTTGGTGAATCTAGCACTTACAGTTTTTTTACAGGGACACAAAGAAAAATTCTTTATCATTATGGCCTATGGGACTAAATTTTTAAAAGTACGATAGCATCTAAACGCCTTATTGAATTCAGCTGAAAGTTTATATGAGTATTATAAATCACTGTTGCACTCACTATAAGCATTTTGGTGAATCTAACATTTATAGGTTTTTACAGGGACACAACGAAAATTTCTTTGTCATTATGATCTATGGGCTCAAAGTTCAGTAGCGTTAAATAAAACAACGTGTAATAGATGGAGAAAAATACTCAAACACTCTATTATGGTTTTCTCTCTTTTCTTTGTTTAACAACTCCTCTTTCTTTACTTTATCTACAAAACTGTTAATTACTCAATGTTCGGAAAGTCGAGTGGAGTCACTCCAGATTTTTTTTTTTTAGTACATATCAAACACACATTTTTTAGTACTGTAAAAAATGTGTAAATGATAAATTTTTGTTTGATAATTCTGCACAAAACCTATATATTTGTGACAAATTGCAAGTGTAGGAATTAGTATGTTAGACTTAAATTTTATCCTTCATCGCAATATTGCACAAATAAATAGAATGCTAAATAAATATGCTTAAGTAAATTATATTTAAAATGTGTTTAAAAGAATAGTACATGAAATACGTTTATATTTTATTGTTTTAAAATAAAGAAAAAGAAAAGAAATATACAACACAACAAAAAACAAAACTAATGCCGGATATCCGACGGATATCCGGTCCGGATATCCGTATCCGGTAGGCAAAGGACCTCCGGATATCCGATATCCGGTATCCGGCAAAATCACTATCCGTTTCATCCCTAATAAAATCAGACTTTTGTCTGTAAATTTGTCAGAACCACAAACTTTTGTGATATCTTCACGTTTCACACACCATGAAAGTCTAAAATGACTTCAGAAAATTTTGCCTGTATGCGTGTGTGTGTGTGCCATCGTGTCTGTATATCGCTATTTTTGTCCGGGCATCACTTGAGAACGGCTGGACTCAATTCAACGGCGCTTAGCAGAAACTTAGATCTTTACTCATCTTCAAATTATATCTATCAACTTTTCAGAAATTCCCCCCGTTCCCCCCTGGGGGGCAAAAGACAAAGACACGTTTGTCCGGGTATCACTTGAGAACGGCTGGACGGAATATTCAACGGCGCTTGGCAGGAATTACCCAACTTAAAATTATATGCATCAACTTTTCCGAAATATCTTCCTCACCGTTCCCCCCCCCCCTGCGGGGGCAAAAGACAGAGACACGTTTGTAAGCATAACTCGGCTCCTAATTACTTCACAATAAAGAAATTCCACATGGGGAGACTAGACATGCGTACAGATAAAACATTATTCGCGATTTAGGAATTTTCGATTTTTGGCGGGAAATTTAGAAAATTCCTGAATTGAGTCGCATTCCTCTACCAAAAATGGAACAAAGATGTTGAAAAAGGCTATGCGACTTTCTTAGGATATTTCCTAAAACACATTTTTGATTTTTTGTGATCTGCCATTTTTTTTTCTTTTGGGGGGGGGGGGGGGTGTGTTACAAAGGGCAAATTCGAGACACCCTTTTCAGCGATAAATTTCTCCTGGGAAATTTATGAAAACTGCGCTTACGAAGTTTGGTGCTTGGATTTTTTATATTCATCCGGCACCTAAAGAAACAGGATTTATCGAAATACCGCTTTCCCCCTGTAAGCATAACTAGGCCCCAAATTACTTCACGGTGAAGAAATTGCACATGATGAGACTAGACTTGAGTATAAATAAAACATTATGTATAATTTTTGAATTCTTGATTCTTAAAGGAGAGAGGAGAAAATCGTTTTTCGAGGGGTTAATATCGGAAATTCCGGATTTTTTAGTAGAGCTCTGCTAAAGATGTTACAAAGGTATTGAAAATAGCCATGTGTCTTCTTTAGAAAATTTTCAAAAACACATTTTCGTTTCTGTGATTTTCGATTTTTTTTTTGGGGAGGGGGGGCAAATTCAAGACAACCCCCCCCCCTTTTAGTGCTAAATTTGTTCCGGGGAATCTATGGGATCAGCAGTCACGAAATTTAGTGCGCAAATTGTTTATATGTATCCACTTACCCCCTTGAGATCGGGGGGGGGGGGCAATAAACACGCATAAAAGCACATTATTCTGTTTGAATCCGCTTTACATTATCTTAGAATGATGAGTTTTAGTGTGTGGATGTTGATTAAGTGTACGCATTATGTACTTTGGTGAGATTTCGCAAAACTTTTAACTCAGCCGCTGGGGAAGGGGAAGTAAGATGCAGGTAAATTGCTGCCGAAGGCAATGTGGATCCGGAATCCTCACGCTGGGCGCGGGAAAAACTTCTACGGAATACAGCGGAAACTTTAACTTAGGTTATTAATAATGATATGGAATTTCGACAAACCATTTAAGTATAGTGCTCAGCGAAGCAGGCAAAGCCAGGTAATATCTAGATCTTACTTTGAAACGTGTTTTGTCTGTCTCCAGTAAATTGAGAGAACAGCTAGGTGTAAAAATTTTTTTGAGGTGTCTAAAAAAAGGTCTTGGTCTTTAGATGTGTCATCAAGAGAGAAAAATATAAAAAGTCGAACGGTTCCTCCCCCAGGGGGGAGCAGGGGTTAAAACACGTTTGCGAGCTTAACTCAGCTCCAAATTACTTCACGATAAATAAATTGTACATGAGGGGACTAGACTCGAATACTAAAAAATCAATTTTTGCGATTTTGGAATTTTCGATTTTAAAGGGAGAAAGTAGATTTTGGGGGGGAAAGGGGGGAAATTAGTTTTAGGGTAAATCCGTTCTAGACCCACACATGTAGCTCCTCATTTTAAAGGTCTTGAAATTTCATGTTGATTGGGGATGTTTGTATACAATATAGTGAGCCTCCTGGTGTTAAAAAATAGAACTAGGTGATTTTATAGTAGGCCCTATCATGTTACACCTTATTTTAAAGGTTTTGGTATTTCCTGACCGTTGGCGATGTTCGTACAGAACGCACTGTACCCCTTGACGGTGGAAAGTGCAACTAAAGATTTTTGCAGTTGACACCTTTTTTGAAAAGCCTTGGAAATTCAAGGCGATTGGTGGTAAAGGTCTTGAAATTTCATGTTGATTAGGGATTTTTGTATACAATATAGTACGCCTCCTGGTGGTGAAAAATGGAACTAGGTGATTTTATAGTAGACCCTATCATGTTACACCTTATTTTAAAGATCTTAATATTTCATGACCGTCGGTGGTGTTCGTACAGAACACACTGTGCCTCTGGCGGTGGAAAGTGCAACTAAAGGATTTTGCAGTTGACACCACCATATGACACTTTATTTGAAAGGTCTTGGAAATTTAAGGAGATTGGTGATATTCGTATACAACATACTGCGCCCCCTGGTGGAGGAAAGTGGATATTGCAGTGCGTGCGTAACATGCTTGCTATACGGTGCCGAAGCCACAGGCAGCGGAAACACGAGTCAGAATTTCGATCAGTTTAAAGTTGATTTTTGAGAATTTTTTCATGTTATTAGCGGCTCGCATATACGCTGCCGAGTTAAAGATATAAAATCATACAAATTTAAGGTTCATTTAAGGTTATTATCATGGACCCGGGCAACGCCGGGCGAGTCAGTTAACATGTAGTCTTAGTATTAAACGAAATAGAAAATAAAAGATAGCAACTGTTTATTTGGAGTCAGTTTGATGTCACGCTGACAGTACTTTGTAGTAAGTGATGTCATATATAGTATTTCTTTTATAGGCATTTTTCCTAATTTCATTTTTTAAATGAAATGTCGTAAATTATATTAGATGTTTTAACTTGAAATACATTTAAATAATGATGCGATGATTTTTTAAACATTACAGTCAATAAAATGACCGTCGAATTCGACGGGTTCCAACTAGTATATTTATAATTACGCATCTTAAGGTCCTGAACACGAAACAAAAAAATTTTTTTAAGCAATTGGTCAACCATTTTGAATTTTGCATAAGAAGTGTTTCTTCTATTAGGTACAATTTTAGTATTGACCCTCTTGAATACTTTAAATTTTTGCTCTATTTTAGCGATGAGTTAAAATGTTCATAGCAGTTGCGTAAATGAAGACATTGGTGACAAATATACGAACTACTTCGATGCCAAATTTTAAATTTCCTCTTGGGAGTTCAATATTAAGGTTGTTCCATTTAAATAAAACCACGAGTGAATGTATCTTATTCTTCTTTCTTTCTTTCTTTCTTTTTTTTTTTTTAGTAAATTTATATTACTTATTAGATCTGAAACAAAAACGTACTATTACTTAAAGTTAGAAGCAGAAAAAAAGAACAGGATATCAGATGTAAAAATATTCCGGTTCTTCCCTAAATTTTAAATACAACTGCAATGATATATACTAAAATTTTTTCTCTTTTTTTCCAAAAAAGTCTTTTTTATTTAGGGGAATGGTTACTAGTTTATGTATTATTCTTTTATTACTATCATATCTGAACTAATATATAATCCTTCGTCTTAATGGAAACAATAGTTTGCTATTATGGCTGTTCCCATCATCTTAGCCTCTGCTATATGTAGAAGATACGTAGATTTTGCCATAAATACTTTTAATTTACATCAAATAGAATAAATATTCTTAAATTAACTTTTCAGATTGTATATGTGTTTGAAATAAATTTAATACTTTGGGGTGATAAGAAAAAACAGAAAATATTGTTCTGAAAACACATTGAATTGAACTCATGGAAATCGTTCAGTATCACGAGGAACACGATAAAGCAGAATCACTCAAAAGAAAAACCACCCTTTGCAGCCACAACTGCCTCAAGGCGGCTCTTGAATCTGAAACATGCAGCCTTCACGACGTTCATACGGAGAGCTGCAACTGTCGCCTTAATACTGTCGATAAGCTGGGTCATCGTGTTACAGACTGTGCAGTTGGTGTGTTGCTCCACCAGGCTGCACACACATTAATCTACAGGACAGCAATCAGAAGAGTTCGGGGGCCAGATATCGAGACCGGTGAAGTCGTTTGCCTTGATGAGCCGTTTGCTTTGTGCCTTTTCAGTCAAGAGTTGGTCTTTACGCCTATTGTAGGAGTGAGAACGCCATCGACTAGATATTAGAGTAGACTCCATACTAGTAGCCTCTTTGTAACCTTTTTGTTAATCACATCTCCACCAATTCATTCGCCAAATCGGTTTTCTACCCCAAACCAACATTCCACTTCTACCAAAGTAGGCATTCAACTTCCTTGAAAGCAAGTTTCTACCAAACCATTTAAAACATGCAAAATCCCAAGAACCATTTGCCAAGAAAGTTATTATCACCAAAAGAAGGCGCAAAAACCGCAGTGATGTGTGTCGAATTTTCCCCCATATTTAGTATAAGGAATCTGTACTCTACTTCTATCACTACTCAATGGATAATACAGGTCTCGTTCAAAGTTCATGGTTAACAGGGTGACATCCATTTCCCGCGAAAGAGCTTGAATTCCCTTCGCTGGATATTCCAGCAGTCTCTTGCAATTGGTGCATGAATTCCGGTGTGCGGCGGAAATCGGATTGTCATTTGCAAGCTTTTTTAGCAGCTAAGGGGTACATACAAATGAAACACTTCCAGTTGCAAAGCCGTTTGCAGGCGTTCCAAATGTATGACGGCAATCGGCAGCAAAAGTATCCGAGCACTAGCAAGAATTCCTATATGAAAAAGGCACACTTAACACTGTTTTGTTAAATAAATCCTTGTCGAATCGTGTTCTTAGACTGACTAAGAACAGGATTCGACAAGGATTGATTTAACAAATCTGCAGTAAGTGTACTTTTTTTACATAGGAATTTCTGCTGGTGCTCTGTTACTTTTGTTGCCGACTGTATTTGCAAAAAACTTGCAAAATTTACGTCATCGAAATTGCAAGCGTTCCGTTTGCATGTAACCCTAAGACTTCGTAGTCATCATTGCACTTCTGCATTTCACTTCAAATCGCTTTCATTGTATTCTAGAAGCAATGCACAACTATCTTGCTTGCAGAATTTGGTTGGCTGGCACGAATCATCATGATGCAGGTAAAATTTTTACAATATTCTGGTGGCTTCGAACCGTCTATTGCAGTTCTGTTTGACTTCGCAGCTGTATCTGAACCAAAGAGAAGTAATTTGTGAGAACGCTGGCAATACCTTCAAAGAACGCATATATACATGCAATAAAACCAACTGTCAAATTTATGTTGATACTTTATTTTTTATTTTTTGTTTTTTATTTTTTATTCTTTATGTCTTTGCTTTAATTGTATAAATACAATATTTGCAGCTTTAAATTATTTTACATAAAGGCATATCTTAATAAAATTTTAAACTAATTAAAACTTATTTTTATTTTTGCTCCTATATATTTTAATTATGAAGAGCCAAAATTAATAGACAAGATGGTGAATCATTCAAAATGGATTTATTATAAACTTTATTTTTATATACCAAAAATTAAAGTATATATATATATATATATATATTATGAAAATGAAAAGCAAACCATATGCAGTAAAAGTTTTATAAATTTTCCGTGAATAAATCATCTTTAAAAACTTTTTTAATAACTA
This sequence comes from Salticus scenicus, assembly GCA_963930645.1. Classification (NCBI taxonomy): domain Eukaryota; kingdom Metazoa; phylum Arthropoda; class Arachnida; order Araneae; family Salticidae; genus Salticus; species Salticus scenicus. Next base: position 128,172,928 of record OZ005649.1, on the reverse strand, counting down.
TATCTAATAATTCTTTAATGCAAAATATCTTGATTATGCTAATTTTACCTTCCAGAAATAAAAATGTTATTTAAAGATGTGAGTGACAAGTTAGGGACAAGTTTCAAGGAGAAGGATTATATAAATAAAGATCCATCCCAAACATCTGCATCTTTTCCACAATTCTTCACATATCCATTGATGTAACAAAGAGAAAATACTTTCAGGTATTGGTTCGCGTTCACCTGAAATATAAATGAGTGAAACATCTGATGATATAAAACAATAGACTTAGATTTTTTTTTTTTTTAATCCAGTAAATAGAAGCGCGTGCAAAGTGTTTCCCTAAAGTTTGTAATAAAAATTTAATATTTTCAATTTTTATTTTGTTTTTATTTTATTTATTTATTTATTTTTAAGTAGCATTTTAAATTGACGTTCAAGATTAGTATAAATTTATTTCGTATGAAGCCATAGAAAAATTATTCCTATCTAATGCAGCCTGAAGAAATTAAATATTGTATACAATTGATCTAGATAGGATATTTTTCTGTGGTGTAAATTTAGTGTATACCCTGAAAAAAATATTTCGTTGAAAGCTCTAATGAAAGCGAAACTTTACATAAAGTGGAGCACGGAAGGTAACGGTTCAAACTTTAATACAAAATCAAGTAAATTTTGTACAAAAGTGCAGCTTGGGCTACAAAATTATTTTTAAAATAAAACGTTTGGTTCAAGTAAATGAAAAAACAGTTCCAAATTTTTCTCTCAGATGGCACTACATAAACTTGTGTATGGCTTATACAGATAGGGCCTGATTAACTTCATGTGAGGCTCGAGGTACACTTTCTCGGGCCCCCATCACTCCCCTCTTTGCACTTAACCCCTTAACTGCCGACGAAATATTACGAGAATCGCTTGCCAGTGCCACAATTTTTCACACAGGCGCATGTAGTTATGCGTTCACTGCTCCAGAAACATTCCTTTTCCAATTCCTCCCACTTCTGATCGTCTCTGAAATAAATATATCCTTCGAAAACACTGTCATGGTCATTTAATTGCATTACAAAGCCGTGAGAATAGCAACGTGACACAATGGATCGTACTTCAGCAAGACGTGTATACCAGCAGGAGCAGTTAACGCATAGGCATAGCGAAACGAACATACACGCCTGGGGCAGTTAAGGGGCTAAACAAGAGTTTCTGTTATGATATTTACACTTAAAAGCAGAATTTGTTGAATTAAGTATGCAAAAATTGAGTTTTAGGTCCTCTTTTACTCAGGGCTCGGATCACGTTACCCGCATGCCCCTGTTTTAATCAGGCACTGTATACAGAGTGTCCCTGAGTTCATGGGCCAAACTTTAAGGTTAGGTAAAGTACACGTAAAGAAGTATTTTTTGTATAGCAATATGGGTTTTGAAAAGGAAATTTTTCGGCGAACAGCGAGCCCACCCTTCCGTGCTTCAGCTTCTTTTTCTTATCTATTTTCGCTTTATTTCCTGACTTGTGTTAGTACTTATATATATATATATATATATATATATATACGATTGTGAAATTTTATTTCTTTTCATGCTGTTTTCTATGGATTTTTCACTTTTTTCTCATTTTAAAGTGAAGGGCATTTCTGGTTTTTCCTCCTACGCCTTTCATTTCCGAACCCATATTGCTATACGAAAATTGCTTCTTTATATGTATTTATCTTATCCTAAAAGTTCAACCTATCCTAGAGACGACCGGTCCAGCGTATTTTGTAGTTTTGCTACTGCCATCTCTATTTCCAGACTTAAACCCTCTTAAGTTATTCTTGTGGAACAATGTAAAGGACAAATTGTAAGTTTTTTCTGTGGTTAACACTGAAACAATGAAATTGTGGATAACAGTAGTTCAATATCTTCAACAATCAACGTTAGTAAACATGTAAATTGAATTGGATTTATACTTTTATGCAACTTGAGCTATAAAGGATGCACATACGGAAATACTAAAAATCCTTAAATTGCATCCCTATGATGATTTTGTTTTTGCTGTTTTCTTATGTAAAGCGCCATATATATTTAAAAAGAAATAATAAAAACTTTTATCATTTTCTTAAACAAAACTTTTCATCATCATAAAAAACAAAGCAGTACAAATCACATTCTTGCACGTCATTTTCACGTCATCAAAGCTACTAGGATGCCTGCCTTAGATTCGATCGCAGGTCATGTTCATCTACCAGCCCTTTCGAAAATTTTGTCCAAAACTCGCGTAAATACGGTCTCTAGGATCGTTTAGAAAGACTCTCATACAGGGCAAACCATGTTTGGGATACTCGAGTAGTCAATGAGCCTTAACACTATCACCAATGCCAACACCACATATTCTACTTATACAACAAAACGTGTAAGTTTACTTTCATGTTTATATTTAATTTTTTTTAAATTACACTCGTGTCTATAAATTAAGGATAATTCAGAATCACACGAAAATCGAATTTTAATGCAAAAAATGTCACCTGTAGGGTTATATACAAACGGAACGCTTGCAGTTTCGATGACGTAAATTTTGCACGTAAATACAGTCATACATAATTTTTTTGCAAATACAGCCGGCAGTAAAAGTACCCGAGCACTAGCAAAAATTCCTATGCAAAAAGAGTACACTTAATCCAGTTTTGTTAAATGAATCCTTGTCGAATTCTGTTCTTAGTCAGTCTAAGAACATGATTCGACAAGGATTTATTTAACAAAACAGTATTAAGTGTGCATTTTTTACTTAGGAATTTTTGCTAGTGCTCGGATACTTTTGCAGCCGACTGTAGTCATACATTTGGAACGCCTGCAAACGGCTTTGCAACCGGAATGTATGTACCGGAAGTTCATTTGTATGTACCCCGTAGAATTACCACACACATCTTCAAGAATAATATGCAAATTATAGGAAGCCATCATATGACACCGATATGATGTCATAATGACGAAGGTGTAAGAAAGGAGTATATAAGGAATGGTAGCAAAAAAAGAAAATTGTTCACAAGCGTTTTGTAAGCCGCTCAGTGCCACAACCGAATAGTTACTGTATTTACTTCAAAGAGAAAAAATCGTAGTTTTCAGGAATGGTATCCTACATAAATCATCTTTTTTGTTCTTGATCTTTTGTTTAACAAATGGGCTTTATGAATAAGTCATGCTTGTCTTGCTTCTGAACGTTTAGTGGCCGCAGCTAGCATTATCCTTAATTTACGGTCATGCGTGTATTTTAATACTATTACATAAGTATTATTTTTATAAAAGTTTAAAAAAAAAATCTTTTATTTTATTTATTTAGATTTTTTTTAACACATTAATAGTGCTATTCAAATTTCAAAATGTGCAATTAATTCTTTTAAAATAAAGTTATGTAAAGTTCATTTTAATAATAATAATAATAATAATAAATATTACAATCTATGAGGAGAGTAAAATCAAAAATACGTGAAGACATTTTCCAGTAAAAAAAATTACTCGAATAATCAGACAATTATTTTCTCGAAAACAAAGACACCTTTATTAAGAGAAAGAAAAACTAGTATGTTGTGGCCACCACATGACTTTCTTCTATATTTCCCTATACAAATTCACTCAGTAAAAAAATTTATTAAAATTATTTTTTTTAAAAATTATCTTCCATGATAAAGCAGACAATGTTTTTATTAGAGAAGTAGGAGAACACTAAATATCCAAAAAAGTCGAATTTATTTTCAATATTACACTTAAAAAAAAAAAAAAAAAAAAATATATATATATATATATATATATATTTGGGGGGGGGGGGGTAAAAATGAAAAAAAAATCTATAACTTTATTTTAAATTATCGCAGATTGATGATTCAACCATTCGTTTGAAAGGTATTGACGAGCTCTTTTGAAAGATACCCATCATGAAAACTTACTCCTCTTGAGTGGGAGGCGAGGCGAGGCTCCTACAAACACAATTTTTTTTTCCCAGTTGACTATCTCTATTACAAATAATTCTAATAAATTTCATAATGATTATTAAAAAATAATTCTCTTTATGCGAATTTATACAAAATTTTATCCTATACCTCCATGTTAAAAACTTAGAAAAAAACGGGATGGCAACGCAAGCTGTGGGACAATTTTTACTAAAAGTTGATAGGCATTAATTTATGTCAATATGTAACTACATACCAATTTGTATGAAATTCTGTGCAGTAGTACCTGAGATACAGTTGCCAAAAAAATTTTGCTACGCACACACACACACACACACACACACACACACAGAGAGACAAACATTTTCTAAAATGGGTCAAATCATATTCTACAGCTCTCAAAACGTGGAAATCCATCAAAAACCCGAGGTCGAAAATTTTTACAAATCCAATACTTTCTTCTATTGAATATAGAAGAAAGTAAAAAAGTTTATACTTTGTGTTACACTATAGATGAATGATCTCAATTTTCTTTTTATTATTCATGTCGGCAACAATTGTCAAACTCATATAAATATTTTGTGAGACGTGTGTCCTAGATGCTAGTATCGCTTAGTGCGATATTACTTGCCGACGATAAATTACAAGATTCGCTTCCCAGTGCTACCATTTTTCACACAGGCGCATGTCGTTATGCGTTCACAGTTCCAGAAACATTCCCTTTCCCATTTCTCTCGCTCCCAATATTCTCTAAAATACGTAAATCCTTCCTAAACACTGTCATTGTCATTTAATTGCACTCCAAAGCCGCGAGACTAGTTTCACTAAGAGCAACGTAACACAAAGTATCGTGCTTTGGCAAGACGTATATATACGCCCGGGTTCAGTTAACGCATCGGCATAGCGAGACGAATTTATACACACGGATCAGTTAAGGGGTTAATATCTAAAACACATACAATACTTTCTTTTAGGGAAAAAAAAATATGCCATGAAAAACACATTTTTTTTTTTAAACTACTCAAACTAAGGATATTAACAAAAAAAGGTGCTTTTGTATTTTGTTTCTTAATTTAAAACTTTTTTAATGCACATAAAATTAAATTCAAATAATTATATTTATACATATCTCAGTCTAAAAGACCATGTACATGCGTCCTTGAATATTTTTGATAAAAAAAAAACATACTTCAAATAATTAGCATTTAAGTATTATCTCACCACTCATAATCTGATGAGACTTAGTGCCAAATACTGTATGAAGATCTTCCTGTTCAAGATTTCATAGTTATTCTTTATTAATTAAAACAAACGTCGCCTTCATTGGATTGCGGATCTCGCAACATGGTTTTACTGGAGGTACACATATCATTTTAGGTAATATGGTGCGTCACTCACACGACTTTCTCTTACTCTGAAATTTAATACTATAAATATAGTTTGGAGATTAAAAGGTAAGATAACGAGAACTGATATGTAAACCTATGTTAAAAAAATTCAAATTAGGCTTCGGAAGAGATGTATACGATAACTAGTTTTCAGTGAGGGGGCTGCCGCTCCCCTCCCCTCCCCCCCCCCCGTTGCATTACTGCACTTACATTCATATAGAGTTTAAATCTGTTATTAAAATTAAAAGTTCACTTAAAATTTTTCAGATAACTTTCACTCGCAACATTCCTGAAACTTATCAGTCTTGATCAAACTTTTTCAGAAACAAACTTATATTAAAATGGAAATACGACTTTTGGATCTCCTGAAATTATTCGTTTTTAAATTACTCTTAAGAGACGCAGACAAAAGAACAAGCGTGTAAAAACTTGACTTCGGTAATCAGGAAGCCTCAAATCGTGTAAATATACAAAAAATAAGCGATTAATATTTAGCTTAAAAACATGCATTATTTACCATATGTCTATGAGGAATTCATTTCAATTCCTGAGCAGCTTTCCTCGAAATGGTAAAATATTATAGTAGAGCACTTCCATTAACAATAAAAAGAAGATTATCATTTAAGCATTTGCAGCCCTGTATATCATTTGAAGATTATGTACAGACCACATGGTGCACCTAAATATAATCCTATAGCAATAATACACGGCATAACCTGAAATACTCTTCCATTAATTTTCAGCTATTGTCGCACTATAATCTAGGTCTTTTGTGTATCCCTGTAAATGAACAGTGAATGATTTCCCTACCATATTCTACGTGAGACATTTTTTTACGGGTATAAAATATATTCGTTTCATTTGGTTTAGTGCAGTTTATAGATGTTAAACTCTACTTACCTGCGATTTCCCCCATAGACGTATTGTATTTGAAATATATTGCGTGTCCCTGTACACGAACCACTTGCTTCATCTCAACGAAAAATTTAGTGTAGCATCACTATATCATGCACATTTAGAATACCAAGTTTGGACTTTCTGCTACTATTTGTCATTGAGATATGCTGATAACAGACAGACATACAGACAGACACACATACAGACACACACGCAGACACATAGACAGACCAACTGCTGAAAACATAATTTTCCGGTTCAGGGGACGTTAAAGCGTGTAAATATAACAAAAACTCACGTTCGAAAATTTGACCCTAAAACAATACTTTCTCTACCTTATGGGTAAGAGAAAGTAAAAATCAGTAGGCAACAAATTTGAATGAACTTGAAGGGAAGATCTTAGTCATCCACCATATTCATCTAGCATTGCTCCATCGGATTACATTTCGATCATTTTAGAATTATATGACAGGGCGAAAAAATACTTTTTTCGAAGCTGTCACCATGGCAGTTGCTGAATACTTTGGGTCCAAGGATGAGAACTTCTACACTTGACAAGCTGCCTGAGAGATGGCAACGAGTGGTTGCAAATAATGTATATTAAACTATTTAATTAATAAACGTTATTAAAACTGATTTAAATGTTTTATTTAAAACACGACAGAACCTTCTCGCCAACCTAATATTTACTTGCAAAATTTGCACAGTTTCAGCGTTTTAATCTGCATTTCGTTAATTCATTGCGTGTCAAACGTATTCCGTGTAGTTTTGACGTTGGATGCGTTAGTAAAAACTGCATTTCTTATAAACTTGTGTTATAATAATAATAATAATCTATATAATATTTCTCTAAGTTCTCTCTCTGGACCAATTTCAATTAATTTTTGTCGAAACGATACGATAGTGGTGAAATTAATAAAATACGCGAGGGTAAAATATAATATTTAATAATCAACAATATTTAAGCACGCAGATTCAGCTCAATGATCTAATACGAAAACATTATGACATTTGTATGATGACATTATTTTATGGAAATTATATATTTAAAATTTATTTCTTCAGAATCTTTGCTAGCGTCATTTAAAACCTAGCAATATTTTAACGATATAAAAAAAAATCTGGTTTGTAACAGCCACACGATTTCCATTACCCAGTACTACACACATTATAAACATTTTATGTACATTTTTGATTTAAATAAGTAACAAAATTGCTCTATCCGTCAAATAAGTTATTTAAAATAATAATTAGAAAAATAATAATATATATATTAATCATTTTCCAGATATGTTACGAAATTCTGAGGAGATATTGTTAGAAAATAGTTTGCATTAATTTTATTATTTGAGTAAAAGTTTTTGGAAACTTTAATTTTATTTTATGTAATTTTAAAAATGTTAATTATAAATATTTTCAGATAAATTTCCTTCTAATAACCACGTAATACATGAAAAGAATAGATTTATATAGCAATTTTCAAGAAAATCGTTAGAGCCGTTTTTGAGATACTAACTTTTATCAAAACTTAACGATTGACCGGAAAACAATAATTACGTACAAAAGGATATTTAAAAGGGAGTTAATATTGCGAGTTTGAAAAAAATCCATACAACCGTTTTTAAAGGAACGCCTTTGCGAGGCCTGAAATTGAGCTATTTATACAGGACGCCTATCAATTTTCCTGAACTAACCAACTATATCATTCGAAAGGACATCTAATAGAGTGTTTATATAGCAAGTTTGAAGAAAATCGTTAGAGCCGTTTTTGAGATACGGACTTACGGTCCCACTTCCGGTTAAACTCAATTATTGACAGGAAAACAATAATTACATACAAAAGCATATTTAAAAGTGAGTTAAAATGGCGAGTTTGAAAAAAATCCGTACAACCGTTTTTAAAGGAACGCCTTTGCGAGGCCTGAAATTGAGCTATTTTTACAGGACGCCTATCAATTTTCCTGAACTAATCAACTATATCATTCGAAAGGACGTCTAATAGAGTGTTTATATAGCAAGTTTGAAGAAAATCGTTAGAGCCGTTTTTGAGATACGGACTTACGGTCCCACTTCCGGTTTTTCAATTTTCACCAAAATTTGGAATTTTCATCTGTACACCAGACGTATTTCAATTCTAAAGTTTCGTAGCTCTATCTTTATTAGTTTCTGAGCTATAATAGCCAGAAGATTCTCCACATACATACATACACACACACACACAAACATACACACTGACCAATTGCCAAAAACCACTTTTTTGGACTCAGGGGACCTTAAAACGTGTAAATCAGGTGAAAACCCGATATCGAATTTTCAGACCGAATACAATACTTCCATTACCTACGGTAGTAGGGTAATAGAAGTAAAAATAGGAATTATTATCATAAATTGACTAAAAAACGCAATCATAAAAAAGTGTAATCAAAATAGTATTTTATATTTATTTTATTTATTTATTTTTATTTTTTTTTTTTGAACAAAATAATTACGCCAAATTAAATAAAATGTCATTGCATTATTGGCGATAAAATTTTAAAAGATGTCATCTCCTCTACTAAAACTGTACTGCCTGCGGAAGTATAAAAACTGAGTCGTCAACCATGAATTTTATTTTGAAACTTTTCTTTGAATGATTCTGGTTTCACTATTGCACAGTATTTATTTGGTTATAATAATAATTTGACTTCTGATAAATTAAAATTTTAATTGGGTTATGTAATTGGTATAATATTTATAAGTTTCAAATTTTAAAGGTAAATAAGAAAAAAAAATAAAGTGCAAAATTTCGCACGGGTTTGCTAGTAATAATAATAATAATGATAATAACCCTCTGTAACTCATGACCTTTAATATTTTTGTGTTTATTTGTTTCGTAATAATTGGAAAAAAATAAAATACACGTGTTTCAGGTTTTTTTTTTATTTCTCATAAATTTCGAAAAAACAAACAAAAACACCTACAGGCAACAAACACTTTTTAGCATAAAATCCTATAAAATACGTGAAATTGGGTCAAAATCAATATTATACAATGAATTTGAAACACTTACCTCTTCACTGTTTCAATATAAAACACAAAACACACGAAAAACTATTTTTTATTATTTTTTGAATCAGAGCCGGTCCGCACTTGTCGTTAGTTACCCACTGTCGAGTAATGAACTTCAACTTACGACATACGGCGCCATCCAGTTGTGTTTCTAGATACTAGATTCTCTAACTGTGAGTGTATACGACAGGCTACAGTGCGTGATTACGTTGTAGAACCGATTCTTTGAATTTGAACCACGATCGAACGGTATGTTGCCTACAGTCTACAGTATGGTACAGAGGGATAATAACAAGAATGAAAGGGAAATTAATGCAGTTCGCAGACTTTAAACGCTTTCAAAATACAGGTACCCGCTTCATTGTTTTACCTCCGTGAATCTTTAAAAAATATCTTTGTTTTAATTAGGAAAGAAGAAAACTCGTAAAAAGACGTTTTTATACAAATTCATTTATTTGAAAAAAAAAAAAAAAAAAAAAAAAAAAAAAAACGTATAATTGAATGATTTTTGTGCAGTTGTCACTTTGCTTTATTAGTATATTGTCTGAAACAGGGCGCGAAATTTCCGCTCGCCAGCTCGCCAATGGCGAGTGGAAATTTTACTGTGGCGAGTAAAATTTCTGTCTAAATGTAGATACAATTCTTACAGTTAACAGCGCTGTCAAAAAAAAAAAAAAAAAGGTTTAAAAACGTAAAATCATGCTAATCTTAGGTAAGGTGACAAGACATCATCTTTTTAAGAGGACAGTCTTCTTTTTCAACGCTATGCCCTCTTAAACGAAAAATAAAACATTACAGGACAAGAAAAACCCTTTTTTTATATGTTTTTCATCCCCTGTCCTCTTTTACAAATGAAAAAGATTTAGTCTTTAATTTCAAAAATTTCACAAAACTGGGAAGCACAATCGGCTGTTGGCTGAATCGAACCGTGAACACTAACTTTTTTCTGCGTTAGGTTCGCAAAAGAACAACTTTATAATAAACTTGCCAAAGCATATTATGGTTTATGTCTATTTAGATTATTCGAATCCCAAAGAAATAAAAGTATTTCCTATATTTGTACGGTTGTTTGATCCAGAACACGGAATCACTCTTGAAATTGTCATGAAATCATTAAAAAGGTGGTGCTCCAGTTGGTACGCGGTGGGTTGACGTGTTTTCTCACTTTGGCCTGAATAATATTCCTCATAAAAATAGGCCCACCAGTGACCGAGAGGTTTTGTCCTCGATGCTGGAGTACGTGCGGTGCTAGGTTCGATCCCCGGTCGCACTCGTTGGCTTAGCCGTTAGGAATTTTCCGTGTTTTTTTCCAAAACTAGCGTAAATATGGACTAGCACCTCTTGGAAAGATCCGCCGTAATACTCTCTTACTCAGGCCTAGAGCCCTAGTGCAGACAATTGGCCTTAATGATAACACTACCAACACCTCACAAAAATATGCAAAAGTTAGTTGAATTCATTTTATGTCCTCCTGGCAAAAACGCCCCCACATAGCGACTGTTTTCTTCAATGAACAAAATGTAGTCATGTGAATAAAATCCCCTTTATATAACTACTTTGAAAACTTATTTAACTACAAAGACTAATTTAGGTTATACTTGTGAAAACTTTTATAAAATGTTGATAAAGAATGACTGTTCGTTAAAACAAATCGTTTCATCTGTCGAATATTAATTTTATTTTTTCATTTTCCAATTTTATTTGATCTTTTATGATTATGACTTTAATAATAAAAAAAATGAAAAAATGTCTACCAACTTTTTTTATGTAACTGCAGAAAGTACCACAAAAAAAAAAACTTTTTGTCTATAGCAGAAATTAATAGGACTTAAAAAAAAAAAATCTATCTGTGACACCTGTAAAAGATTAGGGATTTTTCCTCTCGTATCCGTATATTATTAATTTAAATTAAGGTATACTGATCCAAATTCATCATTTGAGATAAAAATGTTTCCACCACTTGTGTAAAGTAGCTTTTGAATCGGTTTTTATAATCATTTGCATTCAATTTTGTGTCCTTTAAAATGACCTCTTTTTCAAAATTGAATGTCTTCCATTTTCTTATAAAATAAAAGACATTGCGTAATTTCTCCTCCTTTTCCAATAAAAAATTCTAGTCACCTTATACGTAAAAAACAGAGTAAGTTAATCCTATTGTGTGGCGAGTAACTTTTTTTTTTTCAGCGAGTGTAATCAAAGTTGAAATTTCGGGCCCTGGTCTAAAAGCACTAACCCTACAAAAATATACTTTGCTTTGAGTTTAAACAGTAATAAGTCTCAGAAAAGTATTTTTTTTTAACTTTATTTCTAATGATAGAGATGTTAAAAGGTTGTTTTTATGTAGCGATATAAAGCTAGGAGAGATTGCACCGAAGGAGAGATTGCGCACATAGGGAATCGGCGGGAAAGAATAGAGTGGACGAGTTGCAATTTTAGGCGGCTGTACAACATCAATAGTGAAGTGCGGACTTGAATATACGTGTTGATTGCTTCATGAGTTTAAGATAAAAAGGGTTATTTCGTTTCGTTCTCAAAAATTATTGCTTGAGTTTTCTTAACCCTTCCTAAGAATTTCAATGGCAGTAGTATAAAATATTTTTAATTTAAACATTTTTTCATAAGCTACTACCCTAGAGTAACGGTACAAGCACCAAGATTTTCTCTAAAAGCGAATAATTATTTAATAAAACACACACGGTGTGAAATCCGTCTCGAAACGGTTGCACAATAACTTCCCCGTGTACATCAATAAGCGCAATGATCTTGGACAACGAGAGATTCGGTCAGCAAACCAGAAACCATCCTATCTGAAAAGGAAATGTATTAATTTTAAGTTAAACGTTTTATCTAGTAACTTAATGTTATTTTTTGGTTTTGTTCTTTATACTGTTCCTTTAATATTTCTTCTTTAAATAAATTTTTGTAGTCCTTTTCAAATTTCTTTTATTTTTTCTGATTTTTCAATTATTGAATTAAAATATCCACTTTCAATATAAAAATGTTTCTTTACAAATACCTTACAACATTGTCATTTAAGTGCAATTATTATTATTATTAATGTAATTGTGTTTATTAAGCACAATCTCTCCTACCCATGTGCGCGATCATTCCTACCCTATAACGTGAGATTGGGCAAAATAGCTCTCTTGGTTTTATTACAGCTGTTGTTTTAAATTATAACAGAACAACAAAATAGTAATGGAAATGCATTAGAAGAAGGATCAATTTAAAATTACGCACCAATAGTTTAGCAATAAATTAATATTTGGATTTTTTTTATCGTCCTGTTGAACTGTGCGCTAATTCTCCTCTAGCTTTACATTATCATGTAAACTTTGCATACGCACCGTATAATGTACTTAAAAAATTCCCACAAAAATTCAAATTTGCATTTAAAATTTTTTCCTAATATTTACACATGTTAGAACGCAAACGGTCAAGCAGATAAAGTGTCTTTATAGGCATTTTTAAACTCAGAAGTGTAAAAAACAGATTATTATTTAAATATTACGTACACACATGCGATAAAAAAATGAATAAAGTACTTATATTTGTGTATTTTTATACAAATAACTAGTTTTTCTAAGACTTTTTCAAAGATGCTATAGCCAAGATCAATTTTTCTTTTGTAATTCTATAACGAAAACTGAATTTGCCTAAAACAAGAACACAGAAAATTATATTGTATTCAAGACATTGACTATTGAATTCATTCGAAATTTTCTACCTTCAAGAAATCAAATATTAGTTCTAAACGTAATATTAGCCTTTTATAAAAAATTTGTAATCCACGTAATTTATAAGGGAAATGCCTTATTCAATCTTTAAAGCATAGTAACCGAATATTTCTCTGAAAAGAAATTTTGTTTCCTTCAAGCAGTGAAGTTTATTTACTTAGCGTAACTATTACCAGATTTTGGCAAAGTAATTTCTTATACTCTATGTTTTCCTTTTATTCCATGCTACGGATGAATTTTCATGAAAAGACCTGATCATCCCTTTTTTAGTTTCGCTTAATGAAGCCATAAACCTTATTTTACATTTCTTTTGAATCAAAATAAACACTTTTCACTTCACAAGATTTACATTTCGAATAAATTTTATCTTCCAGTTTGCATATTTCCTTTAAATGAAACAATATGTCTTTTAAAATAAATATTGTGATATTTCAGCATGAAGGAGTATTTGAATATATGTTTGGAATTCCATTTCTTTATATAAAAGCAATTCAAAAAGGTAATGTCATTTTCGATAGCGAATTTGTGTTTTTCATTTCAAATCACAATAAGTGATGCATATAAATTGAGAATTAGAAAAGTTTCTTTGTTGGTATCTTTTGCTTCTTTTGCTTCCCCAATATCTGAAATTAAATGCCTTTCATTTTAACTAATCAATCAATCTGTCAATCAATATAATTATAAATACGTGCGTTCATATATATCGGCCAGACAATCTTGTCCTTCTTCTTAACACACTGATACATACTCACATACATTGTCACTTTTTAATGGATATGAATTAATTAACCCTATGTAATAGTAAGCAAGAAGCCACCTGAACAAGGTCAGGTACGACCACTCTAAAATATATGTTCTGGCCCGCGATTTGTTTTGATAAAGAGGATGCCATGTTGTATCAAGATTTAATTAGCTATACAAAGTGCACTACACAAAAGCTATTGAATAAAAACCCCATTTCAACTTTATTATTATTATTATTATTATTATTTTGAGCAATGTTAGAAAAAAAAGAAAAGCCTTTTTTTTTTTTTTTTTTTTTTTTTTTTTTTTTTTTTTAACGACATAAAAGGAAATATATTTTTATGAAATCTGTATCATTAAAAATGAAACCAGTATCAACAAAACTGACGTCATAAATCTTTAATTTTTTTAAAATTTATTTAATCTTAAAATATTAATTTCAATTAGCCAAATAGTCTTTTATATTTAGCATATAATGTAGCACTTATAGTTCTTTTACAAGGACGCACAAAAATTTCGGATAGATTACTTTCCATTAAACAGTATACTACTTAGGGAAAATACTGAAACACCCAGTTATAATTTTCTCTTTTGTTTATTTAATCCTGACATATTATCATCGATGAACACTTCATCTAATTAAGACCTATTCCAAAAACTGAAATAAGTCTTCACTTACTCACGAGCTGTCAATTAAGCCTGAATAAAAATCTGGACTGCATTTTCTTCTATGCTCGTGATTTCTGATCATCCCATGACTAACATTAATGAGGATTGCTCGCCGTTCCTCAAGGAGTTGCATTAGAAATACGTATTCACTGTTCTACGCTTTTTATAAACATTAATTAACTTTTTATTATTTTATTATATCCAATTATATTTTTCAGTTTGTAATCTCATTCACTTCTCTCTTTGATTTCACATTAAGAGGATGCACGATAAGATGCATCCCAAATTAAAAATAAATACTAAGTTAAAATTAAATCTCGAATGATTTATTTCTAATACATATAAAAATACTCATTTAGCATTTAGGGTGGATCATTCAACCTCTTCTGGTATAACGCATTTTAGATAAATGGATCTACAGATCTGAAACCCAACGGATATTCGGATATTACTTTGTTGTGAGACGAGCGCTGAAACTGCTGCATAGAAGGTAAGTGAAGAAATTATTATTATTATAAGTCTTACCTTCCAACAAATATATTTTGAATTTATTTATTTAATTATCTCTATAAGATTTAATTAATAGTAACTTATTCAAACATTTTTTTTTTATCATGATTATGAGACTGACGAAAGTCTCTAACTAAAATAAAACGAATATCCATAGTTTTATATTATAATAAATAAATAGCCAAAATGGCATTAAAAGAAAATATAACAATCGATAAACTTGACGATTCAAATTATACTACTTGGTCATTTAAAGCTGAAATGCTTTTGACCAAAGAAGATTTATTTGAAGTCATAACTTAAGCTCCACCAGAACCACTGACTACTGACTGGTCGAAAAAAAATAACAAGGCAAAAGCTCTGATAAACCTATCAATAACTGATTCCCAAATTCCCCATATTAAGGATTTAACTAGTGCTAGAGAGATTTGGCAGAAATTAAAGAGTATTCACGAACGCCCAAATCTCTCAAACAAACTGTATTTATTAAAAAAATTATACAGTAGCAAATTGTCCGAGGGGGAAAATGTGAACACTCACATCACTAAAATATTGGAACTCAAACAAAAACTGTCTGCAATTGGGGAAATAATCGATGATGCTCACCTGTCCGCACTGCTTTTATGTTCTCTGCCTACCTCTTATGATCCTTTAATTACTGCCTTAGAAGGCAGGGATGAACAAGATCTAAACCCGACTTATATTCAAAATAAAATTATTGATGAATATAATCGAAGATCCTGCAATAAAAAATCAAACTCCCATTCGGAAGATAATGCCACGGCGTACAGGGTTAACAAAAATAAATACAATTTCAAAAAACGCCCTAACAAATTTTGTACATATTGTAATTCAAAAAGTCACAATACCAGTGAATGTTGGTATCAAAAAAATAAAAAACCGAACAACGCGTCAGGAAATTATGATAAGGGTTTCAAAAATAGAAAATTTAATTCCTCATTATGTTTTGAGACCAAATCCCAACGTATAAAAGGGGAACACTCCACCAGAGAGTTGAATAATTCTGATGAAGAGGTCGGGACAACTGTAAACAAAATAAAAAATTTAGCGTTCATTGCCAGTGACGAACACAAATCTAGTTGGATAGTCGACAGTGGCTGTTCAGCACATATCACGAATAATAAGAATCTATTTGAAAAAATTAAAGACACTGGTGTTTCAAACGTAGTTATCGCTAATGCAAATGTCTTAACCTCGCAAGGTTCGGGTGACAAAATAATTAAAACTGAAACTGAAAACGGGGAAGTAAATGAAATAAAGTTATTAGATGTCCTTTTCGTACCAGATATTGAAACAAACTTACTCTCTGTTAGTAAAGCCACTAAAAGTGGTTGCACACTGATCTTCGAGAAAAATAAATGTCAGTTGCAAAAATATGGGAAAACTTTCCTTGAGGGGGAAATAAAAGGAAATCTTTATGAAGTAATACAACCGAAATATGATGCAAATGAACAAGTTAGATTAATATCTAATTGTAATAATAAGAAATGTATTACGTTATGGCACAAACGTCTAGGTCATAGAAATTTCGCAGATATTAAAGAAATCATAGATAAGCAACTAGCTTTAGGACTTGACGTAAATTCTTGTAAACACGATAAAACGTGTGAAACGTGCATAAAAACTAAATTAACAGATATGCCGTATCCTAAGCAATCTAAGTACCGTGCAAATAGAGTACTTGAACTAATTCATACTGATATCTGCGGACCGTTTCAGACACCCTCTATAGGGGGAAAAACCTATTTCCTTACCCTTATTGATGATTATAGCAGGTTTACAATTATTTACCTCTTAACACATAAAAGTGAAGTATTGCAAAAATTAAAAACTTACATAGCGTTAGTCAAGAATAAATTTGGCAGGCTACCTAAAAGAATTAGATCAGATAATGGTAGAGAATATGTAGGCAACGACACAGAGAATTTTCTTGAACAAAACGGAATCAGACATGAACTCACTGTTCCTTATTGTCCACCTCAAAACGGGGTTGCCGAAAGAAAGAATAGAACCCTTGTAGAAATGGCCAAAAGTATGTTATCTGAAGCGAAATTAACTCATAAATTTTGGGGGGAAGCAATCCATACCGCGAACTATTTACTAAACAGGCTCCCCACAAAATCTAATGACAAGACTCCCTATGAGCTTTGGAACAAAGTTAAACCTAACCTCTCGCATTTGAGAGTATTCGGATCTAAAGCTTTCGCTTATATTGATAAACATAATAGAAAAAAACTTGATAACAAGGCCCAAGAGGGAATCTTTGTTGGCTATGATTACCGATCCAAAGGATATCGAATTTCTACAGGGGGAAAAAATATCATTATCGCGCGAACAGTAAAGTTTTTAGAAAATCAAAATTGTGAACATTCATCGCAAAAGGAACCGACTAATGATAATAATCAAACGCAGACTGTAAATATTGAATTTAATGATAACTCTGAGCAAACACAGAACGATTCTGAGCAAACACATGATTCAGAAATTCAGCTCAGAAGATCATCGAGATCTAACCTAGGTGTTCCTCCGGACCGTTTAATCTATTTAGCTAAACATGGTTTAGTACATTAACCAAAAAGTTGGTCCGAGATACAAAATATGACACATCCTGTTGAAAAGAATAACTGGATTAAAGCCGCGGAAGATGAAATACGGTCGTTAAACGAGCATAACACATGGACCTTAGTCGATCCTCCACTAGGGAAAAAAGTTATCGGTTCTAAATGGACTTTCAAAACTAAATACGATGATACGGGTAAACTACAAAAATACAAAGCACATTTAGTCGCCCAAGGTTTTCTCCAAAAGTTAGGAGAAGATTACGATGAAACTTTTGCACCAGTAGTTTCGTACACAACAATCAGAGCTTTTCTAAATTCCGCAGCTCATCACAAACTGAATGTAAAACATATAGATATTAAGACCGCGTTCTTATATGGAAATTTAGATGAGGATATCTATATGCGACAACCTGAAGGGTTCATAGATAAGGGCAATGAAAACAAAGTATGTAAATTAAATAAGTCCATCTATGGATTGAAACAGGCCGCGAGAGCCTGGCACATGAGAATAGGAGATTTTCTAAAAACCTTAAATTATAAAGAAAGCTCAGCAGACTCGTGTTTATACATTCATAATGATCCAAACATAACTTCATTCATTATCGTGTATGTCGACGACATTTTAGTCGCCGGAGACGAAAACCAAATAAACAAAATCACAAAGGAATTAAACAAACAATTTGAAATAAAAGATTTAGGAGAAGTAAGCTTTTATCTAGGTATGCAAATAACTAGAAATAAACAAGGTGATTTTGTAATAAACCAAAAATTAAAAATAGCAGAGTTAGTAAAAAAATTAAATCTTGAGTGCTCCAAACCTACAAACATTCCAATGGAGCCTAACTATTGGATCTGCAGATCAGGAGCCTCAACGTCCTATTTGCATCAGACATTTTTCAATATGTCATTTTTATTTATTCCTTATTATATAATAGTATATATTGATTCGATCGACTTATTACCATTATAAGATACATTCATGAGGGGGGCTGCCGTCCCCCCTCAACACCCCGCAGTATATCTCTCTTTGTATACCTATTTGTATATCATATAAAGTGTTACTGAATTGTAAATAATTGCATTTATTTTTGTATAAATTTTTTCAAAGAGGCTTAGTAAGTCGATAAAATGCCAATTTTGTGCATTTCCAGTCGTTTTAGCGTTAAAATAGCCTAATTTTACTTTAAAAACGCATTAAAAAGCACCATATAAGGAAAGAAATGGATTTGGCGCCAAATTTGGCGACTGTTTCCCTTCTTGGCGATTTTTTTGGCGACCTTGGCGAGAAAATCCTTATTATGGATATACCAAATATGGAAGCTCTAATCTCATTGGCTGATGAGATACGATAATTTTCCAGAACAGTCTGTGTACGATAGAATAGTATAAAAGGAGCATTATTTTCGCCAAGGCGGTCAGCCTCAGATCTGTGTCAGTTTCGTCAAATGCTTGCTTTTCTTTGAGCCACTTTGAATGAGACTTGCTTTATGTGTTATTGCTAAACAGTGTGTACTGTTGTTTTGCTGTTAACGGTTGTTGTTTAAGCTATGTTTACTGGTTGAATTGAAGCTGGTACTTGGTTTATAGACCTGTATTTTTCTGAAACTTTCTGTGAATAAATCACTGAATTTTTGCAAATTTCGCCTTTCATTTTCGGACAACTTACGAACCCCCAAGTACGCAACAATATGTATTCTTAATAAACGACGGTCTTGTATTATTTCCCTGAAATTCATAAATACCAAATTTCATACAAAAAAAATTACATAGCATATCGGAAATATTTTGCGTAACCTTTAGACTAATTATCAATTCTATGCCCACAATTTTCAACAGGAAAACATGCTTTTAAAATTCTAATAAAATTTCATTATATTTGATGGGGTGTAACCATGTTAAAATACACTTTTTACAAATACCCACTATAGACCGTAATAGTTCGAAATTCCTTTATGATCCCGGAAAAGTAGCCACAGTCATTATAAAGGCAATTAATAAGAATAAACCTAATTAATTATGACTAATTACTTTTTCAAACTAATTTGACATCATTTGTATGATTACAGTACATACTCGGAATTATTTTGTGTGATCCCATAAATTATTTAGTCTATACATAACCTTTTTTAAGAGAAAACATGATTTTAAGCATCTTTATAATGTATGTTAACTTTATTAAGTTCAATTCAGCATAAACCCATTAAAGTGCGCGCTTAAATTAAAAATTTGTCCATAGGCTCCAATGTTACGAAATTCTTTCGTGTGTCTTTGTAAACGAACCATAAACATTGTATACACCAGTAAAAAATTTCAGCTTATTTTGCGTTTAAAATTAATAATTGTTACAAATTTAACATCGTTTGGATGACTAAGTGACATTGTCAGAACACTTTTGTAAGGTCCTGTACATTAATTAGAAAGCTTAAGAGCACATATTTCCTTCAAACAACATAAGTTTAAGCATCTTACTCACGTACTCTAGTTTCATTTTCTTCATTGCAAAGTAATGATATTAAAATGCGTTTAAACGAAATTCACCCCATGCGCCGTAATGTTAAGAATTTTGGCGTGTCCCTGTAACAGTTTATAAAAAATACAGCAATAAAAATTATACAGCTACTTATAGGCAAAGCTGGAACGTGTGCGCCAATTTGCAAGTCAATCGAAGGATTTTTGCGGCCGCTATTGCTGTACATACAAATTCTTCCCATAGGCCGTAAGGATAAGAAAAATTTTGGCGTGTCCCTGTACACGAACAACAAATGGAATACACACCTAACACAATACAGCTAATTCCGTTGGGCTCATGAATATGTGTACAAAATTGCAAGTCAATAGCGTTATTTTTGGGGCCGCTATCGCGGTACATACAAATTCTTCCCATGACCGTAATGATAAAAAAAACTTTGGCGTGTCCCTGTACACGAACTACAAATGGAATGCACACCCAAAACTATACAGCTAATTTCGTGGGGATCATGAACATGTGTACAAAATTTCAAGTCAATAGCGTGATTTTTGCGGCCGCTGTCGCACGACAGACAGACAGACAGACGGACGGACAGACGGAACCCAAAATCCTTTTGAGTCTCAACAGAGGGCCTCCATTGACGTTTCGGCAAAAATTGGAAGTCAATAGCTTGATTTTTGCGGTGGCTATCGCGGTACATACAGATTCTTCCCATAGGCCGTAATGATAGAAAATCTTTGGCGTGTCCCTGTACATGAACTACAAATGGAATACACACCTAAAACTATACAGCTGATTCCGTTGGGCTCATGAGCATGTGTACCAAATTACAAGTCAATAGCGTGATTTTTGTGGCCGCTATCGCGGTACATACAAATTCCTCCCATAGGCCGTAATGATAAGAAAAACTTTGGCGTGTCCCTGTACACGAATTACAAATGGGATGCACACCCAAAACTATACAGCTGATTTCGTGGGGCACATGAACACGTGTACCAAATTGCAAGTCAATAGCGTGATTTTTGTGGCCGCTATCGCGATACATACAAACTCCTCCCATAGGCCGTAATGATAAGAAAAACTTTGGCGTGTCCCTGTACACGAATTACAAATGGAATACATACCGAAAACTATACAGCTGATTTCGTGGGGCTCATGAACATGTGTACCAAATTTCAAGTCAATAGCGCTATTTTTGCGGCCGCTATCGCGCGACAGACAGACAGACAGACAGACACAGCCCAAAACCGTTTTGAGTCTCAACAGAGGGCCTCCACTGACGTTTCGGCAATTATCTCAAATTTGATGATAACGATAATCTGCTAGAAAATAACATTAAATATCAACAAGTAATTGGAAGTTTATTATATTTGGGTACAGTTAGTCGGCCAGATATTTTGGCAGCTGTAAATATTTTAAGCAGGAGAAATTCGAATCCACGGAAAAAAATTGGGAAGCAGCTAAAAGGGTTGTGTGTTACCTAAACACCACAAAAGACTTAAACTTCATAATTAGCGCAAACCAAGACACCCAACTAACAGCTTTCGCTGATGCCGATTGGGCAGGCGATAAAACAAATAGGAAGTCAACTTCGGGAAATATTTTCATGCTAGGAAATAATCCCATTCTATGGACAACTAAAAAGCAAACTTCCGTGGCACTGTCTTCTGCAGAAGCGGAGTTCATTTCTGCAACTAATGCTGCTAAGGAAATACTTGGTTAATCAAATTATTAAGTGATCTGAATCTACAGCAAGATACACCCATCACACTATTCGAAGATAACATCAGTTGCATTAAGTCAATAAATTGTGAATAGTCTGCCAAGTTGAAACATATCGACATTAAGTATAATTATTTAAAGGACTTGAAAGAGAAAGAAATACTTGATATGCAATATTGCCCAAGTGAAAAAATGATCGCCGACGTCCTAACCAAGCCTCTAGCAAAACCCATTTTTGAAATTCACCGAAGGAAATTGAACTTAACCACAGAGGTTTAAGAAGTGTATCCCGATGAAGGGGGAAATGACATATTATCATCGATGAACACTTCATCTAATTAAGACCTATTCCAAAAACTGAAATAAGTCTTCACTTACTCACGAGCTGTCAATTAAGCCTGAATAAAAATCTGGACTGCATTTTCTTCTATGCTCGTGATTTCTGATCATCCCATGACTAACATTAATGAGGATTGCTCGCCGTTCCTCAAGGAGTTGCATTAGAAATACGTATTGACTGTTCTACGCTTTTTATAAACATTAACTTTTTATTATTTTATTATATCTAATTATATTTTTCAGTTTGTAATCTCCTTCACTTCTCTCTTTGATTTCACATTAAGAGGATGCACGATAAGATGCATCCCAAATTAAAAATAAATACTAAGTTAAAATTAAATCTCGAATGATTTATTTCTAATACATATAAAAATACTCGTTTAGCATTTAGGGTGGATCATTCAACCTCTTCTGGTATAACGCATTTTAGATAAATGGATCTACAGATCTGAAACCCAACGGATATTCGGATATTACTTTGTTGTGAGACGAGCGCTGAAACTGCTGCATAGAAGGTAAGTGAAGAAATTATTATTATTATAAGTCTTACCTTCCAACAAATATATTTTGAATTTATTTATTTAATTATCTCTATAAGATTTAATTAATAGTAACTTATTCAAACATTTTTTTTTATCAAATCCCTTCTCTTACTTTAATTTATTTAAAAAACCATTAGTTGCTTAATGTTTAGAAAGTCTAGGGGAGTCATTCCATGTTTATTTTTCTTCCGAAAAGTAATTTCCGTCCGAAAAGTAATGTGCCGTCCGAAAAGTAATGTGGCCACAGCTTTGGTATAGGACCACCTTGGCGACTTTTTATTTTTTGCCATGTTGGTAAGGAATAATTGCTATCCCAATTGTGTAAATAAAGCTTCAATCACAACAGAGTCGTCATGAAACATCTGTCGCGGTTCTATTGATATTTCTTTTGATGTGGCTTTCTTTCCATTAGCTTGTAGCCTGGTGTTTGATCATTGTAATGAGTTATTATTATCATTATTATATACATACATATGCGTTAACATATATACCTGTTGGATACCAGATTCAGTACACCATATTATTTCTACAAGATGCATTTTTTAAAACGTATATTAATACTTGAACACAGCATGAAACTTAACTGTAAGTAAACATATATATGGGAATTCATTTCCCAGCCATCTCTGTTATATGACGTCACTATGACATAATCACTCATTACTTATTATGTTAGAACTCCTACATTGATAGGCTGACGCATCCGCCATTTTCTAGCCCACAAGACCGGCTGTCGATTTATTAGTGGTGATTTTTCGGCAATAAATTGCACGAATAACTCCAGAAAAAGGCACCGCCTGTTTATATTTTCTTCTAATACAGAAAGTAGGAAAAAGTGGATTATAAATTGCAGATGTAACTCGTGGATACCCGGAGCCGGAGCACAACTTTGTAGCGCAAGATTTCCCTTATTTTCAACTTATTTCATTTTATTTTCAAAGTTCTTTGCCAAATTTAATATGAATGTACTGTTTTTTTTTTTTTTTTTTTTTTTTTTTTTGGTGTTGTTGTTTAAGTTATTGTTTTTAAATTCTTTTAAAATTAACTTTAAAATTAAATTTTTTTAACGTGGAGGGTTACAGTTTTGAGAATGTTGGCGATGTTCTTAAAATTGCCAACTTGTTTTTTTCGTGATAAGAAGTTCTAGCTCACATGATCTGTAAAGAATCATAGCCTCCTTAACTAGATGCCTGTCGCGTAGCTCGAAAACTAGGCAACAGTTGAAGCGGTAGACAGCGCCACCTGGTAAAGATTGCACGGCTTTTTTATTCAACAGCCACCAAAAAATTTTAAAAGTGGGATATGATATACATAAAAGGCGAATAGAATCGAAGAAACGTCAATTTCATATATCATTTATCACTTCTTTAAATTATTGCTGACAGTTGAATAAAAAAGTCCCATAATCTGTACCAGGTGGCGCTGTCTACCGCTTCAACTGTTGCCTAGTTTCCGAGCTACGCGACAGGCATCTAGTTAAGGAGGCTATGGTAGAAGTTTAAAGGCGATAACAGCGCTAATCAGGTAACCTAGCTTTTTCTACCGCCAATGTTTTCCCAGATGGGCTAGAAAATGGCGGACACTGCGTCAGCTCGTATCATATAGGAGCCTTATATTATGTCATCCTTTCCTTTGTAGCTGCGCGTGCATCTCATTCTGTTCAGTTGACACTATAGCTGTGAAGGAGGAAATACGTTCCTTTCTTCTCCTTAGAACTAATGTTTTGTTTTTAATTCTTACGTCCCTTGTCCCTTTTTATGTTTAATAAATGTTGTGATATTTCCCATGGCTTGCAGTCTCTTTCCCATAAACATTATTCACAGTCACAAATGCGTGTTATCGACAGTGAATGGTACAACTAACATTATTGGTTCGTTTACAGGATTACAGAAAAATGTTCTTTTTTTCAAAAAAAATTGTTGGGTGAATATTTTTAGCTCCATTATGCGTTTTTTTTTTTTTTTTTTTTTTTTTTTTTTTACACTTTTCAGAAATTATTTTGTATTTTGTATTCGTAATATAACGTATAATGTAAATTTAGTTTGAAAGTGTTTCGTAATCTAAGAGAAACGTGATTTTACTTTCTTGTTTTACTTGGTTTTGTACACGAATTAAGAACGAGATGTTAACAACATTGATATATATATCTTTTGAATAAATTACTTTCAAAATATTTTTTTTCCTCTGGAATAGCTAAAAAAATATTGTATGTTCGATCGACTCTGTTTAAAATTTAACTGCAATAAAATAGTAAAGATTCGTGAGATTCCGAAATATTGTATAAATATATTCTGTTGATCTTTGTCAAATTTGGTACCAGTCCGAAGGGAACATTATATTTTAAAATATCATAAATATCAAAATGTGCAAATGAAGAACTTTTTCCCTGGTGAAAGCTATAAATTATCCTGGTCTTTGCAAGTAATTTATAGTTACGGAAAATGTGGGGAAGTCCATAAATCTAACAATTTTTTTTTTCTGTTAGAGCAGACGGTTTCTAACAAAGTTTATGAAATGCTTAATGTATATATCATTATGCCACTATAAATTATTCAGAATTTAAATAGCGATAAATTTAATATTAAAATATTTTAGGTGTATGGCTAAGTTACAGCATGCTGTAAGTAAAGATATATAAGATACAGGTTTTTGATTTATTGTGATATCAAGATTTTTTTTCTTTTTCGAATTATTATATCATATACAAGTACTAACAATTATTTTTGATAATTTAATCGTTAATCATGATGTTTTTAATCGATTGGGGTGCTCAGCCGCTTTTATAGGGTATAATAATTTCCCCTTTAGAATAAATTTATATGTAAAAAAAACTTGACTGGCACTAGGATTTATCATTTACATGAAAACTGTGAAGTGACATTCCGACGTTTTAGTAGTTACCAGGCATTGAAAGAAAGTTAAATTACTGCATATATGAGTAAATAAACACAAGAAAACTAGTTTGCATAAATGAAGTCTACTAAGTTCCCCATCATATATTGGTTCTAATAAATTCCTATTACAGGTCAGTATACTCATGTTAAGAGAAATGAATTTGGACGATCGCTTGACACAGTGACAGACTTAAATGTCCCACCTAATAGGCTACCCGTCGTTTTGTTCGATACATCTACCTTATCTTAATTTGTTAATTAATTTTTCTGCGGTTAATTTCATATTTTAGTTTTCATGCACTTCTATACTCTTTCCAATATAATGATCCCAATACAACAAATTTATAAGAAATATTATTTTATTCTCCTATGTTAAAGAACACTTAAATTTCGTGTAATTTACGAAATTTTAAAATTGAAATATTTGTAGTCAATTATGTTCAAGTCAGTATCATAAATGATTTTTTCAAAGTTGACACACATCATTGCGATATAAAAATCCCTGAAAATGAACGTTTATACGAAATATTCCCCCAGTCTGCCATGTTAAGAAATTCATAAATTTCAAATAACTTACGAGGTTTTCAAAGTTAATTTTCCACAGTTAATTATGCTAAAGCAAGCTTTGTAACTGATATTTTAACACTGGTCTGACTCCCTTACAGTAAAAATATTCCTTTTAGCGCACATTTAAGCGAAATTTTGCCACTTTCTCTACTTTAAGAAAATCGTAAATTTCGAGTAAATTACGAATTTTTTAAATTAGAATTTAGAGTTCTTACCAGTGTCATAAGTAATATATTAAAGCTGGACCGACTTATCTGCGACCATTTGTTCTTGCATATCATGTACACAGACCAGCAAACTAATAGATTAACACACTAAGATCTTCATACGATTTTTTTATATTCGGATTACCCATACCTGTGGTATCATGGGTAACTTATATTTTAATAGGGTATTGGTATATTTCACAAATCCCGTATACCGTATAGTTTGTGAGGTTGCAAGTAGTTTTCGTAGAAAGTTCGCAGATCGAGAGTTACGAAATTGTCGAAACCAGCGTGTATTTTTTACTCTGGTTTTTAAAGTACTCTATTGCTCGCAGTTACGCGTTTAACACTTAAATGCCGAGTGTTGCCTTTCGGTAACACACCCAATTTTGTCTTCTAAAGTATAATTTGAATAATATTGAAGCTCTAATGCCTCATGTTTGCCGACTGGCAACAAATTGCTTTTTAGCTGTAAGCCACAGTTAAAATAAAGAATGATTTTTTAAAGTATTTTTCACATTGCCCAGTCCAGCGTAGAAGAGCGGGTTCGATTCCCCAGTTGGCCCTGGGTGTTTTTTCATTTCTTCGTATTGTAATTCTGTCATGTGCTATCTGTAATTATCTGACGAAGATTTACAAGCGGACTACGAGGCAAGCATACAAATCTGATGTATATGTTATCAATAAACAAATAAACATTGCCCATTGCGTAGCACTAGTGTGACGTAAAACCCAAGCAACCAACCAAAGTATTTTTCCCGTGATTTATTTGTAGGATCAAAATTATGATGACATGACTCCGGACCACCTCTAGGAGAGAGTCCCAGACCGTTGCCAATTGCCCATTGCGCAGCACTAGTGCGACGTAAAACCCAATCAACCAGCCAACTCGTGATTTATTTAAGAGAGGAAAGAATGGAACATTTTTACACTGTAAAAAAATAACTATTACCAGCTGCAATCTGTGATTTATTTTATCCAATCACAGAGAATTTCTTGCAAGAAATTCTCTGTGATTGGATAAAATAAATCACAGATTGCAGCTGGTAATAGTTATTTTTTTACAGTGTAAATTGATTTAAAAAATAACCAGGCATTTAAGGGTTAAAAGTACAGTTTGAAAATTTGCAAATTTACAAAATAAACCAGTTTCGGAGTAAGTTTGCTGAGAACGCAGTTGAATGAAAAATGCAAGTCATTTAACGTATTAAACACACTGCAAATAAAAGGGTCTTAAAGTAAGACATAAAAACAACTGAAATGACATTTAAGACACATAAATGTCTTAAAACATACATTAGACGTTATAGACATTTTAATTTAAGACAGAAAGATGTCTGAAATACCAATTTAGACACAAAAATGTCTGAAACACGTAAATACGCGAATTTTAAGACAGCAAAACGCGTTTGAATTTTCAGACACTTTAGAAATTCAGACACTTGCAAAACTTAGAAATTTTTTCATATGAAATCTACTTAAGAAAATAGGCTTATCCTACTTCTTTCTACATTAAATAAATATATTATTATTTTATATAATAAGCAGTTAAGCTACTTAAACTATGGTAGATTTATAAAATTAAATTTTCATGGAATAATACACTAGAGATATGAATGATATTTGCATAGTATTATCTTTAACGTAATTCATAAACAATATACTTACATATAAATCTTATTTCGTTAAAAAAAAAAAAAAAAAAAATGTCTCTAAAGCTTTCCTATATTAAAAGAAAAAGTGTGAAGGCGGACGTAGCAAGTATGAGAAAGCGAATTTATAAGTGAATAATCATGAATAATTTGTGCATAACTTTTTTTCTTTCTTTCTTTTTATTATTATTCATTTAATTTTTTTTTCACATATTTACCTGCATCTAAATGTAAAACAACAAATTTTCTTGTATTCATGATTATAATTTGTTTTTATTTAAATATCACTTTAAGGAAAGAAATCGTTACCATCGAGGGCTGCAACCTTCACATATTTGTTATGCAATATGAAAAAATTCTATACCTCTAGATATGAAATTTAAGATAATAATAATTATTAACTTTAAGATCAATACTATTAATAGTTTTATAGCAAACAATCAGAAATAAAACATAACACTGCGATTTGTTTCGCGAATACTGAAGTATATTTTACCAAAAAAAACTCATTACTGTGCATTCGACGGTGGCGTGATTGGTAAATGCTTGAGTTTGACCGTGCTTAGCTCGAGGTTTCGGTTTCCACGGACAGTATATGAGTTCGAATCCCGTACCGGGTAATGATATTATTATTATTTTTTTTAAATAAAAATATTTCATTAATGCTCTAAACAATTCTGAAATCTATTTTTAACAGAAAAACATACTCGTGCACCATATTTATTTATTTATTTATTTATTAAAAAGCCTTAAAAACGAAACGGGTTTTTAAGCCTAACATGGCGGTGTTTTTAAGCCTAAAACATGGCGGCGTTTTAAGACATTGCAATGTCTTAATTTCAGATGCAAAAAGGTGTCTTAAAAAGTAAGACATTTTTTTTTCGCTTAAAAAATGACCATCCATTTAAGACACTTTTGTAACTTAATTTAAGACATTTGCGTTTACAGTGCAAATGTTAAAATCGTGCATGGTGTGAATATTGGGTTTAGCTTTAGTTCTGACTTAGTTCAGCTTGAGTGTTATTCAGTTATTAGTGAGCAATCAAGTACGACGACTGCACTTTGAGGGTTTTTCTGCTCGTGATAATGTTTGGAGTTAAATCATCTAAAGTATAATATTGCGGAGCATAACGAAGTTTGATGCTTGCTACATCGTTTCCTAGAGATGGGTAATATTAGTTTAATTAGTATTTTTCTGATTAAATTAAAATGTAGGTCAGTGACTTTTTTTTTGTAATCTTTATGGGTTTGAGATCATTTATCGTTTCTATTTAAGTAAAGAATATGGGATATTTATACTTCATAGGTTGGCTAGGTAATGTAGTCTCATTTCTTCCCTCAACTAAGAATTTCAACTAAAGTTTTTTGTTAAAATTTAGAAACTGTTTTTTTTTTTTTTTTTTTTTTTTTGTTTTTTGTCCTATTGACTTATACTACAACAGGTAGGAAGAGGTTTATGGAAGGCGCAGCTTGTAAAAAATTTTTCCTCAATGTTTAAAACACTTTAGGGAGTTTTAAATAGAATATCTCTTTCAATACGCTGAAAATTGTAGTATGACGTTTTTATAGAAATAAAAGGCAATAGAAATTAGTGTGAGTGCAACAGCAAAATATTCTTTTAACAAAATATTCATTAGCAATCATGCTGGCTCAAACATATATTTAATACATCGCTTCAGAGTCTAGTAAGTATGTATACCGGCAACCTCCATTGAAAATATCTTGTCCCGGCGTAAGGATCAGGAGATCTTTGAAACCACCGTACACAACCGGCATATCTGTTGATTATTTTGTTGATTTTTCTCTTTACAGGTACTACTTTTTGTATGGCATTGTGTGCAAAACGATATCATGATTTTGAAAAAAAAAAAAAAAAAAATTAACAAATTCACAGCCTCTCTTTAAAAGTGAATGTTGAATAACAAAGAAGTTAAATTTCCATATTTCAGGATATATTAGTAGATAAAGTACAGAGTTAATCAAATTTTTATTAAAAACTCCGTAACTTAAAATATGTGACCATAGCATTTGACGTTGAAATGAGCTGTCGAGTGGAATTGTTCACATTTTTTCCAATTTATTTTCGGTATTATGTTAAATGTACAGTCGGGGAAAAAAAAACGCAGCACTTGATAGTATTTCGTTATTAATTGACGCAGAAAAATTTAATAGACACCATTCAACAGGAAATGAAATGCACTTTCTGAAAATGTCGTCGAATTTTGAATTAGGGATCATCTACATATTAAAATGAGCGCCAACTTTGATTTTTTTCAATAGTAACACCCAGTTTTGACTTCATATTCAAATTTCTGAGAGTCTGGCAGTGCGGAAAAGTATACTATTTGTATACTTTATCTTTAGTATTCATAGAGTTATGATCAAAAATGTGTTAGGGGGCTATCTCTAAATATAGAAACATAAAATTAAGATCCTACAAGAACTAAACAAAATTATACTGTTTTACACCGGAAATACTTCAAGAAAAAAAGAGTTATAAAAAGAAATAAAAATATTAACACCTTTGCAGTATCTTAATTATCATGAATTTAGTTTTTTGGATATGTATATACTTTAGTACTTATTTTAGATAATTTTAGGTATATTTAAATACATTACACTTGCGATTGGTCAGACAATACTTTTTATTAAAGTGCAATATTTTTCAATTAAAAAGTATCTATCATGGATATACTGATCACCAATAAAGCTTAAATTTTCTTTCGTACGTGTAACATAATATACAAACTGAAAATAATATAGCTATATATATATATATATATATACAACAACGCATAAACCAAATCTTTTCGGATAAATTATTGTAAGGTTTCATAAAGTAAATATTAAACAATTTTAATAGCACTTACCAGTTTTGGGTCAGTTGAACTCTTTGGAACTGTACGATTTGTTTTATAATTTCTATGAAAATATAATTTCTTAATTAACGCTTTCGCGACTGCTGACGTAGAATCTCATCATTTGAAAATCTGTAACAATGCCAGTGGGCGTTTCTTTCATAATTCGTGTGTTACTTATTTCTTAAGCATGTACCCATTGTTCATATTTTTGCAATAAAATATACTATGGATAGAAATATATTAATTAGAATGAATATAGTTATAATGTATATCCATCTGTAATATAATTGTGGTACAGAAAATTTGTTTTGAAATATTTTATTTTGAGAGTATTTCAAACAGTAAACCGCGCCTATTTAGTTAATTTTTTTCTTCTAGTGTTCGTTTAAAGGATTCTAAATTTATCACCAGTAATCGATGAAGTAAATACCACTTGTGTATATTTTTGTCAATGTAAAATAAGGGGTTTAACACGAATACTCAAAGTTACATTCACTTTTCGTTTCTGTATTGTTTTGTTTAGAAGAACGATAAAAGGCGGGGCTTTAGAAAACAGGAATTCTTGATACTAACACAAATGTCTAAAAATCAACATTTTTGTTTCATTTCTTTGCATTTGACGTTGTTGTTATATAATTTGACCCTTAAATAAAAAATAAAAATATTTTGTTCAATTTTCTCCGTTATTTTTTAATATTTGCTTTGTTATCTCATTCAAAAATTTTTAAGAGATGGCCCCCTAAACCACTCCAAAAGAAAGATTTATTTATATCTCTAAAACTAATAACTGGAATGAGCTGTAAATTTGCACACCCATATTTTTCAGCATTAGGATTCATTTTATGTAAAAATTAATATAGGTCATAATTCATAATTTTTATGAATATGAATTTTTTAATATTTTTCAGAATTAAAAATATTTTTCAGAATAAAAATTAATGATGGATTATGTTTGGGTTTCTTCACTGTATCTCGTAAAAAAAGAATTATATCGATCAAGTTATTTTTTGTGAAGATATTAATAAAAGTTTGAAATATGAATTTTAGCACCTTCAAACTGTGAACGCTTATAACTCTGTGAAAAAATAAGCAAAATATACAACCAATATACTTTTTCGCATTGTCGCGATCCCAGGAATTCAAATATAAAATAAAAATGGGGCATTACCATTGAAAAAAAAGTTGGTGCGCGTTTTAATATGTAGACGGCCCCCAATTCAAAATTTCCGTTCATTTTCTGAATCTACTTTCAATTCCCCGTCGAATGATACATATTACATTTTTGTGCATTGAATAGCAACGGAGTTACATCGAGTGCTGCGTTTTTTTTTTCCCCGACTGTACATTTTTTTTTCTCTCTCTCTAAAACGAATATATTCGTTAACATCATTTTTCTTTTTAATACTGATAATTTTTAAATATGAATAAGTAATGATATAGTTTTAATAATTTTAACGTTATTTACCAAACAATTATATGAATTTATATTTCATATATAGCTTGTAAGGTTTTTGTCGTCTAGTTGCAAAACTGGCGAACTCATTGAAATTGAAAAATGCATTTTTTCATTTAAGTTCTAAATAAACGTTTCCAGCATCTGAAAACAAGAAATCATGCCAAAGACGATCAAATCTCTGTGTTATATGCTTTGAAAATCACGATGTGCTGCAAAACCGGTTAAATCCTAAGGCTGGTGAGTTTCAAAACTTCCATATTCGCTAGATCGTGCTTCTGCTTCACCCCACTATAGCAGCCTACTTGTTGATTAGGTTAGTGTTATCCTGCTTTCTCTCGTTTTTGACTGCTCTTTCTGTACACACAAAATTTCTAATAATTGAATTTCTTGTTTTCTGCTACTACATAGAAATTTGTTGAGGAAGTATCTTCTAATCAATCAAGGAGGAGTAAAAAATACCCTACGACGTGTAAAAGGAAAAAAAAAAAGTTCAAAGGTAATATATTATCACTTTCTAATAACACAATATTTATTGATAACATGCATCATAGCAAATTATGATTTATTAATCGTCATGATGGTTCAATCATGATATATTACTAATTTAATAACATACCTATAATGATTCAGTTGGTAATAACGACGTGTTTATGTAAGTTTGTTTACAATTCGAATGGTTTCACACTGTATTAAATAACTAGTGATTCGTGAATTTGGGACAGTTTGTGATAAATTTTCATATTTTTCTGTACTTATTTTTTATTATGTTATTATTACTGTTATTTTTTAATCAGATTTTTATGTTTTTATAAATCTTTTTTTTTTTTTTTTTTTTTTTAATCAGATGGACAGAAATTAGTTATTTTTTAATAAAATATAATTAAACAAAGCATTTTGTGTTTCTGCAACACTAAAAATTCAATATTCGCATTAAATTTTGCGAAAATCAATAGCTATTTTATTGTAAAACCGGTCTACTGTATTTCCTGTACTAATTAGGCTTAATGTTAAAAAACGTAACCATAGAGCAATAACCCCAATTCCACCCCCTCCATGATAATTTAACATGTTCTTGTAAGATAAAGTGAAAAGTACCAAACATAAAAAGACATATTTTCAAATACACTAACAGACCAACGAAAATAAATCATAATTTTTTTTCATTCTGTTGGCAAGTATTAAAAACCAAAAATCGTTTTAAAAATCTTAGTAATTTTATTTATTTTGTCGACAAATGTTAGTATTATTTTTAATGACAATATCCATATTTGTTTTTATTTATTTATTTATTTATTTTATTATTATTATTATTATTATTATTATTATTATTGAATAATAGATTTTTCAATATACATGATGTACTTAATTCAATCGTTCTATATCATCAATATAACAATGTTAAGGGAGTTGAAATTAATTATTTTTATTTCACAACTTATCGTTTGTTAAATCATGTTGTGACAAGAAATTTATCATTTTATGCATGTGTTTTTTGAAGATTAAAAAGAAACTTTGGGGTTGAAAAAGCATCTTTCATGAGAAAGAAAATTCTATATTATTTTAAATCCTATATAAATACATATCCTATATTATATATTATTTTAAATCTAGTTATTTCACCATGCATTAAACTGAATGTATATATGTATTTAGTTTTTATATCTGAATTATACAGCATATGATAAAAATAAGTGCGAAATATGATATTTTCATGATATATTTTGCATGCAACTGAGTTAACGTGTTCACGATAAAAATAACGATTTCTTGCTTTTAAAATGAATGTAGGTGGTGAATAAAAAGGTGATACAAAATTTTAAAAGGAGATGGTGAAAAGGAATGAACAGGAAGCTTTATGGTTAACTGGTTGGTTAATTATGGCTAACTGGTTATTCAGGAAAATGAATACCTAAGGATATTGATTTGAATTTTAAAATTTTGTAGTAAATATTATTTGAATGGTATTATTTTAAAACTACTATCTAGTTTTGCATTAGCGTTATGTATATTGTTAATTTTTTTTATCCAGCATTTTGATAGTTTTCTTCACCACTTGTCCCCTTAAAATAGATCGTTTTGGGAAAAGCTGCGGAATAATGGAAAAGATTTATGTCATAACATGAACGCGGGTACAAGCTCGTATCCCAAATGTTGCTGAAACATGCTTAATTAATCAAATGACTTATACTAGGCTTCCTATTGGAATATGTCGCCTTGTAATAATGTGATGCCGTCTAACCGAATTTAATTACTACTTGATAGTAATGTAAATAGTTTATTGTATTTTGTTTAAGCAAAATGTTATCAAATAGTAATCATGCGCTATGAAATTATTTGCGTGCTACATATGTAAACGGTTTTTAAAATAAGGTAAAAAATTCAAAAGCAAAACAATTTTGTTTAAATATTAAACTATATTATTTAAAAGCTTTATCTCGTCTAGTTAAAATAAAAATTAAAGGTTTTCATGCTAAGAAAATTTTATAAATATAACTACTATTATATAGAGGTTTTGTTTCTCAAACGATATAGATAATTGCCTAGATCTATCACGAGTGGGGAAAAAGATTTTTTAAATAATATGTTTAAAATGAAAGACAGATTTAATTAAAATATTAGAATATTTTTTAACGTATGTACTACAATACTAATATTTAATATAAAATATTCATATTGTTTAAAATTCATAATTTAAAATGCATATATATAGGGGAATGTCTCAGGAGGTTTTGATTTTGACTTATAACTTGATAGAGCAAATATACTGCAAACATATGAATACCAATGGAAAGCTAGAGTCCTTAGCTAATGTTTGATGAAGTAACTGTATTGATTCCGTCAACAAGAAAAAAATCCTCCCAATTTTGTGAAGAGATCATTTTTGGCCAAAACTAATTTTGTACCCGGTTGTGGACACACCTGAAAAATCCGCTAAAAATTGGAAAATAATAAGAAAATCACCATAAATACAGAAAATAACAAAATTTATTTATCTTGTAAGGATTCCTGAAGCTTCTCCAATGTGTACTTTTGGTTTATTAAAACGAGCCTTTGGAAAACGGCATCCAAGAACATTGAACGGACTTTGTAAATCGGTAGAAGAGGAATGGGATAAATTTGACATGACAGTACAAAAAAAATTTTACTTTCCTGTAAAATTTGAGTTGGAGCTATTGTCAAGAACCATGGCCTATCATCTAGAAACAAATCGACGCAAAAATACGCCATTTATACATAAAACTCAATTACTAAAATCCCTTCCATAAAGTCTAAACGATATACTTATATCAATTTTCAGAATATATTACACGAAACCAGTATGAATCATTGGCGGCTCGTGAACCGAAAATAGGTGAAGAGCTCAGAAATAATATTTAAGTATTTTTAATCATAATTTTTATTAAGCATGGCCTTAACTTAAATTAACTAAAAATACTTATTTAAATGTAAATTTATATTCCATAAATGAATACAGCGTAAAATACAGTGTGCCTCTTCACCAATTTTCGGTGCACGAGCCGCCACTGGTATGAATCATAGTGCGTAACTCTCGATTTTGAAAGATATAGCTTTAGGTTGAGTTTCTAAGACGTGTTTTTAGTATTTTTAATGAATTTTATTGCAAACAACAAAGATTTGTAAACTGTTTCGCATTACTATTTACAAGCCATTTACAATTTTGAAGCTCAATGTGCACATTTAAGTATATTTTTTGAAGAAAATACTTTAAAAAACGCCAATCAAGCTTTTTTTCTTTTGTTTAATTTTGCTGTTAGAAAAATAAAAACAAACAGAGGAGTGTACATCCCCCCCCCCCCTATTTATACGGTAGTCTCTTAATAGGTTTTATTTTCTAAAAACAACTCTTTTTTTTTTTTTTTTTTTTTTTTTTCAAAAGTGTATTTTAAAAAACACTTTGAAATAAAAATACAATATTAAATAAAAAATTATTCCTAATATGAAATGTATATAAAATTTGACCAACAATATGATAACAAATACAATATTTAAATTTCACATTAGTAATTGGTCTAAATGTACTGTGGAAAAAAAAAAAGAAAGAATGAAATTGCATAATTTGCATTTTTTTTTTTTTTTTTTTTTTTTTTTAATGCTGAAATTAACATATAAAAATTAAGAAACACCTTTACCATCAGCACATATACGAATCTCATAGTAAAATAGTTG
This sequence comes from Salticus scenicus, assembly GCA_963930645.1. Classification (NCBI taxonomy): domain Eukaryota; kingdom Metazoa; phylum Arthropoda; class Arachnida; order Araneae; family Salticidae; genus Salticus; species Salticus scenicus. The sequence goes on along the minus strand of OZ005649.1, from coordinate 128,136,558 downwards.
AAAATTAAAATAACTTAGAATCCGCATAATAAGTTTGCAATCGAACTTTTTTTTTTTTTTTTTTTTTTAAATATAAAACAGGCCTTTCTAACTCTAAATTTATTTTTATCCTTTAAAACACAATATATTTATAAAAATGATACATTTTACAGCAGTATACAATTTCAGAAGCGATAAAATGGTTAAAAATAAATTCGCGTCCCTTGCTTTTCTTAAGAATATAATCATTTTATTTATTTTTTTCTATATTTAATAAAAAAGAAATTTAAAATGTAATAAATTTAAAGATACAAATTCATACTGGTAATAGTTATCAGATATATTGCAATCACTATCAAAAGTACTGTTTTATGAGTATTTACAGTAAGAAAAAATAGAGTAAATATTATCAATTTCACATAAATTTATTCGAAGTATTTATTTTAATTAAGTAGTTGAAAACTCGTTAGAAATTTTCATTTCTCTAATCGATTTTTTTTTATTAACTATAAAATTATATTTGCACAGTTTATAGCTAATAGTTAATTAAAGATTTTATAAAAACAAAAAAAAAACTGCAGTTAATAAAAAAAAGAATAAATTTAAAATATGTGCTGGAGCTTTTAATTACCTGAAACTATGTAACAAAAACAACAGAAAATTTTCTTTTCAAAACCTCTTATAGGCAAGTTTTTTTTTTTTTTTTTTTTTTCTTTAAATTAACGATAATATTTTTAAAAGTAATTAGTTTTTTAGTAAATTTAACCCACAGAAAAAAACAATAGCGTGTTTTAACAAGGTTTAACTGAATATTGTTGCTTAAATTTAATTTATAAAAATTAAAATTAGAATATATGCTTAATCAGATTAAATGAGAGCTATTTTTCCCCATTAAGACCATTTTAGAGGTATGGTCTAACGCATGTTCTAAAAGTAATATACTTCAATATAAACAAACAGTAACTTTGAAATAAGTTTAGCTTATTTAAAAAAAAAGGGGGGGCTAAATTTAGTTACAATTGAGATTAAGTTAAGATTAATTTCTATACAAATTTGCTACAACGCTATATTTCTCTTTTTATCTTTTGCAATTCCCAAAAACTACTCTGAGAAAAAAAATATACCGCCTTTTTCTAAAATGAATAATTGGCCATTTTCTAAATCCCTTAACTAGAAATATAGATTTCCGAGCTATGCGCATAAGGCACGCCCATAAACTAAATAGACGAAATGATCGAGAATTTCTAGTGTACACATTTCTAGATGGTGAAACAATATTCTGAATACTCTAAATATTCGGAATCATTTATGTTGCGAGAAATTTTCGCTTGATTTTCGAGAATTTGTTAATAAACCAAGATTATAGTTGCAAAAACCCGTCTCTTGTAGTCTCATTTACATGCAGAGATTTTTAAATAATTTTGCCCTCGAGAATATAGGCAAACGCTCTAGAATTCTAATAGGGGCTTCTAGAACTCGCTTTCCAAGGTGACTGGAATTTATAAGGATGACATGGAACTATTTTTTCTAGATCTACAATTTAGATATTAGATGTCAGTTACAGAATTTTTTCTCAGTGTATTACTGATGATCAAAATACAACTATCCGTTTGCAGAGGTCATTTTTACTCAACTGTGCCGATATGAATATTTTCGAGGTTTTTTTTAGTTAGCATCACATTAAAAAAACACTGAAAAATTAATTTCCATAAAAATACTCACTGTCAATTTTTATAAGCAAAAGTTATTTATAATTTAAAATAATCTTAAGTAATCTACGGACATTTGCAAAGATGCATTTCAAATACTTATTATGCAAATAAAGAAATTCTGTATTAAAATATTATTTTTGCTCTTATAAAAGTTTTGAATTATTAAAAATATTTTGCATCAGTTTGAATTTTTAAAAGTCTCGAATATAAATTGACGATATAGTTTATTTCATCGTAGTTTTTAGTAAAAATTTTGAAAAGAAGTTCTCTTTAAAATTATTTAAATAAATCTAAATAAATGTTTCAATTAGTAGTTGACATTATTTTTCATAAAAATTAATAGTAGAAATCTCAGGTGCATATTCGTCATTTGTACAATTGAAATTTATGGTTATATGTGTATTATGCTATTTTTCCATATCTTTCTCTGTCTGTTTCTAATTTATTATTATATAGTTGATTGATTTATTGTAATATTGATTGTACTATTTAATTTCTATACCTTACACATATTTCAAAGTAACACTTACAAAATATCGTACAAAAGTCCATGCAAAAAGATTGCTGTATATTTGTTTTTACAATCAATTAAAACTGACTGTAACGATTTTTACCATTAATATATTTTTATGCTACCTATTGACGTTTATGTTAAAGGATGACTCAAATTGCAAAATTTGCTTGAATCTCTGAAATAATTGGTTTTGATTTAATTGGAACTAAATTCTTAGCAAAAGCAATTCTTACATATTAGCTTGTTCATTCATGCATAAGCATGTCTGTCATTCTTCCAATGATAGGTAAAAGGCACACTTTTTACGCTACTAAATTTTTAAGCTATTTTAAGCTTAGTTTTTTAAGCTATCAAATATTTTAAAATACAAATAAATTAAATATCCGTGTTACTGATTTCTTTCGTTGTCTGTTTTATTGAAAATCTTTAATGTGATATAATAATACCCATTCACTCTCAATCTCTTCTGTTATATCAAATTAACCTTTGTAGGAAATTTAAAATAACTGTGCACTGTCTTTCAATATTTAACCCCTTAATGCGCGCTGTCCTCGCTGCGAGGACGCAAAATTTAAGATCCAGGTGCAAAAATTCATCCCGGAAATTTTTTAGCAAAAATTCACGTTTATAACATATCAGAAAAGGCCGGTTTTTTAAACCTTAAAATTTAAAATTTCTTTTAGTTTAATTTAGTTCATGAATTCCGGTGGCAGTATAGTTTAAATGTTTTAAATTGTCTTGCGCCGCAAAGAGTTAAGGTTATTCGTAGATTTTTTTTTAACCATTTAAACCAGCATAAGTATAAACATTATGTGACAAACATATTTATGATTTACTTAATATAAATAAATTACTTAACTTTCATATTTTATCGATGAAAATTAATTTTGGCGTTATTAATACGTGAGTTAGAAACAAAAAGGGTAATTTTGTTTTCATATTATAATTTTTAAGTTTATCTTATAATTAATCTCACGTAATTCTGTTATATAATATATTTATTATTAAAACATTTTATTGAGATGAAATAATCTCTGGACAATTTGCTGCTAATGAGTTTTTATAGACGTTGCCTGTTTTCTAACGTCTAAAAGACAGCCATCTGGTAAGGCTGACAGAAAAATTGAAACGAAAAATAAATTCTGGGTTCGATTCCTGAGTAAGATATGAATTTTTGTTTAATTATCATATTGTACTTTGTTATGCATTAAAATTTTGTATGATGCATCATGCGAACCAAACATCATTGTAACTATAGGTCCCAAGCTATGCGTTAAATAATAATAATAATACCTCAGAAAAGTTAATTTTAATCTTTCTTGGTTCGCCAGATTTTTATGCTTTTGCGAATTTTATACGTAAAAAGTGGGACATAATATAAAAAGTTAGATTTATGAAATTTCCCTATTAAATTTAAAAAGATAAATATTTAAATCAGTTAAACTATTTTTGCACATATAATTATTTCTATTTGATCATCTATTGAGAATGTAAACTATATATCAGATAAATATGTTGTTGGAAAAGAACACAATTTAGTTCATTCGTTTGACATTTTCATAATAATTGAACTAGGAAATTCTTAAGTATTTTGTTTTCCAACAACTGTGGTAACACTTATTAATAAAAATGTAACAACTGGGAGATAATGATTTAAAATCCACAATATTTTAGACGTTTGAAAGGATCAAGTAGTATTTAAAACTGTACATTTTAACAATTTGAAATTCCTACCAATTAGACTTATATTTCGAAACTGGAACATGTTTATTAGTAGAAAACAATATTTTGCATTTATAACCTCATGGGAATTTTGAAATTTTAAACAGAAGTTTGGGAAAGATTTTTCCAGAATGACATTTCTAATTAGTAAAGCACAATTATGTTGCATTATCACAGCTAACAAAGACATATCAGCATAGTTATTTAAATAAGAGCAGCTCAAAGCCGTACTTAGAGAACTTGCGTCAATTTGGCGCACTAAATCTGTATCGTGTTTTAATGTATTTCATAAGAATAAAATTATTACATAGATTTGCCTTCATTATAAAACCTTAAACTGTATTATATTTAAACAAATGAAATTCCTAATGACGATAGTATTAATTTAAAAAAAAAACTACAGCGTAGAAAACGCGTGTTAATTTTAGTTTTATTTAATTTAAAATGTTTTTTAAATTAAACTTTTAGATAAATTTTGTTATAGTGTTGAATGAATGAACCTAATGTGACGGGTATTGAGAAAGTGTCACTGGCAGATGTTTAAAAGTTTTTTTATTTGCATGTAATAAATCTACATATAGAGAAACAAAATTAAAAGGAATTTAATAATGATTTTGTAATACCATGTAAACAAACCTTGTGATAAAATTAAAAATCAATACGAAGGAAACATGAAATTGCTCGAATACAGAAAGAATACATGAAACAATATTTAATATTTTTAAAAATGTGCGGTCGGGGGACCTTTTTCTCCAATTCCAAATTTGATATGGAGATCTAAATTGTTTATTCTTTCTCTCTCTCACTATTTTATTGTTTATTTTCTATATATATATATTTTTTTTTTCAATGCAAATATTGTAAAGTAAGGAATCAAATTAAAAGTTGCATTTAATACTTTAGCGAAAATATTTGTTTATTAAAAATTAAATATAAAAAAAGGAATTATAAATTATATTTAAAAAAATACTAAAATATATTTTTTTTTATGTTATCATATTCTATTATAGTAGTTATTGGCTTATGATAGCTATAATAAGATACATCGAGATTCGATTTTACCCAAGTACCTCGAAAAAAACAGCATCAATTGTAGCACAGTATTTTGTTGTGAACTGCGCTGGAACATTATTCATACTTAAATCAAATGTATCTGATAAAATGGATGTGAGTTCTTCAAATTTTTCTTTATTATTGAAATTAATGTTGAAATCTTCAGCCAACATAAGTAGAAGTTTATTAAAATTTTGTTTAACCGTTTGAGTGCTAAGCAACGCGATAGCGCTGCAATGGTCAGTCTCGAAAACTGCGAAGCAGCGCTGTCGCGCTGCGAGAGGTACAATTCAGATATCACCGGAATTTTAATTTAATTTTTTTACGTAAATAAAATCAACCATTCAGAACCAAAACAAAGTTACTCAACATTATCTTTTCATTATTCTCTTATACAAGAAGTAAATATATATGTATATATACCTAGCTGCTACCCTAATCTGGCAAATTGTTAGTACCGCCCATTTTTCTACACCACTTAAATAGAGTAATTTCCTTCAAATATATTTACGATGATTAAGAAAACAAATACTCTAAAAATTAGATGGTGTAGAAAAATGGGTGGTACTAACAATTAACCGGATTAGGTTGGCAGCTCTGTATATATATATAGTTGTTTATTTATTTTATAAAGTTTTTTCTTTCATTATTTATTTGTAAAACATAAAAAGAATTAATAAATTACCTGACAATTGTATAAGTGATTGTGTTTTTATTTTATTTTTATTTTTTTAATGCTCAAAAAATATTACCAGAAAACAACGTTAGTACTCTAATCACTGAAATCAATTAAATGTATTTCTTTCGAAAGAGAACTATCTAACGAGATTCTTGAAGCATACAATATTACAACGTTCGCTTCATCATTTTTAAAATATATATAATTACATTTGTGAAATAAGTTTTAAAAAAAAGATAAGAATGGGCGGAGTCTCGATAAAATTTTATCAAAATACGCCCTTCGCTACGCTGAATCGCATATTTTAAAAACAAAATCGGATTTTTTCGCTGATCCTAAATCTTCGTAAAACATTGTGTGTGAACAATTATTAGTGGTAAAACGCGTTTTTTGTTTTTATTCATCGTTTAATGATACTTAAATTGGCCTTTTACAAACGCTACAGTAAGGCGTGGTTTTCATTAATTAAGTGCGTTTTTATAGATCATTAGAAAATTTCATATTTTATTTCTGTAGAAGCTATCGAGGGTAAATAATTTAGGCATAAAAATACACATTTATACATTTCTTTTCGCTTTCTGCTTACTTGGATTTTTTTTAAATTTTTACTGCAAGGCCTGGTCTTACAGTTGGCATAATCGGGTTTCGAATTATTTACAAAACTAAAATTAAATATTCACACCGGAAAAACTTTTATTGAGGCCTGAAATAGCGATAGCAGTTTAAGGATGTTTTCAGAAAATGCTTCAGCATTCAAACGTTTAAGTAATTTAGAACCTCTCTCAGTATACCTATATTCTAATAGCGATTGATGAATAAATTGTTGTTGAGCCGTTAGGTTATTTTCAGTAGGTAGATGTTCACTAATATCATCAATATTTAACTGCAGAGCTCCTTGATCACGATTTTAAAATGCATCATAAACTTCTATTTTGTGGTGAATATAAAGCGGTGTTGTAACAAAGTATTTTAACCATTATTTTATATTGTTTTTGCTAATGACGCCATGAACATAACTAGTCTAATGAATTAATTTTCTTTTAATATGCACATAAAAGCAATAGTCATCTTCAATGTTTCTAGGCAATTTTTTCACCATGGTATTAACTTCCACTGGAGCATTGATAATTTGACTATAAATACCATACTGATCATGAATATATCTAAGTCTTCTTATTTGCATGAAAGGAATTCTCGGTGAAATAAGCAGTTGTTCGATAAGATTTAATATTGGCAAGTGAGATGGAATCGTTGGATATTTGAAACCTTTATAAGTCGACAGTATTGGAATTTTGTTTTTACCTAAAGATACTTTACACAAAGAACAAACGTCAATACTTGGAACTGTGTTCATAACTCGGTATTATTGTTTGTAGAACGTTTTTGTCTACGTTAGAAACTTTTTTTAAATCGCTTTTCCACCATAGTCTGTCGCAAACTGCACAAGTACGACCAAATGTATAATTTTGAAATTGATGATAGAATTCTAGATGAACATGACTGTGCTTATTATAATCCGTGTAAGATGCATTTGTAACATTCGATCTTTCCATATCAATTGCTATATCATTTTGAAGATGAACTGGAGTATTTTGTTCAAAATGAATTTCACCAGATGATTTATGAGAAAGGCAATCTTCGTTTTGCTGAAAGTCTATTCTGTTGTCCGGAACTCTTTCTTGAACTACGATGTACGGTGTAAATTGTGTTTCATGAAGATATAGATGCAAAAAATGTGTTGAGTTATTTACTTTAAAGTAACAGAAACGAACAACTTCTCTTTTTGTAGTATTATTAAAATAATGAAAGATGTTTTGGCTGTATATGTTCTGGAAAATATGTATAATCAATCTAAATCTCCATATTCAAATTTACTACTAAGTATTCTTCTTGCACTAGTTGGATTTTGACAAACATTCAAGTAGGGTGAATCATAAAGTTGCTGTCGAAGAACTGAGGCAGATATTTGAAGATTTAAAATTCAATTCTTATGAAAGATGAAAACGTTACCATCGCCAGCAATGTTTGTTTCAGGATGCAACAAGGCATTTGGCATTGAACATTCATCTTGTTCCTCGTATGAGGCTTGAAAAGATTGAAATCTTGGACATGTTACTTGCTCAGCTTCATTAATCATTAATGTTGGAATTTGATTCGTCTGCACTTGAAACTGACTAAAAACCAATCCTTCAGATATTTAAACTTTAAAACTTCTTCAAACACCTTAAAATTAAAGACAGCACAACAGGTTTCGAAAGGACGTGGCCTTTCTTCATCAGGTGCAAAAAACATAGGCTACTGCCTGAAAGGCAAAGCAAGGCTGCCTTGCTTTCATTGACAAACATATTCATTGACAAACATTTTTTTTTTTTTTTTTAATAAAATATCTGGAAGGAAAAATAAGAAATATTATTAAGTTATGGAAATTTCTTTTAATCTGAAAAAAAAGTAATTTTCATAATCTATCGTAATTATCGTAATGTAACCGCAAATTGCGCTGCAGAAGAAATCGATGTTTTCTTTCGCTTAATTTATGAGAACACTTCTATAAAAATATTTATATTCAGTTAAATTAACAACTATCAAAATGGTTAAAGTATCATTATTTGAAAATAAAATTGGTTGACTGGACAGAATGCTATATATTTCCATACAGTATTTTTATTCATAGTGAATTTGTAGGTTTTAAATATAAGTAAAATTTATAAATAAATAAATAAAATTTCAATATGGTGAGCGCTTTTGATAAATAAAAAATTTAAAGTATTTTTATATAATATACAATAAATATATGTACAGAACATGATTCGAAAGCTCTCAATAATTTCGTATGAAAGCTTTTATTTGAGAAATTAAGGAGAATTGTTGTAATATATCTAGAAATTGAAATAGACGTATAACAAAGAAAAAGATTCGTATTCAAGAGTTAAAAAGAAAATTACAACAAATCGGAGAAATAAATTGCATCTGTTGAATGGAAAACACACTTTTTAGAAGCAGTCAACATTCAAGTAAACATTTTCTTCCGTCTCGTAATAGAATACTAGTTTTAAAACTATTTCTAAACTTTACAAAGAAAAAAAAAAAAAAAAGTGTTAAACTATCAAACTACGTACTTTTTTTCTTAACAAATGCATTTAAATTATTTAAAGGAATTCAATGAAAAGGAGTAAATCGTAAATGAGATTTTCATTTATCTTTCCCTTTTTATTCACCTTAGAGAATTTTCTGAAATAGCAGCAAGAATGTACCCTATAATTCTTTTATAATAAAATTTACAAAATTTTATACAATCATCGTATTTTTAAATAACAATAGATTTATAATATTTTAATATTTGATTTTTAAAATTTTAGCGATACACATATCTCCATTGTGAAATTATATTATTTGAAACATGTTGTACTAGCGATCTAGCGATTAAAATCAATAAATAAAACCGTATTCGTCTTAAAAGTTTCAATGACGCTTTTTTTTTTTTTTTTTTTTTTTTTTTTTTTTTTTTGACTAAATTGATTAATCGTTTTGCAAATAACACAGAAATTGATTTATTGGTTTATTGTTATGTTATTTTTAGCCAAATATTTTGCGTGAAGTAAGCAGTGTCATGCAAAAAATGTCCTTCTCAGGAAATATCTCGTATCCCCAGTAGCACATAACGTTGTTACAACTAATGTCTTACTCTTCAGACTTATTTGCAACGCTATAACAACGTTATGTGCTGCCTTGGATGTTACTAAAAAGAAATTATGCAAATGAAACTACATAAAGATGTAATTAAAAAGCAAAGGTGTAAGCAATTTTTTTTTTTTTTTTTTTTTTTTTTTTTAGGAATCATTATGTTTAAGTTCAGAGAACCAGCTAAGTACTCAATTTTGTTTACGTTCAGAGAACCAGCATCCAGATATTCGACAAAATTACCCAGATACTTAACTCAGAGTTTGCTGCCAGTCGGATTTAACATCATGTCACCAGTTTAGGCACGAATATTTTATTTTTGTATTTCTTAGTATTTTTAATCCTATAATCATGTTAATTCTTTCCCAATTTTTAATGTCATACAATTCTAGATCATAATATTAATGGGTATTTAAAGTTAGTTGTAATACAATCAGGACAGAAGTCTCCTTTTTTTACCATATTGCATTTTATATCATCGTTGTGAAACTGGAAAATTTTGGTCTGATATACTAAATGAGATTGCTCTATTATTCTGCTGTCTAATTTACACAAGTATTACTCTTATTTAATATATTAAGCCTTTGTTCTGGATTTATAAAATGTTTCATATATGTCAAATTCTTTCAACAAGCTTCAAGCAACCTTTAACTTTAGTTTTCTACTAAATCGTACGATTTCACTTTATATGCATATAGATAAATATTCATTCACATTTGAAGATAATAATTATTCTATCATTCTATCATCGTTTCCCCTTTCTACATTTACCATTTTGGTTTTATAAACACTGTCAGTGTTTCCTTATGCCTATAGTGACCATATTAGAGTACCTTGATAATATATTAGCATTAATAACTGTTACAATTACCTAGCTACAGAGATATAGTTTATACTAAAAAAATGAGGACTTAGACGGTAATATTCATGATAGTTAATTTCCATTCTATAATTTTTTTAAATTTAGAAAAATGATTTCTAAATATGGACTGTCCTCGAATTTCGAGGACATATGGTTACCATACTTATACCACTTAAAAAAATTACAAATTGTACGTATACTTTCAAACAATTTACTTTCTAATTTATTGAAATCTAAATATTTCTTTATATAAAACTAGGAGGCAACGCCCGCTTCGCTGGTCCCTATTTTTAAAAGAATCACTATAATTACTGAACTCTCAAAATTGCATTAATTTTTATCACGTGAAGAAAAAAAGAGAAACAAAATCTGATTGAGAAAAATGTCTCACCGGGTTCTCACTGCCTTCGGAAAAAATTCCCAAAATGCTCTAACTCTTATTTCCATTATTTTCCCCCTTCGCCCCCCCCTTCCGTCTATCCTAATAATTTTACAAATTCGAAAATATCTGCAATCGATTTGTAAGTATCAAAAACCTCTATGCACCAGTTTTGAACGATATATCTCTATTTTTATTTTTTGCCCCTCTGCTCCCCCCCCCCTTCCCGCCCCTCCCAATAATTTTAAAAAATCGAAAATATCCGCAATCGATTTGTAGGTATCGGAAACTACTATGTACCAATTTTGAATGATCTAACTCTATTTTTTTTTGCCGCTCAGCCCCCCCACCTTCCCGACCCTCCTAATAACTTTACACTTTCGAAAATATCCCCATTCGACTTGCAGGCCTTTAAAACCTATCTGTACCAATTTTGAACGGCCTAACTGTATTTCTATTTGTTTTTGCCCGTAGCCCCCCTTCTCGCCCCACTCCCCTTTCCGCCTCACTCCCCTTCCCGCCTCTCCTAATAATTTTATAAATTCGAAAATATCCGCAATCGATTTGTAAGTATCGAAAACTTCTATATACCAGTTTTGAACGATCTAACTCTATTTTTATTTTTTTGCCCCCCATCTCCCCTCCCCCCTTCCCGGCCCTCCTCATAACTTTACACTTTCGAAAAAATCCCCATTCGACTTGCAGGCCTTTAAAACCTATTTGTACCAATTTTGAACGCCCTAACTGTATTTCTATTTCTTTTTGCCCATAGCCCCCCTTATAGCCCCACCCCCTTCCTGCCCCTCCTAATAATTTTACAAATTCGAAAATATCCGCAATCGATTTGTAGGTATCGAAAACCTCTATATACCAATTTTGAACGATCTAACTTTATTTTTATTTTTTGCCCCCTCTCTCCCCTCCCCCCTTCCTGCCCCTCCTAATAACTTTACACAATCGAAAATATCCTCATTCGACTTGCAGGCCTCTAAAACGTATCTGTACCAATTTTGAACGCCCTAACTGTATTTCTATTTCTTTTTGCCTCAAGTCCCCCCCCACTGCTGCCCCACCTGGGGGCTGAATTTCTAAAATTCCAGAAATTGGTTTTTAGATATTTGCATTAGCTATATTTTAGAGCAAAAATTTCTCGTATATCTATTTTTCTGTTTGAGATATATAGGATTATGCGAAATCACGTTTTACGCATGTGAAATCACGTTTTGCCCTACCCCGCCCCCCTTGGGGACCGAATTTTGAAAATTCCAGAAATTGGTTTTTATACATTTGTATTAGCTATATTTTAAAGCAAAAATTTTATGGATATCTGTTTTTTTGTTTGAGATATGAAGGATTTTGTGAAATCACGTTTTGCCCCCCCCTCCCCCCTTTGGGGGCGAATTTTGTAAAATCGCTTCTTAGTGGATGCCTACGTCATAGAACGAACATTGTCACAAAATTTCATGCTTCTAGGTCTAGGGGTTTGGTCTGGGCGATGACGAATCACCCCCTCAGTCATTCAGGAAGAACGATTTTATATATATAGATTGCTGGTCATATTACCTTTTACGTGACCAGTCAACTTTTCAAATCTTACTATCTTTTTTCTTTAATTTTCTAGGGGAAAAAAAAGTACAAAATATAAAAGTGTGACCAAGGGGCAATTACAAGAAATACTAATTAATGTCCTAATCTCATCTACTTACACAGCTAGCAATTTTACTGTGAACTTACTCTCCATTTGTTAAAACAAGATGACACCTGATTGAATGTTTAATAATGGACGCGCATTGGTGATATTCAAATAAAGAAGACTTATTTAATACAAATTTAAGCAAGTTCTGCTTGATTTTTTTGGTGTTTGGATGTAGTGTTTGATAAAAATAATTGAAAATGAAAATATAATATTGAATTACATTTTTTTATGAAACTGTCTTTCCAAAGGTACTTAATTACCAGATGTTACTCCAAACTTAAAAAAATTCTTTATAAAGCATTTCTTTAATTTCGGCCAGTGCTTTCGGAAAGAACGTGCTCTATATTTATTTCTAAACATTTTACAAAATGTTAGTTGGATTCAAAGACTTAGATGGAGAATCCCATCAAGGGATTTTCCAATTTTTATGAAAAGATTTGCTAATTGATGTCCTAGAAATAAATAAAATGTTTTCGAGAGTAAACGCATTCAATATTAAACATTTTCAAGTTACCCATTACATAACCTGAAATTTTATTTTATCTTCATAATGGCACCTTATAAAATATTTTGCTTTTTATTTGAAGGAAAGAAAAGTTTCAATATTTATCTTTAAACCTTTACTTTAAAAAGCCTTTATGCAGTACATTGTCTAAAAACAACAAATCTAAATAAATATGCATCCTTTTAAGGTACACAAGAAGGAATCTTACAAAATTACCTTTATATCTTTATTTCGAAAGCTAAATCACCAATAAGATTGATTATGTGTAACTCTGTATATCTTCTAATGTTTGCATACGCAACACATATTGTACTAAAAAGATCCTCATAATACTAAAATTTTATATTGAGAAATTTCCATTTATATCTCCTAATGTATAAGGAATAATTCAAAATTATACATTATCTACCTATAAATATTTTTGGACACTTTCGAAGTTAGAAGTTCTTTCAAATATCTACAAAAATTCTTAAAGAATTATCTTGAAATCTGGAAATAAATAGAGCATATTATACCTCATATATTTCAGCAAAACTTTTGTTCTCAAGAGAAAATGAGAACCAGTAAAAAAAAAAAAGAAAAAATTTAAAATGTTTTGGATCATTCTGTAAAACGTAATGCTTTAAATGCATTTTAACTGTAGCATTTGATTATGAGGATTCTTCTAATTATCTGTATAAATTTTCATGAAGCTACCACATATATTCATGGAGATATAACGATTTCTTAAAAAATCTGGAGTGACTCCACTCGACTTTCCGAACATTGAGTAATTAACAGTTTTGTAGATAAAGTAAAGAAAGAGGAATTGTTAAACAAACAAAAGACAGAAAACCATAATAGAGTGTTTGAGTATTTTTCTCCATCTATTACACGATGTTTTATTTAACGCTACTGAACTTTGAGCCCATAGATCATAATGATAAAGAATTTTTCGTTGTGTCCCTGTAAAAACCTATAAATGCTAAATTCACCAAAATGTTTATAGTTAGTGCAACAGTGATTTATAATACTCATATAAATTTTCAGCTCAATTCAATAAGGCGTTTAGATGCTATCGTACTTTTAAATATTTAGTCCCATAGGCCATAATGATAAAGAATTTTTCTTTGTGTCCCTGTAAAAAAACTGTAAGTGCTAGATTCTCCAAAATCTATACAGATTGAGTATTTGTGACCTATAATATGTGTATAAATGTTTTGCTCAATTGAATAAGGCGTTTAGATGCTATCGCACTTTTAAGATTTTGCTCCCATAGGCCATAATGATAAAGAATTTTTCTTTGTGTCCCTGTAAAAAAACTATAAGTGCTAGATTCACCAAAATCTATAGAGTTCGTACTATGGTGACTTACAATATGCGTACCAACTTTCAGGTTAATCGAACAAAGCGTTTAGACGCTAGCGTGTTCACTCACAGACATACACACATACACACATACACACATACACACACACATACATACATCATCGTAAAAATAGTGAAAACGGACTCAGGGGACCTCAAAACGTATAGAAATATCAAAATCTCGAATTCGGATTTTTGACATGATTACAATACTTTCCTCACTATAGTGTTCGGAAAGTAAAAATTGCCAAAAAAATTCCACTTTTTCAGTTATAACACGTAGGGTACTTGACCCAGTAAAAAGCCTTTTTCAGGAATTTTGGCGTACTACACTAGACACGACATACTGCAAAAAGAATGCAAAAACGTTAAATATTTCACGAAATATGAGCATTTTTACTAAGTAATTTTTATTTACGCATGCGCAAGCTTTTAAAAAAAATCATTTGTATAAATTAAGAGCCAAAAGTATTGAGCTACTTATGTGAAAACACGAAATAAATATCGTGCAAATTCAAAAGTTATTAGTTATAGAATGAAGAGAATTGCAGTTCCTCTGAAAAAAATGAAGATGGAGTTTATCAATATTTATTTACAATCAACGAACACAGTATTACCATTTGGCATTGATTGAATTAAAATAACAATGTGAGTAAAACCCGTTATAGTTTAACTTTTATTTTAAGAAAAATTAAATGTATGTTCATTCCATCTCTCATAACTTTTTGAATTTACGCGATATTTTTTGGAGCTTTCATATAAGTAGCTCAATACTTTCGTCTATTAAATTATGCAAATGAGTTTGTTTTAAAGCTTGCGCATGCTTAGTAAAAAATTGTATAGTGAAAATGGTCATATTTCGTAAGACACTTAACATTTTTGTGTTCTGATTGCAGTACGCTGTGTCTAATTTAGTAAGTTAGGTTTTCAAAAAATGGCTTTGCATTCGGTTTAGTACCCTACGTGTTATAATTTAAAATGTGGATTTTTTTAGGAATTTTTTTTTCTTTAGTGAAACCGTTATATCTCCATGAATATATGTGCTAGTCTCATAAAAATTTATACAGGTAATTAGAAGAATGTCTATAATCACATGCTACAGCCAAAACGCATTCCAAACATTACTTTTACAGGGTGATCCAAAACATTCTGACTTTTGTTTCATTTTTTACTAGTTCCCTTTTTTTCTTTAGGACAAAATTTTTAGCTAAAACATATGAGGCATAATATGTTTTTATAGTATCAAAGTTTAAAGATGATTCCTTAAGAACTTTTCTACATATTTCAAAAAACGTCTAAATTCGAAAGTGCCAAATACTTATTGCTAGATTGTGTAGAGCCCTGTATATCAATAAATCATGCTAATCCTATTTCATTCTACAGGGAAAATTATTTTGTGCATCTTATTAATATAAGTTAACTTCATTAATGTCTTTTTATTATGATAATATTAAAAAGCGTTTTTAACACTATTTCTTATGTATCTTACTGACCGATAATTTTTTTTGTGAAACTTTATACATAAAACAGTAGCGCAGTTTGCTTTTTACTTTACGAAAATACATGTGTAGGGAAACTATTGTAATTATGTCAAAAATCCGACTTTGATATTTTGGTGTTTCTATGCGTTTTGAGGTCCCCTGAGTTTATTTTTGATATTTTTACTATGGTTATGTGTGTGTGTATGTGAGTGAACATGGTTGCGCTTAAAGGCTTTGTTCAAATAAGCTGAAAATTGGTACGTATATTGTAAGTCACCATAGCACGAATCCTATTGATTTTGGTGAATTTAGCACTTAAATTTTGTTTACAGGGACACAAAGAAAAATTCTTCATCATTATGGCCTAAGGGACCAAATTTTTCAAAGTGAGATAGCTTCTAAATGCCTAATTTGTGTGAGCTAAAAATTTATACACGTGTTATAAATGACCGTCGCACGAAATGTATAGAGTTTGATGGATCTAGCTTTTGCAGTTTTTTTTTTACAGGGACACAAAGAAAAATTATTTATCATTATTGTCTATGGCCCCAATATTTTAAATTGCGATAGCGTTTAAACGCCTTATTCGATTGAGCTGAAAATTTATACATTTTATAGATTACCGTCGCTTGAATTGTATATATTTTGGGAAATCTAGCCCTTATGAATTTTTACAGGGACACAACAAAAAATTATATATCATTATGATCTATGGGCTAAAACTATATGCAGTGCAATAGTGTAAAATTAAACAATGGGGGAAAATACTCAAACCTCCTATTATATTTTTCCCTTTTGCTTGTTTAACTACTTGTCTTACTTCAATGTATTTACACAACCGTTCATTACTTAATGTTCGGAAAGTCGAGTGAAGTCACTCCAGAATTTTTTACAGTAGTGATCATTCCATAGTGAACTAGAATGACATGTATCAGATTTATGACATTTTAAAAATGTTTACGGAAATTAGATCACAAACAGAACTAAAGGTCTGGCAGATACCTCATTCGAAATCATAATCAGTTTTACATTTTGTTGAAAGTATTAAAAATTCAGAATGCAACTAAAAATGCACTCCATCAGTTTCCATATATATATATATACCCTAATATATCTGAATTGTATTAGGGGATTTAGATAATTCAGATAGATTTAATTCTAGATTGTTTTCTGTAACAACCTAGTATACAGAAAACATGCTTTTATATATACTAGTTAATACCTGTCAAAATTTGACGGATCATGTGCAACTTAAATCTTTTCACGGCATAAAGTTTTAAACATTCCTGTTTTAATATTTCGCATTGCTCTTAACCAGTTTAACTCTTTGACACAGATGGGACACCGGTGTCCCTTTTGCTTATTTATTTTTTGACGCTCTTTACTAAAATAAAAATGTTAAATAAAAGTAGTTTGAAAAAATTTTATCAACCGATTTCAAAAATTTATTTCTAATTAATTTTGATTATTTAAAAAAGATCAGTGATGAATTATTGCTACTCCTATATCTAAATAATTGTAAATAAGTGCAATTTGTAAAAATATTCATTCATGGGACGCCCGTGTCCCACGATGAATTTACCTTTAACGCAGAAAGGGACACCGGTGCCCCACTCTATATTTTAGAACCAAAATTAATTAAAATTTTAAACATAACATTTTCCACTTGTTTAGATCTAAAATAACTTAAAACTATCAAAAAAGTATAAAACTTATGCTTGATGAAAAATCTGCTTCAAAGGGTTAATAACTCCTGCTGTAATCAATTAATTTTTTATTTGAGGGGAAGGGGGAATAAATGTCATGAAATTTCAATATACAAAATTTAAGCCTGCTCCTTATAATAAAAATAAAATCACAGGAGTTTTCCTAATTTTACTCTAAATATGACCAAAAGAATGTGAGGAGTAATTAAAAGAAAGAAGTTTTCAAGTGATAAAAGTTATTTTTTAAAGAACAATAAACTCTGAGAATTTGTTAACTTTAAAAGTTTTTTTTTTCTTTTAAGGAATGGAAAACAATAATTTTAGGAATATGTTTTATATAGTAACAGTATAAAATCCTGAAATACACCTGTGTATAGAAATGTTATCCCGTGTAAGGAAATTTTCGGCAAAAATGCACATGATGGTAACCGATAAGAATTCGCAAATTGGTTTATTTTAATATACTTCCTTGGAAAGTATGAATCAATGAATTAATCGTGTGAATATTTTTTTAAATTGAGCTTTAATTAGGTGTCTGCGATAGACATATGAAATATTAATGTCATCTGCTCGATCTTTATCATCGGTGTTCGTATTGCACTGCATAAAAAGAAAGGAATTTTCCCGTTCCAAATTTGTTCAAAATTTTCTCGCGCATGCCCAGATAGTACGATTTTGGTCTTACACAAAGTGCTTCGTGTTTTAATATTACACATGACATAACATATGTGAATTTCATTATTTTTATGCAGTACTAGTTTGTTAAAATATACTTTAGAGAAATGTTTCTTATAGATCGTAATGTACTGGAGCTATGTAGGGTGTCTCATTACACAAAAAAACTGTGCTATTTATAACATTTTCATTAGGGATCCTGCCATACTATAATACTATATCTGAATAATTTATTTTAGTTTGAAGATATTCTAAGAATATTTGCGGGAAAAAGAATGCTGAGTGTCGGACAGACGGACACACAGATATAAAGATCGAAGCCATAGACACTTTTCAACTTTGTTAGAAAGTTTTTTAAAAAATTATGAGAAATTAAAACATTTTACTGTGAATTTACCATTATTTTTCTTGGGCTGTTATATTTTGGATAAATTTTATTTTTATACTATTAAATTAATGTTATTGAATTTAAATGAATTAAGTATGTATTTAATTAAACGACTTGATAGGAAATGAAAATATCTTCAGCTTAACTAATTTATTCCATACTCTTTTTAAATGAATACAAAATTCACAGATTTCAAGCTATTAGTGTCTCAATTAACTATTTAAAATGGGTAAATTACTTTGAAAGATAGTATCTTCTTGCAACTAATAGCTTTACTTAAATACTTTCAATGAATGCATTTAATAGAAATTATATTTAATGTTTCAGTATTTGTTCTGTGATTTGATTTAAAGACGATAAGGACAAATACACTAATTTTCAATACGTTACATAAAGTGTATGTATCTCGTAAAACTTAAACTATCATAAAAATTTATCTGGTAGAAATATAAATAAATTTGGTGTTACGATAATATATTTAAAAAGAATTAGATAATCAATGTGATACAAAATAAATCAATCCTTTATCAAAAATTTAAAGTGCTCTTATATATATATATATATATATATATATATATATATATATATTTTACCGAAGTAGTGCATTCTTTTCTTTTTCGTAAACATAAAAAATATTCTGAAAAGTATACTAGAAATAGAAAGTTATATTTCTTTGAATGCCCACAATTTTTTTTCCTTTGGAAGTGAATGATGGATTGTCTAGTAAATGCAATTGAAAAATGCATAAAATTTAATAGAAATTTTTATACTGTCAGAGCCAGGGCATTTCACGTTCTTTGTATTAAATAAAAGAAGTGCATATAAAACGTATGAAACATATATAAGTACTTTATCATGAAAACAATAAATATTCCTTATATTAGATTTTTTCGCTGATGAAATATAATACTATATGAATAATCTGATTCTAAAATATTTTCTATTACAGATGTTATCAACAAACATATTTTATATGTTTTTAAAATGCTAACCTGGAAGCCTCTTTAATTCTATTAAACTTAATTAAATTAAATATTCATGATAATTACCATAATTACATAAAGTCTTGGCGCACTTTGAGCAACTTCAATGATATGTAATATTAATTACTTTGAATTTTAAATATATAATATAATAACGAATATTAAATTTTTGAAAAATCATGCTTTTAAAATATAGATGCAAAAAAGTTACACTGTTAAAAAAAAACACGTAAATTTACGTGCCTTCGCCCGTTTAATTTTTGCGGTCACGACCGTTTTTTACCTACAAGACGGGAATACCCGTATTTTTTGATATGACTTGATATTTTCCGCTATATCACAAGATTCTTAGCAGTCTTTTACCACTTTTATTTTTATAGTAAACTTCATTAATCGTTTGTAGCACATATCTTCAAAGGAATAATACAAAAATTGATTTATATATAAGTGGTATTCAAAATGATAAATTACGGGCAAAACATTAATTAAAGGGTATTTGGCGGGAACTTTTACTGACGGGCAAAAACCCGTAAATTTTCCTGCAATTTTTTTACAGTGTAATTAAAGTATTAAAGCATTGTAGCTTGTTAATTTTTTATAAACTTACCACACATGTCGTTTAATATATATATATATATATATATATATATATAATGTTTTGTTAACTATCCCCATGTTGAAATATGTAAGTAGCACAAAAAATAACAGCTAGTTTATTGAAATAACCAATACAAATGTAATAGTATTTACATTATAACAAGTACATTATTACAATATCTTATTAGTAAACATTGGCTTCTGTATCTGTTTAATACACATTTACTCGAGGAAATCGGGAAGTGACAACATCTGTAAACTAAATCATCTTCATTACTTCACATAATTACAAGAAGCGATGTTTATTAGTTCATTTCAGATAGAAACAGAGTGGCAAATGTTGGTTTGAAGAAAATAGCTATGTAGAAGAAGTTTTAATGGGCATTTTTTATTTAAGGAAAATAATTAAAATTAAAAATGATAAATGCATTAGAAATATTATTAATGGATTGTGTAGCATATAGAGTACTTAAAATAAAACTGATAATTCTAAAAGAGAAATTACTTCGTTTTGACTAATCGGATCCAGATATTTTTCCTTTTTTTTTTTTTTTTTTTTTTTAAATATGCGTTGTATAGATCATGGGGCCGAGTAGATCTGATAAAATCAAATGGTCAGTTGCCACGTGGTGACTAAACAAAAATAGGGTCGATTAAAAAATTTAAAAAAACGGCCAATTTTCTTTCTAGTTTACATTCGAAATATCTATTTTTTACTGCAAAACATAAAGAAAATAACAAAACAAACTTTTTTTTTTCCCAGTGCCAGTCATATTTAGCGTAAGGATGCAAGAGCTGCTGGCGCCTGCTACAAAGAAAGATATGCATTAGGTTATTCAGGAGAGAGAGAGGGTCTCACATCTGTAATAAATTTCTCTCAGACCTGCGCTGGTTAAGTCATAATAATGCAGAGTTTTCGTTTCTTTCTTTCTTTATTTATTTATTTATTATTTTTTTTTTTTTTTTTTTTCAAAAAGGAAATTCAAGAAAGCGTTCCAAGAGGTAAGATAAGGGTAAAAATGATTATGTAAACATAAAAAGTAATCTTTTGTTTAAATGGTAAATGTAACTAATTATAAATATATGTGCATCCATTTTGCTTAATGATCTTTAAATTTTAATCTGTAATCTACAAAATGCTTAGAATCAGCACTACAGATCAGTGATCTGTGCTGTATACATATCTAAATCTTACTAAATTCTATAGCTTTAACTTACTTCTACTATGCTTTATTAAAATTATTAGTATGTTAGCTTTTATACAGTTCTTTATTGTTGTGAATTATTCCTTATATATGCCTTGATATAACAACGAAACCATTTGACCTAAATAAACCTTCGAAAACTTGGCAACTTCTAACATCACTACGAAAATTGCATGTGAGGCCTCAGAACATACTGCTCTAATTATAAATTACACAAAATTATATCGTTGTTGATTAAGTTTGATCCACAATATTTTACCTAGTCAAATTCTATAAATTTTATTTGAAATATGGTCACCATACGCTTATTAAAAGCTTATATATATATTTGTGAATGTATAGTACTCTCCTTTTTTTGTGTGTGTGGTTTGAGGTATGCGATAACCTGGTAGATTAAATAATTGATTGATTGCACCCACTGACCACTGTCAAACAACGTGGTTTAGGGCAGTAAAGCCTGGTATATAGAGCGCCAATCTCTTAAATGAAAGACTGTGTTTTCGATACTTGAACCGCCCAAATATCGGTGTATGCATTAATGGTGTCTATACTCTGTTCACCGAGAACTGATAGCGAAAGTGAACACAGCAACGTGATACTTGGAGATATTGTTGAATGACTGGCGTTGGATTGAAGACAAATGGCCTCTCTCTCACATGCGAGCTTCTTTTTTTGGTTGTTTATTTCGCATCGATGTTTTTCTTTCCTTTGGTGTTTAATGAGAACTATGGAAAATGAGCGCATGGCATAATGTCCTCGGAAGGAAAGATAAATGCAAAAAACCCAGAGAATAGTTTTTATCCAGCTGTCACAAACTATACACACTTACAAGGCAAGGAAAGGATAAACAGAATCGCCCATTCAGCGAGAAACGTAAATGTGGAAAACTCTGGTGATAAAACAGTAACCTTTTTTTGTTTACTTTCGCTATCCGTTCTCCGCGAACAGAGTATAGTACACATAAAATCCGTCGTGGCAGTGTCATCCATGTTCCTTAAAATTATAGCTTCAAGGGTTACTGAATCGGATTAGTTACTTTTTTCGTGAAGGATCAAAATTCTGATGGTATGTCTCCGGCCAACACTTACGAGTAAATCCCGAACCGCCGCCAATTCCCCATTGCATATTCAAAGTGTGTCGTATCATCCCTTGAAGGAATGATATAAGAGGAGTTAGTATACAGCTTATCGCAACGCAAAGTAAATAAAGTTTTTGTGGTCTATTCAAGATCACTTCCGCAATAATAGTGCCATCGCAGTAGCCATATTGTATTTACCAAAATATTAGTCTGCGCCAGTGTTGCCACCTTGAAGGGACATTTTTTATTTAGTAGTCACCACTAATTTTGAAGAATGATGTTGGATATATATGATAGTCAGTATGTATGTAGACATACAATTCGATAGTTTGATACATATACAGACATAAAAATAAAGAAATATTATTTTAAATAATTAGTGATAGATATTGGATAAAAAAGTTCCTATAAGTTGGTATTACTGGCTAGCGCTGTGTTGCTTAATGGTTTCTGCGGGTACAATTTTAGTTTCTTTTTTTGACGGATAAGTCATCTCTTCTTAATATCATCTTCCAAGTTAAATGAAAAATGCACTCAATCTTATCCTGTATGTGATGAGTATTTCTCAATGTGAGGAGCCGAGAAAAACCAAGATTTAGAATTTTCCATGAGATTCTTGACAAAATTTTAGCCAAAAGGTATAAATAGAAGTGAGTTGACTTCTGCCAGCGATAGCCTGGCAGAAGTGAACTCACTTCTTCTGCAAGTATCAGTCAGTGTTGTTCAGGGATTCCAGACAAAAACATCGTCGAAAAGGTATAAATAGAAGTCAACTGACTTCTGCCAGGGAGAGTGCAGTGAGTATCACTAAATGTTATTCAGAGAGCTATTCTGAGCGATTGCACTTCTGAGCCTTGTTCAAAGCGATTGATCTTTGATCATGAATCAGTGGAATTTCTGCTCTGTGGAATATTTGATGCTATTTGATTTGCTTTGATGAAACAAAGGAGTTTTCTATCGAACTGGTTCCAATATATTCGTTTAGTAACTTTTGGGGATACGAGACACACCTTTATTGTACTGCTTCGAGGATATTCGTTGAATTGACAATATTATTCGACTTTTTTGATAATATACCTTGAAACTGCACTTTTGTTGTAACGATTCGAGACGTTTGCATTCATCGAAGATCCTGTTTGTTTCGTTACGAAATACTTCCTCACACATAGAAATCGACACGTTTTTCATAACAGTAGGAACAGGAATTTTCGTTATTATTCTTTACTAGTGGATCTGCATATCAAGAGCCTCAACGCCCTATTTGCATCATACTTTATTCAATAGGTCATTTTTATTTATTCCTTATTATAAAATAGTATATATTGATTCGATCGACTTATTACCATAATCAGATACATTCCTGAGGGGGCTGCCGCCCCCCTCAACCCCCTGCTGTATCTCTCTTTCTATACAGGTTTGTATATCATATAAAGTGTTACGGAATTGTAAATAATTGCATTTATTTTTGTATAAATTCTTTCAAAGAGGCTTAGAAAGTCAATAAAATGCTAATTTTGTGCATTTCTAGTCGTTTTAGCGTTAAAAAAGCCTAATTTTCCTTTAAAAACGCATAAAAAAGCTCAAATAAGGGAAGAAATGGATTTGGCGCCAAATTTGGCGACTATTTCCCTCCTTGGCGATTTTTTTGGCGACCTTGGCGAGAAAATCCTTATTAGGGATATACCAAATATGGAAGCTCTAATCTCATTAGCTGATGAGATACGAGAATTTTCCAGAACAGTCTGTGTTTGATATAATAGTATAAAAGGAGCATTCTTTTAACCAAGGCGGCCAATTTCAGATCTGTGGCAGTTTCGTCAAATGCTTGCTTTGCTTTGGCTCTCTTTGAATGAGACTTGCTTTATGTGTTATTGATAAACAGTTTGTAATGTTGTTTTGCTGTTAACGTGTTAACGGCTGTTGTTTAAGCTATGTTTACTGGTTGAATTGAAGCTGATACTTGGTTTATAGACCTGTATTTTTCTGGAACTTTCTGTGAATAAATCACTGAATTTTTGCAAGTTTCACCTTTCATTCTCGGACAACTTACGAACCCCCAAGTACCAAACAATATGTATTCTTAATAAGCGACGGTCTTGTATTATTTCCCTGAAATTCATAAATACCAAATTTCATAACTATCAAATATCATACAAAAAAAATTACATAGCTTAGCGGAAATATTTTGCGCAACCGTTAAACTAATTATCAATTCTCTGCCCACAATTTTCAACAGGAAAACAGCTTTTAAAATTCTAATAAAATTTCATTATATTTGATGGGGATGTAACCATGTTAAAATACACTTTTAATAAATACCGGCTATAGACCGTAATAGTACGAAATTCCTTTATGCATTCCAGAAAAGTAGCCCCAGTCATTATAAACGCTAATAATAAGAATAAATATAATTAATTATAGCTCATTAATTTTTCAAACTAATTTGACATCATTTGGATGATTACAGTACATACTCGGAATTATTTTGTGCGGTCCCATAAATTATTTAGTCTATACATAACCTTTTTTAAGAGTAAACATGATTTTAAGCATCTTTATAATGTATGTTAACTTTATTAAGTTCAATTCAGCATAAATGCATTAAAGTTCGCGCTTAAATTAAAAATTTGTCCATAGGCTCTAATGTTACGAAATTCTTTCGTGTGTCTTTGTAAACGATCCATAAACATTATATACAGCAATAAAAATTATTCAGCTTATTTTGCGTTTAAAATTAATAATTGTTCCAAATGTAACATCGTTTGGATGACTACGGGATATTGTCAGAACACTTTTGTAAGATCCTGTACAGTAATTAGAAAGCTTAAGAGCACATATTTTCTTCAAACAGCATAAGTTTAAGCATCTTACTCACGTAGGCTAATTTCATTTTCTTCATTGCAAAGTAATGATATTAAAATGCGTTTAAACGAAATTCACCCCATACGCCGTAATGTTAAGAATTTTGGCGTTTCCCTGTATACAGTTTATAAAAAAATATAGCAATAAAATTTATACAGCTGCTTATATGCAAAGCTGGAACGTGTGCGCCAATTTGCAAGTCAATCGAAGGAATTTTGCGGCCGCTATTGCGGTACATACAAATTCTTCCCACATTCCGTAAAGATAAGAAAAACTTTGACGTGTCCCTGTACACGAACGACAAATGGAATACACACCTAACACTATACAGCTAATTCCGTTGGGCTCATGAATATGTGTACCAAATTTCAAGTCAATAGCGTTTTTTTGGGGGCCGCTATCGCGGTACATACAATATCTTCCCATAGGCCGTAATGATAAAAAAAAAATTGGCGTGTCCCTGTACACGAACTACAAATGGAATGCACACCCAAACCTATACAGCTAATTTCGTGGGAATCATGAACATGTGTGCAAAATTTCAAGTCAATAGCGTGATTTTTGCGGCCGCTATCGCACGACAGACAGACGGAATCCAAAATCCTTTTGAGTTTCAACACAGAGGGCTTCTATTCACGTTTCGGCAAAAACTGGAAGTCAATAGCTTGATTTTTGCGATGGCAATCGCGGTACATACAAATTTTTCCCATAGGCCGTAATGATAGAAAATCTTTGGCGTGTCCCTGTACACGAACTTCAAATGGAATACACACCTAAAACAATACAGCTGATTCCGTTGGGCTCATGAACATGTGTACCAAATTGCAAGTCAATAGCGGGAATTTTGTGGCCGCTATCGCGGTACATACAAATTCCTCCCGTAGGCCGTAATGATAAGAAAAACTTTGGCGTGTCCCTGTACACGAATTACAAATGGAATACACACCCAAAACTATACAGCTGATTTCGTGGGGCATATGAACATGTGTACCAAATTGCAAGTCAATAGCGTGATTTTTGGGGCCGCTATCGCGATACATACAAATTTCTCCCATAGGCCGTAATGATAAAAAAAACTTTGGCGTGTCCCTGTATACGAACTACAAATGGAATACATACCAAACACTATACAGCTGATTTCGTGGGGCTCATGAGCATGTGTACCAAATTGCAAGTCAATAGCGTGATTTTTGTGGCCGCTATCGCGATACATACAAATTTCTCCCATAGGCCGTAATGATAAAAAAAACTTTGGCGTGTCCCTGTATACGAACTACAAATGGAATACATACCAAAAACTATACAGCTGATTTCGTGGGGCTCATGAACATGTGTACCAAATTTCAAGTCAATAGCGCTATTTTTGCGGCAGCTATCGCGCGACAGACAGACAGAAAGACACACAGACACAGCCCAAAACCGTTTTGAGTCTCAACAGAGGGCCTCCACTGACGTTTCGGCAATTATACTTATTAAAATTCCTTTCTTTGTTTATTTACAATTCAATTCTCTTAAACTTATAAACTTTCTTAAATATAAAGACTCTTCTGATAGTAAAATTATTGTTAAACAAGCAAAAGTAGAGTGAGTAAGAAATCTTTTTGAAGAAATAATATCATGAAAAACGGCAGTTTTTCTAGTGACGCAAGCGCAAAAACAAACGAACGCCACGACACTCAGCGGAAACGGAAAAACGAACGAAAACTGCGACACTTATATATACAGGAATTTTAAGATCAAAGTAACCGCTGAAAGCCGACACTTAATATCTCAGGAAATATGGGAGGTTATGTTCTGATATTTTCAAAATAGACTTTCACCTTCTGTCTGATCCTACCCTGAAATCCCTACATTTCTGCGTGCAATATATTTCGAGATATGAATTGGCTCATTTAAGTTGTAAATGGACGGCGTATGTAAGGAACAAATTTTTCTCGAATATGGCTCGAGCGAATTTAGTTTAATTGATATATGATATTAATCGCTTTTATCTGATGTGCCTGACATCTCCCTTTTCCCTAGGAAAACTCTTGTTTTTTTTATAACTCAGTTTAAAAATCGAACTATTTTTTACTCCGAAAATACCGTGATGCGGCAGTTTCGCGGACGAATTTCTTCTCTTCCATCTGAAATACTGAATATCAAATAATCGTTTTGGCTCCATCTATCGGGGAGCGTCAAAAATAAACACAAAAAATAAAATAAAAAATATTTTTCTTTTTTTAATATATATATTAAATGAGTTATTTATTTAGGTACTTGTATTTTATATGACATTTGTTTATCAAAAATATTCTTTGTATTTACATTGTTTTCATGCTGATACGTTGTTAACTTTCAAAATTGGTAATATTTTAAAAGGTGATTGCAACAACAAAAAATTTTTCCTTTATTTTCATAAAAATGACAAATAATATGATAATCATATGCAAATATTTGTAATTTTTTCAAAATTAGGTGATAAATCACTTAAACTACGGATTGAAAAAATTCTTAAAACAGAATTTGAAAATAATTAATTTGCTCATTAAGTTTCTAGTATATATCTGTATATATATATATAAATTACGTGTCACGATGTTTGTCCGGGGTAAACTCCTAAACTAAGGAACCGATTTTAATGAAATTTTGCACACTGTGTGCAGTTTGGTCCAACTTGAGAGATAGGATAGTTTTTATCTCAATTTATTGTCACAATATTGTTTTATTGCAATTATTTGTTAATTATAGACCTTTATTAAAGTTGCTCCAAAATATCTGTGAGTTCCATTAATTTAATTGTTGCCAAAAAAAAAAAAAAAAAAAATACGAGTTCATTTTCTTTTGACATAAAAATAAATACATTTAATCAAACGTGAACGTTCAAATAATTAATAAAAGTTAAATTATGCATCTCACGAAAATTGACGTCATAATCAATTTAAAGCTTTTATACACATTGATAAAGTGCTAATGTAGTTCTATCATAGATATAGTAATATAGTATATAGATCTCTCATCCCCATGTTATCGTACAAAGATTTTTGATGCCGAAAAAAAAAAAAAAAAAAAAAGCTTTGGAAGCAGCCATTAAGTGGTATTGAAAAAAAAAAGAAAAGAAAAGAAAGAAAGAAATATGAATTTGAAACTGTACCTGGAGTCTTCCATTCCCCTTTAGCAAATAAATTATTCATAAATTTTATTTGCTAAAATATTAGTATGTATTCCCGTGTGTATTCACTCGGGGAAAGACGGCCATATTTTGGTAAAAACGTCGGCTTTTCCCAAATGAAAAGGAATAACTTTTTTCTCCCCAATGATCACTCTATTCTATATATGCTATACTATATCTATGAGTTCTATACGCAAGCGAAGTGTGACTCACTGACCGTCTGTGCAGCCAAGAAAAAGATTTCCTATTTTAATTGCCCACTGGATTTTTTGTAAGAAATTATTAAAAATCGAGGAAATTTATTTCCCGATTTTAATCCTTATATTTGGGTATAGATATGTATTAGTTATCGCGGGTGTTAGATTGAATTATTTTGCTGTCAAATTGACAAAATTTTAATTTTAAATTTCAAAACTCTGTCGCCCTTGGCTTTTATTATTATTATTATTATTATTTGGCGATCAAAAGCGTAACACGAAAATATACATGCCAGATGTATGCATTGTACGAAATGTAATATGTATTATTCATTGTACGTATGTATGACATGTAATATGTATTGTACGAAATATTGTTTCATATTATTCATTACTCTTTTAATATAAGTTGTTAAAATAACCATGATTTTTGAAAGGAATTAAATATTTTCGCCAGATTATTTGGCGATATTCTTTTTTTTTCGCCAAGGACGACAGAAATGAAATCTATTCCGCTGCAAATTATTAGTATCTTACATCAGATATTTTATTTAGACATTTGAAAACAAATTTGACTTCAAACTATGATAGAATATTTATCTTTTTCCTTTTAATTAGTATATTATTAGTATATTAAAATTTAAAAGCATGGTATATAAAAAGTTTTTTTTTTTTTTTTTTTTATCTTATAATTATTCTTATCTTAATCCTCAATGTTTCCCATCTTTATTAACTTGAATTTACTATTAAAATTTTAACGTACTCAAAAACTTCTCATCACTTCGTTAAAATACACTAAACTTTTCCAAAATCTTTTTCTATATTAAATGATACATGTATTTACTTTAAATGTCCAATATTTCATAAGATTTCCAATTTTAAAGTTTTAAAATATTTTTCAAATTTACTTATTTTTCTGGTTTAGCCTTATTGTTTTCCTTTTTATAACTACAGCTGTTGCCCTCTTTAAAATATTTAAAATGATGAGGTCATTTTATAGTAAAATTATCCATTATAGCATATATTATATTTCACTCCTCCATAAAAATTCATTTTAAAATCGTCTGTTTCTTTTATACTTTTATTTTAATAGAATTTTAATAGAATTTAATTTATATATTAGTCATTTTAGCAATTTTATCCAAAGTAGCATTAGAAATAATATATATCACTTCTCCATTAAAATTTATAGGACCCTACAATAAAATTAATTTGTGCTTAATATCAACACTACGAAAATTTTTATCAATCGCTTCCAAATTTTGACCTAAGTTTCAAATCTCAACCCTGTGGGTTTTTACATCGGCTACAACGTTTTCGTCTTTGTTCGTAAATAATAATTTGACTGTACTAATTAGTTTACAGCCGTATAATTCAACGTATAACTTAGTCACAGCAACGCGTGGCCGGGTCTGCTAGTATAATATATAAATTACAAAATGTTAAGCTATAATAAAATTTTGAATAGATTAAGATTTTTTTTTTAAATTAAATTCATAACAAACTATACTACTTAAATATTTACCAGTATAAAATTTTCACTTTTTAAAGATTTTTCTATTATTATTTATTTTTCTCTTTTAAATCAAATCTATACCTAAAACATTATAATAAGAAATAAATATAAATAAGAAATTTTTGTCATTTTTAAAATGTACTATATTATGCCTTTGTAATGTTGCATGTGTCCATCTTTTTTATCACTTTTTATAAAATTTTGAAATTTTATTTAGTTTGTTATTTTGTTCGAGTGTGACCTATAAAACAACACTTTTAATACAGTGTTATTACCATGCTCCTTTAATTTTGCGTTTTGATCATTAACCCCTAAAAAGTAATGATATCAATACAAAAAACCCTTAACGGGTTAAAAGTTTGTGACGCAGCATTGTACTTTATGGCTATAAGAATTAGAAGTACGGGTCTTAAAAATAATGATATCAAATTTTCAGTGACGCTTTGATATTAATTAAATTATACATATATTATCTTATTTGAATTTGCTTTTTCCTTTTATTTATATTTACAGTGTAAACGTTATTTTCAACATAAAATAATATATAGCATTTACTCATTGATACCTTTCCATTCACATCCCTTATACTATGAAAGCATGTGTTTTAAAAGAAATTATATGAAATTCCAGTAACGCAGTGGTGTTACATTAAGTGATTTGTTTTTAAATTTCTCTGCAATTATTTTGTTTTGCATATTAAAGTATATGTGCACATTGAAATATTGCTTTTAATTTTCAAATACGCTGTCAAATATATCACTTTCATTAAGCTTATATTATGTACTGAAATATATTTATTTCAATGAATTATTCTATCTTTTGCGTCACGCCATCCAAAACTGTAAGTAAAATATATGGAAATGTTTACTTTATGTCATTTCATCCAAATAAATTGAAAATGCATGCAAATAGATATCGTGATGCAAAGAAAAAAACTGTGAAATTTTTTTCAGTTTTGGATGGCGTGACGCAAAAGATAGAATAATTCATTGAAATAAATATATTTCAGTACATAATATAAGCTTAATGAAAGTGATATATTTGACAGCGTATTTGAAAATTAAAAGCAATATTTCAATGTGCACATATACTTTAATATGCAAAACAAAATAATTGCAGAGAAATTTAAAAACAAATCACTTAATGTAACACCACTGCGTTACTGGAATTTCATATAATTTCTTTTAAAACACATGCTTTCATAGTATAAGAGGTGTGAATGGAAAGGTATCAATGAGTAAATGCTATATATTATTTTATGTTGAAAATAACGTTTACACTGTAAATATAAATAAAAGGAAAAAGCAAATTCAAATAAGAAAATCTATGTATAATTTAATTAATATCAAAGCGTCACTGAAAATTTGATATCATTATTTTTAAGACCCGTATTTCTAATTCTTATAGCCATAAAGTACAATGCTTCGTCACAAACTTTTAACCCGTTAAGGGTTTTTTGTATTGATCATTTATACGTGTAAGTTATATTCACATATAAATGAACTTACATTACAAGAAATTTTTAATATATTACCTAAGTAAATTTTTGTGTTCTCTTTTCAATTTTTAAGGGCTTGGACAATTCAGTTTTTCTTTTGCAGTACTATCTCTTTGTTACAAAAGAATAAGCAATCATGAATTTTCCATTTCCGATAAAAAATGACATTTTTTACAGAAATTCATTGTTATTGTATCCCATAAAACAAGATTAAGGGAAAAAAATTATCATCGAAAATACTTTTTAAAAGCCTCGTAAAAATAAATTCCAATCTCTCTATTTCTTGTTTAATTTTTCTTTCAAATGTATTGTGAAAAGAAAGATTTTACTACTGGGAACTAATGAAAAACAGTTTTCAAAAAAAGACATTTGGACGCCTATTGAGTTGTTAATCTTATCATAAAAATTTCATTTTAAAAGTTTAAATATTTTGCATGACGTTACAATTTTCTTTAATAACAGATGTTACTACTTTCTATGCCTATTGGGTTTTATTTTTATTATGATTATTATCATTACTTTGTAATAAAATCATACTTTCGCCGATATTTCTAAGAAATGTACAGTAAATGGAATATTTTTAGAAATTTAATTCAATATTTATGTTAGTTATGGTGGATTTCTAAAGCAGTATTTAAAATGATAATAATAATAATAATAATAATAATCATAAATATATTTTTATAAATAAGTTCAGAAAAAAAAAAAATTAAATATACAGCTTTAGGGAGACAGTTTTTCAAACATAAGGTTTTTTTTTTTTTTTTTTTCTTTTTTTTGTTCATTGCTAAGAGCGTGTATGTGTTGCTATTATTGTGTAAATCAGTACAATAAATAATAAATTTCTAAGATTTTACTAACAAATTTAGTGATGATGAAATGGAAGATGAAAAACAAAATAAAAAACATCATTCATTTCCATGAAAATTCAGGAATAAATAAATACACTTATAACTAAATAAGCCAGAAGTGCTTCAGATTTCTTTTTCTTTCTTTCTTTCCTTTTTTTTTAGGGGGGGGGAGGGTGGGGGGGGGGTCATTTCTAGGAAAAATAAGTACGTGCGTTTTTCTTTAAATTTGGAAAGGTTATGCAAAGGGTTTAACAAGGAGTAGGTGCCGCTCACCGCTCTAAGAGTGGTGTCGAGCGCTTCTAGCTATGCTAGGCCCCTACTCCGGAACGTTTATTTAAAAACAAAAAACAAAAAAATTACAAGGTTCGCCAGAACAATATTCCCGAGCGACATAGGGCGAAGTATTACAAATATGTATTAATTATTAACAAACTTAAAAATAAAAATAAATAAAAATTAAATACACTAAAGTAAGATTCGCCAGTACAGAGTACTCACGCGACAGGGGGCGAAATAAAATAAATCTTGAAAACTCAAAAGCACAATGAGCTAGAATTGAACAGGAAGGAGGGAGAAGGAGGGAAACTAAGGAATTAAGTGAAATTAGCAGTTGTTTTATTTTAATTACCTGAGGGTGTCTGCACCTGTAACTAATTATAGCCTGCAGACCCGAGAGACTATCACTAAAAATGGGAAGAGAAGTAAATTGGTCTTTGTTGTTGTGAGCCCATTCTAGAGCTTTTTCAATAGCGAAGAGTTCCGCCTGAAAGACAGTATTATAGTCCTCAAGCCTGCAGGCCCACTCATGGATAAAAATGTTGCCCCTGAGGACACAGAATGCCGCTGCGACTCCATGCTCAGTGTTAGAGCCGTCAGTATAGATTGCAACAGGAGCAGACAGGGAAAAATTATTCTTAGAACTATTAACTAATAACGAGGCTACATCCTGAGCAGGGTGAATGTTCCAGTTAGGAGAATGGGATTGTATTAACATATTTTCAAAGTATTTATTAGCGATTGCTGAGTTATTAAGTTAAAGATTATTTACTTTACGATAACAATATTTAAGTTGAAGATGAGCAAGTGGGACCCCAGTGATTACTGAGAGGGCGTCTGTAGAAATAGTTCTATAGCCTCGCGAGATCTGTAAAAGAAACATTCTTTGAATTGAGTTAATTTTAGTGTTTCCCAATTGTTTTAAACCCCCGCCCCAGATGCCTGCACCGTATGTAATAATCTTGTCTATAGTAGTATTGTACCAGATTTTTAGTAAATTTGTAGAGATACCCCATCTTTTCCCTACCATTTTAGCTGAGTTATGATAAATTTTGAGACATTTTATTTTTAGATCATTTAAATGTTGAGTCCAACTAATGTTCTTGTCTATTGTAAGACCTAGTATCTTAAGATGGGATACATGTCTAACACTGACGCCATCTATCCTCATCACCGGAGTCCTACGAAAAATTCTTGGTTTAGCGAAGGTAAGAGCTTGGGACTTAGAAGGGGAGAGTTTAAGGTTATATTTATGTAACAGGATGCTAAAGAGAGAGAGGGCCATCCTGGCCTGACTCTCCAGCTCATCCCTCGTGCGACCCGAGACAACAAGCGAAAAGTCATCCGCATAAGCAAAAGTTTTAAAGCCTGCGATGTTCATACTTTCCAAGATGTTATTGGCGATCAAGTTCCACAGGATCGGACCCTTCATCGTTCTTGCAAATTTGCAACCAAAAGTACACAGAAAAATGAAAAAAAAAAAAATTGAAAAAATATATATATTTTTACTTCCCTACGCCTAAAAATAAATTAACTTTTATACATAATTTTATTTTCGTTCTAGAGTGTCGTGACAAATTTTTGTGAAAAAAAATCTTTCATGATCTTGAAAATATGTTGTTGTTGTTTTTTATTTAATTAAAACGCTTGATGAAAACACTTTTTATATGAAGTATTTCTAGTATATCATTAGAATATTCTTTAGGCAAAAACAAAATTAAGATATTCATGCAATAAAAGAATAAAACATGTTTTATATGAAGTATATTCTAAACTTATAGGCTTATTTTTTATTGAAGTAAATTAACCGGTAAATTCATATAAAAAATTAAAAATAATATTTATATATTCAAAGAAATTCTTTAAACTGTGAAATATTTAAATAAATTCAATAAAGGCATTTTACTTAAACTTTACTTATTATTATTTAAAAATTGTTAAGCGAACAACATTGTTTAAGTTAGACTCAAATGCATAAAACAGAAATATTTAAACTTGGAAAGAAAAAAAAAAAAAAAAAAGATTTCTTGAAAATGAAAAGAATAGATTAAGGGGAAAGTTAATGGATTCTGCTAATATCTTTGTGAATTCCTTGAGGCATGAAAACTAATTTTAGGTAATTAAGGAAAACCTTTATGAAAAAATTTAAGTAATAAGTTACTATGTATGCATTTTTAAAAAGCAGTAGATTGTGTAATGTAGCAAAAATGTTTAAAAAAATATATTATGAAAATAATAATAAATTCTTTTATCGTCTTACAAATGCTCAAACATTTACATATGTGGTGTGAGCACGAATAATAAATAAAATTTCTTTCCTTTATATCGAAAGGGCGTATTATGAAAAATGACATTTTATTTATTTTTTTTTAATACCCTAAATTTATCATCTAGTGTCTTTATAGAATGATTATGATTAGTTTTTTAAATATATACTATGATAAATAACTCCAGTTTCCATAATATTGGTAAAAAATATTATATAAATAAATATCCGAATCTTAATTTTTTCTTGATGTTCCCAAATTAACATCTAACCTCTTAACTGGATGGCTATAAGATAAGCTTTTAGATATTCTATTAAAATAAGTATATATTTATTAAAAAGTTTACATAAAAAATGTTTACATAAACTCATATCAACCGCTATCGTTATAATTATCAATTTATAGTAAAAAATTACAATATATAAGGTAAAAGCTCCAGTACTGGACACGATTAAATTTAAAACTCTTAAAACAAGTTTTCTGATTCTTGCATAAGTTCGTACAACGTTCAAAATTCGGGTTACAATCCTCAGCTTTCAACTTTTTGAATTACAAATACTTCCAGTCAACAGTTTTAGCATAAGTCTGTTTCACTTCTGGATACCACTAAAGCTAGTCTTATCTCTTCCATATCTAACTATGCTAGATTTTTTACCTTCCAAGTTTCTAAACTTTTTTTTTTCTCTCCTCCTATTATATACAATAACGACACAACTTCCTACCGCTTAGCTAAATTTCTCACCACAATCTTTTCTCCTCTACTTTCTGGTAATTCTTATTCTGTGGGGGGGGAAAAAAAAAAAAAAAAAAAAAAAAAAAACTCCTCCATTTATCATTTGAAAGTTTCGTAATACAAATTTTACTATTGTTTCTTTCAAAGTTAAATTTGCTTTTCACCTGTGTCCAGATAAGTGGAGCCCTCTCCTGCCTAGAAAATATATTATGAGTTTCACTTCATATCTTTCAAAATCTAAGATTTAACTTATCTTACTGGCATTTGTTTATATCAAACTACTTTTAATTTTCAAGGAAAATTTTACCGAAAATCAGAAAATTTAGCCATGGGATCCTCTCTCTCTTACCAATTCTTGCAGATATTTACATGCATTATTTCGAAACTGCTGTCTTTGATAAAATATCTTCTCCATCTTTGGGCCCGCTATGTAGACACTACTTTCCAAAACATTAAAGTTGGTGTTTTTAACGTTGATATAAGTCTATTTTGTTTCATCAATACAACGTAAAGTCAGGTTTTATATTAAGTCTAGTTTAAATGAAAAATTTTGCACTTTATATCATTTTGCCGCCTTTTCTTCTAGTTTTGAAAAAGGATATAAAAGTTTGTTTGCTTTTCCGGTGCTTATTTTTACTACTTTCATCTATCCTTTCCTTTCATTTGACTAAAATAAGTATGCAAATATCCTTTATTGTACTAAATTTTTAATTTTTTGTTAACATGTAATATTTTTATGCATGTCCACTACTGGAATTTCAATTTCTATGAACGTGTATTTATGAGTTTAGAAAAATTAACAATTAGGAATATGATAAAATTACACTGCTCGGCATGAAAATTGCCCCACACGATTCTGGCAAATTCTCATGTAAAATGACCTCCTGAATCCGAATATGACGTCCATTTTGCACTATAACACACCGTTTTTTAGGGACGGACCCCTATTTTTATCACTTTTCGGTAATTTTATGACTACAAATTTGATTTTTAGAGGGGGGGGGGGAGATTATTTTAACGGTTAAATATCTTCTGAGGGGCTTCTTATATTCTTTTTATCTATATATATAAAAGAGTAAACTCACTGATTCACTGACTGATTCACTGATTCACTGACTCAACACGGTTGTGGCGATCCTATGGGAGATAGAGTCACAATTTTTGGTGAGCAGGTTGATTTTAGGACCCTGACGCTCACTAAGACGGGATTTTGCGAAGTACCCCCCCCCGTTCCCCCCCCGGGGGGCAGAAGGCAAAAACCACCTTTATAAGCATAACTCGGCTCCAAATTGCTTCACGGTGAAGAAATTGCAGATGGGGAGACTAGACTTGAATACAAAAAAATCATTTTCTGCGATTTTGGAATTTTGGATTTTTAAGGGGGTTAGGGGGTAAAAATGAGATGTTCGGGGGCGCATGAGGCAAAAACACATTTATAAGTATAACTCGGCACCAAATTACTTCACAGTGAAGAAATTGCAGATGGGGAGACTAGACTTGAATACAAAAAAAGCATTTACTGCGATTTTGGAATTTTGGATTTTTAAGGGGGGTAGGGGGTAAAAATGAGATTTTCGGGGGCGCATAAGGCAAAAACACATTTATAAGTATAACTCGACACCCAATTACTTCACAGTGAAGAAATTGCAGATGGGGAGACTAGACTTGAATACGAAAAAATCATTTTCTGCGATTTTGGAATTTTTGATTTTTAAGGGGGGAAGGGGGTGAAAATGATTTTCGGAGGTGCAGAAGGCAAAACACCTTTATAAGCATAACTCGGCTCCATATTGCTTCACGAGGAAGAAATTGCAGATGGGGAGACTAGACTTGAATACAAAAAAATCATTTTCTGCGATTTTGAAATTTTGGAATTTTAAGGGGGGAGAGGGGGGGAAAAATTAGCAATATATGGATTTTCGAGTAAAATTCTAGCAGTAATAGCTCAAAGATATATTTAAAAAAAGCCAAACGTCTTCTTGAAAGTATTTCCAAAAACTCATTTTTGATTTTTTCATATTTTTGATTTTGGGGGGGGGGGGAGTTACGAAGGGGCAAATTCGAACCCCCCCCCCCTTTTAGCACTAAATTCGTCCGTGGAAATCTATAGGAGCTGAGGTCACAAATTTTAGTGTGTGGCTTATTTACGTGTGTCCAAAACCCATTGTAACGGGATTATGTGAAAGCCCCCCCCTTTACCCCTTTGGGGGCGTGGTGGGGAATAAAAGAGTCAACACAGACGTGGCAATTCTATGGGAGATAGACTCGCAAATTTTGGTGAGTACGTTGGTTTTAGGACCCTGACGCCCATTAAGGCGGGATTTTGCAAAATATCCCCCCCGCTCCCCCTGGGGGGGGGGCAAAAGGCAAAACCTCCCTTATAAGCATAATTCGGCTCCAAATAGCTTCAGGGTGAAGAAATTGCAAAGAGAGAGACTAGAACTGAGTGCAAAAAAAAGCATTTTCTGCGATTTGAGTTTTGGATTTTTAAGAGGGGGGGGGGGGGTAAAAACTATCTTCGGAGGCAAATTTAGAAAAATACGGGTTTTCGGGTAAAACTGTTCTAATAACAGCACAAGGATATAGAAAATCGTCAAGAGTCTTCTTGAGGATATTTCCAAAACATCAAGTTTGTTTTTTTGTGATAGTCGATTTTTTTTTTTTTTTTTTTTTTTTTGGGGGGGGGGGGGAATTACGAGAGGGCAAATTTGAGCCCCTCTTTTAGCGCTTAATTCATCCGGGAAGATCTATAGGACCTGAGGTTACAAATTTTAGTGAGTGGCTTACTTACGTATGTCTGACACCCACTTTAATGGGGTTTTGCGAAAGTCCCCCCTTTTCTTCTTTGGGGGGGGGCAATATAAACCCGTTTCCAAGTATAACTTTGCTTCAAATTATCTCAGTAAGATTAATTTGTATATGTGGGTTGTTTATGCTTTTCCAACACGCAGAGTAATGGGATTTTACAAATTTTTACCCTTCCCCCCTTTAAAGGCGGGGCGGGGGGGAAGACACGCTTATAAGAGTAACTGTGCTCCAAATTGTCTCAGGATAACGACTTTTTGATATGTCAATTGGTTATGTGTACTCAAGACACATACTACAAAGATATTTTGTAAAATTCTGTCCTATCCCCCCTTGGGGATAGGGGTGGGGTAAAAAGCATGTTTCCAAGCATAACTTTGCTTCAAATTATCACAGAAAGATTTATTTTTACATGTGAGTTGTTTATGCATTCCCAACAAGCATTATAAAGGGATCTTAAGAAAATTCCCCCTCCCCTCCTTCAAAGGCGGGAAGAGAGGCAAAAAACGCTTTTAAGAGTAACTCTGCTCCAAATTATCTCATAATAACGAGTTTTTGATATGTCGATTGGTTATGCGTACTCAAGACACACACTAATAAGGGATTTTGTAAAATTCCACCTTATCCCCCCTGGGGGGGGGCAAAATCATGTTTTCATGCGTAACTCTGCTCCAAACTATCTTAGATGATTTTTTATGTGCGGGCTCATTATGCGTTCCCAACACGCACTATAAGGGGATTTTTGTGAACTTTTCTTTTTCCTACCTTTAAAAGCGGGGTGAGGTGGGGGCAAAAACACGTTTTAAAGAGTAACTCTGCTCCAAATTATCTCAGGAAAGCGATTTATTCATAGGTTGATTGATTATGCGTACTCAACACAAACTACAAAGGGATTGTATTTGGAATTCCGTGCTATCACCCCCTTGAGGGTTGGGGGTGATTTAAAACATGTTTTCATGCGTAACTCTGTTCCAAACTATCTTAGAATGGCAACTTTTGATGCGTGGACTGCTTATGCGTATTCAACACACACTACAAATTGATTTTGTGAATCTCTACCCTACCTCACCTTAGCGAGGGGGGGGGGCTAAAAAACACGTTTTAAAACATCTTTGCTTCAAATAATCTTAGAATCCCGATTTTTTAATATGTGGGCTAGATATGTGTATGCATCATGCATTATAAAGGGATTTTGTGAAGTGTGGCGAGTGGGAAAACTGCTATCGAAGGTATCGAGAACTTTAACTTAGATTTTGACTGATTTCAATGATTTTATTATTATTATTATTATTATTAAGGATATGGTATTTTGAGACTTCATTTCAATATAATGACCAGCGAAGCGGGCAAAGCCTGCTAGTCTATTATAAAATATTTTTTATTAAACATTATATTTTTTTGGTTTTAGCTATTAAATTAATTATTTTTCACTCTCCAAATCAAATTCATGGTCATAAAATTACCGAACAGTGGTAAAAATTGGGAAAGGGGGTGGTTGTTGCGAAAATCGCTACTTCCACTTCTATTTTTTGTAATCCGATCGTCTGCGCCTGCGCGCACGTAAGGAATTGTGCGTTCGATAGCAAGAAGAAGAATGTTCTAATTTCAAAATGTAAATATTGTGTATTGTTAGCGCGCGTTAGGTATTTATGTAATTTTATCAGTATTATGTCTTTAATAATTTGTGATTGTGTATTTCTCCAGATTAATTGCGTTTATTTAAAGAAAATGGCTGCTTAATGAGTGAAAATCTCCACTAATTATTGAATTAAGAACGAAAGTTTCACCCCTCGAACAATATAGATGAAGGAAGGTAAGTTTTTCTTAACTTTTTATATTGAATTGAAACATAAATGATTCTATCTGTTTTTATTAAGAAATTTTTGATTAGATGAAGATTTGTAGAATCAATTTGTTGAATACTAATTTATTTTAAATTTAGTATATAGATATCGAATATAGTTATTCTTAAAGTTTGAATTCGATAGTGGTGTCCTTAGAAAATTGCGGGTGACTGGGCAAAATTGGCAGTCATATTCGGATTCAGGAGGTCATTTTACATAAGAATCAGCAAGAATAGTATCAGAGCTCAATTTTTTTTTTTTTTTTTTTTTTTTTTTTTCCGTAATACGTGATTTTAAATGTTCAGACTTAAGGGAAAAAATAAAGATCCTTTTTAAAAAAATATTTATTTAACATTTTTTAATCTACTATGCTATTTTATAAACTTTTATTTTCAATTTAAAATCTTAATGTTGTTCACAGTTTTTAAAACATTCAAGCCAAATTACGGGCAAGGCCCGGCAGCAGAGATTCTAGGCGAAGGTCATAAAAATAAAATAAATATATAAAACATTTGGACTATAAATTATGTGTTCCTCGCAGTTGTACGTTGTGAAAAACATGCAACGTTGAATTAAATTCTTTGGATTAAATTAGGAAAACAATAGCTCTTTTATATTAAACGCTATTTGTATGAATAGCGTTAAAATAAACTCTATCAACCAATAAAACTACAATTATATTTTCAGTTTTAAATACGAAGTGATTCTTATATGACGCCATTGAACATCTAACACTTTACATTTGAAGGGGTTTGACCAGTAAAAAAAAGAAAATTTTTTAAAGTCAATTCCTACTTACAAACACTATCGAAAAAGTTTATATATATATATATATATATATATATATATATATATATATATACAGTAGAACCTCGATTATCCGAACCTCGATTTACCGAAACTCACCTCGATTAACCGAAACTCTCCGTTAACCGAAGTCGGTTTCATCTTCACTTTTTTTTTTCACTTTCTACTATCATCCAAAATTTTCTCTAAACAAACATGTATTTTTAAAGTTTTTTTTTTTTTTTTCCACATTCCTTTTGTACGCAAGTCATCCTTTCCAAACTACGAGTGCTGATAAATATTTTAGATGATTATTGATGAATTCTCGATTATCCGAAAATTTCGATTATCCGAAGTAAGTTCGCTCCCAATTACTTCGGATAATCGAGGTTCTACTGTATATATATATATAATTTTGAATAAAGAAATAAAAAGCGCGCGTGCAAAATGAAATAAAATAATTATAAGATATAAAAAATTTTTTACATACCGTGTTTTAAATTTTCTGATGAATCATAGAGCTCTTTACAAAGTGCACATAATTTTTAAAGTGATAATGACGTCAATTTTTGTGAGATGCATAATTTAATTTTTTATATTTTTTAAATGTTCACGTTTAATTAAATGCATTTACTTTTATGTCGAAAGTAAATAAACTCGTAATTTTTTATTTATTTATTTATTTTATTTATTTATTTATTTGGGGGGGGGGCAACAATTAAATTATAGCTAATATTTTAATGGCTATTCTAATGCTATTAGGATATTATTGTTTTCATATTTTAATTAATTATAAGAAAACTAATAAAATATTGGAAAATTGGACTTCGAAGTATTGTGTTGTTACCGTGTTCTGAGCAATCCTGAAAGTTTCAAATTTCTAGCTAGTCGGGAAGTTAGTTAAAAATCGATTGCAAGATTTGTACAAGATATATATAGGAAGAGTGTTACCTAATAGTAGGAATTGAAAAATACAGTTTGGTGGCAAATTTAAGCAAATTATACAAATACGGCTTTTGCCCTTAAAAAAATGCCAGTATTCCAAAGTTATACTTTCAAGACATCAATTTATGGGCTTTGACCGTTTAGCAACGATCATTTTCCGTAAAATTTTACGGTCAAATTCCGTGATTTTTCTGTTTTTTTTTTTTTTTTTTTTTTTTTTTCAGTATAGAGCAAGAAATATATTTGTTTTACCGTTCACTAACATCGTAATTTCATTTTTTTTTTTTTTATCGTTTAGTTTAGGAAATTTTTAACACAAATCACTCTCACTTCCAATAAAAATAACACATGCCCATTTCTGAAATTTTATTTGTGTACTAAAGACTATTATAGAACACTTATATTGTATCTCATTGAAAAAATACATAAAGACAATTGAAACGCATCTTGATATTATAACAAATGAATTTAACACTCACTTTTAATAAACACTTTTTCATCCATATTTAATAAACACTTTTTTTCTTGGTTTTAATAAACAAAAGAGTTTACAAAATAAAGACAAATACCACTT
This sequence comes from Salticus scenicus, assembly GCA_963930645.1. Lineage (NCBI taxonomy): Eukaryota > Metazoa > Arthropoda > Arachnida > Araneae > Salticidae > Salticus > Salticus scenicus. Next base: position 128,094,014 of record OZ005649.1, on the reverse strand, counting down.
AATCTACAAATCAGTGAAATATATATCAAACTACAACATTAATTAAAATGAAGTATAGTTATTAGATATGACATTAGTTTTAAGAAGACATCAATTATTAAGATACGATATTTCCGCTGTTCACAGATGGGCTTAAAAAATAACAATAATAAATTAACGAACAATAATAAATAAATAAGTGCGTCAAAATAAATGAAAAGTCCTATGTTTCTAGATATAATAGTTATAACCCTATTGTAAAAAAGAAAACTTGGCATTTATTGATAATTATAAAGAATAGGTCTAAAGTGAGAAAATTGTTATTAAACTGCTTCTCATAAAATTTTCGCACATGTATCACTCAACTGATATAGCTTTTTTAAATCTTTTGTAGGCTGGATTTTCAGTGTATCATTTACTGATTCAAACAAAAGCAACGATAGGGTTTAGAGATTACAATACTAGCTTTTTTTTTTTTTTTTCTTTTTCTAATTTGCTGAACAAATTTACATATTAAGGACAGGGATCATTTTTTTTCCCCTATGCATTTTTCCTATCATTTCCTACGTACAGTCGGTAACAAAAGTGTCCGAACACTAGCAAAAATTCCTACGCACAAAAAATGCACTTCATACGGTTTTGTTAAATAAATCCTTGTCGAATCTTGTTCTTAGTCGGTGTAAGAACATGATTCGATAAGGATTTATTTAACAAAACCGTATGAAGTGTACTTTTTTTACGTAGAAATTTTTGCTAGTGTTCGGACACTTTTGTTACCGACTGTAATTATATTTTACATTTCTTTTCAGATTTCGAATTTTGTGAAGTAATTCAATATACGTATGAATCGCAGTTGATGAAGTAATAGAATATTTTGTTCTAAAAAAAGATTAAATTGCTGTTTATAAAAGTAGAATATCCCATTTCAAAAATAGAGCAGTACAAGAGCGACGGTAAACCCAACTAACCCATTTCAAAAACTAAACTTATAATTTATTTTTCAGCATACACTCTGCAATTAAAATAAATACAAATATCCTAGAAAAACAAGCTAATGTTTTCTACTGATAACAGATTAAGTAGAATAAAGGTAAAATTATGTTTCTTTTAATGATACATAATTAAAAATGTAATGTTTCATGCTCCTGCTTTAAACGCATTAGTTGAAACTTAAGCTTTCAACGTAAGATAACTAAAGTAAAAAATAATAATAATAATAATAATAATTAAAATGGTAACATTTTAATCCACTCTTAATGACTAATTATTTTTAAAATATTTTTTTCTTTAATAAAGAAATACTTTTATAATACCTTATTATACTTTCATAATACCTTATACTTTCGTACCTTATTTATTTATTATTATAATACTTTTTCACATAGAACTTAAGCAACCATTTTCCAGTTAATTAAGAAATCATCCTTTTCTTTTAATTTTTATCGTCATTTTATGTAAGTTTACTTTAAGAACTTTTAATCAGCATAATATTGATTCTTTTATTAATTAAAACTTCGGCTTTAAGAATTTTGTTATTTTAATGAATCCTTTATTTATTTATTTTTTTTATGCACACCTTTGATGATTTAAGAAGTTACATTTAATGTTTTTACAGTATTTAAAAAAATATTTATATTTTAATACATCTCTTTATAAATCCTATTTCTTAAAGTATCCTTCGCTAATTTTCTATATTGTAGCAATAGTGTAACGCAAAACCCTCTCAACCTCAACTTCAAAGTATCATATTATTATTATTTTTTTTTTAATCCACATTATTTATTTTATTTATTTATTTATTTTTAATGATACATAAATTCAGGAATTTTCATATTTTAAAACATTTTTACTTTAGTATAAAGTTTGTTTATACTACAGAAATTGATACTATTTCTCCAAAATATATAAAAAACGGTGTAAATGTTATAAAACTGCTATAAACTCAATGACTATTTTTTTTTTCCATAACATATTTTGATCTTTTGTTCTCTTTGATCTCTGGGGGATCCTGGAGGGCTTTACAAAACTATTCTAGGGGAGTATTAATGTACCACCTATAGACAATTTCATGAAATTCCGCAGAGGATTGAAGGTTTTGGTGTCTGACTGCCTCCTTCATCTAGTCAAATAAGACACAGTCAGATCGGGTGACTATGTACGTTGTAGCAAAACACGGTCTACAACAGCCTAACGTCACAAAAGTATCGCGTTTTCCACATCATCATGCACAACTGCATGCAATGATAATCGCGCATGCCCTGTCTCTTTCTATCCTCCATGAAACAACCGCATCTTCTTGAATTTTATGCGCCTGTTTGGCATGATTAAACTAGGCAAGAATGACACATTTGCTGTTTTATACGAAGTTGCCGGTCGTCGCGCGCTGGAAACTTTGGCCACGTTTCAACTTCTCTGCTGAACATGGCCAAACAGTGGTAGATGGTACCACTTGAAGGTTCTTCGTTCCCGCACACTCGTATCATGCGACGATAGATGTCCCTACCCTGTATCTCCTCCTTTCGTATGAACCACGTGGTCCAACGCTGAGGATTATAGTTATTTTCCATCTTTCGTATCCACACTCTCAATGACGACGTTGAAAAGGATAGGTGCTGTCCCCATACTGTATGCCGGCGGCCATCGCCATCTATGCATTCTGTGTAGCTCATACCCTATTTTATCTATTTCACTGTTTTTCCATGTCGCACCGTGTACAGTTTCGTTGTGATAGGTGTTGTGTCAGTTATTTCTGTATACCTCTAGTACAAACAAGACCATAAATACACTCTGCAGCAAAAGTATCCGAGAACTAGCAATAATCCCTGTCTAAAAAGAGTACACTTAATACTGCTTTGTCAAATAAATCCTTGTCGAGTCATGTTCTTAGTCAGTCTAAGAACATGATTCGACAAGGATTTATTTAATGAAACAGAATTAAATGTACTTTTTTGATATCGGAATTATTGGCTAGTGTTCAGATACTTTTGCTGGCGACTGTAGCGAAAAGCTTCGGTCAGTTTCAGTATCCTTCGTCCACTGAAAAATAAAAATCTTGAAATTTCTCTTTACTTTTCAAACAGAAAGAGACATCTGCACTTGCATAGAGGAGAATGCTTAATTCATGTCCAATATTTAAACATTCCCTCCATGGAGAATAAAAATTTTTATGGCATGTCCTAGTACCACACATAGGATGAACACCAAACTGTCGCAAACTGTGTGCTTCTTGTGCGCAACGTTAAACTGCAATATTTATTGAAATTTTTATTTTTCCGACTGAGTGAAAATAATGCCCGGACCGGGAGTCGAACTCCGGATCGCTCAGTCGGAAAAATAAAAATTTCAATAAATATAATTTTCTTCCAATCAGTTGATTGTGTGATTTTAATTGAAATTGTATTTCTTTCCCATTGTTTAATGGTGTTTTCCTTTACCTGCGGCTTATTTCTGTTGAGCTATCTAAATGATAGACCAGAGATGTTTCTGCCTAAAGGTTGTCTGAGTGAGTAATGTTGACCGGGGTGTCGGCCTGGATAGCTCAATTGGTAGAGCCTTGACCTAGTAAGTCAATGATCCGGAGTTCGACTCCCGGTCCAGGCGTTATTTTCACTCAGTCGGAAAAATAAAAATTTCAATAAATATGATTTTCTTCCAATCAGTTGATTGTGTGATTTTAATTGAAATTGTTAAACTGCAATGTTTTATTTTTATAGTTTACTATAAAATATACAAATTTCGCAAAACCGCCTACTCAAAATAGTTTTAAGGGAAAGAATTATAAAAATGGCCGAATGAGGTGTACTCCAAACTAAAAAGTCTCAACTAATCTACCTCGTGTTCTATTTCAAACTGAATCAGTTGTTTGTATCAATTGTATGAACTACTCAGCTAGATCGGTATTTAATGTTATATCCAAAAATTCTAAAAAATATTTGCCTATAATTAGGACTAGGTGATGTTTTGATTTTTCAAGAAATATCAACCTAACGTCTATATCACTAAATCAGTTTAATCTTACGTTGATCCTTTTCAATATCGATTTTACATGTATATTACTAAATAAATTTAAGTTTGCGCTAATTACCGAATTATTAGATTTATTGCGGAGGTAATGTTAGCGCATGCCTCATATCAAAACCAATGCGATGTATGGTAAAACAGACATCTATTTAGCTTGATTGCCAATGTTTTGCCATGAAAGGACTGTTTAGTATTTTAACATCATTTTGCAGGGGATCAATGAATTCATTGTACAGTTTTAATTCTCAATCTTTTGATCTCTCAATGAAACAGTGAATCTATCAAGTTCTTATTTCGGTTTTGATGTTTGCAAGGAATATTCATTTAAGTAATCTATATAATATTTCTCTAACGTGGTCCAGTTACGATTAAGTTTTGTCGAAACGATATGATAGTAATGTATGTAATAAAATACGCGAGGATAAAAAATAATACTTACAAATGGACAACATTTGCGCACGCGGACTCAGCTCAATGATCTAATAAGAAAAAATTACTAGATTTGTCTGATAAGAGTATTTTATGAAAAATGTATTTTTAAATGTTGAATCTTAAAAAGTCTTTGCAAGCGTCATTTTAAATCTAACAATATTTTAAAGATATATACAGAATATGAATTATTATCATAAATTGACTAAAAAAACAGATCATAAAAAGTATAATCAAAATAAAAATTAATTTTTCTTTTTCATCCTTTTTTTTTTTTTTTTTTTTTTTTTTTTTTAAATATGCCAAAATAAATAAATAAAAAGTCATCGCCAACATGGAGACAGGAATTTATAATTCGTTCATGGGTGTCCTATAGTAAAACAGTACTGCGTTGCGGAAGTATGAAAAACTGGGTCATTAATTATGAATTTTATTTCGAAACCTTTTTTATAGGATTTTAGTTTCACTATTGCGCAATATTATTTTGGTTCTATCAATAATTTGGCGACTGGTGAATTAAAATTTTAATTCCGTGGTGAAATTCATGTAATATTTATGAGTTACAAATTTTAAAAGTTAATAAGAAAGAAAGAAAATGCGAAAATTTCGTATGGGTTTGCTAGTTTTTAACATTTTTATAAAATTTACACTTTTTCATCAAAGCAAAACACTTTTGAAAAAATAATTTTCTAAACTAATTTTAATTTGAACAGCAAAAATATACATTTTCTAATACAGATATATCGTTAAATAACGATGTAAAGCTGGTTATATATAATGGTGTAAGATTTGCAACATTACCGAATCCTACTACTAACTAGGTTTTGCCCTGAAAGTGCCACATACTTTGTTGTTTCGAAACAAATGGATGACTACAACACATTGATCATTTGGTAGATAAGCAGTCATTTATATATATATATATTTTTTTTTTTTTTTTTTTTTTTTTTTTTTTGTGTGTGTGTATAAACGAAAACGGCATTGTTATTAATTATGGAAAGTTATATTTTGGCAGGCATTTACGGCATTAACAGTTTTTGAATTCTTTGTCCAAGGATTGATTATCTTTCTAAAACAGAACTGTGTGAAATAGAAAAAAAATCCCATGTGCCTAATATATATTTTTTCAAAGAATACAGGGATTTATCAGATTTCTTAGCCGAAATCTTATGAACCATGTATGACATATAATTGGGGGCATTTTTCTTCCAAACTTCTCACCAAATTTCGTTCTTAATTGAAAACTATTTTCCGTAAGATTTGGAGCTGTTTTAATTTCCAATACATCAGAAGAAACTTTAAGTTTATGAAGCGTGCGTTGACACAAGATTTGCCCATGAAACATCATATTGCGTTAAGCATTTTGCGTCAGTAACATTTAAAAACTGTACTGTGACTTTTATTTCCAAATACATTCTTTTCGATATAAAAATCCTTAATTCTTCCTGTGTTTCATCACTTTCTTCTTTCATTAACTTATGCCCATATACTGCGTAATCTTTTTTTCTTTTTTTACCGTAGATTTTTTGAAATTTTCATATAGACAGCAATTACCTAGTGTACATTCAACACCAATATTTCATTTTAGAATCTATATACGATCTCATTAAAGAGCAAAAAATTATAGTGCCTCAGCTTGTGCCTTTTCATTCTGTAAAATGTGTTATATTTCATTGTGTTTCCTTATCACATCTCCATCAAATCTCCATCACTTTTAAATTAAACGTTAAATAGTACTCTAAAATTATACTTTGATGTAGAAAAACATAACTGCAATCTAAAGGTATAACGGTAATTCGGTAATTGTATTTCATATTATTGTTGTGCATCATATTTTCTATAAAACGACAATAATAATAGTAAAAAAAATTATACAGACACGACATTATTTCATTATTTAAAACATGAAAATCTGACATTGACAGATTTTAATTTAGTGCCAGAGGCCTACTGCTAAACTTGTTAATATCGACAAATTCTTCTTTAGTTAATTCGTGACGATCTAAATTCCATGATAAAGTTTTCATTAAATCAAACCAATGTGTTTCAGCTGCAGATATTGTAACAAATAACGTTGGAAGTCCAAACTGTCTTATAGCCGCAAAACAACGTTTTTTCTCTTTTTCCCAATGAGGGGGAGGTGTGCCTTGGGGGGGACTCATGTCAAAGGTATGCCTTGGGGGGGACTCATGTCAAAGTTGTACCTTGGGGGGGGACTCATGTCAAAGTTGGGCCTTAGGGGGACTCATGTCAAAGGTGGGCCTGGGGGGGGACTTATGTCAAAGTTGGGCCTTGGGGGGACTCATGTCAAAGTTGTACCTTGGGGGGGACTCATGTCAAAGTTGGGCCTGGGGGGGACTCATGTCAAAGTTGTGCCTTGGGGGACTTCATTCAATAAATCCCCATTCAATAAACCGACTGAAATAGGCCCTTAGCACTATTAAGAGTGTATTATAAAAATTCGACAACGCTATACCGACTGAAGTAGGGGTACCTTGGGGGGGACTCGTGTCAAAGTTGGGCCTGGGGGGGGACTCATGTCAAAGTTGGGCCTTGGGGGGACTCATGTCAAAGTTGTGCCTTTGGGGGACTTCATTCAATAAATCCCCATTCAATAAACTGACTGAAATAGGCCCTTAGCACTATTAAGAGTGACGTATAAAAATTCGACAACGTTGTACCGACTGAAATAGGGGTACCTTGGGGGGGACTTATGTCAAAGTTGTGCCTTGGGGGGACTTCATTCAATAAATCCCCATTCAATAAACCGACTGAAATAGGCCCTTAGCACTATTAAGAGTGTATTATAAAAATTCGACAACTGTACCGACTGAAATAGGCCTCTAGCACTAATAATAATAATAATTCCAAAAAACATTTAATTTAACGCTCTTTTTTTTTTACCTAAAATACATCCAATTCTTATTCGATAGTATTTTATTTTACTAAAGCCCATACTGCTATTTAAAATCTATGGTTAATTTACAAATACTTTTGCTTCAAATTTAAAGTAAATCGAAAATCTGACGTACATTTTTTATCTTATGCTGGTAATAATATCATTAATAATTTCATATTTCAAGTATTATTTGCATTTTCGTATTATAATCTGTCAATCTAAAATAAAGAAAGATGGAAGAAATTGTTTTCAATGGTAAAGTGAATAAGCATACAATATTTCTAAAAGTTTACGTCAAACTATTTCAATAAAATATCCCACAAAAATATTGAACTTTTAAACAGCCTTGTAAATGTAAATCCTACACATGCTGTATTCGAAATTGTTAGTATAGTTTGGTGACAAAATCCTGACATGCATAATATATACGGAATTACTGTAGGATTTGCTTCAAAATATATTAGTTTATTCCAATATATATTTTACAGTTTCAGAAAAAGAGTTCTAAATAAATTCCCAAAAGGATGACTTAATATAAAATCTTGGAGAAAAACATTTTTTTATTTTTAGATGTTCTATTTCTAGATATTCTATAAGTTAAAAAAATATTTTTCTGATTATTAATATGTCTTTAAATACTGATTATTGTTCATTGTGATGTAATTTATTTTAAATAATATATTTTAAATAGCGTAAAAAAAAAAAAAAAAAAAAAAAAAAAAACTTTAAATACCCATATTAAATTTCTTTTTAATTTTTTAGTTAGCTTAATGGCCAATGATCCAAAATTCTATACCTGCGTAAGGTTTCTTTTTTTTTTTTTTCCCTCGAGTTTAAAGAATAAAAAACGTAAATTTGGATAAATTTTCATCCACATATTATTAATGCGCATGAAATATTAAGGTAAATGAAATATTTTATAAAATTTCATTCAGCTAGTGTTTAATATCTCCTTTTCGTGTTTGACGAAAACTTTAGCTTCATACTAGTAAACATTTAGTAGAATCTATAGTTCAATGACCAGTGATCCAAAATTCTACGGCTGTGTGACATTTCTTGTAGTCTAGCGAACAGGAAAGAAAATTTTGTATCAATTTATATACGCATAGACAAATTCATCATCATCAACTTCAAGGATTAGGCATAGTGCCTGTTCCGGCTTCATTGTTCAGTCCACCGCTTTCTCGGTCGTCCTCGATCTCTCCTGCCCTTTGGGGAGTAGTCGAGGGCAGCTCTGGGGAACCGTGTTTCTGGCATACGTTGTACATGGTCTTTCCATTTAGTACGATATTCTTGTATTCTATCACATAAGTTGAAGATCTTTAACTCCTTCCTGATGTCTTCATTCCGAATCTTGTCGAAAATTGTGCAGCCTTTTATAGGTCTCAAATGTCGCATTTCTGTTGCTTGGATTCTCGATAGATCTAGGCTCCCCAAGGTCCATGTCTCTGAGCCATAAAGTAAGACGGGTGTGGCCATGACCCTATAGAATTTAAGTTGTGTTTCTTTTCGTGTCTTCTTCCTGAGGGTTTTTTTCAAAGTTCCACAGATGTATTGGAATTTGTGCAATTTCTACTAAATTCAAGATAGAAATAAATAAATTCGTTACTATCTAATAAAATTTCTTACATCTAGTAATTAATATTTCTTTTTAGTGTTTGAAGAAAATTTAAACCTAACTGTAAACATTCAATAGAATCCATAGCTTAATACCCAACAGTCCAAAATTTTTAAGTGTGAGGATTTTTTTTTTCAAGTCTCAGTAACAGAAAACGAAAATTTAGAACAATTTAAATACACATATTCTTGACAAGTCAAAATAAAAATACATAAATTGGTCAGTATTTAATAAAATTATCTGTACCTATTAATTATAATTTTCATTCTGTGATTGTGGGAAACTTTCGTTGGAAAACTTTAACTTCAATGTAATAAACATTTATTAGAATCCAAACTTCTTCATTAATCATAAAATTATTTACGTAAATAAAGTAATTAATAAATTATTTAAGCATCCCCCCCAAAAAAATCGCACAGATTTTTTTTTTTTTTTTTTTTTTTTTTTTTTATGTAGGAATTGCAAAATTAAATAAACAAAACTCAATTTATATTACAATTACAAAAGCCGTGAGGATTTAGAACATATATAATTTTTTTAATTAACACTGAATCATAAAAACAAAACGTTTCATTTGAAATATAAGTGGCTCATTAGTTTATTACCTTTCTTTTTAATAAATTTTAAAATGACACATACTTAGAAATATCCAAAGCACGTATGTAATATTAAATATATATATATATATATATCTTCTATTATTTTTCTTAAAGTGAGTTGAATACGCTGGTTTAATTTTATTTATATAAAAATAATTGGCTAAAGAGAACATTTTAAACAACCCAAATTTTTCTTTACTCAATGAATGTAAATACTTTGTCAATGCATCAAATGTTTTCTTTAAAATAATTTGAGAAGGTAAGACAAATAAAGCAACAAATATTCGTCTGTATGCACTTATTTTTCGTATTAATGGGAGTCCGAGAAAAATTGACACATTATAAAATATTCAGTCAAAAAATCAAGTATTTTAATTGAAATAATTGCTTTCATTTCAGTAAAACACACAAATGAGTTTCTCTTTTCGTTGTATTTTACTTCAGGGAACCACACTAAAAACATCATCTTTATCAACATCTCTAACTCTTTTCTTTACACTTCCAAATAGACCCTTAATAACAACCAAATCATGCTTTTTTTTATGAAATAATTTAATTTTTTACTTAACTTTTGCTTGTTGTCAGCTTTCCAACTATTATTATAGATTCCTTGACTCAGTAGTGACCGAAAATCCTCTACTGGCTGGCACTGAGGCTTGGCCAAAATATAATTTTATTATCATTATAATAAATAGAAATAAATTGTAATCTGAGTCAGTTATTCGAACGTGTACTTTTTTTTTTTTTTTTTTTTTTTTTTTGAAATTTTTACATTTTCTGTATTTATTGTTATCCAGAAATCTAGACATTTCATCTCCTTTGAAGTGTAAAAGTAAATTTTGATGCATTTATCAAAGGTTAAATAGGCTTCATCATCCACGGTAACTAATTTTCCTTGAAGCATTCGATTTAAGCGTTTACACTGAGATTGAGTTTTAACTTTTTCATTTTCGTTGTATTTTAGAGACTTCTGTTTCTGCTTCAATTTTATATCAGGATGTATTCTTGTACTGTTGATGCAGCACATTTGAATTTTTCTAGGTCCATAGCTTTAATTAAAATTTGTAATTTTCTTCATTTAAATATAGCATGTTTCCCACCAATTCTTTCTTTTCTACAAATTGTGCTTGAATCCTCGTATCTTTGAATTAATCGACATATATTTTTTTCTTTGTTTACCTTCTTTTATAATTTCAAGAGCAGAGTCACCAATCTATCCTTGCATGCTCTCTCAAGATAGATTTCAACAACACGCTTTCTGAATAATTCTTCATTTTCCTCCGTTATTTCAAGTTTAACTTATATATTAACAAGGAAATAAATTCTTTTGTGAATAACATAAAGTATTTCAAGTTTAAAAAATAACAACAATTCAAAATCATAGCAACTGCATATTCCAAGTATCAGTTAATAGATTTTGTCAATTTAGCTCGAGTATCCATTACATACAGTCATATTATTATGTTGTAATTATAATATGTGGTCAGTAGCGTATATTAATCCCTCTTATTTGTAGGAGAAAGGAAAAGTTAAAAAGGAATTTTTTTTTTTTTTTTTTTTTTTTTTTTTTTTTTAGAAATATTGCTAAATAAATAAAAAGTTAGAAAATGAAGAAGAAGGTAGGTTTTAATTTTTTTTTTAATTAATTCAAGTTTAATTGAATTAGAGAATCGGTTGTCTTTATTATTCGTGAAGTCATTTTTCTTAATGGAATCATTTAATAACCTAAACGAATACAGGGTTACATGATTCATCAAGATTCAAAACACTATTTATTTACAAATATACAATGCTGAGAGACGGGGGATGCATAAAAATATAGATACACTTACCAAGATACACTTATATATGGAACTCACCAAGTTTCTTGTACATTCTACAAATAACCAATGTGTGCGCCCTTGGTCAATCGCAAACTTGCAGAATCCAGTTTCGTCAAGTTAATGTCCGTCACAGCAACAGAGATGCTTCCCTTTAGTTTTTGCACTATTTTTGGCATTGTAGGTACATAAACTTTGTCCTTATCATAAACCCCACAGGAAGAAGTCACATGGCGGAAGATATGTAGACTTAGGTAATCGTGGAACAGAATAACATTACTCAGACCAGCATGCCTTATCCAGCGATGTGGAAATTCATTGTTGAGAAAGGCTCGTTATCTAGCATGCACACGAGTATGGAGACGGCCTTTCAAAATTTGGTGAGTATCTACGTCTTTTCATGTATCAACCGTCATTGTACACTCGTATATTTGTCAGTAAACAATGCCTTGAAACACGATGAATTATTTGGGCTATACCGGTGTTGTTAGAAGAAAGTAGGTGAATATGGAATAACCTTTCTAGATCAACTCACTATATTAAACTGAAATATTTAAAATCATTCTGGATTTGATTATTCTAAACTTTCAAGTGTTGTTAATGTGTTTTGATGTTTTTTAATTTTAATTTTTATTAATATTATTATTTTATTTTATTTTTTGGCAACAAAGAATAGAGTTTACATAAAAATATTTTAGTTAAGGGGGGGGGGAAGCTATTTTTGGGTAATACGGACCAAGAGGGTCATATGGAATAGTTATGAAGGAAAATATGGAATACCTCTTTCCTTGGATGACATAGAACAGAATAGTATTTTTGCAGAAAATCTTGACTAATTGCAATATAAATATTTTATTTCGAAATTATTATTTCAAATAAACAATACTGAAAAAATTATCAACATTCAAGTTTTACAGAAATTGCAAATGCTATTGAATAGTTTCTATTCTATATAACCCGATTCACCATCTTAGAGAATAAATCAACCTCAACTATCTGTTGGGAGAAATCCCATATAACAAAGATTTTCCTACATCGCTCCCTGGAATATTCTGAACCTCCCGAATTCTTCACGGAGCAAGAACGGACATGTTTGGGAAATCTGAGGGAAAATCTAATTTGATATTTCTAGGAATGATTTGACAGCGGTAGTTCTCGGGAACTACGTCAGAGCTACGAAATGACGATGTTCCTACGGAGGCTGCAACGGCGGGCATTTTGCGTTCCTACAGAATATGCTGGGAAGAATATGGGAAATCTGGGACTTACCGTGGGAGCTCCTACGGAAGAATATTTGCTATATGGAAAGTTCATGGAATCAGACTATAACTAACTCGACTCCTCTATCATAAATGACACTAGGTTTCACTCATTTTACTACTTCGCTTATAGATTACAGAATTCGTAATACATACTTCCTAAAAAGGCTGAATCTTCATAAAGCAAAGAAGTTTTAAGACATAAAATCTGCTTTTCTCGCTGGCACAAGGTGAACTACCGTTCATATTCGAGACTAAGTGAAGACTTTTGACATGCTTTTGTTAGGTTGCATCACTACAGGTGAGATATAATGATAGTTATCCGATTATTCCGTATTCCCCCCCCCCCCGTTCCTCTAAGAATATAAACAAAACAAAATTTTCAAAGAGTACTCCACTTAAAATGTTTATAACCCATTAACTTGTGCCTTCAAATTTTATGAACTTCAAATATTAGAATTTCTCTAAAATAAGGATTTAACTGCTTATCTAATAACACTGTAATTTTTGCATTCGTTAATATTCATGCAATATTAAAAGATATATCTTTATATATATATTTCTTTTGTGCGTGTGTATGTCACTGAACTCCTCCTAAACGGCTGGACTGAGTTTAATGAAATTTTTTGTGTGTCTTCAAGTGGATTCGAGAATGGTTTAGATTTACAAATGAAAGTTGTAACTTAATTAGTTCTTTCTTAATTAATTTTTAACCAACTCTTTCAACAACTTTTCCACCTAGATGGCGTGAGTTGTCGTAAACACGATGTCAGAATTTATTTAATGTTGAAATGAAAAATGAATTTTTAACCGTATCTTACGAAGTGTTTAAAATATTTTTTTAAAGTTAATATTTTAGAATCGTAAACACGATGTCAGAATTTATTTAATGTTGAAATGAAAAATGAATTTTTAACCGTAAGTGTTTAAAATATTTTTTCAACGTTAATATTGTTAAAATGTTAAAATTAGTTAAAATGGTATATTCTTTTAAAAAATACGGAATTATTTTATGTTAAAATGTAAAATGAATTTTTAGGCCATTATTATTTGTGCAGATGGAAAATGTACTAAAAGTTTTCCGAAAAAATTCACGATCACAAATGTTGACGGATATCCAATATATCGTCGAAGAAATCCCGATAATGGCGGACAATCTTATCATCTATGGCGGTCATCTATGTCAACAACATAGATATTGACAATGATAACCGTTGGGTGGTCCCATATTCGCCTCTGCTGAGCAAAACATTCAATGCTCATATTAATAGCAAGAAATTCAAACTTCTTCACACACCATAAATTTTAAATCAGCACAACCGGTTTCGAAAGGACGTAGCCTTTCTTCATCAGGTGCAAACACGTGCAACTGCCTTGGAGGCAAAAGCAAGACTGAAAGCAGGACAAAATCCAGAGGGGGAGGAGCAACACAAACAACCAATAGGAAGCAACATGCAGGACAGGACCAATCAGAGAGGAACACACGTACACACACACCACAAAATGAGGAGGGAGGAAAGGAGTAAACAATTATTATTTTTTTTTTCAATAATATTAAACTAATAAGTAAATTTAATAAAATTTATCCATTAATTATTATTATTTTTATTTAAATTAGAATTATTTTATTATAACTAATATTATGTTATAAACATAATGAAGGAAATTATTTAATTGAATTAAACAAATTTTTCCAGGCTGTAGACAGCAAAGTGGAATCAGATTTTTCATTGACAATGTTATCACGATTAAGGTAAATAGCTAAATTTTCTAAAAAAATCCAGTTCGGAAACGCGTTTGGCATGAAAGATAATTTTGGCACTCTTAAATTAAAACTATGATCAAATTCCCAACTGTGCTTCGCAATAGAAGATTTAGAAATTTCTTGATTAACAACATACCGAGAATGTTCACGTAAACGACATTCAAGATTTCTTTTAGTTTGACCAATATAAGATAAATCACAGTTATTACAAGAGACATTATAGATACCCCATTTTTGAAGCTCAGGAACAGGGGATTTGGTTGAAGGGAATTGGAATTTATAAATAAAATCCAATAAATTCCAAGTATGTGAATAAAGGCAGTGATATGGCTGTACTTCGAGTTGAAAATACCAATGTGAATGCTCCTCCGGTGAATAACAACGATGAAATAACACTTTACCAAATTGGCCGGTACGTCAGCTCCAATGAAGCTGTTTGGCGTATCTTTGGTTTCCCAATTCATGAACGGGATCCAGCAGTTCTTCATTTAGCCGTCCATCTTGAAAATGGCCAGCGCGTATATTTCACGAGCGAGACAACGATTGATCGTGCTATAAATCCACCAAAAACTACACTCACCGAATTTTTTGAATTGTGTAATCGTGCGGATGCTTTTGGTGCTTTTGCACGGACAATACTCTATTCAGAAGTAACACGCTATTTCACATGGGCTCCAACAAAAAAATGGATGCCCCGCAAGCAAGGCACGCCGATTGGTGCATGTCCCGGTTTATTCAAATTAAACACCTTGGGACGAGTATTTACAGTCAATCCAAGGCAGACTGAGTGCTTTTATCTTTGACTGTTATTGGTTAATCTCATCGGCCCTTTGTCATTTCAAGATTTACGTAAAGTGAATGGACAACAGTATCTAACGTATAAAGATGCATGCCTTGCACTCGGCTTGCTGGAAGACGACAACCAGTGGGAGTGTATGCTTGCTGAAGTAGGACTGAACTGTACAGCAAAACAAATTCGTCTACTATTCGCTATAGTGTTGACAACATGTTTCCCGGCCCGAGCGGAGACATTATGGGATAATCACAAAGATTCAATGACTGATGATATATTGCATCAACATCGTTCACGGTGCAACGATCTAACGATAGTATTCAGTGACGCTATGTACATTGGAGCATTGATTGCTACTGAAGATCTTTGCATTATCATTGCCAACTTACCACTCAGTCATTTCGGTATGCATTCAACAAATCGAAATGCATCTGATTTAATAAGCACTGAATTGAATCGTGAACTACAATACAATACTGTAGAAATGGCAGCGATTGTTGCTCGCAATGTCCCACTAATGAATGAAGAGCAAAGAACCATTTACGGCCGCATCATGCTCGCAGTTTTGGCAGGACAAGGTGGATTCTTTTTTTTTTTTTTTTTTTTTTTTTTTTGGGGGGGGGGTGCACCAGGTGGAACTGGCAAAACATTCCTTATTTCGCTAATTCTCGCCGAAATACGATCAAATAATGGCATCGCATTGGCTGTTGCATCATCTGGCATTGCGGCAACTTTATTGGATGGAGGCAGAACAGCTCATTCATTATTTAAACTGCCACTAAATATTCAAAATAACCCAGACGCAGTGTGCAACATAAAAAAACAATCGTCCATGGCCACAGTGCTGAAATAGTGTAAAATTCTTATCTGGGATGAATGCACTATGGCACACAAACATTCGATTGAGGCGTCGAACAGGACATTGAAAGATATAAAAAACAACGACAAACTATTTGGCGGCACTCTGTTACTCTTTTCAGGTGATTTCAGACAAGCACTTCCCGTTATTCCGCGTTCAACATACGCTGATGAGATCAACGCGTGCTTAAAATCATCGTCATTGTGGCGTAATGTTGAAAAAGTACAACTGAAAGTAAATTTGTGCGTTCAAAAGCTTCAAGATCCATCCGCTGAAACATTCTCTAAACAATTGTTAGATATCGGCGATGGAAAAGTTACTACAGATGAAACTGGATGCATAAAATTACCGACCGATTTCTGCACAATCATTGATTCTCAAGATGCTCTTATTGACCAGATATTTCCCGATGTACACAGACGATACACAAACCATGAGTGGCTGGCAGAAAGAGCAATTTTCGCAGCAAAAAATGTGGACGTCAACGAACTGAATCTCAAGATACAACATTTGTTACCAGGAGACTTGGTGTCATACAAATCTAATGATACAGTTTGCGATGCCACCAAAGCTGTAAATTATCCAACAAAGTTTTTAAACTCATTGGATTTACCAGGCATGCCACCGCATATTTTATAACTGAAGGTTGGATCTCCGGTTATTTTGCTTCGTAATTTGAACCCACAACGGTCGTGCAACGGCACGCGATTAGTCATAAAAAAATTAATGAAAAATGTTATCGAAGCCATCATTTTAAATGACAAATTCCGAGGTGAAAATATATTACTACTGCGAATCCCTATTATACAGGGTGTGGTAGATAAGTAATGAGACTCAGTCTAGAAAAACAAATTTATTGATCCGATATGTACAAAACGTTAATATTCTTCAAAGTACTCGCCTTGGGCATCGACACAACGTTGCCAGCGCGTTTTCCAAGCTTCATAGGCCCCACTGTAGTCCGTTGGAGTTATCCCAGTTAGTGCCTTCGTGACAGCACGTTGGATGTTCGGAATATCGTCGAAACGATGACCATTCAGGCATCTTTTGACCTTCGGAAATAGGAAGAAATCAGGAGGACTCAAGTCAGGGCTGTATGGTGGCTGTGGCAGAACTTCAACTCCAATTCGGGTCAAGTAGGAGGTCACGAGGAACGCTGTGTCGTGGTGGAGACGCCAGCGTTGAGCAAGGTCCTGTCGCTTCCGTTTGACGGCTCTGTGCAATCGCTGAAGGACTTCTTTGTAGAATTCGGCATTCACAGTTTTCCCCTGAGGGACAAACTCTTTGTGAATTAACCCCCGCTTGTCGAAAAACACAGTCTTCACGCGGGACTTTGACATTCTTGCTTTCTTCGGCCGCGGGGATGCCGTTGTGTGCCACTCCAAGCTCTGGGCTTTCGTCTCCGGGTCGTATTGGAATGTCCAAAAGTTTCCGAAGCAGTTTTTCCCAAGCGAAAGCAAAATTTGATTGCATACCGCTGTTCTATCGAGCGATCCATTTTCACAAGTGTCACGTGCACACAAACAACTAATACGCGAAGCTCGACCCTCACTGTGCCACAGCTCCGACGCGACTGCGAACCGGTTCTATTGTTAGCTCAGATCCCCCACCACGTGACCTGCAGGTGCAGACCGCACTGCGAGCGACTGGGTCACCGCGCGGCGGCCAGTCTCATTACTTATCTACCACACCCTGTACCCACAGATGTGCCAATTCAATTTAAACGCCCTCAATTTCCAATTAGATTGGCATTTGCAATGACTATTAATAAGTCTCAGGGCCAAACGATGTCTGTCTGTGGCTTAGATTTGAGCACATCATGTTTTTCACACGGACAATTATACGTGGCTCTCGAGTGGGCAAACCATCCAGTTTGTTTGTATTGGCGAAAGATGGGATAACAAAAAATATTGTACACTCTGTTGCATTAAGGGATTGATATTGTTTTTTAGTAATATTGTTATAAGTAACGATATGTATATAATTTTAAAGAGTCAATTTTAATAAATTAAAAAAATAAATGATTGGTGTTTTGTTATTTTTATATTCTTTCACCGTTCACAGCGCTCCATACATCTTCCACTTATATACCACATCCTTACACACTTACAATAAGTTAGTTATTTTTTTCTAGCAAAATATTCTCTAGAAATAATTTATATGACAAAACAACGTTTGTCGGGTCAGCTAGTATATATATATATATATATATATATATATATATATATATATATAAAGTTAGAGCGATGAATAGTACTATCTGAAGATAAATAAATAAATTGCAAAAATTAATTTACCGAAAAAAAATGTTTAAAAAATAATATGCCAAAATATGCCAGTAGGTGCTTAAAATGTTGATGTAACCGAAGCTTGAAATATTTAAACAGTTTCGGAAATACTCATTCGCTAAACCAATAAATTGTGCCGAGATTTCATTAAGAAAGTCAAATTGTGCTATGAAAAGGGAAAAGAAGTCCCTTTAGAATTAGAAGTCCCTTTGAATGAAAAAATAAAACCTTTTTACATAAATTGTTTATATTTTTGTACATTAAGCTTCACACCGACAATCGTTTTCATATTCTCTTAAAATATTCAAATTTCTTTAATGAAAGAAGACAATATAAATTTTTGATGATGTTGGGTACTTTTAGCACGGAGAAGTTATGGCAAGAGCCTATAATATTTTTGTATTTTAATTTTGCAGCTCAGTTCAATAAACTATGTTATTTTAGTATAACACATATACGTGACAAGTATAATTTTTATCTGAGACTGACTTGAGTAGATAGGATAGGCCTTTCTGTAAAAACAGTCTTTGTAAAAACTGTCTGTAACTGTCATTCATGGAATTCTCAATGTTTTGCCTGGCGTTTTTTTAAGCTTTAAAGTTTTAGATTTAAAACTATTTCATTAATTTCTTTAGATTAACTATTCCAAAGTACTTAAAATAAAATTTAGCTTAGTTATGTTATATAATTTACCAGGGAAGCGATATTTCCCCTCCCCTCATTTTTGTATGCTATAGATGAGTTATGCCAAAAATTCTAGGCCAGTTATGCCATCATCATCATTTAGAAATAATATAAAAATTAAAGAAAAATTAGAGCAACACATTACTCTGGTTAAAAAAAAAAAAAAAAAAAAAAAAAAGTTGACTATACACTTTAGTGAAACTTTGAGTTCTTTTCTTGATGAATATAGTTAATATTTGCAAAGTAATTGGCTATCAAATGTCAACAAGTTTTTTATGCCTTTAAAAAGAACTTAAAATCGGAATCAATTAAATGGAAGAGGAAAAAACTATGAATTTATGTTAAAAAGTGCTTTGTGGTTGAAGTTATTGAATATTCATGATCCGTAATAACAAAAAAAAATTGTGAAGGATTTTAAGAACTTTTTTATGATATGATATTCATATGTACATCCTATAGAATCTATGGGAAATTTTCCAACAGAAGCACATTATTAAAGAAAGGAATGATTTTAAAGAAAATGTAGCGATTTATGAAATAAAATTGCAAAAAAATTATATAAAATACAACAATCATCAAATTCTTTTCAGAAACAGCAAAATATAGGCTCATTAAAAAAAAAAGTCTTAAATAAAGTACTATTTAAATAAATTTGAATATTTAATTAACATATTATGCCAAACAAATATTAAATTACACCTTAGAGAAAAGAAGTCATGGTTTAATTAACGTTTGGTGAAAAATTATTCACACTTCATTTAAACATTTACAATTTAAAAAAGTGTTAATATTCTATTAAAATATTTTTATTTTTACTACAGACATTTAGAATATTTTTTATGGATAATTATTAAGTGCGGTTTTTCTGTTACTTTCTCAATTTGCTTGAGATAAAAGTTTTTTTCGTTTACTTTCCATTATTGTGTAAATATTATTCATTTAAGAATTTTAGTTGATAATTACGAGATTTAAAAAATATATTTCTGCACAAGTAAACTTGTAATCGTTTCTTTTTCTTATTGTGTATATTTAGAATTTAGATTATAAAAAGCCAACATCATCCCACTTTTACTAAATATCGATTTTATATTGATAGATACCATGCTTTAAATGTTTTAATTCCAAAGCTTAAAAAATTCTTACACTTAAGAAAATGCTAGAACTCAAATATATATGCATATGCATGATAGAATTCTAGTTGAGGCATGGATAATCGTAATGATTTGGAATCCACTTTAAGTGTAGGTACCGAACTAAGCGTAATGTTCAAAAAATTATCTTAGAGAGACAAACCTGTCTAAGCCGTCTGGGCGATTAAACTGCAAGTTCTACATTATATGTAGCACAAATAACAAAACTCGGCAGCTATATTTAAAAGTTGTTCGAGCCATCATAAATCCTTCTTCTATATCATTCTTCATAACAACACTATCTACTGATTAACATTCACAAAATTTTAATCATAGATTACACAGTAAAGATTTTGCATATACAGTTTAGTGTAATTTTGATCAATAGATGTTGAGACGTAGTTATATTCCAGGTGAAAGAAGGTGAGTAATAGGGTCCTTGCCTACCATCCTGTATACACCTAAATTCAATCAACAGTTGTTCATCTAATCATCGTCTCATATACCATTTTTGGTGAAATTGTAAGCTTTAGAACTTGAGATGTAGACTTCCCATATACATGAAAAATCGCAGCATAATACCACCTACAGGATGATATGCGCCTGATTTGGATGAGTACAGTGTTTCACAATGACCATCTCACATAGGATATTTATATATTTATGCACAATAGAAGCTGATGTATAGCCTTCCCATAAATGGTTGAAATCGCAGCATAACAGCACCACATATTGGACTATTTGCATCAAAAGCTAAAAGGCACCCATTTACATTAAGGTGCAATTAAATATAAACTTTTATAAAGTTATGTAAATTAAACTATAAAAAATTTTTACAAAGCTAATAATTTTATATTATTTTACTTTATTTTATTTTATTTTGTTTAATATAGAAGAAAGTAAAAATACATAATCTTCAACCACAATTAGTGAGAATACGTGACAAAAAAATAGGTAATATATATTTTTTAAATACTTTATTAAATCGAGAACAATTTTCGAAGGCTCATATTGACTTTTTCTTTAATAATTAATCCAATACTAATAATACAAGTTCTTTAAGAACTTGTTTTAATAACTGGCGTTTCTCAGACAATGTAAACTAATTTCAATAATAAAGTTTATTTTTGACGTAAACTTAGATTATTTCTATTGCGTGCTATGCTTTTTGAATCGAAAAATTACATCGCTGACAAACTGCAAATTTAATGCTGGCAAATTGTAGTTGTGTGCTAACAAAACTACAGGGCATCATATTTTTATACAATAAAAATATAATGGAGATGTACATTCAATAAATAAAATTCACTCTAAAGATTCTTTCTTCTGTTTTTGAAATAGAGTGAGCAACGTTTTAGCACAATTTGACTTCCAAAATTTACCTCATTTTTCTCAATTACTATTATACTTACAAATCTTCAAATATTTTGGCCGAAACTACAATTGTTTGGCTGTTTAAAAGCACGATAGTTTTATAACTGAACAATGTGCAACTTATGCTGAAACTTTTGTGTTTTCTTGTTGTGAAAACTTCCCAAAATCTTTAACATTTTGATTTTTAAAATACCTCCACTCGTTACAGAATTATAAACTTTTCTGTATAACCAACTAATATTTCACATCTTTAACTTTATAACGTCCAACAAAACCTTAAAAAAACTGTCAGAATATTAAGTTTCATTAAAAATTAAAATACAAATCTGAAAAAGCAAAGTAAAATATGTATAAATGATGCAGTTGAGGTGCTTACTATCTGTTTACACTTGCCGACATGGAAAATTCCTGGCGTAAGTGTTACCTCGGACGACAAACCAAAAATTTTAAGAAATAGAAAAAATGTATATTCATATTCAAAATCTATACAAAATTTAGTGATATTTAAAAAAAAAAAAAAAACATGGGTTAGTTAGTTGGATCGGTTTTACGTCGCACAGCGCTTCGCAACGGGCAACTGGCGAGGTCTGGAACTCACCCCTAGAGGTGGTCCAGAGACATGCCATCACAATTTTGATCCTCCACGGAAGGGATGTCTCTCCCGCTTCGGTGACCCCCAGACGTATAATTTTTGACGGGAACATGGAGGACATTGTGGACACGACAGATCAGCGTTTCCAGTTGTGACCTTTTTTTTATTCAATAGTCACCAATAATTTTGAGAAGTGACATTTGATATACATAATAGAGTATCAATCTACAAAGTTATTAGTCAAGCGTTACAAATAAAATTATTGGTGACTATTGAATAAAAAAAAGGCCAAATCTGGCAACCATGCGACAGATTTTACGTACACCAGCCACCATTAGTGTACACGACGGTTTTGGCCGATTCGAGTACCGAAACCGCAATCTTCCAATTTCGAGCTCGTTGCTCTCCCGACTGGGCTACCGCGGCCCAAAAAACCGTGGGATTTACATCACAAATATAGCATGCCAAAATTTCAAATTTTTGGAGATTCACTCTGTTGGGGAGGGAAACGTAAGCAACTTTTTTTTTTTTTTTTTTTTTTTTTTTTTTTACTTTTAAAATCATTCCTACTTCATGTTTAATATGGTTTCTAAGGCTAAAGATTACAAAGAAAGTTTTAAACAAACGGATATAATAATTATTTTATCGAAATTCAGATTACAACTTGAGTATTAAGACGAGATTACACTAACTCCATTTCATCATACTGACAAATTTAAAATAAGCATATTTTGTATAAATGTTCTATTGGTTATTTTAATAAAAATTTTATTTAAACTTTGATGATTTTTATTAACGTAAATGCTGTGGAAACATCCGAACAAAAAATTTTTCTTTTAGTACGACCGGGCGTACTATTTCTTTCAGACAGCGATTTTCGGTGGTCACTTTTTCACTTTCCACTTTGAATGAACGTGCAAGCATTTTTGTTTTTATTTAAAATATATAACACTGAAAGTTTGACATTGTATCCTCGTTGATTGTATCTGTCCGGATAATTTGATTTTCTCAATATATATATATATATATATATATATATATATATATATAAATCTGTTACTGACGTCATTTTTTTTTTTTTTTTTTTTTTTTTTGCGACAGCAACTTCTCGCGGAGGGCAGGGTTCACCGCGTCATGTGATATATCAGTGTATTCCGACTACTTCAAGGAAGGCATTTCAGCTGCTTAGAAATTTTTATCATTTTAATTAACGAACTTATTAACAAAAAACGTCGGATTTATAAAGGTACTCTATTTGCCACCATAGAAAGAGTTTCTCTTATGACGTTATTTTTCTGTCATGACATCATTTTCCACCGGAAATATGCTGTATATCAATTTCTTATATGTTCTTTCGCGAATAATGATCGTGATTTTCCATTATCCATTATAGGTCAGCATTTAATTTGATGATAATTTTGATATTTAAATCTGTATTATAACAAATTTTTTAAAAGGTTACTGAATTTAGGTTTGGAAATTTGATTTCCAAAATAGCATTTTTTAAAAATCGAATCATTTATTCTTTTCTTAAATTATCATCCTTGTGAGCACCATTTCTTTTTGTCTTTAAAGTATATTTATCTTTTTAAATTAAAAAAAAAAAAAAAAAAAAAATGAAAAAGACATTTAATATTCAGTATTCTATTCTATTTTTGACATTTTATTTAATGAAAGATAGGCCTATTTTCGGAAAAAAAGGTGTATTAGATCGGATGTATTGGAATTTTTTTGTCAGTTGTTTAGAGAAACAGAAATGTTTATGGAATTTTTAAAAAACTGTGGGGTACAAGTATAGTGCTGGTCCACAACTGGATTTAGCGATTTGTCTTTTCCGCCGTTTTGAACGAAAACGACATAAATAATTAAAAATAAGCTTAATTAACATTATACATTAGTAATGACGCCATTTTAAAAAACGCGTTTTGCTTTTTTCACGCTTGGAATCCATGGCAACCATTTACGAAAATGGCATTTCGCCATAATCACCAAAGAAAAATCGCCAAATGCACTTGTGGACCAACACTATATTAGTTTCCGGGAAGCATATATATATATATATACATACTCATGATCCTTGTTATTTTTTCATGCAAAGAAAGGAAAGTTAATTTTAAATATTTATTTTATTAATATTTAAAAAAAGGTTTAATATAATTATGTACATTACAAAACAGAAGTTATCATGGTTTTAAATTTTCAAGTGGTAGCCTGATTTCAAGTGGTCCCGCTTAAATTATGATATCCGCCACTTTATTAAAAATGGCGGATAAAGTTTATTAATAAAGTTCTTTGAGACGCTTGTATAAACTATGTATACATCAAAATTAAAAAAAATTCGGAATACGCTTTTTACAATTTGAATTTGAAATTTTCAAGTGGTCTCCACTTGAAAACAAAATGGCTGAGCAACTTGGTTAACAAACTCATCTAAAATATTTATAAAATAAGTTAAGACTTTGTCCATATTTGGTTCGATTTGGAGTATTATTTCGGAAGTTACAGTGATTTTATATTTTCAAGTGGTAGCCTGATTTCTAGTGGCCCCGCTTAAATATCTGCCACTTTAATGAAAATGGCGGATAAACTTCATTAATAAACTTCATTGAGACCTTTATATGGTCTGTATTTACATCAAAATTCAAGCAAGTCTTGTTTTAAATCTTCTTTTTACATTGTGGGTTTGAAAATTTCAAGTGGCTGCCACTTGAAACAAAAAGTCCGACCAACTTGGTTAACGAACTCATCCAAGATATTTATAAGATCAGTTCACTGTCCAAATTTGGTTCGATTTGGAGAATTATTTCGGGAGTTATCGTGATGACAAAATTTTCATTATAGATAGATAGATAGATAAACGAAGTGATTGCAATAGGTCGATTTCTAAAGAAGTCAACCTAAAAGTATACGCATTTGGAAAAAGTACTGGATTTAGATAATTAAGTACTATTTTTTTTTTTTTTTTCGTTTTTTTCTTTCATTTTTTTTTTTTTTTTTTTTTCTTTGAACAAGCAATTACGCCAAAAAATTCATCGCCAAATACTGAAAAAAAATTTTAAGTTGCCAAGGCGGTCATATATAATAAAGTTGTAACACAAAATGGTCTAAATATTATGAATTTCTTTCTATTCTTAAAATAAAAAAAAATATATAAAAAAGCATATTTTTTCATTTAAAAAGAAAATAAATATGATATTAAATTTTATTCATTTTAATTTGACATTATATATGGGAATTTCTATAAATTTTTTTTTCTGATTTTGTCTTGTGTTATATACTATTAAAATTCATATTAAATGAAAATCCTCACAAGGATATTAATAAATGAAGCGGACCGGGGGTTGGTGAGCGGAGCGGCAGGGGACGGAGCCCTCTAGTATATTAGGGAGAAAAAAAAAAGGGTACACTTACTAATAAGTAGCTAATGCTATATTTTTTAGTTCAATTGGATAATTGATTTAAAAAATATATTAAGTAAAACCTAAATTTAACTTTATAATTATTTAAAAGGAAAAAATAAATTATGCAAAAAATAAATAAATAAATAAGAGAATTATCTCTTTTTAGTTCCCCATCATACTATAGGTATGGGGAACTTAGGTAATCGTGAAAATTTTCGAACTCGGTTTTTTTACTTTTTTACACGTTTTCAGATGCGAGGAAGACGATAATGACATAATTTGTATGGTGTCCGTCTGTAGGTTGTCTGTTATTTTGTTAGTCCGTTAATGAGTTTGTTAGTCTGTGTACACTATATCTCAAGAATCGCAGAGAAGTCAGATCAGTTTTTAAATATTACTTTCGACACTGGCAAGAACCCTATTCATTTGCAAAATTTGAATTAAAAAACTTCGTAAGTTATTATAAATTTACGATTTTCTTAACATAGGAGAATAAAGCAAAATTTCACTTAAACGTCCATTAAGTAGAAAATATTTACTGTAAAGATGTCAGGACAGTTTTAAAATATCATTTTTGAATTTGGAATGAACATCATTAACTATAAATATGCTACTTTGAAAGTTTCGCAAGTTATTTCGAATTTACGAATTTCCTAACATTGCAGAATAGGGCAAGGATGTCAGACCACTTTTGAAATATTATTTAGGCCACTAGCATGAATATTAATTACTATGAATTTTCCCATATAAAAATTTCTTAAGTTATTGGAAATTTACAAATTTCTTAACATGGCAGAATAGAGCAAAATTTCACATGCGCGTCAATTTTGAGGGATATTTTCATCGTAAAGATATCAGACCACTTTTTAAATATTAGTTAGGATACTGGTATGAATATTATTGATTACGAATTTTCCGATATAAAAATTTCGTAATTTATTGGAAATTTATGAATTTCTTAACATGGCAGAATAGGGCAAAATTTAAGATAAACGTCAATCTTGATGGACATTTTCATCGTAAAAATGTCAAACCACTTTTGAAATATTATTTACGATACTGGCATGAATATCATAGACGTTGATTTTGAGGATCATAAATACGAGTATATCAGACAACTTCAAAATCACATTTATTATATACTTGTTTGAACATGATTGACTACAAATATTCTAATAGAAAAATTTCGTAAGTTATTCGTAATTTAAAATTTTATCAACATAGAGAAATTGAAAATTTTTCATATAAATAGAAGTTTTGAGAATTATTACATTGAAAAAAGTAGCATGAAAACTAAACAACGGATTTGACCCTGATAAAATAAATTAATATATTAGAAAAAGATAAATATATCGAAGTGAACGGTGGATAGATTATTAGGCGGGGATTTCATTCTGTCACTGTGTCAAGCTTTGGTGAAATTCATTTCTCTAAACATGATTATAATATGTCTCGCTCTAGAAATTTATGAGAAATAAATATGATGGGGAACTGAGCAGAGTCCACCTATACCAACTAGTTATATCAAAAATAAATAATTAAATAAATAAGAACGTGCAAACTTTTTTTTTTTTTTTAAATAATTAAAATTAAATTAAGAAAAATCGTGCTAAAGAAATAGAACAGCCTTAGTAGAGAAAGTCTTTGCGAAATTTTAAATGCGGCACCGAATTAGCTCGGACAGTCTCGAAAAGAACATTACTTACACAATTGTGATAGCCATTTTAATTCATCAACGAAATGACATTAAAAATTTAAAAACCTCTTAGACGATCCAAAGCTAATGATCTACCAAAGAAATAATAAATAAATAATTTTTACTAATAATAAACAGCTTTTTTATTTCTCTTACTCATAGGGTCGAGGAAGTATTGTTTTAGGGTCAAATTTTCGAACGTGAGTTTTTGTTATATTTACATGTTCTGAGGTCCCCTGAATACGAAAATCATGTTTTTAGCGAATGGTCTGTTTGTGTGGATGTCTGTGTGTCTGTCATCAGCATATCTCAAGAACAAATAGTAGCAGAAATTCCAAACTCGGTATCCTAAATGTGTATCATATAGGGATGCTACAGTAAGCTTTTAGTTGAGATGAATTCAACGGTTCGTGTACAGGGACACTCAAAATTATTCAAATACATTACGTCTATGGGGAAATTGCAGGTAAGTAGAGTTTAACATCTGCAGACTGCACTAAACCAAATGAAACTAATATATATTTTTTGTAATAGAGATACTCAACTGGGAAAAAAAATTTGCCTCGCCTCCCCTCCTCCCCCCCCCCCTGGGGGAGACGTCCCCTCTCGAGGGGAGTAAATTTACATGATGGGTATATTTCAAAAGAGCTCGCCAATACCTTTAAAACGAATGGTTGAACCATCAATCTGCGATAATTTAAAATAAAGTTATCGATTTTTTTAATTTTTAACAAAAAAAACCCTTTTTTTTAATGTATCATTGAGAATAAATTCAACTTTTTTTTGGATATTTAGTGTTATACTACTTCTCTAATATGGAAATCGTCTGTATTATCATAAAAGGTAATTTTTTAAAATAATAATTTTAATAAATTATTTTTTAAAAACAGAATTAAATTCTATATAAATGTAGGTGCATTAATGAAACGGGGGGGTTGAGGGAGGGGGCAGTCCCCCTCACACAGAACTAATTATCATATAAAATTCTTCCGAAGCTTAATTTGAATTGTTTAACATAGGATTACATAACAGAACTCGTTATCTTACCTCTTAATCTCCAACCTGTATTTATAGTATTAAATTTCCGGGTAAGAGAAAGTCGTATGAGTAACACACCAGATTATTTATTAATATGTTAAATTTGTAAAAACGTTTGTGTATTCCAAAGTTGATTGTTAACTAGTTTGATTAACAATTATCAGAATAACTTTTTCATTACCGTATTAGTTATCGTTTTGTGGTAAGACCTGTCACGTCCGTGAGGTAAATTCTTAGCCAAGATAATATTGTGAGATACTTTTCTTTTCCAATGTAGTTGAATATATAAATTAGAATAATCGAAAATATAAATAAAAAGATTAAAAGATTAAAAACATAAGAACCATATGAAAAAATTAAAGTTGCATTGGGCTTTAATATGTACGACAGGAATTTGTATTTCAGACAGCAATTTTGCACTGTCGCCATTATAGTGTTATACACTAAGCGACAAAAAAACGCCGCACCGCAGAAAAATTGACTTATACCTTTTTCATTTGTAATAACTTCAAAACTAATGGTTGAAACAAATAAAACTGTAATGTTTGCATAATATGAAAGAGGTGAAATGACACCTATGTACATTTTTCATTTAGTAATTCACTTTATTACTCTTTACAAAGTAATTATTAAAAATCTACTTAAAACATTCTTTTTAAACGTAATATAATAAATATATACTTTGTACTGTATTAGGATTTATTATATGATATAAACAAATTATATTTTAATACATGAAATAAAACTATTTATTTGTCAGTCCAAGTAATTTTTTAATAAAAATATGTATTCTGCATTGAGTTATTCCACCTTTATATGGAATTACTGCATTAATGCACAATGGCATAGTATTATGCAGTGTTTTAATATAGATATCAGAAATTTTTCTGTGCCAAATATCATAAATATATTTTTCTAGTCCTTGCAGAGTTGTAGGCTGCAATTTTTTAATCCTCACCCCTTTTCCATGTTATTTTATAGACTAAATCTTTTCGAGCAGATTGAGATTAGGGCTATCTCAGAGTCTTATGAAAAAGAAATTCTGCGATATTTTTTGTGGGATTTAACTTAAAGTTAAAAAAAAAAAAAGAAAAATCATGCAGTACGCAATGATTAGTAACACTTTCCAACTGTACGCAATTGTTGTATCGAATAACTATTATTATTCTTTGCCTACGTTATCGCACAACAGACAGAAGGACTGAATAACATACAGATAGACTATTTGATTTTAAAATTACTCTTAGGCATTTTTGAAAGTGTTAAAAAGGTTAACGCAAAAGAAAATACAGCAGGTAGATTATAATTACAGCTTTAAAAATCTCTGAATATTTTACTGTAGCCCTGTAAATCTAAAAGTTAATCATATTATATTCTATACAAAAATATACTTTAGAATATTAATAATACATGTCAATGTTTTAAACATTTTTGTAGTATAAAGTTTTTAGGTTGATTTCTTTAGAAATCGACCTATTGCAATCACTTTGTTTATCTATATATATACTGTTAAACCGCAGAAGGATGATCCCTGGCGTCTTCTGCGCAGGAGTGAAAAGGGTTAGTCCATTTATAAAATAGGAATGTCCATAGTACCTAGGGATGTGTTTGTTTATTGGTATGAAAAAATTATAAACTCACTGATTGCATTTCTTTTCCTTCTTTGAACTGATTCTTGAATATCTGGTTATATAAATATTTTACGATTAATTAAAAGAAAGAAAAACTGATAATATTATAAAGGGGATAGTTTTAAGGTATAACTTTAGTATATCCCCATAACTGAATTTGACGATTTTTCTTTGGCGATATAATATGGCAGCCTATATGTTGTTTATTTTGGATTTATGATTTTATGATTTAGATTATGATTTAGCCGTAATCGCCAACAAAAAATTGCCAAATGTCGTTGTGGGGATATATTAAAGTTGTTCTTTGAAGTGTGTAACACTAATTTAAAAATTATGTCAATTATTATTTACAAACTAGTATATAACCCCTTAAAAAATGACGAAATGTGAAATCAATTAAGGTAGTGAATCAACGAATTCTTCGCCAGCTTCGCTGGTCACTATATTTAAAGGGGACTAATGTGCAAGTCGTACCTGACGGGGAAGTTAAATCCTATTTCGTGAAGAATTCTTCTCAAAGTTTCTCTTTGATACTTAAAATTTATCTTTCCTTTAAGTACAGGAATTAATTTGGGAATTGTAGGTACGATCTTATATACTGCGTAAAACTCATGTACTGTTCTTTGAATAACATCGCAATCAAAATTATCCAGAGAAATGTTTTCGATGGTACTGTTCTTTTGCCTCTTTTTTGGTGATACAAACATTGGATTGTCTTCTCCTTTTGATTCTCTACGTATTCTTTCTATCGTGGCTTCTGATATATTAGTTATTTCACTCGTACGTTTCACTGATTGGGAAAGTGGAACAATAGCTTCTCCTTCTAAAGCTTCTTAACTAAATGACATTATGTACAATACGCTTCGTTTCACTATGAAGAGGTTTAATCCGAGAACTCGTACCACATGTACGATCCATTTCCAATATAAACAGACTGTTATACAGAAAGAAATAAAAGAAAACAAAGCAGGAGTATTAATTATTCTACACATAACAGAGGAAACAAGAATAATAGAAAAATTTCCCCTCGCTCTTCATTGCTGTGTCTCCCAGAGCGTGAGTGGAATCGTCCTGGCACTTAGCCAACCAGGTATCAATCTTCGGCGGGCGCACAGTATCTATCTATCTATCTATCTATCTATAATGAAAATTTTGTCATCACGATAACTCCCGAAATAATACTCGAAATGGAACCAAATTTGGACAGTGAATTGATCTTATAAATATCTTGGACGTGTTCGTTAACCAAGTTGCTCCGACTTTTTGTTTTCAAGTGGCAGCCACTTGAAAATTTCAAACCGACATTGTAAAAAGCATATTTAAAGCACGATTTGCTTGAAATTTGTTGTAAATACAGGCCACATAAGGGTCTCAATGAAGTGTATTAATGAAGTTTATCCGCTATTTTTAATAAAGTGGCAAATATCTTAAGTTAAGCGGGGCCACTTGAAATCAGGCTACCACTTGAAAATTTTAAATCACTATAACTTTCGAAATAATACTCAAAATCGAACCAAATTTAGACAGTGTCTTAAATTATCTTATAAATATCTTAGATTAGTTTATTAACCAAGTTGCTCCGCCATTTTGTTTTCAAGTGGAGACCACTTGAAAATTTTAAATTCAAGTTGTAAAAAGCGTGTTCCGAATTTGTTTGAAATTTGATGTAAATGTAGACCACATAAGGGTCTCAATGAAGTTTATTAATGAAGTTTATCCGTCATTTTTAATAAAGTGGTAGATATCTTAAGTTAAGCGGGGCCACTGGAAATCACGCTACCACTTGAAAATTTAAAATCACAATAACTTCTGAAATAATACTCAAAATCGAACCAAATTTGGACAGTGTCTTAACTTATCTTATATATAACTTAGATGAATTTGTTAACCAAGTTGCTCCGTCATTTTGTTTTCAAGTGGAGACCACTTGAACATTTCAAATTCAAATTGTAAAAAGCGTATTCCGATTTTTTTTTTTTAATTTTGATGCATACATAGATTATACAAGTGTCTCAAATAACTTTATTAATGAACTTTATCCGCCATTTTTAATAAAGTGGCGGATATCTTAAGTTAAACGGGACCACTTGAATTCAGGCTACCACTTGAAAATTTAAAACCATGATAACTTCCGAAATAAGACTCCAAATGGAACCATACTTGAACAGTGTCTTAACTTATCTTATAAATATCTTAGATGAGTTTCTTAACCAAGTTGCTCCGCCATTTTGTTTTCAAGTGGAGACCACTTGAAAATTTCAAATTTAAATTGTAAAAAGCGTATTACGAAATTGTTTGAATTTTGATGTAAATACAGACCACATAAGGATCTCAATGAAGTTTATTAGTAAACTATATAAGCCATTATTAATAAAGTAGCAGATATCTTAAGTTAAGCGGGATCACTTGAAATCAGGCTCCCACTTGAAAATTTAAAATCACAATAACTTCTGAAATAATACTCCAAATCGAACCAAATTTGGACAGTGATATTATCATATAATTATCTTGAATGTTTTCACTGGGCAACTTGTCCCGACATCTTGTTTCTAAGTTCCAGGTACTTGAAATCACAGTGCCACTTGAAAAAATGCCATCACGATAACTTTTCAAATACTAAACTGATTCAAATAAAAGTTGGATAGTGAACTTAAGGTTCAAATATCTAGGATAAGTTCACTTGGTGACCTGATACGCAATTTTATTTCCAAGCGGCGGCCACTTGAAAATTTGTCATTATGGTAACTTTAGTAATACTGAATCAATTCTCATCAAATTTGCGTAGTGGATTCATCATTCAAATATCTCAGATAAGTTCTCTGGTCATGTCACTACGCTTTTTTTTCTCCAAGTGCTGCCACCTGAAAATTTCTTATGACGATAATTTTTTAAATACTGATTTAATTTGACTAGAACTGGACAAGGAACTTATCATACAAGTATACTGGATGATTTCGCTGGGCAAGTTGTTTTACCATTTTGTTTCCAAGTTGCAACTACTTAGACTGCCACTTGAAAATTTGCCATAAAATTAACTTATGAAACACGTCACTGATTTAAACCACAGTTGGATAGTGAACCTATGCTTCAAATGTCTTGGATATGTTTGCTGAGCAACGTGTTCCACTGTATTTTTTCCATCTGACGGAGACGGGTCATTCCATGTCAAATCAACACACTGATTCAGACTTGATGTCTCAGATTTTCACGAATTTTTTTATGCAGCAATATATCATAGACTTATGAAAAAATACCAAAATTCAGTTATGTAGCACAATTATTTTTGAAGTTATTAATTTTTAAAGATTTAAATTTTTATGAAAAAATTTCATGCTTTGGCACCTTTGGATGCCTATAGGCTGGCAACCAGTTATGATAAAAACCTGGGAGTGGTCTCATTTTAAAGCTGTTGAATGGGGCTTTAATATGATATGCCACAAGATAGGGGTTACAATTTAAAAAAATTGAAAATTTTAAAATTAAATTTTAAAATTTTAAAATTGAAATTTCTCAAAAAGTGGCAATTTTAAAAATTCCAAAAAATTATCAAATATAGTTTGCAATGTCTTAAAACATATAGCAAAATTCTATCATGGGATCTCAATGGGATCAGGAGATACAGAGCTTCAGAAATGTACACGTTTTGTGAAAAATACCAGAATTAGTATCGTTTCAGAAAATTTTGAATAGTTCATTGAATGAAACAAGCAGTGGCTATTAGTTTAAAATTTTTTTAATGGAGAAAATGTCACAGACACTTACCATTAAAAATCCAATATTATGAGTAAAGTTAAGGGTTAACAAATTAGTTCATCGAGACTTCAATCATTGGAAGATACCCACACATTTGTTCACTTCACTGTCTGGTAAACTGTACGTTCGGCCAGTCTGTGTGACGGGGTTCACTTTGCTTATTACATCTGCAAAAGGGATCCACAGTGTATCAGGTGGTGTGGGATATATAAATGAGGGTGATGGACCTGAAGGATAGAGGAATGTAACTTGCACTTTACCGCAATCTTCATCTTTATCTAGAATATAACTCAACCACCAAGTGTCACCATAGATTGATGTTACATACCCACTAATATCTTCAAATAATATCTGCTGTATGTCCTTTACAATAGGAAATATGCTTGAAACAACTGCAGAAGAAAATAATTTCACATTTACTTTGGTTCTACATTTGAGAGGTAAAAAGGCATGAAATTTCTGGGTGCCTGATATAGTTACAGCTGTATTGTACCGGTTGGCCAGTTGTTCTTCAGTTTTAATGTATTCTTCAACGGTCACAAATACAAAGTCTATGTTAGATATGTTCTGATGTGACCATTCAAACAGTTGCCTTGCATCTATAATTTGGTCCTTATACGGTCTTTGTAGGCTTGTTCTGGCTGCTAGTCTTTTTACTGTGTCCCCCAGCCCATCGCAGGGTCCTTTGCCATGTGCTGTTGCTGAAAAATGCCATTCAGCCTCAGCTCCAAAATCTTGCTTGTGATTACACAAGTTAATAAAGTTTTTTTTATTTTTGTACTGCGCCGCAGAGCCATCGGAAAAATAGAAGAATTTTTTGGGAGGTCTTTGAAACTTGCATTTCAGATATTTCATCAACTTTGTCTGGAACAGTTAGACAGCTGTAGTGTTGTGGTTGAGGCAGTCTGATATTATTACAAAATGTTTCACTTCTTTCTCTTTAAAATACACCACAAAAGGGTGAATGGTTGCCTGACTATTTGACCAATGATATGATTGTGCCTCATCTTGCAAAATGATCGAATAATTCTCCGAAAAGTCACAAATGACAGCCACTTCACATTCCAGAAGATTTTCCTTGGTATGTCTCAGAAATGCACTTTGTTCTTTTGCTGTGAAGTGATGACGAAGTAGAACAGGAAGTTTTTCACAAAATACATCAACAAATTCACTAACCGGTTTTTGAATTATTTCCAAGTTACATCGATCCACAGAGATCCACTGTCTGTATGTGACAGTCTCAATTGCATTGTCTTCATATGCTTTTTCCAAAAGTTCTCTAATCCTTTTGGTACCTGGACGTGAAACACAATTTGAAAAGAAGCAGTCAGGTGATGGTGGGCTGCAAACCATCATTTGCAGGCAGTCCTTGTATGTTTTAATTTTGCCATCCGTCACTGAACTCATTCTTGCATTTTCAAACATAAGCTTTACATTCTGATGAGTGGTGCACACACAGACTGAGTGTGTTCCACTCTGGCCTGCTAGCACACAATTTTTAGGCCTAAGTTCTGCAAACTTAGAAAATCCCAGTTTTACAGTTGGGAATTTTTCTTTGAAAACTGTATACGCTTCTTTTAAATTATTAAGCATCAACCTTTTTGAAACATGTTCTTTACCACCTGTGCTGTTGTCTTTCACTGATATAAAGTCCTTCATCCCTGGCATCACTCTGCTCATTTCGTCACTTGTAAAAAATCCTTTAACAATATCAACGGTATGATTTGACAGACTTTTTCCTTGTTTCAGATCAGGACCAGACAAGGCACCCTTTTTTTTCAACAATGTCTTGGCTTGTCGAACTAAGTAGTTAGGGGCCGAAAATTCCTGCATTACTTTCCTCACACTCCAGCTGTCAGGCATAACAGTCAGCAGTTGAAGCTTCTTCTTCCTACTAGTGAAGCTGTTGTACACCTTCTTTACATGTGTAAAGAACTCATCTTGTGAATCATCATTCTCATCATCGCTACTTGCATTCACTAGCAGTTTTCTCTTGACAGCCACACTGATTCTGTTGGCCTTCTCAGTAGAGTAAATTTTGGATTGCATCCTCTTTTTGTCTATAGGCGACTCTCCCATATCTAAAAGAGAGCTGTTCAGAGAACTCAGAGCTTCAGATTCATTTGAAAATGGCATATCAATAGGTGCTTCTTCAATTTCAGTATCAGACTGACTTTCTTCATGTATGTTGCTAGTTCCAGTGGAAATTTCTCTGTGTTTTTAATTTTTCAACTTTGTCAGCTGCTTCTTACAACTGTCACAGACCTTGGATAACTCAGGTGTTCCTGGAATCAAGTCACACATCCATGAACTAACATGTCTCAAACCTTTTCTTGCATGGGAGTGATTAGGCTTATTAAAAGGATTAAAACAATCCAATTTTACTATCTTGTCAGTGGTATCCATAATGCAAGTGATAAACAGTGAGAAATTAACAAGGAAAAGTGCAGTGGCCAAGAAATGGGTTGTGTTCTAAAGATACAATATCACAGGAAACATCAAATGAACTTCCTACAAGCAATTCTGATGCTACACTGGCTATAAATGAGTGGTCTTGTCTGTTTGACCAATCAGCTTCCACCTTGTGAAAGGGGATTTCCCCTGAGGGAAATCCCCTTTTTATCTGAGTAAAAGGGAATTTCCCTCTATTTGTAGGCCAATCAGCTTCAGTTTTCTTTTAAAGAAAGGTTTCCAAACACGGTACTTACTATAAAGTAATTATTGCGTTTTATTAATTTAATACTATCCTGCACACTGCATAGCAAAATTAGTAATTAAAAAATAAAATTTTACTAATTTGGTACATTACTTACAAAACATGTGTATTTCTGAAGCCCTGTATCTCCTGATCCCATTGAGATCCCATGATAGAATTTTGCTATATGTTTTAAGGCATTACAAACTATATTTGATAAATTTTTGGAATTTTTAAAATTGCCACTTTTTGAGAAATTTCAATTTTAAAATTTTAAAATTTAATTTTAAAATTTTAAATTTTTTTAAATTGTAACCCATACCTTGTGGCATATCATATTAAAGCCCCATTCAACAGCTTTAAAATGAGACCACTCCCAGGTTTATATCATAACTGGTTGCCAGCCTATAGGCATCCAAAGGTGCCAAAGCATGAAATTTTTTCATAAAAATTTAAATCTTTAAAAATTAATAACTTCAAAAATAACTGTGCTACATAACTGAATTTTGGTATTTTTTCATAAGTCTATGATATATTGCTGCATAAAAAAAATCATGAAAATCCGAGACATCAATTCTGAAAATCTCCCAAAATTGTGTTGAATTGACATGGAATGACCCAGACTTGAAAATTTGTTATCACGGTAACTTTAGAAATACTTAATCAATTCAAATCAAAGTTGAAAAATGGATTTATCATTCAAACAACAAAAATCTAGAAAATTCACGTAACTCGCGAACCAATCACGTTATTGCGTCCATCTTTTTAGTATATCGATAATAAGTATTTTCTCGCCAAAAGTCGCCAAAAAAGTCGCCAAATTTCGCGCCAAATCCATTACCTGCGTTACTGGTTCTTTTTAATGCGTTTTTAAAGAAAAATTAGGTTATTTTAATGCTAAAACAAACTAGAAATGCAGAAAACTAACATTTTATCAACTTACTAAGCCTCTTTGAAAGAATTTCTAAAAAAAAAATTATTTTCAAATTTGCAACGATATTTTAGATGAGGAACTTTCTCTGCCATTTTGATCAAAGTGCCAGCCACTTAATTTTTCAACACGATGACTTTTGAGATTTTGAATTAATTCGAACTATATGTGTACAGTAGACTTATTTCACAAATACATTTCATATGTCTGTCAACTTAACTCACCACTTTGTTTCCAAGCGCCGGTCACTTGAAAATTTTAAATTCACATAAAAAGGTATTTATGAACAGATTTGCTTAAAATTCTATATGTACATAGACAACATCAATATACTTGAATACCAAGTGCAATAATACTTTGTAGCCGCCATTTTGAAACAAAATGACGGCTACTTTATAAGGAAAAAGAAATCAACCTACCCTTCCGAATAAGCCGGAAGGTCTTGTTTAAATATAACTTTTAAAAAATTCTGTCCTAAAACGTAATACATTGGCTTTTTTTTATTGTTGTTATTGCTGTTGTTGCCCCTGTAAACAAACTAGTTGTACAGGACCTATTAATGACATTTTAAATAGGGAACATTCCATAGGGAACATGTGTGTATCATTTTTAAAAATTCTCAAAATATTCACGGATGATAGGAGCCGGAGACAAACAGATAGAAAGGTATACAATCGGACAGACAGATGCACAAATTGAAATATTATTCCCACTAAAATTATAAGAAAGTGTTAAAACGCTCATGTAAACAAAAGTGCAATTTCAGCAAAATTTTATTTATACCTCTTAATGTAACTGATTACTTTTGTGTGGCCCTGTAAACCTAATGCTAAACATACTATATTACATAGAAGGGGCACTCTTTTGTGCATACGAATAATATATTGCAATTGCATTAAGCTTTGTGGAAAATAAAATTATTAAAATTTGGTTTATAAAAATAACTCTCATACAACACAATGCTTTGGAGTACTCTTAAGTGCCCCTGTACACAAACCAGTTAGAAATGTACACTATTATCATCCGATAGGGAATTAAATAACATATTGAAATTTAATTAAAGTTTCTATACATTAAAGGTATTAAAATATGATTTATAGAAACTCCTCTCATAGAACACAATGCTTTCGAATACTTTTGGGTGTCCCTGTACACAAACCAGAAGAGGTATCCATTCCATTTTCAATACGGAACATCCGATAGTGAACTTCAATAAAATATATCGGTTTAAAGAAATTCCATAAATATTTAGAACGCAGAAAAGCAGACAGAGAGACAGACAAACGGACAGAAGAACAGTCAGACAGATACACAAATTAATATCATATTCACACTTTAAAAAATGTTAGGAAGCGTTAAAAACGCTTAATGTAAACGAAAGTAGAATTTTAGCAAATTTTTAATAATAGCTCTTAATATAACAGAATATTTTTGTGTCACCCTGTAAATCAAATGCTAATCATGCTATATTCTATGTAAAGCATTCTTTTGTGCATATAAATAACATATTTCAATTTCCTAAAACTTCGTGGAAAATAAAGTTATTAAAATTTGATTTATAGAAATATATCTCATAGAACGCAATGCTTTAGAATACTTTTGAGTGTCCTTGTATATAAAGAAGAGTTGGTATTTAATCCATTTTATACAGGAAAAATCCAATAGTGAACTTGAACAACATATTTCAATTTCATTAAGATATGTGCACAGTAAAGATATGAAAATATGATTTATACAAATACCTCTCATAGAACATAATGCTTTGAAATACTTTCGGGTGCCCCTGTACACAAACCAGTTGAGGTATAAACTCCATTTTCAACAGGGAACATCCGATAGTGAACTGGAATAACATATTTCAATTTCATTAAGATATGTGTACAGTAATAGTATGAAAATACGATTTATAGAAATACCTCTCATAGAACACAATGCTTTGAACTACTTTCGGGTGTCCCTGTATACAAACCAGTAAAGGTATAAACTCCATTTTCAAAAGGAAACATCTGATAGTGAACTTGAATAACATATATCAGTTTCAAGAAATTCCACAAATATTTACGGGAGTTAGAGTGCGGGGAGACAGACAGACAGACAAACCGAAGTCATTAAGACTTTTCAACCTTGTTGGGAAGAGTTAAAAATGTTAGAAAGTTAAAATCGCTTAATGTAAACGAAAGTACACTTTTAGCAAATATTTATTAATAGCTTTTTATATAACTGAATATTTTTGTGTCACCCTGTAAATCTAATGCTAATCATGCTATATTCTGTGCAAAGCATTTTCTTTCGTGCTTATAAATAACACATTTCAATTTCATAAATCTTCGTGCAAAGTAAAGTTATTAAAATTTAGTTTATAGAAATATTTCCATAAAGCGCAATGCTTTGGAATACTTTTGTGTGTCCCTGTACACAAATCAGTGGTGGTATTTGCTCCATTTTAAACAGGAAACATCCGATAATGAACTTGAATAACATATTTCAATTTCATTAAGATTTGTGCA
Organism: Salticus scenicus; assembly: GCA_963930645.1. Taxonomy (NCBI): domain Eukaryota; kingdom Metazoa; phylum Arthropoda; class Arachnida; order Araneae; family Salticidae; genus Salticus; species Salticus scenicus. The sequence goes on along the minus strand of OZ005649.1, from coordinate 128,054,254 downwards.
GAGTAAGGGTATGGAAATATGATTTATACAAATACCTCTCATAGAACATAATGCTTTGAAATACTTTCGGGTGCCCCTGTACACAAACCAGTTGAGGTATAAACTCCATTTTCAACAGGGAACATCCGATAGTGAACTGGAATAACATATTTCAATTTCATTAAGATATGTGTACAGTAATAGTATGAAAATACGATTTATAGAAATACCTCTCATAGAACACAATGCTTTGAACTACTTTCGGGTGTCCCTGTATACAAACCAGTAAAGGTATAAACTCCATTTTCAAAAGGAAACATCTGATAGTGAACTTGAATAACATATATCAGTTTCAAGAAATTCCACAAATATTTACGGGAGTTAGAGTGCGGGGAGACAGACAGACAGACAAACCGAAGTCATTAAGACTTTTCAAACTTGTTGGGAAGAGTTAAAAATGTTAGAAAGTTAAAATCGCTTAATGTAAACGAAAGTACACTTTTAGCAAATATTTATTAATAGCTTTTTATATAACTGAATATTTTTGTGTCACCCTGTAATTCTAATGCTAATCATGCTATATTCTGTGCAAAGCATTTTCTTTCGTGCTTATAAATAACACATTTCAATTTCATAAATCTTCGTGCAAAGTAAAGTTATTAAAATTTAGTTTATAGAAATATTTCCATAAAGCGCAATGCTTTGGAATACTTTTGTGTGTCCCTGTACACAAATCAGTGGTGGTATTTGCTCCATTTTAAACAGGAAACATCCGATAATGAACTTGAATAACATATTTCAATTTCATTAAGATTTGTGCAGAGTAAGGTTATGGAAATATGGTTTATAGAAATGTCTCTCATAGAACACAATGCTTTTAAATATGTTAGGGGCCCCTGTACACAAACTAGTGGAGGTATAAACTCCATATTCAACAGGAACATCCGATAGTGAACTTGTATAACATATTTCAATTTCTTTAAGAATTTTGTACAGTAAGGGTATGAAAATATGGTTTATAGAAATGCCTCTCATAGAACACAATTCTTTGAAATATTTTCGGTTGTCCCTGTACACAAAGCAGTAGAGGTATAAACTCCATTTTTAATAGGGGACATCCGATAGTGAACTTGTATAACATATTTCAATTTCATTAAGATTTTTGTACAGCAAGGGTATGAAAATATGGTTTATAGAAATGCCTCTCATAGAACACAATGCTTTGAAATATTTTCGGGGGTCCTGTACACAAATCAGTAGAGGTATAAACTCCATTTTCAAAAGGGAACATCCGATAGTCAACTTGAATAACATATATCTGTTTCAAGAAATTCCATAAATATTTATTGGAGTTAGAGCGCGGACAGACAGACGGACGGACAGACAGACAGACGGACAGACAGACAGACAGACAAACCCAAGTCATAAACACTTTTCAACCTTGTTGGAAAGTGTTAAAAAGATATGATTGCTTACAGAATTATAGGTGCTCACTGGATAGGATAGGTAGTTTTAACAATTTGAATCGAATAAACGCACCACAGACGCCTTTTAGTATGCTGCAATATCATATCTTGAAATTATTTTTGCGGAAAAGTCTGAGATACCTTAAAAATAGTTGGTCAGGCGCAGTTTTTATAATGGCCGCGTTTTATTTCGAGTTAATTGATCCCTTGAGCATACAAATTTGCCCGATTCATTGAAAATTTATGTACCTCCCTACCATAATTTACAGAGAATGTGTCACTGTACTATGAATGTAATTTTCAATAATTCGGTGACATTTTATCATCTTACTAGTTTTTTTTTTGTTTTTTTTTACCAGCCCGAAATAAAATAAACTCTACTCATCAGAGCAAACCAGTTCGGTCTAATAATTAACTGATAATTTTTTTAAATTTTGGTCAATTAAAGTCTTGATTTTTTAATTATTTTCTTCAGTAATGGCTTTTTTTTTTATTTGCAGATCTTTTGGTTTTTAACATACTTTGTTTAATTGTTCCAGCATTGTTTTTTAAGAAAGTAGTGGGCTCTGCCCCTGATCGCTCCACTCACATACCCCCGAAGGAAGCTTCGCCTCCTCCCCGACTCACTTTACTTATTAACACATGCAGCCCGCCTATTCGCTGCTTTCTTTCACAGAAAAGGAATATTAATAGTGCATATTACAAGACAAAAGCAGACAATTATTATGGAAATCCTCATATTCAATGCCAAATTGAAATATATAATATTTTATTTATATATATATATATATATATATATATATATATATATATATATATATATATATATATTATAGAAAGAAAATCATAATATCTAGACCATTTTGCATTACTGCTTTAGTATATGGCCCTTTTAATTTCTTTTTTACAACCTTAAATCCGGACCACGGTACCGCAGTCGGTAGAGCGCCAAGCTCGTAATTGGAAGATTGTGGGTTCGGTTCTCGAGCCGACCAAAGACCGTCGTTTACACTAATGGTGGCTGGTGCGCTTAAAATATGTCGTGGCCACAATATCCTCCCTGTTCCCATCAAAATTATACCTCTGGGGGCCACCGAAGCTAGGGAGCTATCCCCTTCGTGTAGGACCAAAACTGTGGTGGTATGTCTCCGGAACATCCGTAGGGGTGCGTCCTAGACCGTCACCAATTGTGCATAGCGCAGTAATGGTGCGACGTCAATCACAACCTACCTAACTATCTACCTACCTACAACCATGGATCATATTTTAATAATCTCGTGTAAGAAGAATAATTTTCTAAAAGTATAGAAAAAAAGTTGATATTTATTTTCTTTGTTTTTTACATCTATGGTTTCGCGCCGCGGTACCCTAGTCAAGAAAATACTGAGCACGTTATTGGAAGATTGCCGATTCGATACTTGAGCCGTCCAAAGACCGTCGTGTACACTAATGGTGGCTGGTGCACATAAAATCTGTTGTGGTCGCAAAGTCCTCCATGTTCCCATCCCCACTATACCTCTGGAGATAACAAAAGCCGGGAGGGGTGGATCCCCGCCGTGAAGGTTCAAAATTGTGATGACATGTCTGCGAACATCTCTAGGGGTGGGACCCAGACCGTCACCAATTACCCATAGCGCGGTATTGGTGCGACATTAAATCCAACCAACCTACCTACCTACGTACAACCATGGATCATATTTTAATTTTCTCGTGTAAAATGACTTCATGACAGAAGAACAACGTCACTGGGAGAAACTTTTTTCAAAATGGCAAATAGAGTACCTTCATAAACTTGTCGTTTTAGTTAATAACTTCTTTAATTAAAATGATAGAAATTTCTAAGTGGCTGAAATGTCTTCCTTGAAGTACTTACATTGATACCTCTCATGACGCGAAGGACCTTGCCCTCCGTTAGAAGATGCTATCGCAGACAAAATATATTGACGCCAGTGACAGTAACTTTTTTTTTTAAATATATGGAGATAATTTTGCTATGCACTTTTTTAAAATCTTTTCTAAGTTATGAGCATGTACAAATCGGTTTCTTTAAACTTTTGTTTCTTAACTTGTCATTATCTCGCTTGGATGGGCAACACGGCCGCTTAAAGACACATTTTCCGTTTAAACAGCCAAAAAATTTTGTATGTTCCTAAAAATCATCCAAGGAATATTTCGTTAACATTTAATTAATTTGCCATCTCATGTATTAAAATATTTTTGACTTTCATTCTAAAACTAATACTTTTTGTGGCATCGTTAAATGCCTTATAATTGCCATTTTTGAAATACTTTCTAAAATCATAATTTTCCTGACAGTTGCATTTTATTTTTAACACTGGGCTCAATCCTAAAGTGTACGTGCAGGGCGACGAAATAAAATCTGTTCAAAAATTTGCTTTTTAAATGATAAAATTGGCGGTTGCAAGAAGGGGGGGGGGATATCCAAGTGCAACTTTCTTTTTTTTTTTTTTTTTTTTTTTTTTTTTTTTGTCGCTTAGTGTACATTGAAATTGCTAAGATGCCCGCCAATATTCAATTCCACCATTTAATTTCTTAAACTATCTTAATATATTATGTCAAATCTGTAAAAATTTTACATTTTTGAAAATCTACTTAAAAGTGAGAAATAAATCCTTGATTGTATGTAAAAACCGATTGCCGATTTCGGTATCTGAGACCATCACCATTCATAAATTGTTTGGCTGCTAAATATTTATTGGCAATATCTTCTGAATAAGTATTGATGATGACTTCTGATTATTTGTGGGCGATATAAGTATTGATGTTGACTTTTGAATAATTATTGGCGATATCTTCTGGATATATATTGGTGAAAACTTCTTAATTTTTTATGGCTATATCTTTTGAATATGTATTCACGATGACTTCTAATTATTTGTTGGATATTTCTTCTGTATATATACTGATGATTGCTTCCGAATATTTGTTAGCTATATCTTCTAGATATAACTACCACTGCTCTGCATAAAAAAAAAAAATAAATAAATAAATAAATCGAGCTCTGATACTATTCTTGCTGATTCTTATGTAAAATGACCTCCTGAATCCAAATATGACTCTCATTTTGCCCAGTCACCCACCATTTTCTGGAGAAACCACTCCCTCTCCCACTTTTTATCACTGTTCGGTAATTTTATGGCCATAATTTGATTTGGAGAATGAAAAAGACCTAATTTAACACTTAAAAACAAAAATATACAGTGTTTAATAAATAAAATTAATAATAGATTAAAAATATATAAGAAATGTAATACATAATTTCAACGGCAAATCCCCCTCCCCCTAAAGTTTCCCTTGCCGCAAATGTTCATGTTTTAGAATTTTCCATCTCTGTAGCCCCTTAGAAGATACTTAATAGTGAAAATAATTCTCCCCCCCCCTCCCTAAAAATGAAATTTATAGTCATAAAATTACCGAAAAGTGATACTAATAGGAAACTGTCCCTAAAAAACGGTGGGTGATAGAGCTAAATGAGCGTCCTATTCGGATTCAGGAGGTCATTTTACATAAGAATTTGAAAAAATGGTGTCGGAGCAATTTTCATGCAGAGCAGTGTTATCGAAATTTGAAACCAAAATATTCCTATCGTTTCTCACCAAGAAGTTTACTTACGCAGTTTTAATACCCATTTTAATTCATCGCCAAAAATCAGAATACATGTATGTAAACCTTCAAGGAGCTTCTATGCTAAAGCTATACCAAAGTAATTTTAAGAAATGAGTATAGTAACCGATGCTAGGTAGTGAAATACAGTTACTGCATGCCTTTATATAGAAGAATAGATTAAAGAAAGGCCTGTCGTACTAAATTAAATTCTGTTTGAAAAGAATGTCAGCAGAATTTTACTATTTTCTTAACTTTTTTTTTTCCTTTTTCTTTCTTTTTCTTTTTTTTTTTTTTTTTTTTAAATTTTTTTATTAAAGGTTTTGATGAAAATAATAAATGTTTCTTAAATTAAAATAAATTTAGCTGAGCGCTTTCAAATTGAAGATTTTATAGTTAAACTTTCAGAAAGTTTAAAATAAAATATTACTCTGGAAGCACTCAGCTACCTCTGCGGGAAAAAGATATTGGTTAATAAAAAGTGTCAAAGATTCAGGCCACAAATACTTAAAATGTATCAATTTAGTTTCACGCTACAAAACTTTATTTTAAAAATACATAAAAAATAATATCAAAAATATTCATCGAAAAGATAAAGCAGGGTAAAAAACTGTTTATGTAATATATATTTATATATATATATGTATGTATGTATTTATTTTAACTTGTACATTACTTTTACAAAGAAAAGTACGAGAAAATATCATAATATGTATTTAAAAATTCTTTCTTTAAGAATTTTATCTATATATTAATTTGAAACATCTTTTTGTCTGTCTCCACTATATTGAGAGAACTACTTGGTGTAAAAATTTGGTTGAGGTGTCTAAAATAAGCTCTTGGTCTGTAGATGTGCTATGAAAAGAGAAAAATATAAAAAAGTCGAACGGTTTCCCCCCGGGTTAAAATCACGTTTACGAGCTTAACTAAGCTTCAAATTACTTCACGGTGAAGAAATTGTACATATGGGGACTAGAGTCGAATACTAAAAAATCACTTTCTGCGAATTTGGAATTTTCGATTTTAAAGGGGGGGGGGGAAAGGGGGAAAGTAGATTTGGAGGGGGGGAAGGGGGGAAAATAGTTTGAGAGGGAAATCCGTTCTAGACCCACGCATGTAGCACCTCATTTTAAAGGTCTGGAAATTTCATGTCGAATGGGGATGTTTGTATACAATATAGTGCGACCCCTGGTGGTGAAAAATGGAACTAGGTGACTTTGCTGCAGACCCTATCATGTTACATCTTATTTTAAAGGTCTTGGTATTTCCTGACCGTTGGTGATGTTCGTACAGAACACACTGCGCCCCCTGGCGGTGGAAAGTGCAACTAAAGGATTTTGCCGCTGACACCACCATGTGACACCTTATTTAAAAGGTCTTGGAAATCCAAGGCGATTGGTGATAGAGGTCTTGAAATTTCATGTTGATTGGGGATGTTTGTATACAATATAGTGCGCCCCCTGGTGGTGAAAAATGGAACTAGGTGATTTTGTAGTAGACCCTATCATGTTATATCTTATTTTAAAGGTCTTGGTATTTCCTGACAGTTGGTGATGTTCGTACAGAACACACTGCGTGCCCTGGCGGTGGAAAGTGTAACTAAAGTATTTTGCAGTTGACACCACCATGTGACACCTTATTTAAAAGGTCTTGGAAATCCAAGGCGATTGGTGATAGAGGTCTTGAAATTTCATGTTGATTGGGGATGTTCGTACACAATATATTGCACCCCCTGGTGGTTAAAAATGGAACTAGGTGATTTTTCAGTCGACCCTATCATGTTACACCTTATTTTAAAGGTCTTGGTATTTCCTTACCGTTGGTGTTGTTCGTATAGAACACGCTGTGCCCCATGGCGGTGGAAAGGGCAACTAGAGGATTTTGCAGTTGACACCACCTGTGACACCTTATTTGAAAAGTCTTGGAAATTCAAGGCGATTGGTGATATTCGTATACAACATACAGCACCCCTTGGTCGAGGAAAGTGGAATTTGCAACGCGTGTGTAGCATGCATGCCTGCTAAACATTGCAGCAGTCACAGGCAGAGGTAACACGAGTCAGAGGTTCGCTCGGTTCAAGGTTAATTTTTGAGAAATTTTTCATATTGTTAGCGGCCTGTATATACGCTGCCGCAGGCACCGGGTCACGAGCCCGAGTTACGTTCTGTTCTTTTTTTTTTTTTTTTTTTTTTTTTTTTTTGTGTTACAGATGATTTTTTTTTTTTTTTTTTTTTTTTTTTTGTGATGCTTTCATTTAAAAATAGAAATTCAAACAAAATCGAGTTAAAGATATAAAACCATACAAATTTAAGGTTCACTTAAGGTTATTATCATGGGCCCGGTCATTGCCGGGCGGGTTCGATTGGTTCCAGGTTAATTTTTTGGAATTTTTTTATGTTATTAGCGGCCCGCGTATGTGCTGCCGCAGGCACCGGGGTCACAAGGCAGAGTTTCGTTCGGTTCGAGGTAATTTTTTTTGTTACAGCTGATTATTTTTTTCGTGATGCTTTCATTTAAAAATAGAAATTCAAACTAAATCGAGTTAAAGGTATAAAATCATACAAATTTAAGGTTCATTTAAGGTATCATGGGCCCGGGCAACACCTGGCGGGTTCATTCGGTTCCAGGTTAATTTTTGGGAATATTTTTAAGTTATTAGCGGCCGGCGTATGCGCTGCCGCAGGCACCGGGGTCACAAGGCAGAGTTTCGTTTGGTTCGAGGTAATTTTTTTTGTTACAGCTAATTATTTTTTTCGTGATGCTTTCATTTAAAAACAGAAATTCAAACTAAATCGAATTAAAGGTATAAAATCATACAAATTTAAGGTTCATTTAAGGTATCATGGGTCCGGGCAACACCGAGCGGGCTCGTTGCGTTCCATGTTAATTTTTGGGAATATTTTTATGTTATTAGCGACCGGCGTATGCGCTACCGAAGGCACCAAGGTCACTAGGTTTCGTTCGGTTCGAGGTAATTTTTTTGGTTACAGCTGATTATTTTTTCACGATGCTTTTATTTAAAAATAGAAATTCAAACAAAATTGAGTTAAAGATGTAAAACCATACAAATTTAAGGTTCATTTAAGGTTATTACCATGGGCCCGGGAAACGCCGGACGGGTCAGCTAACATGTAGTCTTAGTATTAAACGAAATAGAAAATGAAAGATAGGAACTGTTTATTTGGAGTCAGTTTGGCGTCACATTGACTGTACTTTGTTGAAAGTGATGTCATATACAGTATTTATATTTATAAGCATTTTTCTGACTTTCTTTTTTTTTTTTTTAAGTGAAATGTCGTAAATTATATTAGATGTTTTAACTTGAAATACATTTAAATAATGATGCGATGTTTTTGAAACATTACGGTCAATAAAATGATCGTCGAATTCGACGGGTTCCAGCTAGTTTGTTTATTTAATTGAAGATTATTTAAATATTTAATTAATAAATAAATAATTAAAAAATATGTCACATTAAATGATTAATGTTTCATTATAATATTTTTATTTGTAATAGTGATAATAATAGTAATAGTAGTATAATTAGTATAGTATTAATAATGTAAATAAATTATTTATATAAATAAATACTGAATTATTTGTTTTGTTTTGTTTTAATATAAATCACTAATGCTATAACTTTTATTAATATTAGTTAAGAATATAGATCATTACTCTTCGATTACATATAACAGACATACCTCAGATAGCAATTCCACTTCCAAAAGGGATTGACCACTGTAAATAATCTGGCACGGGAAAAAAAAATACTGTGATAAACAGTGACATTGTTTTAAGTATTCCTACTTTTACACATTTTTTGATAGAATCACAGTATACCTCATGCACGTGCAAAGCGCAGAAGGAATTATTAAATGAAAACAAACAGTTCTCATTTAATATCTATATTAATAAAATCAGACTTTTGTCTGTAAATTTGTCAGAATCGAAAATTTTTGCGATATCTTCACGTTTTACACACCATGAAAGCCGAAAATGACTTCAGAAAATGTTGCCTGTGTGTGAGTGTGTGTCATCGTGTCTGTATGTCGCTTTTTTCGTCGGGCATCACTTCAGAACGGCTGGACGGAATTCAACGGCGCTTGTCAGAAACTTACATCTTTACCTAACTTAAAATTATATCTATCAACTTTTCAGAAATTCCCCACGTTCCTCCCCTGGAGGACAAAAGACAAAAACACGTTTCTCCGGGTATTACTTGAGAACGGCTGGACAGAATTCAACGGCGCTTTGGAGGAATTTAGGTCTTTACCCAACTTAAAATTATATCTATCAACTTTTCAGAAATTCCCCCCACGTTGTTCCCCCCCCCCCTGGGGTGCAAAAGACAAAAACACGTTTGTCCGGGTATTACTCAAGAACAGCTGGACGAATTCAACGCGCTTGGCAGAAACTTAGATCTTTACCTAACTTAAAATTATATCTATCAATTTTTCAGAAATTCCTCCACGTTCCTCCCTGGTGGGCAAAAGACAAAAACACGTTTGTCCGGGTATCACTTGAGAACGGCTGGATAGAATTCAACGGTGCTTCGCAGGAATTTAGGTCTTTACCCAACTTAAAATTATATCTATCAACTTTTCCGAAATTACTCCCCTTTCCCCTCTCGGGGAGGCAAAAGACAAAAACACGTTTGTAAGCATAACTTGGCTCCTAATTACTTCACAATAAAGAAATTGCACATGGAGAGATTAGACATGAGTACACATAATACATTATCTGCATTTAGGAATTTTCGATTTTTAAGGGAAGGGATGGGGGAAAAATTGAAAATTCCTGATTTTCGAGTAGACCTCTACCGAAAATGGAACAAATATATTGAAAAAAGGCTATGCGACTTTAGGATATTTCCAAAAACACGTTTTTGTTTTTTGGGGGATTTGCGTTTTTTTTTTTTTTTTTAAGGGGGGGAGGGGGTTTTGAGTGGGGCAAACTCGAGACACACCTTTTAGCGCTAAATTTGTTCTGAGAAATCTATGGGATCTGCAGTCATGAAATTTGGTGCGTAAATTCTTTATATATATCCGACCCTTATTGTAATGGGATTTTACGAAATCCCCCCACTTACCCCCTTGGTGTCGAGAGGGCTATAAGCACGTGCAAAAACACATTTTCCCGTTTGAATTCGCTTTAAATTATATTAGACTGGCGAACTTTGGTGTGTGGATGTTGATTAGGTGTACGCATTATGTACTTTGTCGAGATTTCGCAAAACTTCGATCTTAGTCACTGGGGAAGAGGGATTAAGAATGTAAGAAGTAAGAAGGGGGGAGTGGGAACACGGACTCCTCACGTTTCGAGCGAGAAAAATCTCTACGGAGAACAGCGGGAACTTTAAAAAATTTATAGTGATTAACTTTATAGTGATTAACTAACAGTTAATCACTATCTAACAGTTTTAACTAATAGTGATTAACTTTCGTTGTGCTTTTGTAGTAAACTTGCCATATACATAGCAAAATTTATCAGGCTGGTTTATACAATCCCAGTGGGTTTTGGATGCCGTATTCAGAAATAATTGTGACAAAGATATGATTCAAAGTTTCACTAACACCTGAAAAACTAGTATGATGTGGCCACCACAAGATTTTCTTCTATACAATTTTACACAGAATTCATGTAATATAAATTATTTATTAAATTATTAAATTATTTTCCATGATAAAAACAGACGATTTTTGTCTGACAGAATCACTAAGTGCTGAAAAAAATTAAGTCAATTTTTTGCCAATGTCAGAAGAAATACGATTTTTTTTTCAAAGTTTTCCCGTTAAAAAATAAAAGAATCGATAACTTTTTTTAAATTATCACATATCTATTGTTCAACCATTCGTTTTAAAGATATTGGCGAGATGTGGTATGTGGCTAACCGTTCATAATGAACTACATTTGGTTTTGATGGTGGTGTTTAGTAATTCTTATCACGACGTCATTCAGTCTTTTCAAGACTGTGTAGGGATCGTTTCAGTTACACTGAAGTAGCTTGGGAGAGAATCGATTGTGACGAATAGGGTTCCACAACTAAACTTTGTCTCCTTCCTTGAATTCAGGTTGTGTAGCCTTTAGATCATACCTTATTTTCATTTTCTCCGTTGCCGGGAATCCGCTCCCAAGCAAAGTTGCGTACGTCTTCAAATCATGCCTGGAGATCTTGGATGTACTCCTCGGATGATGAAGGCGCATCTAGTGGACAACCAAACAGATCATATGGGAAACAAAGTTCGCGTCTAAACAGCATCTGAGCTGGATTATAGTCGGTGATTTCATGGACAACACTTCGATAAGCCAGCAGGAAAAGCGGCATTTTCAAGTCCCAATCTTGCTGGTTTCTTGATACTAGAAAAAAGAGGTTATTCAGGATGATGCAGTTAAAACTCTCGACGATGCCGTCCGACTGGGAATGTAGGGGTGTTGTCTAGGCTTTGTCTATGCCGAGTAGCTGACACAGTCCCTTGAAAACAGTAGAGGTAAAGTTCGTACCTTGATATTGTTGGTGTGTGCCATACGTTGACACCCAATTCTGCCCTAGAACTTTTGCCACTGTACATACCTCTTGATCGAGAATGGGATACACCTATGACCACTTGGTGAAATAGTCCATCACAACAAGGATGTACTTATTTCCTCGGGATGTTAGTGGCAAAGGACCCAAGATGTCGAGCGTGATCCATTCAAATGGTTCTCCCACGTTATACCGGTGTAGTCTTCCTCAGCTTCGTTTCTTCGGGCCTTTACGTGCTGCACAAGCGTCACAGGATTTACATCATTTCTCCACGTCTTCCCTTGGCTTGTACCAGTAGAAGCATTCCCGAACTCTCTAGAGAATTTTCGTCACTCCAAAATGGTCTCCGGTAGAGCTACTGTGCAGCTGCTCTAGAACGTCCGAAATCTTTGAACTTGGTAGCAAGATCTGCCATCTGAAATTTTGTATATCGTCAAATTCCCATTTTCTGTACAATACGCCGTTTCTCTTATACAAAAAGTTGCAGAGTACCCAGTAACATTTCGTGATGGGGCTAATGTGGAGATGTCCTGTAAGGTAGGTCTGCTGCTCGTTGTCTCCTTCAATTGAAGTATTAGCTTTATGTCAGAATCTTCCAACTGGGCTTATCTAATTTCTTGATAACTCCACGGATCTTGTTTCGATGGTAGTGAAACTGTAACTTGCCGATCAACTGGCTTTATCAGCTGGTGTTTCTCTTCGGCTCTGGAGCAGTACTTGCGATCTCCAGAGCGAGGCTCCCGCTACAAGGCATCTGAATTTCTATATAGAACTCCTTCCCGATGACGTATTTCAAAGGACTTTTGGGTACTTTCTTTCGATTATTTTAACGGGCAGCTTCGTTTGATATGTCCATCTCTTCCACAGCCCCAACATTTAGCCATCATATTTTTCGCTTCTTTCCTAGTCTTAAGACTGCGTAATCTCCTAGTAAAATATATGCCATATTTTCCTTTGTTTCTTTAAGTTCAGCTTGAGAGTCATCTAAACATGACTGCTGTGCTGCTCTGGCGGTCTTCAAGGGAGGCTTTTGGGGGTCGTCTCAATCTTCAAGGTATACACTAAAGCTGATTCAACATAATTGACTTTGGAGAGTCTAAGTGCTTTTTGAATTGATCTCGCACGGCATCGATGAGCATTCTAGGGCCAAATCATTGCGAGTTTCAGGGTGACAGTCCGAGAAAGATAAGTATGATAGCTTCTGAATATTTGATGCCAGTTCTTGTAAACATCCCCCTAGTTTCTGATGGCGTGATTTTAACTGGAGTTGACTGTATTCTTTAGACCATTTTCCTCCAAAACGCAGCTCCGATGGTCAAAGCCTCAAAATCATTTCGTTGTTCCTTCGGAAGATTCATCAAGGTGCCAGCTGCCACGCCCCATAACGATGCTACTAGATGAGCTCTCTTGGCAGTAGAGTCCCAGCCGTTAACTTCAGCTACGATGGAAAACTGTGCCTAGAATGCTTACCATGATGATCTGCCGTCATATGTGGGAATCTTTATTGCTTCTCGATTCGCTATTCTTCCATCTTTTCTTACACCTTCCTGAGACATCGATGTGATCTTTCCTTCCAGACTCCGGATCTTCTTTTACAGTTCATTTCTCAATCTATCTTCGAATTTCTTTTCAAATTTTCCTATCAATTCTTTTATACACTTTTCTTCCATTCTCCTCTCAAGATCTTCCTCTATTCTCTTTAATTTACTTTCTATCTCTGCAAAATTTTCCTTTCAGCTCTTGATCAAAATTTTCTTTAACTTTCTCTTCAAACCTCTCTTCTATCTTCATAACTTTCTCTTCTATTCCATCTATTCTGTTTTCTATATCTAATAACTTACTCTCTATTCCTTCTTTCACAGTCGTTCTCTTCCTCTCGTCTTGATTAGGTTTAATTTCTTCCCCCAGACTGCCCTTCATTTGTTTCATTTCTTTGGTCAATCCCGATTCCATCTTTTCCTGTACTGCTTTTATTTCTTACTGCCATTCTTTCATTCTTTCAATCAATCAGGTTTCGATCTTTTCCTGTACTGCTTTCATTTCTTTCTGTCCAGTTTCCACACTAACTTTCATTTCATTCATGTAGGCAGCTAACCTTTCGAGAAGTTTTTTCAGATCTTGCTCCATACCTCTAGTTATCACCATTCACCAGACAATACTACTTCTGACACCAGAAATGTTGCGCACTTGAAGTTCGTGAGTTCCTTCTGAATGAAAGGCGAAACTTACAGAAGCTCAAAAGTTTATTTACAGAAAATTCGAGAAGATTACATGTCTATAAACCAAGTATCAACTTCACTTTCACCAGTAAACGCAGCTTAAACAACAGCTGTCAACAGCAAATTCACAGTTCAAACTGTATCAGAGCATTAACATACAGCAATCGACTGCAATCCAAAGAGGCTCAGAGCTCTCAGCAGCAATGAAAACTTTTAGCAAAATTCAACTTATTTGGCGCGAAGCAATTCCTTAAATAACCGCGTACAAAAATATGGAAAATTCCAGAAACTTCGCAGCCAATCAAGTTAAAACATCCATATTTGGTATATTGATGATAAGGATTTTCTCGCCATGGTCTCTAAAAAAGTCGCCAAGGAGTGAAAAAGTCATCAAATTTGGCGCCAAAGCAATTACTTACCTTAATGAAGCTTTTTAACGGGAAACGAACTATTTTAATGCGAAAACAAGCTAGAAATGCTGATAATTAACATTTTATCATCTGATTAAGCTTCTTTGACTGAATTTACATAGAAATAACTACGAATTACTTACAAATTCGTAACAATATATATATATATATATATATATATATATATATATATATATATATATATATATATAGAGAGAGAGAGAGAGAGAGAGAGAGAGAGAGAAGAATGTAAAAAAGACTGGAAAATTGGAAAATGAACAAAAATATTAGTTTAATGACCAAAACGATCCACACCATGCATGGTATGCTGTGTAATGGTACTGCTCTGCAGGTTGTCTTTTTCTTTCAAACACTATATTATGCTGCAATCCGCTAATTATTAATATAAATTTTCTCAACTATATCATAGATCGAGAAAAAATTGCATAGTCATTGATTTCTTCATTATTTTCTTGTGGAAAAAAATTATAAAAGCTATGGGAAATATATATTATTATTACTTTTTTTATTATTATAAATATATTTAAATTCTTACATGATATGATATTTTTGAAGGCTGAATCAGATTCTATTAAAAAAAAATAGACATAAGAAATTATTTATTGTAAAAGAAAGGCAAAATGACGATAATAAAAACTGTTTCTGTATAATACAAAACGTTCTGACATTTATCACAATATTTATGAAGGAAAATGTATGAAACAAGTAACTATAACAATAAATTATTCGAAAACATAATTTCTAAAAAAAAAAAAAAAAAAGGGTATTTTCTAACACAGTGAAAGATTTTTTTTTTTTTTTTTTTTCTTTTTTCTTTTTTTTTTTTTTTTTTTTTAATGCTACAGAATAATAATAAACGGTTTTGAAAAATATACATAGACTTTCGAAACAAGGTTAAATATTTCGTGATTTATAATTGATCCCATAAATCAGATGCATGCATTTTCATAAAGATATTGCCCTAGGATGTGTTGCATAGTTTTACAGAAACATTATAAATTGCTTGATAAACCAATTTATTTATTGCTTTATGCTGTAAATCCGGTACAAAATCTACATTTTTAAACAAAGAGCTGTTTTTATGAATTCAGTATCAGATTCAATTTAACATATCAAATTGTTTATTACTTTAGTTGAAATTTTCAGAATTAAAACATAAAGAAATTAAATAAAATCATTTTCTTTATTCTTTTTTGTATAAAGAATGAATGAAATCATTAAAAAAAAATCTTCGCTGCTTTGATATAGTCTATTGTCAAATAACATAAATTTATCACTTTAATATAAAAAAATTAAAATTTTGATTTTTGATGTAATCAGATGCATTGCATTATAAATTTAAACTGAAGGTAATGTGTTTTTAAATACAACCTTTAACAAAACATTTTCTTAAATTATAAAAATTTAAAAAATAATAAATAATAAATAATAATAATAAATCTTGAATTTCTTGTTAAAGTCAACTTATTTTACTGGCCAATAAACTATGCTCATTTCTAAGAAATGTCTGTATAAGTCAAAAATATACACTACACAACATTTCTTTTTCAATCTTTCGAAAACATGTAAACTCATTTTAACCGATAATTTTAAATTTATTTAGATTATTTTTATTATCTATATATACCTAACAAATCTACATGATAGATACTTGGTGTAACTACAAAATGCATAAAACGCACATTTAAAATATAGTTTGGGAAGTACTTAACTGTAACTAATCAAAATATTTTTATAGGACCCTATATCAGAACTGTAAACGTCATTGTAATAGGAAACTAGGTTCAATAGAAACTATTACTTCACATGTAGTTGGTTATTGCTTTTAAATTTTAAGGATATCTTAAACATTTTAATTTGGTGATATAATTCATTGGTCTGTTGTGTAAAAGAACAAACATAACATTTTTTATAGTCAGATTGCTATGAAAGTTTACAAAACATATTAAACATACATACTTTGTACATCAAACTATTACCTCCGAATAACTTTTATAATAAAATCCTTCAAAATAGGATAAATATCAAAACTAATAAAACAGCACGATTTATGGTATTTATTTGCTTCTTTTGAATAAGATTTTGAATAACCTCATTTGAATGTACTTTATTCAATAAATGCTAACTGTAATAATTATGTATACGGTGTGCAACTATAAGTACTACATATTCTGTATTCTGTACAGACTACACACCGCGACAAAAAGACAAGAACGAAGGTTTTATATATATATATATATATATATATGTATGATTATTTTGAATATAACTATTTTGAATATGATTCAAATATTTAGTATGTTTTTGATATGATAATATTTTGCTATGATAATAAATGATCAACACAATTTAAATAATGTTATTTTGTGAAAATTTTAAAAAACCCTTTCTTCCTATCTTTTTGTCGCGGAGTGTAGTCTTAAATTAGAAAAATTTTAGTCTTAAAACTTTTCTAAATTAGTCTTAAAACAAAAATTAGTCCGGGAATAATGTTATTTTATGATAATAGTAAATGATAAAAACAATTTAGATAATGTTATTTTATGAAAAATCAAAGAAAAAACCCTTTGTACCTATCTTTTTGTCGCAGGGTGTATGCTATATGTTCATTCTTTAAGTATCTGGTATTGCCTGTGAGTATAATCATTTTTAGATTGAGCAAGTTTAATGCAGCTTAATACTTCACTAGATTGAATAGGCAAAGTTTAAAACTCCGAATAAGTATTCAAATGTCTTATTTAAACAAGGTACTAATAACACTGCTGGACAGGAAAATTGCCCCCAACACCATTTTTGCAAATTCTTAAGTAAAATTACCTCTTAAATCCGAATATGACGGCCATTTTGCCCTATTGTCCGCCGTTTTTTGGGGCTTCCCCCCCCCCTTGTTTTTACCACTTTTCGGTAATTTTATAGCTATAAATTTGATTTATAGTGGAAAAAAGAAATAGTTTATCTGATAAATATCTTCTGAGGGCCTAAAGATATGAAAATTTCCATAACATGAACATATTGGGGGGGATTTGCCACTGAAAATATAAGTTACATTTATTACATTTATTACATTCTATTAATCAATTATTATTTTCACTTATTATACGTTATATATATATTAAGAGTTAAAATAATTATTTTCCATTCTCCAAATGAAATTCATGGCCATAAAATTAAAGAAGAGCGATAAAAATTGGAGTAGGAGGTGACGTCCCGAGAAAACGGTGGGTCATGGGGCAAAATGGGGGGGGGGGGGTCATATTCGGATTCAGGAGGTCATTTTACATAAGAATCACGAATAATAATATCAGGGCTAGATTTTTTTTTTTTTTTCAGCGTAGTGTGATCAAACCATTGTTGATAAATAAACAACATTTTTAACTTCCATTCTGCAATATATATATGTATGTATACGTACAGGGCTCCAAATATTGGTCGCCAGAAAAATTTTCTGGTAGCCAATAAGAAATATGCCCCGCTTTTTTCTTTCTTTTTTTTTTTTTTTTTTTTGAAATTTACTTGAATACAAAAATTTTAATTCTACGCAATGAAAAAAAAACATTTACTAGGACAGAATGATACATCAAAAAACACCTGTTTAAATGTAACATCATGAAACGGGTTTTATTATTTTTACTAAACAGATACACCATCGGCATCGATACATCATTGCACTGGCGCAACGATTTAGCACCGGGTCGTAAAGCATGTACAAACAGGAGCTGTATAAACCAATTCTTTAAAATGGTGTACTAATTTAACACAGAGGTGTGAAACATGCACGGAGAAAAGTTGTGTAAATCCCCTAATGGTATATTGATTCAACGCAGTGTCTCAAAACGCGGTGGAAGGAGCGGGAATCAAATGATGAGAGTTAGCCTACATCAGAAGTGGAATCGGAGACTGATTCTGAGACTAACTTTTTCACAAAATATTAAAATAAAAAATGTTAAGTTTCTTTAAACTTGGAACATAGTCGCCGATTAAAATATATTTGTCGTCAATGGCGACCATGCGACCGTATTTCACGAGCTCTGTATATGTATAAAGCCCTATGTGATATCATAATTATACATATTTAAAGGCTTTTCTAGTAAATTTCAGATTAAACTTTATTTTTACGTTTTGTGAAATGAATTCAAAATTTATTTAACAGATGACTTTAACCTATACATCACCTTTTCCATATTTTGATCTGTAAAGTAAAATAATGAAATTCAAATGAAAATCACACACACACACACACACACACACACACACACATATATATATATGGGGGGGGGGGCTAACTGTTATAGTAACAATTTCATATTATGTATGTTTTCATAAAATTTGCATTTTCTAATCAGTAATTTTTCTTATTAATAGGTTATTCTTTGGATTAAATCAGAATACGGATTTTTTTTTTTTTCAATACATAAAACTTAACAATTCTGTGTGTATAAATATTTTTATAACAAAAGACAGAAACTCAATTGATACTTATTTTAATTCTTAAGTATAAAAAAGGTATCATTTAGTTTGAAAATTAAAACACATAAAATAATTTGTACTTTTAATTTTTACTTTCTTTTATGGTCAATTTTTTTTACGTTGGAAAAGAGCTAAAATAAAAGAATATCTTTTCGCTAAGTCTTAATTGACAAGTTGTCCAAATAGTTAATACATTATTTTATATGTTCAAAGCACTTAAGTGTAATTCGATTTGATGCAGTGGAGCAAAAATACATTTTAGTTTTGCTAAAAATACAGAATAAATAATGTTATATTTTCTTCTGATAACATTATTAGGAAAATATATATTTCTTTAAGTCATAAAAACATTTATAAGACAGAAGCAACATACTATTAATTACTAAAGATAATATTACAAAAAAAAAAAAAAAATGAAGAAATATGAAATGTTTACTATCTTCCACATAACTGTGTAATGACTTTTATATGCATTTACTACACTGTTTGTTTAGTTTTATCATGTATAAAAGATAAATTACTGATAAATATTATTAAAAAAATGACACTCACACGCATTAAAATATATTACTATTGAAAAGAATCTCGTAGTATAAAATATATTTTTTCCCTCTGGGAAAGAAATTCTCTTTAACAAAAATAATAAATATGTATAAAATGATATTCTAGTTAGTTTTGTCAAATACTCAAAGAAAACATGACAATTTTCTGTATCAAATTTTCTTTAAAAATATATAATGTATTCGTTTATTTTTAATATCTTTAAAAGCAAATTTAAATTTCTTTTCAAACCAGTCAAAATTAGTTTCGAATTTATCAAGCTCAAATTTTCGGCAAGTTCCTGTCATAAAATTTCATTTAATAAAAAAAAAATATATCAAGTGTGAGTTTATTGTAATTGCATGCAAATATATTTTAACATGTATACATAAATGTAAAATACAATGACTGTGAGAATATTTCATAGAAAATTAATGTTTAATATAATTTTAAATTATTTTCCGTTATTTATTAAACTCGAGAAAAATAAATTTTAGATACTAAAAATTTAAGTACATGATATAATAAAATGATGAAGATTGTTAAATATCACCAAAATTACATGTATAATCTAAAAAAAAAACTTGTATTGATTATTTTTTTAAACTATCACATGATGCTAAAATTAACAACCTCCTGCTCCTCTTAGAAATTGGTGAGAGGAGGGGTGACTTAAGAATTTTAAGTAAGAATAACTCCAATCTTTAGTGAAGATTTGGATTCTTCATGAAAAATTACACTAATTTAACTTACACGTACTTTTTTTTTGTTAGCTAGTGTTGTAATCAATAAAAACGAAACAGAAATATAAAAGTTCCAATAGCTTTTTGAAAAAGAATGAAAACGTACTTTTTTATTATCTGATCTGAAGTGTATTTCTCTAGATATTTAACTGGTTAAATCTCTTTTTAAACCCTGTATATAGAATATAATTAGAATTCAGTTTACATAAAGCTGTAAAGAAAGTGTGTGTAGGGGGGTGGGAGGAACGGGTAAAGAAAAGAAACACCGCTTAGAATGACTTGAAATTTAAACTGAATGTACTGGGAAAAAGGGGAATTGTCTAAAAAAAAAACCAGTATGTTGTGGCCACCACGAGACTTTCTTCTATATTTTCCTATACAAATTCAATCAGTAACAATAATAAAAAATAAATAAATAAATTTTAGATACTAAAAATTTAAGTACATGATATAATAAAATGATGAAGATTGTTAAATATCACCAAAATTACATGTATAATCTAAAAAAAAAAACTTGTATTGATTATTTTTTTAAACTATCACATGATGCTAAAATTAACAACCTCCTGCTCCTCTTAGAAATTGGTGAGAGGAGGGGTGACTTAAGAATTTTAAGTAAGAATAACTCCAATCTTTAGTGAAGATTTGGATTCTTCATGAAAAATTACACTAATTTAACTTACACGTACTTTTTTTTTTTTTTTGTTAGTTAGTGTTGTAATCAATAAAAACGAAACAGAAATATAAAAGTTCCAATAGCTTTTTGAAAAAGAATGAAAACGTACTTTTTTATTATCTGATCTGAAGTGTATTTCTCTAGATATTTAACTGGTTAAATCTCTTTTTAAACCCTGTATATAGAATATAATTAGAATTCAGTTTACATAAAGCTGTAAAGAAAGTGTGTGTAGGGGGGGGGGGAGGAACGGGTAAAGAAAAGAAACACCGCTTAGAATGACTTGAAATTTAAACTGAATGTACTGGGAAAAAGGGGAATTGTCTAACAAAAAAACTAGTATGTTGTGGCCACCACGAGACTTTCTTCTATATTTTCCTATACAAATTCACTCAGTAACAATAATTAAAAATAAATAAATAAAAAAATAAAAAAATAATAATAAAGTGGGATTTTGACAAAATTTTGGGTAAAATGTGAAAATTATTCTAAGTTTGTCAAAACACGGAAACTGTGGGACTTTGACAAAATTGGGGGAAAAATGTAAAATTTGTTTAAGTTTGTCAGAACACAGAAACCATGGGAGTTTGATAGAATTAAGGGGAGAGATTAAAAAAAAAAAGAAGAAAAAAAAAAGTTGGACTTTGACAGAATTTTGGGTAAAATGTGAAAATTTGTTAAAGTTTGTCAAAACACGGAAACCGTGGGACTTTGAGAAAATTAGGGAAAAAATGCAAAAATATGTTAAAGTTTGTCAAGATACGGAAACCATATGACTTTGAGAAAATTAGGGGGAAAAAGCAAAAATTAGTTTAAGTTTGTCAGCACACGGAAACCGTGGATAAAATTAAGGGGAGAGAAAAAAAAAAAGGATTTTTTTTCTAAGTTTATTTTCGTAAAAAGTAAAAAAAAAAAATCGATAACTTTGTTTTAAATTATCACAGATTTATAGTTCAACCATTCGTTTTAAAGGTACTGACGAGACCTTTTGAAAGATACCCAGCTTGAAAATTTTTGCCCTATATCACCCTGTTAAAAATTTAGAAAAAGCGGGATGGCAACGCAACCTGTAAGACGATTTTTACCAAAAGTTGATAGGCACTAATTTATGTCAAGGTGCAACTACATACCAATTTGTATGAAATTCTGTGCAGTAGTTCCAGAGATACAGCTGCCACAAAATTTTGTCACACACACACATACAGACAGACAGACAGACATTTTCTAAAAATGGTAAAATCGTGTTCTACAGCTCTTAAAACGTGTAAATCCATCAAAAACCCGAAATCGAAAATTTTTACGAATCCAATACTTTCTTCTATTGAAGATAGAAGAAAGTACAAAGTAGTTCAAAACTTTACCATTCGATGGCACTTTAAGAGTCATAATATGGAAAAAAGCGCGGGGTTACACGGTATTTTCTTCTTATTACGTCTGAGATGGTTGCCATTAGAGTGTCTAGGCACCCTAGTTGCCATGACTCTCTCAATGAAAGATCGCGTTCTGCTTGAGAAGTTCTTTCAAAGTCTAACGATAAGTAACCACCTATTCCATCGGTAACAGTGCAGTAATTGTTGAATGACTTGACTGTCACTTTCAGAGTAAAAAACCGATACAGTCATGCACATTGAACAGTACAGAAGGTTTAAGATGCACCTCAGGTCATAGCCATAGCATTCCCATTCAAATACCATTTGGAACTCACGTTATTATGATTAAATCGCCATATTGCTTAAAGCTTGGACTTATTCTTATTACATACAATTTTCCCCTTCTTCGAATATAGCGAGTTCGAACTTAAAGTTATTCTAAGTAGTAGTTCATTTTTTGTGGATTTCTGAATGTTGAATTTTAATCATAATCACCTTGTATACGAAGTATTTTGCAGAATGCTTACACTGTTAAAAATTTCAGTTCAAATTTGAACCACTATATAGAGTAAAGTTATAAGCAATACCATAATATGATTCAAACTCACTTTTAAGTTTTCTACTTCTTGCGATTGAATTTCAGTCGCATCAAAACTTGGAGCTACCATACATCCACTCACAAGGGAAGTATGAATCAACAAAATTCCAATTAAAACCAAACCAAATTTAAATAAAAGAACGTGGGCGAAAACATAGGGCACTGTTCCAGGGTGTTTGACTTGATACAAGAAGGTCTTCAGTTCAATCCCCATCTTGGTCGAATTTTGATTTTTTTTTTTTTTTTTTTTTTTTAACATAATACCAATATTTAGTTCAACATAAAATTACCTAGTCTTGGTAAAAGGTTAAACCATTGGATGGTTACAACTGCTTCAGTACCAAGTTTTAGTTCAAACTCACACCAAATTTTTAACAGTATATTTGAAGCAAAAAATGTTCAGTTGTTCTCACCACTATTTAACTTTCATGCACTTGAATATGAATTTGTTCCTGTACATGAGTAGAAGTTGCAAAAGATTATACTAGCTTTAAATTTCTTTCAAGATAACCCATAGAGACTATACGGAATTTAGTAAATTATTCCGAAAATCGAGAGATCAAATTTAAGTTTGTAAATGATTTATATACGTCTATGTAAAGTTAGGCCATTTTCTTTTGTTCATTCGAAGTGAATGTGAGAAAGATAAATCCCACAATATACAAATTTGTGAATAATAATAATACAACCATTTATGTTATTTAAAAAAATATTCTTAATTAATTATGAACAATAATTTGTGAATAATAATAATAATACAATCATTTATATTATTAAAAAAAACATTTCTTAATTAATTATGAATAATAATTTGTGAATAATAATACCTCCTGTAATATAAACCCCATACAATCACTCATAGAAGATTGGCTCTTAATTAAAAATCATAATGGCTACTTAACTCAGCCTAAGAAAATAGAAAATTTCAGTTTCCAAGAAGACATGGGGGTTCCATGCAAATTTTAGCCCCTGCCTCCTGCCCAATCAAGGACGGGCATAAATAAACATAGATAAAAATCCTTAAAATAAAAATATATATATACGCCCCCGCGAAACAAAAAAAAAAAAAAAAAGAAAAGAAAAGAAAAGAAAGAAAGAAAAATAGAAACTGTGTGGGTCAACAACAAAGAAGGGGTCAGATGCTCTAATGACGGCTCCCAAAGTAAGACGGAAAAGATACGGCCAGAAACTGCTCTCCTTGATCCAAGATCTCAATCGAACCTCCGAGAAAGGAACGACTATTTATAGACGATTACTATAGTATTCTCAGATGAGACTGATAATGTTGTTTTCTTTCTAAGTGGCCATCCCCCATTTCAAATAAAAAAAATAAAAATAAAAAAAATAATAATAAAGCCTCTTGAGTTTATAAGGATAAACATATTTAAAATGAAAAGTTTCTCTTGTATTTGGATTAGAATAAATATAAAATTAATAAAAAAAAATAAGATCTGCTATTAATTCCAGTTATTTTATTTTATTTTTATTTATTTATTTTTTATTTATTTATTTATTTATTTATTTTATTTTATTGTCTATGATTACTGGCATATGAGATATAATTTGTACTATAACTTTGTCAGCTATTAATATAGACATTCACCTTTGATACTATTTAAAATAAGTTTTTTAAACAAAGGCATATATATATATATATATATACATTTCATTCAGTCAGAATATCTATATTTAATATTGCTATTTTCTCTTTTTAAATTGAAAGTAAGATTTGTGTTTACATCTGGAAGGAAGATTAGGGTTATTGCAGAAATCCATAATTCCTACATGAATAATCCTTTTATTAAAAATAAATTCCTGATATAAAGCCCTAATTCCTATATTACTACAACTATAGAACCATGCTTTAGTAGAACCAAGTACCAAATCATGGTAAAAAGTTTCATCATCTCATGGTTTCAGTTATTGTAATACCATGTTTTGGTTCAATTTTGGAAAAAAATTTTAACAGTGCGATAGTAAAATAATTTAACCTACCACCATATTTGATACTGTTCAAGTTTTTACATTGAAATTTCTACATTACATTTAAGAAAAATGAAGCATAATACCAAGTGATAGCAAAACAACATATGGGTTGTACATAGAAATTTGCAATTCAAAGAAAAGTAGATATACAAAGGCACTAGGGTTGGACGAAAATAGATATTTTTTTATTACTACCATAATCTTAACGGGTAATAGCCAGAAGAAGTTATCATTGATGTTAATCGAATCTCCAATAAAATTTCTTTTAAATCAGTTGATAATTTTTTACTCCACCGCCTAAAAAATGAAGGCAAATATTTAAAGAAAAAAAAATTAAAACGCCTGATGCAGATATTTTAAAATAATTTTTCTGGTTCTTGATAACTGATAGTAAGAAAAAGTTGTCTTTAATAATAAGAAATAACCCACTAAAATATGTTATCAGACTTTTAGAAACTTTTATAATTATTTAAAGGTGATAAAATATGTGGAGGAGATAGATATTATTCTATAAATATTTTCTCGCCGAAAATAGAGATTATTTTTCTACAAAACAAGTCTAAAGAGGATTTTCAACTGTAAACGTAACTAGAATTATTAAAAACATATTATATCAATGAGATGATTATATCGTATTCGTTTAAAAAAATATATTGTATTTAATTTTTAAACATTTTTTTTTTTCGTACCTTTTCCTAGAACCTCGGTATGGGATAGAGTAAAAACAGTGTCTATAATTAAAAATAGGTGTAAATATTTGGAGGCATAATAGTTACTCTTCCATATTATTTCGAAAAAATAAAAGTAAAAATTGTTTGTTTCATGCCGGCAAATTTTACGTATTATTATTAATTTGATTTTGAAAAAAAAGTCAGCTCATCCGGCAATCTCACAAAACAATAACAACAAAAAATATATATATTTAAACAAAATATCGTAAGAAAAAAATAAATGTGCAAATTTATTCTGTTACTTTTAGAATTAGAGATGTGACATTTTGTTTTATTCGTATCTCATTTATCAATTTCTTGTTGAAGGTCAAACATTTTTTAATATGTAAGTTCTTCTAGTTCAGCTACAGGGTTGAATTTCTTAAATCAAAAATAAATACTTCACAACATATTTAATGTATTTCTATTGAAACACCCTTATTGCCAAAATATACAGCATTCTTTTTGTTATTATTATTATTATTATTATTTATGTATTTATTTATTTATTTTTATTTGTTTATTTTTTAAGTAAACGTGAAAATATTTATAAGCAAACAGCAGACTTTCATATATTGGATCCGATAAGTAATATTTTATCATTTATCATACATATTTTTTAAAAGCCTAAACCATGCAAAAAATGCCACACATTTTAAAATTGCGTTGAATATGATAGCCGAATGAAAAATACATTGCATTGTTATTTGAATCTAAGGATATTTGCTTTAGGCTATTTATTTCTGCCAAGTGTCGGAACTTAAGCTTTTTTACGAAGCATAAGTTTTTGTAATATGAGCCGATCATGTATCAAAAAGCTTTGGTGATGCTTCAAAGAAATATATTAAAAATAATACATACCATTAAAAAAATAATAATAATTTCTTTTAAATTTTTTACATATCTCAACATAAAAAAAATTTCTTCAAAGAAATATATTTAAAATAATACATCAAATTTATAATTAAAAGAAAAAAAGTCATTTGTCTCAAATCTTTTACGCATTTCAATACAAAAACTTTTTTTTATAGATACATATATTTTTTTGTTCTCGATACATAGTTTCTATCAAAGGAAAAAGATAAATTTATTTATTTTTTTTTATTATTATTTAACGGTAGTTTGGTTTATTTTTGCGATTGCTTACTTTTACAAAAGTTTATAAAACAAAGAACACCGAGTAGTGTTCTCCATAGTACAAGTTTAAAATAACTAATTTACACTTTCTGTTAATGTCTGTTTTTTAGTTATGCTGATAATAGATACACGAATACACACACAAAAAAAAACTGATTTTTGGAATTAACAAATATTAAAATAACGCAATTTAAAAAATTCTACCCAAACCAATACATTCTCTACCATATGTAAATAAAAGAGAAAAAAATATTGTCACTTTAAAATAGAATTCCATGAGAAAAAATCTGGAGTGACTCCACTCGACTTTCCGAACATTGAGTAATTAACAGTTTTGTAGATAAAGTAAAGAAAGAGGAGTTGTTAAACAAACAAAAGAGAGAAAACCATAATAGAGTGTTTGAGTATTTTTCTCCATCTATTACACGATGTTTTATTTAACGCTACTGAACTTTGAGTCCATAGATCATAATGATAAAAATTTTTCGTTGTGTCCCTGTAAAAACCTATAAATGCTAGATTCACCGAAATGCTTATAGTTAGTGCAACAATGATTTATAATACTCATATAAATTTTCAGCTCAATTCAATAAGGCGTTTAGATGCTATCGTACTTTTTAAAATTTAGTCCCATAGGCCATAATGATAAAGAATTTTTCTTTGTGTCCCTGTAAAAAAACTGTAAGTGCTAGATTCACCAAAATCTATACAGATTGAGTATTTGTGACCTATAATATGTGTATAAATTTTTTGCTCAATTGAATAAGGCGTTTAGATGCTATCGCACTTTTAAGATTTTGCTCCCATAGGCCATAATGATAAAGAATTTTTCTTTGTGTCCCTGTAAAAAAACTATAAGTGCTAGATTCACCAAAATCTATAGGGTTCGTACTATGGTGACTTACAATATGCGTACCAACTTTCAGGTTAATCGAACAAAGCGTTTAGACGCTAGCGTGTTCACTCACAGACATACACACATACATACACACATACACACACAGATACATACATCATCGTAAAAATAGTGAAAACGGACTCAGGGGACCTCAAAACGTATAGAAACATCAAAATCTCGAATTCGGATTTTTGACATGATTACAATACTTTCCTCACTATAGTGTTCGGAAAGTAAAAAGCATTTGTGTATATTAATTTTTTTCTATTACTTTTAGAACTGGTTTACATTTATTTTTGTATCGCATTTATCAGTTTCATGCGTAGAATTTCAAGCTCCTATTCAATCATAATTTTTTTTTTTTTTTTTTTTTTTAACGTACAGTGTTGAATTTCTCAAATGAAAGATAAATACCCCTCAAAATATCTTTGATTTATTTCTAAAAATAATATATCGAAATATATAGGATTTTACTTTTTTTTTTTTTTTTTTTTTTTTACTTTAAAACATGTATGAAAACGTTGATAAAGGAATAGCAAACTTTTATAAATTTGATCTGATAAATAATATCCCACCATTTATCATACATATTCTTTAAAAGAATAAACAATGCAAAAAACGTAACGCGTGTTAAAACTGCGTTGAATCTGACAGCCGGGTGTAAAACGCATTGCTTTATTTTTTAATATATATATATATATATGTATGTATGTATCTAGGGATATTTGCTTTAGGGTATTTATCTCTGCCAAGTATTGAAACTTGTTTCGCCACTAAGCATAATTCTTTTGTTATATGAACCGAACATTCATCAAAAAGCTTTGGCGATGCTTTAAAATATGTATTGAAAATAATAAATACAATTTTTAAAATGTAGTTTGTCTTAAATTTCTGTTCTATATCCCTACAAAATAAAATATAATAATAGTAATAATAATATATATATGTGTGTGTGTGTGTGTGTGTGTGCGTGTGTTCTTTAAAGTCTGTTTATAGCATATTGCTGTGTGTTAATCCTCTGATACTCTTTGTACTGTGAATTTGCTGTTTTCAGCAGTTGTTTCAGGTGTGTTTTCTGGCGAAACTGAAGTTGATACATGTTTTACAGACCTGTAATCTTCCAGAATATTTTGTAAATAAACTTTTAAGTCTCTGCAAAATTCGTCTTTCATTCCCAGACAATTCACGAGCCCCGAGTACGCAACAATATATGCATATATCAGTTTACAAACATATATACATATAATTATATACATACATATATATATATATAAATTTTCAACATCAGTTAAACTGACACCAAAAATATATACTGGGATAAACATTATAAATCAACATAATGTCGCACCTGGGTTCATATTAAATCACCATTTCATACGCGCTAAACACGTTTACCATGTGAAGATGAGCAACAGTATTGAACTTTGGTACAGCAGATATTATTACGATGCTCATGAAAACCAACACTTCTTGTATTAACAGCCGATACTCTTGATCCAGCAAATATATATTACGTTTTTGTACGCTACTGCTAAGCCTTAACTTACTATTTTTTCCGTATCAGGTCAATTGCCCGACTCTCAGTTTCTCTCTGTTAAGACTTCTTTTGGTAGTCTTCTTAGCCTTTGTATACATCGATTTTATACTAAAATTACAACAATTTCAACAAACTCAAGCGGAATTAATGAGGAATAAAAAACGAACCAATATAAGCTGCAATTCGACCGCGGTCAGATTCTGAAAAAATCATGTTACTAAACATTTCCCCCTTATGCATTAATTATTATTAAAAACGTGTACTATGATGTATGATTAAAAGTTACATATTCTAAAACTCTTATGTCAATTACAGCCAAATTTCATAGCTTAATAGCTGCAATCTTTTTTTTTTTTTTTTTTTTTAAAGATTTATTTTATGCCATGGTTTACGTAAAGCAGAAAAACCATTGTAAAGTACTTTACTATATCATAACTGCTACCACAGAAGTATTAAAATTTCGCTCAACGACGTGAAATACCTTTAACAGTGTAAAATAAATCTGTTTTCCTTTTTTTTTTTTCTTTTTTTTTTAAGAGTGTAATGATTGTTCACAAATGCACCATTAGCCTATACAAGAACAATACACTAAAAAACGCATTATTTCCCTATTTCAATATTAAGTACTTTTCATGCAAATTTCACGTTTATCGAAGTCTTCGTTTATACCAGTTTTAATATACAGAAGCATCACCAGTAGCCGAGCGTTTCTTTGCTTAAGGCTGGCATGAACGTGCCGGGTTCAATCTCAAGTCCCGCTCTCGACCTAGCCGTTCAGAGTTTCCCGTGATTTTCTCCGAACCTCAAGTAATAACAGGCTTGGCCCCTTAAAAAGATCCCAAGGTGAGCACTCTATCTATTGGTCTAAGACCCTCGTGAAGTCAATCGAACTTCACGAGGACCAAACACCAAGTACATATTTAATGCCCAGAATTATATACAAAATCCTTTAACTTTTAGCCTTTTGTTTAAATTGTGTTTTTACTGTCTTTCTCAAAGACTTCTAAAAACTTTTCTTTTTAATTAAAAAATATATATATATTTTAGTTTATACATTTTTTTCTTTCTTTCTTTTAGTCACTTATCATTATTTGATTGCTGACATTTATCCGTTGCTTTTATAGATGAAATCAATGATAAACTAGCATGAAACGAACTTGGATTTCTTAGCACGTGTTGGCTAAAATAAATCACATTTATGTCAATTCAGAGAAAGATGAATTGCTGTTTGATACAGGTTTTCTGAGGGCAGTCTATAACAATCAATTTCTGACAGAAATAAATCTATCGACTGCGTGTAAAGAATTGTTTATCGTAAAAAAAAAAAAAAAAAAAAAAAAACATATCTATATTCAGTTAACTATTATGGAATTATTTTACTTATTCAGTTATTATTTAATGACTTTCAAGAATTAAGAAAAGCATCAAGTTTGGAATTTTATTAAAAATCAATGTTCGGTTACTATTTTTCTTTCTTTCTCTCTCTCTCTCTCTCTCTCTCTCTCTCTCTCTGTTTTTTTTTTTTTTTTTTTTTCAATTGATTGATTAGATTATGCATATATATTTTATTGTCATTCTTCTATCTGAATTTTATTAAGAGAATTACCAATAGTGAAAACGTTAAGATTATTTTTACCTAGTTTTGTGCCAATTGTTTTACTCAGTTTTAGGTACTGTAAAGGTGATGCTTCTATTAACTCTTTCTTTACGTCACTGTACTGAAAAAAAAAATTATACTAAAAAGACAATTTTCTTTATAAACTAAAATATTTCAGTGATTTTTCGGTGAGCTTAAAATGCGATTCACAGAAGTCCAGTAATGGAAACCTTTACTCGTAATTTTTGAATAAAAGCGAAATGAAATACGAACTGATTACAGATTAATGGTTAGTTAATAAATAGTATTTTCTGTTGCTTTATTGCAATAATATAAAGATAAAAATATAAATTTGTATTATAAGTTGAATATAGATTAACTTTGACAAATTTAATTCAATGAGCCATTCCATATGCAATGCGTCAACCAAATTAGTTTATTTAAATTGAATTTTAATTTATAATTAATGTTTTACTCATCTCCTTCTATTATAGTCTTATAAATACCTAACTAGCCAGTCTTGCTTTCCGATATTTGCTGTGATTCTGTGTGTCATTTTAAAAAATCCTAACGTTTTCGCATTATTTGGAAGATTAAAACGTCATATGATTGTATCGAGATATTTCAGACTGATTTTTAATGAAATAAATTCACATTCCGTTCCGCATTCCGGACACCGCCGTGACTGCACTACTGGGTCAGAATAATGTTAAAGGCGTGTACCATGCATGCTGCCACATTTACTTAAATAATAGAACCCATATAAGATTTTGAAACAATAAATATATTTTAAATTATCTTTATCAGTAATATTAATCGTTAAAGATATAGATAATATAAAAATGTATAGTGTTACGCAAATCAATACTAACTGAAACAAACGAATACTAGTACGTAATCTATACATCTTAAATGCGTAGTAGATGAAACGATAATTAAATTCATTAATAATAACAATTAAACAATAATAACTTTTTTTAACAAGTTCTATAATAACAATTAAGTACAAGAATTGTTATTTGTAAAGCATCCAGGTGTTAATACGAGGTAGGGTCAGAAAGTGTTCCGGGAATAAGTCAATTACAAATTATTAAAATATAGAACAATAATTTTGCCTTATTGGCTTTCCAAGTACTTTCCTCCTGCATCCACACACTTCTTCCAGCGTTCGTATAACTGTTCAAAACACTCCTAAAATCTTTTTTTTTTTTTTTTTTTTTTTTTTTTTTTTTTGAGAGGTCCTTCAGTTGCTTTGTCACGTTTTCGATCACCTCATCTGAATTCTCAAAACAGAGTTCCTTCAATTTCATTTTCAGCCGTATAAACAGGTAAAAATCCGCTGGTGCTAGGTCGGAAGGATAAGGAGGGCATTCCAGAGTGGTAACTCTGTGTGTGGCAAGATACTTTTTCACAATGAGAGGGCGATGTGGTGGCGCATTGTCGTGTAAAAAAAACAACCGTTTGCTGCCCATTTTTCAGGTCGTTTTCGTCTGATTGCATTTCGTAGTTGTTTAAGTTCTGCATTGACAATTTGGCCTTCAGGAATAGTAATCGAAAAATACCTCCAACATCACTTTCCCTTGGATTTTGTCCAAGCGAAATTTTTCCTTCCTTGGTGATGCTTTTGCTTTCCATTCACTTGACTGACATTTTGTCTGAGAGTCGTAAAGAAAGCATCATGTCTCGTCACCTGTCACGATTTTCTCCAAAAAGCTGTCATCTTCATCAGCCATGTCAATCAAATCCCTGTACATGTTCACTCTCACTTCCTTTTGTTCAGGTGATAACATTTTTTAAACCATGTGCAAACAAACACGATGCATGTTCAAATCATCATGAATAATGCTGTGAACACTCCCATGTGAAATTCCAAGTTCAGAGGCAATAGCATCAGAGGTTATTCGTCTGTCTGTCCGCACGCACGATTTCTCGAACGCGCTCAACTTTTTCATCTGTGGTGTAAGAAGAGAGGCGTCCAGTGCGAGGGTCAACTTCGATGTTTGTGCGAATTTACGAAAACGCTTATGCCACTCGTACATAACCTTTATTATTATTATTATTATTATTATTATTATTCATGGCATCGTTTACGTATGCTTTCTTCGGCATCTCGAACGGCTCAAAAAGTAATTTCTCAAGCAAAACGCAGAATTTGATGCCTACATGCTGCTCTAAAGACGACATTTCAAAATTCGACGAAGAAAAAATTCGCTTTGTCAGAAATGATCTGCTTGTAAAAATTGAAAAGGCTAAATTTTTACGTGGTCCCTAAGTATCTGTAATTATAAACAATCTTGATACAGTAAAATGAAAAATCAACTCATACAATATCTACCAAAAAGCATTTGGACACTTTCAAATTTAGACATTTTATCAAATACCAAGAAATTTTCTGCAGGGATGATCTTGAAACTTTAGGAATATAAAGAACATGTTATGTCTCACATATTTCAGAAATGTTTTGTCCTAAAGAGGAAAAGAAGAACGGTAAAAAATTAAACAAATGTTAAAATATTTTGGATCACCCTGTAAAAAGTAATAGTTGAAATGCGTTTTGGCTGTAGCACGTGATTATGAGTCTTTTTCTAATTATCTGTATAAATTTTTATGAGGTTACCACATATTTTCATAGAGATATAAAGTTTTCTTTTAAAAATTGCTAACAAAAATTGCCACTTTTTAATTTTAACAGGTAGGGTATTAGACCCAGTACAAGCCATTTTTAGAAAACTTGGCATACTACATTAGACACATCATATTGAAATCAAAAGGCAAAAAATTTTAAATATCTAACGATATATGAGCATTTTTACTGAATAATTTTTAACTGCGCATGTCCAAGCTTTTAAAAAATTTCAATTATGTAATTTAATAGCCAAAAGTATAGAGCTACTTACATGAAAGCCCCAAAGAAATATCGTGTAAATTAAAAAAGTTATGAGAGATAGAATAAACAAAATTTCAGACACTCTCAAAATAAAGACTAAACTGTAAGGGGTTTTACTCACATTTTTATTTTGATTCAATCAATGCTCATTTGTAATCTAGAGTTCGCAGATTATAAATAAAACCCCTCCTTTTTTTTTTTTTTTTTTTTTTTTTTTTTTGAGAGAGGAACTGAAATTTTGTTCCCTCTATAAAACATAACTTTTTGAATTTACATAATTTTTGTTTGGGGCTTTCATATAAGTAGCCCAATCTATTTGGCTATTAAATTATGCAAATGAGATTATTTAAAAGCTTGCGCATGCGTAGTTAAGAATTATTTAGTAAAAATGAATATATTTCGTAAGATATTTATTTAACATTTTCGCATTGTGATTGCCATATGCTGTGTCTAATGTAGAACGTCAAGTTTCCTAAAAATGGCTTTGCCCTGTGCCTTAATACCTTACGTGTTATAATTTAAAAAAGTGTTTTTTTTTTTTCTTTTTTACGAAATATGTGGTAACCTCATAAAATTTTACACAGATAATTAGACGAACCCACATAATTACATGCTATAGCAAAAACGCATTTCAAGCATTACTTTTTACAGAGTGATCCAAGACATTTTGATTTTATTTTTTTACTGGTCCCCTTTTCCTGTTCAGGAAAAAACTTCTGCCGAAATATATGAGGTATAACATGTTCTTTATACTCCCAAAGTTTCAAGATAATTCGTCAAGATTTTTTCCAGATATTTGAAAAACGTCTAAATTCGAACGTGTCCAAACACTTATTGGTAGATAGTGAACATTGTTATCATCAAAAAATTTCCTTCTGCATCATTCTACATGAAAGTGCCACTTAGAGTTGAACACGCATGGAAAATTAATACACTTTCTCCGAAAAAAGATTTCATGGAGTTTTCAAAAAGATTTCATGATGCAATTTTAATCAACAGATGCTGAAATGTAGCCATGTGGAAAAACACAGAAATTGAGTAATAGCAGCACTACCTGTGAGCCAATATATATTCAACTTAAATTAGCATTCGTTTTCTTATCAAGTTTGGCACATTTATATGCCTTAGATTTAGCCTTCCTATCCACAGGGTAAATTGCAGCACAGCAGCACCATCTATCGGCTGATCTGCGCCAAAATCAAATCAGCCTAGTTATTTTTAATGGCCCTCTCGTACACTAAGTTTTGTGCAAGTTTTTACTATAGAATCTGATATATAGTTGCTTCGTTCACGGGGAAAATTGTAATATAGCAGCGCCATCTATCAACCGATATGCCCCAAATTAAATCAGCATAATATTTCATAAGTATCCTCTCACATATGATGTTCTGTTCGATTATACACAATAGAACCTCAGATATTGTCTTCTTTAAATGGGAGGAATCGTAGTATAGTAGCTCTAACTCTTGGGCTAGTTGATAGGCACTAATTTATTTAATTTAACCAAAAGTTGATAGGTACTAATTTATGTCAAGATGAAACTACATATAAATTTATATGCCATTCTGTACTGTAGTACCTCGGATACGGTTGTAACAAAATTTTTGTCACACGCACACACAGAAGCAAACAATCGCACAGACATTTTCTAAAAATGATCAAAACGTTTTCACCACCTCTCAATTCATCCAAACTGGGAGTCGAAATTTCTTACGAATCCAGTACTGTCTTCTATATAATATAATATAGATTAAAGTAAACAAAAAAAAAGCGTCCTTTTACGATAAAATTTTCCCAGTTATTTAATTTAAAATTTTCCAATTTTTACAGATGATTTTGATTTCAAACAAGGCGTCAGTTAAAAAATGTTTTTTATTCAATAATTTTTATTTTTACTTTCTTCTATATTCAATAGAAGAAAATATTGGATTCGTAAAAATTTCGACCTCGGGTTTTTGATGGATTTACACGTTTTGAGAGCTGTAGAACACGATTTGACCATTTTTAGAAAATGTCTGTCTGACTGTGTGTGTGTGTGACAAATTTTTGTGTCACCTGTATATCAGGAACTACTGCACAGAATTTCCTACAAATTGATATGTAATTACACTTTGACATAAATTAGTGCCTTCAACTTTTGGTAAAAATTCTCTAACAAGTCTCGTTGCCATCCCGCTTTTTCCAAGTTTTTAACATGATGGTATAGGACAAAATTTTGTATGTGCATAAAGTGAATTATTTTTTAATAATCATTATGAAATTTACAAGAATTATTTATAATAGAGATAGTTAACTGGGAAAAAAATTATATATGTAGGAGCATCGCCTCCCCGCCCTGTGTGTGTGGGGGGGGGGGGGAGGTCACTCCTCGAGGGGAATAAATTTTCATGATGAGTATCTTTCAAAAGAGCCATACCTTTAAAATGAATGGTTGAACCATCGATCTTTGATAATTTAAAATAAAGTTATTGATTTTTTTTTTTTCATTTTTTAACAAATATATATATATATATATATATATATATATATAATGCAATATCGAGAATAAAATGAACTTTTTTTGGATATTTAGTGTTATACTACTTCTCCAATATGGAAATCGTACTGTATTATCGTGGAAGATAATTTTACTAAATAATGATTTTAATAAATTATTTTTACTGAGCGAATTTTGCATAGGAAAATATAGAAGAAAGCCAAGTGGTGGCCACAACATTCTAGTTTTACTTTAAATATTCCATTCTTTAAACTGCACACAATCCCTAAAGGCCAGTTGAAATTTAAAGATTAAATAACTCGGCCTGTTTTAATGACAAAAGGGTGATTTTATTTATCTTAGAATATCGCGATAATTTTATTGAATATAATTATTATAACTCGTGTACTATTTAGAAATTTAAATTTTTAAATTTTGTGCATTTTTTTGCGGCAAGACATTCACATTTTTGCATTAAATATTTCTGTGATCGGAAGTACGTCATTTTGACGTTCGATTGTGAAAATTAAATCGTTTTATTTAATTTGCACCATGAATATAACGTCACATACTCTTCTAGAATATATAAATACCGGATGTCCTGTAAGTCTGTAGACATTTTTAAAATTCATGAAAATTGAAAGAATCGGCATAGAATTGACCACGGTTTGCAAAAAAATATTCTCGTGAAGGGGGATTTTTGTCGATAATGAAAAAAATTATACTTAAAATTTTCGTCGATAGAGAGCGCTGTTTTGTGAGCAAATTACACATATGCATGAAAAACTATATTTATTTGCATTCAAATGTTTACAGGCATATAAATCCTATTCTGTGTTTCCACCATCACCACAAATTGTAGTTTGAAAACGAGTTACGACATCTCTAACCGCAGTTTCAGTCGGCAGTTCTTACCTGAGGAATAACAGCTTCACCAAAAGCGCTTTATCAACCAAGTCTGCATCGCAATTAAAACTCTATGCATGCGGAAGTAGGAAGCAAACTAATAAATAAGATGTGAAAATCGTAAAATCGTGCAATTTATAGAAATTTGATTTGCATATCTCTCGTTACGCATCCGTGCAGCGCCTCTATCAACGTGCAGCGCATCCGTGCAGTGCACTCTATCGACGAAAAATTTACTTCCCCCCCCCCCCCTCCCGCTTCATAAAAAAAAAATTCCCTTCATCATAATAACATTTTCACCAACCACGTTCAATTCTACCAATTCCTTCATGTTTTATAAATTTTGAAAAGTTCTACTGACTTATGGGACACCCGATATTTATAAATTCTAGAAGAATGTGTGACGTTACAATACTTAAATGAAGTACAGATCATCTTATCGTTATATTAATATTCACGATTCAGCTTAATTTAAAATAAATTCCTA
Source organism: Salticus scenicus (assembly GCA_963930645.1). Classification (NCBI taxonomy): domain Eukaryota; kingdom Metazoa; phylum Arthropoda; class Arachnida; order Araneae; family Salticidae; genus Salticus; species Salticus scenicus. Next base: position 128,016,997 of record OZ005649.1, on the reverse strand, counting down.
AAACTCTGTACAAATTAAAAACGTAGTATGTTAGATTGTAATTTCATTGCTTTCATAATTCCTTTATGCGTTATTTCAGTGGGGAATTTGTACAATATATCTTAAATTACAGTTGCATTTTTCATGCAATTTAATATTGTTCAGTTTAATTTCACAAATAATTCTCATTCGCGGAATTCCATTTCCATGTATTGCATAAATTCATTTTTATGTATTTATTCATAGTGGGATTAAAATCCTTTAAATGAAATATTTATATGTTAACAGATAATTTCATTCAAACATTTTTAATTGACATCGAATTCACTTATTAATGAGAGTAATTTATATATTCTAGAAAATTATTATAGCAATATTTCTTAATTTACAATTTATGACTAATATATATTTACAATTAGACAGATTTCTCACTTTTACATAATTCAAATAATAAATATTATACTACGCATTATTGGAAGAAAAACGATTTATTTTTAGTATTAATCTCAATGGGAGTCATAAACAGTAAATTTGCATAAATAGTAGTTATACACAAAGGTCTTAGTTTTTAAGCATTAAACTTAATTATTTAAAATATGTTTAATCTTATCGATGACCAAAATTTTTTTTTAAAACTGTATGAATTACAAAAATAAATTCCTAATTAGAAAAAATCTTAATTTTTTGTAAAATATATTTAGATAATATTTAATATGATAATTATATTTCTGGAAAATTATAATACGTAGATTTTTTTTAATATATTATTACTGAAAACGAGAAGATTTTTTTTTCTGTTTATTATTAGGATTGATAGATCTACAAAATTTTGAAATTTATGAATTTCAGCTACTTTAGGTATGGTTTCGGGCTGTGCTGCCGAATGTAGGGACATTTTTTTATTCAATATCCTTTACTAAATTTTGATTGTAACGGTTGTCTAACTACTTTTAAGATTAATCGTCTATTATGTATAGCAAATATCACTCCTCAAAATTATTGGTGATAATTGACTAATAAATTTGACAACACTGCACTGTAAATGCAGATGTCTTAAATTCAAACACATAAGTGTCCTTATTTTCAAACACGAAATCGGGCCATAAATTTTAAGACACGTAAGATGTCTTAAGTTTAGACAGGAATGTGATTGGATTTAAGACACTTGAAATGACTTAAAGCAGCCATTTTTAACCTCATTTTTTCAAAAATAAATTATAAAAATAAATAACTGTACAAGATTGCGTGTGGTTTAGTTACCGGTTAAAAAATAGCTACAGAAATTCCTAGAGCATACAAAAATGCTTATGCGAAAATTTCCACACATAACGAACCTCTTTGACAGGCTGGACTCGAACTGAGGATTCACAAACCAGCGCCCAACCACCTGAGCTACAATCATCGACAGTAACTCTTCTTTGGTTAGTGGTATAGATATGTAATATTCGTCAAACATATTGTAAATTTATCTTTTAATTTTATTATTATTATTATTATTATTAAAACTATCGACAAAGTACCTAAAGCTAAACATATATATTTCTATTTTTTATTTTATGTGTATATTTTTAGTATTTTTTTTCATTTTTAAATATGTCTGGTAAATGTAAATTCGAAAACGATTTCTTATTTCTTTCTCTCTCTCTCTTTTTAAACTTATATTTTACGAAAACGCACTATTTACATGAAAACCAGAAAATTGCTTGTTTTACACTGATATGTAAACTCAAGCGGGATTTTTTTTTCCCCCATATTAAAAAATTAAGCAGAAGTCGCGTACAAATCGTTCAAGATTGCTCGTTTACATACTCGATTTCTTATGGTCTAAATAGCTTAAGGACCTAAATAGCTTAAGCACTTACTATATAAAATATTATAAAGTGAAGCGGATGTGAAAGGTAACTTAAACCCCGTATGCATATTACTTAAAATAGAATCCGTGTAGAAAAATTGCTAAGTTAATATAAGTGTCAGAAATTCCAAGTATCTTAACTGTAAAATGTCTAAATTTCTAGGTATCTTAACTGTAAAATGTCTGAATTTCTAGGTATCTGAATTGTAAAATGTCTTAATTTCCAAGTGTCAAAACTGTAATGTGTCTGAAATTTAGACATATTAATATTATTCAGACACTTAACCTAGTATACTTTTATAAAGACATTTATGTGTCGTAAGTTCAGACGTTTGTCGTGTCTGAAAATTTGTATTTTTACGTGTTTTAGACATTTAGGGGAGATCCGTGTAATATGGACTTCCTAAGCAAGAATGCTCATAAAACTAAAATTATTAAAATAAAAATATTTAATTGGTTGACTGCTCATTACAATTGTATATTTGCATGGGTCAAGCTTAGTAAAGCACTCTATGAAGTATTAATAATTGCAGGAAATAATTATTTTATTTATGTGTCGGTTGTACATATTACACATACGTTCGTGTAATATGGACCAAGTGGTCCATAGTGGTCCTTCCCGAGCAGTTGACACACCTGGAATTCTGAAACGAACTGTCCAGCATGTTCCCTCATACACTTGTCCATCTCTTGAGAATATTAGAAATGGACGAAAAAAATAAAAGTTAATGGACGAAAAAAAGGGAGGTGTAAAAGTTATATTCAATGGGTAGTATGTGAAGGAAGTGATATCTTGATTATCCCTGCTTCTCTGGCCTATTCTATAGCCTCAATATTTTGAATGTGCAACATATGTACGCTGACCATTAACAAAACCTCCCTGTTTTTATCATGGAATACTGGTCCATATTACACAACAGAGCATGGTTCATATTACACACATAAATAGAGCAACGTTGTTTCCAATCATATATCGCTATGCAAATTGGTGCACATGAAACACATGTCTAGATTGTTCAGAAAATAAGTACATTTTCTACTATTAATGCGAAAATTATATTACAATTACGTAACAATACAAAATAATACTTTCATTTTAACATACTTGTTTAAATTAGTGATCATATAAACTGAAAAATCAGTTTCATAATCGTCCAAATACAGGTACGCATTTACAAGTCACTTCTCGCTTTGGATAACAATAATATTCACTAAAAGCAATGACATGGTTTCGCCGTCTAGTGTTGAACATATAAATTTCCTCGTCGTCCGTATTACACAATGGTCCATATTACACGGTTCTTCCCTATGTGTCTAAATTGGTATTTCAAAAACATCTCTGTCTGAAATTAAGACACTTCTTCACAGTGTGGTTTCGAGCATGCTCTCACATTAACTGAATTCTGACCTATGTTATAAATAGGTTTATATTTCATTTAGTGGCGTAACAAAAAAGTGATATAGAGTGCACTGTAAAATATATTCAAACCTACATTTTTTTTTTTTTTTTTTTTGAAGAAAACATAATTTATTTTACATTAAACGGGCAGATTTTATAAATGTGAGCTGACGTTTACTAAAACGGCTTTGGATATTTCAGATAAGATAAAGGATCAGTGGTTTGGAAATTTAGAAATCGGTCTGTCTTAATTTCCGAAAAACCATTTTTCAGATACTTTGAAGTACTTTTACAATTTCAGTGCAAAATTCTAAATAGAGGTTTTTCATTATTATTTTTTTAGGGGCAGGCCTATAACTCAATGCGTTAAAGCCTTAATTCCAGAAATATTGTTTTAATTTCACTTTATTCATTTTCTGTTTCATTTTAAATATTTGATTTGTGATCATCCACTTCATTTCTAGAATCTTACAATTTTGGCAAAACTACTGTTCTATAATGAATGTGTGTTATATTTAGCTCCTTCATAAACCCACTTTTGGGCCAAATTACTTTAATTAAAGCATACCAATTATTATGCACTCTATTACACTGCCAAATGAGTATTTCTTATTCCTAAATATTTCTCAAAATCTGTAGAAAGAATTCTTTCGGAAAATTGTCATTGATTTAGAATATTTTAGTTCTAGAAATCTCGATCATCTCAATATATATTATAGATTCATCTTTGGAGAAAATTGTCACTAAACAAGTTTTGAAATACCAATAGTAGTTATCTAAAAATAGGAAGTTTTTACCCATTTGTTTCCCGTTATCGAAAGCATAATTCTAAAAGAGAGCCACTATTTGCCCAACTCTATAGGCAAGATTTACAGATAAAAACTTCTAGATTTTCAATTTTTATTATTATTATTATTTATTTATTTGTTTATTTATTTTGTTAACCACTTTTTAAAATATTATCTTTATAATAGACAAAACTTTTATTTACAAAAAATTTTCGTTTTGGTTTTCAGCATCACATATATCTTTGATTGATAAAAAGCAAATCATTGTATATGACATGCATTCTTAGCCGATAAAAAACAAAATAGATGACTATGTACAAAACTTCAAAAAAGAAAGTCTGCAACTTTGAAATATTGTCTAGTTGCGCATTTTACATTATGTTTCAGGGGACAATAATAATTAAACAAGTATTTATAAAAACAATTCAGACTAAATAAATGATTAGATAAATATTCAACAAATAATTCTAGACCTAGAGATAACAAAAATGTCTCCTAAGATAATAAAAAGTTTTTTTTTTTTTTTTTTTTTTTCAAGACTTATCCTAAAATCTAGAATTTTGCAAGTAGTAAAGAAATTATAAGCTCAAACAGTTATTCTGCCAATTGTTTCCCGCTTATCGGCTTAACCTTTTAGAGTTTTTCCTCCGAAACTTGCATGAATGTGGTCAAAGAATCCTTAGAAAGGTCTGAAATGAAAGCACTTCACACAGTCAATAATTCTTGTGTTGTCAATCAGCCTTGACCCTTAAACCAACTACTATTTTTTGAGAGACTATAAGGAGTTTCCATAAAATTGAGAGATGTGTATAAAAGAGAGGTGCATTGATGAGAATATGCTTGTAATTTACAGAATTTTTCATTATATAAAAATATTCATATTATTAAAAGCAAATTTTATCATTAATTCATGCAATTGACATTTTATCCATTGTATGGAAAAAAATTGTAATAGTTTTCATTTATTGGAGAATTCTTGCTAATAATAAATACGAAAGTTTATTGGTCACATATTTTTTGAATAAAAGATTTTTCTTTTTTTTTTTTTTTATTATTACACTAATTATTTGATTTATTTTATTATTACAATAGCTTAATGAAAAAATAAATAAAACTCTCCTTTAAAACTTTTAAAATAAAGAAATTATCATAATATTTCATAATAAATAACCCTTGACCACCTTTGAAAAAGGCAAAGTTGTAATGTTGTTTTCATCGCGCAGTTTCTAAAATTTACTAGCATAATAATTCATTCAATTTGAGAATAAAAATGTAACTATGCACATGATTTTGTTCCTTATGGCTATTATTTAAGACCGTCAAACTTGAATAAGACTCTAATCTAAAAATTTATATTTAATATACATTTGAATTATAAATATATTGTGGGGAAAAGTATAACTCAGTGACCGGTATATCCGTCAGCGGCAGTCAGATGCGTCTGCAGATTTCTTTGCTGCTGGCATCAACAAACTATTCATATGACAGCAACATTGTGTAGATTGTGATGGTGCATACTTTGAGTAAATGTAATACTTTCTATTGGAGATATCATGAACACCAGTAGCGCTAAAAATCGGGCATTTCATACTTCATGACCTGATAGTAATTGCAAGAAATCTAAATAAAGAGAAAAAAAAAATCGGAAACTCCAAATTTTTATATATATGCAACTTATGAAAAGTTAAATATGGATAAATGATACGATTGTTTACATAATAAATTATTTTGAAAACACTACCTACATAAAATTATCCCCTACTGATTCAATAAATAATTAGCAAATAATTCTAGATTTGAATATAACTTAGAAGTCAGATAAGGTATTAGAAATATTATCTCAAGACTTATTCCCAAATCCAGGATTTCGCAGGTCTTATGATTTCATTCCCGAACTCTCTGCATAGCTTTTGGAGATTTTACATATGATGCCTTGCATAGTTTTAGGACGTTAATTACTTGAATTCTTTAAAGATATTTCCAATTTAACAAGAAAATTTGCTATAAAGAGTATTAAATGTTTTGAAATTCATTATTTGTTAAAATTTATATACATTTGTTTAATCAAGATATTTAACTAATAGTTTTACTTATCACTACTTTTAAATACTAAGTTTCTAGATATTAATTTTTAGCATTAATAAAATTGTTTCCCACTTTTGTTCAAATATTTTCTGTCAATAAAATATATAATTTCGTTCTAATTATTCAAAATGAGAAGATGATAAAAATTAAATAATAATTGAATGTTTTAATATATACAGTCGGTAACAAAAGTGTCCGAACACTAGCAAAAATTCCTATATAAAAAAAGTACGCTTAATACAGTTTTGCTAAATAAATCCTTGTCGAATCCTGTTCTTAGTCAGTTTAAGAACGTGATTCGACAAGGATTTACTTAACAAAACCGTATTAAATGTACTTTTTTTATATAGGAATTTTTGCTAGTGTTCGGACACTTCTGTTACCGACTGTATATATATAACAGGAGTGTATATTATTAATAAACAAAATGTACTTCATTACAGGTAATAATACTACATCATTATAATTTTTGTTCAATTATTACAGAATCAAGTAAGAATTATTTCTGAATTTCCGTGCAAGTAGTAAAGTTTTATAGACGAAGTATTTTATCAGGTTATGTTTCCAAATTGAATCAAAGTTATACTTCAAAGAAAAGATATTTAGCACATAAAGTGATATCATTTAAAACATTGCCAGCGAGGTCGTATCCATTCCTACAGTCGGCAGCAAAAGTATCCGATCACTAACCAATAATTCCGATATCATAAAAGTACATTTAAAACTGGTTTGTTAAAAAAATCCTTGTCAAATCATGTTCTTAGATTGACTAAGAATATGACTCGACAAGGATTTATTTAACAAAGCAGTATTAAGTTTACTTTTTTTAGACAGGGATTATTGCTAGTGCTCGGATACTTTTGCTGCAGATTGTAAGTTATCGGACACACTGCTGACCACCCAAAATGCAACACCAAGAAGGAATGCAATTATCAAAATGATATTTACTGGGCACATACATTATAGTAAGAAGAACGACTGATTAAATTTTCGTGAAATTTAGAGTAATATACCCTGAGAAATCAGTTCTTAAATCAGCTAAATCTGGCTATGAATAACACTTATCTGCCTAGGCATTGAGTTGAACAGCGATTTGACGACAAGTACGGGTACAGCAGTCCATGAAGATTCAACACGACGTCAAAGTTTATAGACAGTAATTACTGGTGAGTGGTGGCGTGCCAGTCACTTTTCAACGATTAAACAGTCATTTTCATTGGTGCGAGATCAGGAGAACATATTCTATATCGAGGAAAGTCCGAACAATACGGGCAACTTGCTGTCGTGCATTGTCCTGCTTAAATGTTGCGCAACGGAGACCTCGAATATAGGGCAGAGCGACGGGCATTAACTCGTCAGAAATTTAATGACCGCTATTCAGAGTGCCGGGAATGCGAACAAGAAGTGTTAGAGACAAACGGTACCCAATACCATCACTCCAGGTGGTGATCCACTATGCGAGTAACAAAACTTCATTTATTCTAAATGCTGCATCACTGACATGGGCATCGTGATGAAGCTTCATGGCGTGCTGTATCTGTGCATGTCTTCCAATCGCAGTTCGATTCAATACCTAGACAGATAAGAGCTGTTATTGCTCCCAGAGGTTGTTGCTATAGGTACTGAATTCTCAGGATGTAATACTCCAAATTTCCTGAAAATTTAATCAATTGTTCTTCCTACTATAATGTATGTGCCCAATAAACACTATTCTAATATTTACATTTCTTCTAGGTGTTGTATTTTGGATGGACAGCAGTGTATAATAAAAAACAGTTTTTAAAGGTAAGAAATATAAATATCTAACGATTTAGGTCTGCCATATAGGACGCAAGCAGATAAATTTGCAGTTCATTATAAAAGTGGTGTAACTCTATATATTTTTTAAAATATGTATATTTTTGCTTTATTGTTCTACACTAGCAGGCTTCGCCCGCTTCGCTGGGCCCTACATCTAAAGGATTTCTTTTTAATTGAATAATTGAAACGTTTAAATAAATATATTTCAATTGGCGACTATTTTCTTCACAGTTTTAGTATGGGAACTCCTTGACAATATCAAACATTTTTTGAACTTCTCGAATATGTGCAACGAAACTATTATTAAAACGAATATTCTCGAAAACAGTCAAGTAGAAATGTTAATTCTTTGAATATTCTGGAAACAGTTGAAGCTGTTACTCGTACAGTAAAAGTCACTATTCGATGAATGGTCGAATCAGAGAACGCACGTAAGTCGTTTTCTCAGCAATTACTATAATGCACGTATGTACGCTTCACGCACATGAAAAAAAAAATGTAATATACACTCAATATAAAATACACTCAAATCAATGAAAATTAAATAAACCAATCGAACCTCTCCTAAGATTTTCCATTTGCGTCATTATAGAAATGGGAAGCTTTATTTTCATATTTTTATTAATTAAAAGAAAACCAATCAAAAATTTGAAAATATGACTTCAATATGTACAATGACCCTTCGGAGGGCAGAAGTGAAACATACATATATATATACAAATATTTCTCACTTAATAGTATAAGATTTAGGCATATCTTTTATTACACTACTAGTAATTAAAATTGTACATGTACACCTAGAAGAAATGCAAATATCACAAAGATATTTACTGGGCACACACTTTATAGTAGGAAGAATAATTTATTAAATTTTCAGGAAATTTGAAGTAATATATCCTGAGAAATCAGTACATAAAGCAGAGACTCCAACATACTAATTAATATTCCGTAGTATTGTTAGCCCCGCCTTTTTTCCACACCAGTATCATTTTAGAGTATTTTTCTTCATATTTAATCGTAATTGATTTTGGAGACTATTACTCTAAAACTTTACTAGTGTGTAAATAAAGGCGTGACTAAAAACACTACGGAATATTAATTAGAATGTTGGAGTTTCTGCATAAAGAAGTGATCTCTGGGATCAATAACTGCAATTATCTGCTGAGGCATTAAATCGAACAACGATTGGATGACATGCATGTGCACAGCACTCCATGAAGCTTCAACACGATGATACAGTTCATCGACCGTAGTTACTGGAGAGTGGTGGTATGCTAGTTGTTTTTCAATTATTAAACATTCATTTTCAATGGTGCGAGATCAAGAAAATTTTAATTTAAATTTTATTCGTTCATATATACTAGAGTTCTATAAAGAGTCAAACAAAATAAAATTAAGGAAATAAGAAACATTTTTTAAAGTAAAGTATTGTTTCAGAAAAGCCAGAGTGTGGGGTTTATGGAATGTCATCAAAATTCCCCGCCTGCAATGCGTTAATTTTACAAAAATAGGTTAATTTGTATCGTAAACGTCGGAATCTTACTTAGAAAACAACAAAAAATAAAACAGAATAATAAAATAAAATAAAATAAAATTTTTCAGTATTGGACTGAATTTGCATAAATTCGTTTGATAAAGTATGTCCCACATAACACGATTTCCTATTGCCCAGAACGAATTTCCCGCATTTTACAGTAGTCTACTGTACTTGAATTCTTAATTTTAAATGTGTAAGATCTATACCTTTAAAAGTAATAAAGCATATTACTTTATTTTTTTTTTAATTATTTTTCCATAATAAATGCGAATTTTTACGCCGTGATTAGACTATTTGAAAATAAATAATATTGCACTTTGTTTCGATAATAGATTTGATAAACTAAAAAATAAATAAATAAAAATAAAAACAAATTCCAGTATTTTATTTTGAATTGAAAAACATTTAATAAATATTTAATATTTTATTATGTTACACCATGCGATAAAATTTAAATAACATAAAGCTTACAAACGGTACAGTAAACAAATGCGAAAATGTCACAACAAAATTAAAACAGAAAATTCGTTTTAAAAAATCGTATAAAAAATATTAAATAATAATTGTAATAATTTAAAAAAAGAAAAAAAAAAGGTTTGTTGACTGCGTATTGCTCTTTCAAGCAATAAGCCTCGCCTTACCGCATTTCCTGAAACATGACATTTAACTTGAGATGTACGAACCCTATAATATTCAAGTACAAAAAAAAAACAAAATACAACAGGATTAAAATAGAATTTTAGCAGTGAAAATCTAGGAAAAGTTATTTAATATTTAAGAAAAAAGACTTAACATTCCAGGATCAGGTATATTCTTATCTTTCAACGTAAACCACGCCTTTACATATTTTTTCTAAAACTTTACATTATAAAACAAAATTATTTTACATATTGGCAATTAAATCATTTAAATTTTGTCTTTAGCAAACGATGTAGTAAATGCCAATGAGATTTATGCATACCTTTTTTTAATAAAGCTTCAGCGATATAGAGGCGGGGCTTGCTTTTTTTGTGGAATTCTTTCACAATCTCTCACCTGCATTGCGATAATTTTACAAAAATAAGCCAATTTGTATAATAAACATCGAAATGCTGCTTAGAAAACAATAAGAATAACATAAAAGTAAATAAAAATAGTTTTTCGTCAGAATATATGCAGATATTTACTCACAGAGGATACAGATTATAATAAGTGGCGGCCTCCTAACAGCAATAAAATATGAAATATCACTGTAACTCAAAAAATAATGTTAGGAACAAGCTGTAAATTTGGAAACCCGTGTTTTTGATGATGCCTGTTCTATTAGTGCAAAAATTAGTATATATGTCATAAGACATAATTTTTTCGAATATGAATTTATTAATAATTTTCAAAATTCAAAAAATGTTTTTCTATTAAAAGTATGCATGGAATATGTTTGGGTCACTTCATTCTAAAGCTTAAAAAAAAAAAAAAAAAAAAAAAAAAAAACAGAATTTGACTACATATTATATATATATATATATATATATATATATATATATATATATATATATATATATTTTTTTTTTATTTATTTATTTTTTTTTTTTTTTTTTTTTTTTGAAGATAAGAATCTTTGAAGATAAGAATGTTTGTCTCATTCATTTAACATTAGCATCCCCATACTTTGACAGCCTATAACTCTATGAAAAATTGAGCAAAATATATAAACTATACCATTTTCTGCGATGATTTGATCCAAATAATTCAAATAAATTATAAAAAATGAGGGTTACTATTAAACAAAATGAAGTTGATGCCAGTTTTAATGTGTAGACGACCCCTAAACAAAATCTAACTATAAACTAGACGTTATTACAAATCGATCGAACATTTCTACGGTACCAGCCGCACATTTCTACGATAATTTATTTCGAAATTAGGGGGGGAGGGGGCTTTTTTTTTTTAATGACTGTACATCGCATTTAATAATTTTCGTCCCATTCGGATATCTCCTTCTTGGTGCGTCTTTTTTTTCCGTCTTAGTGTGTGTGTTTGTGTATATATATATATATATATATATATATATATATAAGAAAACAACTATGACAATCACAAAACTTATTCTATCTAACAGCGTCAACTACCGGTTAACTTGCACAAAAATTTAATCAGCATAGCGTCTCATAACTAACATTTTGCATGAACAATTTGGTAAAATTTTCCCCAATAGATATAACCACCTGGAAAGTCGTAGCAATTAAATACCAGTGCCACTTTCCGGTCAAAATACCCTAAAATCCTTTAGTTTTTTTTTTTTTTTTTTTTTTTTTAATAATCTATATCTAATACACCAAGTTTGTTTCATTTATATAATATAGAAGCTAAGATATGGGCGTATTTATTCATTAGAGAAGCAGAGATATAGCGTTTCAATATGCGTTTCCTGAAATTGAATTAATTTGCAGCATATCGTAGCCACCTGTCAGTCGATATTCTCCCAAATTGAATCAGCAGAGTCTTAAGTTTGGTATAGTATGGAAGCTGAGCTGTAGATTTTTCATAACATGATAGCGCCACCTGTTGGGCGATGTATCTCAAAAAATAACTTAGCATCAATTTAAATCAAAGTCCAACCAAATATTGAGTTTGGTTAAATTTTGTCCATTAGTTCATGAGATATGGACAAATAAGACCAATGACAGAGCATGCACAATGTTTTGCTAAAACACACAAACACACATTTTCTAAAAATAGTCGAATCTAATTCGGAACATCTCAAAACGTGTAAATTCATCGAAATCCAGAAATAAAAAACCTTTTTCGAATCTTATACTTTCTTCTTATAAACGTAAAAGAAAGTAATAAATCCATAAAATACAAAAATAAGGTGTCAATTACAATTAATTGTAAGGCGGCATTATCCTTCATATTAAAAATATAACAGAAAATTAGAGCTGAATTAATTATTAAAACAGAAATTATATTTAAAAAGAAAAAAAAAATTAAGAACTTTCATTCTTTTTTTTTTTATTTTTTTTTTTTTTGTGTGTGTGTGTGGGGGGGGGGGTCATTTTTCATTGAATGTCTTTAAAAAATGACATTTTCAAAAACGATAGTACTTTATTTAGAAGATTTTTCTGAAAGTGGCGTCATTTTAACATATTATAATAATAAAAATTATATTGATTTTAATTATATCAAGACACTCAGTAAAATGATTAAATCTTATGCACGGAATTCTGACGAAAGCATAATTTTAGAACTTTTATTTTAATCATATTACCGCTTTTTAATTTCCAAATTCAAAAAACTTGTACTTGGCGAGAAGATATAAATATATTAAAATTGGCCTACATACATACTTGCCAACCATCTCATACTTGCCAACCCTCTGCCAACCGTACAATTGTTAACGCCCCTTAAAAAAACGCCCCTTTTCTCACACCACTTTATTTTTAGAGTAATTTTCTTCAAATGATGTTACAATTAAATAAGTACAAAATTACTCTAAAAAATGACTGGTGAGAAAAAAAAAAGGCGGGTACTAATAATTGTACGGTTCATAATGAGATGGTTGGCAAGTATGTACCTATCAAATATAAAGTCTATATATATATAGCTGCATTATTACTGCAAAAATCGTATAAAAATACTATTTCCAAGAGGATTTTTCCTCATCTCCTCCCATTGCGCATATACTAGAAATGTCAAACCACCACAGTTCCTCAACCCTGGTAATAAGCAGTGACTGTATTTCAAATGAGTTTAGTAGTTTAATAGAAAATATAATACATACCCACCCACATACATATAATGACTTTTATTTATAATAAGGTTGTTATTTCTGAAAATTTACGGATATTAAAGAATTATTCTATTCTACTTATATGGAAAAGCCAATTTCGTGTCGAAAACAAAGAAAAAAGTGCATGCTACGACTTATATCAAAGTAATAACAAGTATAGTAAATAAGAAAATTTATTGCTGCTTTAGAATTCAATGTCATACTACGATATTGAAAAACAATAATTGTGTTCGTTGTATGATAATTCATTTGCGTCAAATATCGTATGTCATTCTTTATGTGATGAAAAAGTCACGTCTAATTTCCAAGCGATAAAAGTTTGTTTTGATGTAAACAAAAATGAAAGCTTACTTCTAAAAATATATACATATTATAGACAGACACAATTTAATTGTGGACAATTTTGATAAACTATAAGAAGTCGTTTTAATTTTATTATGGAATATAACTTTTTTTATTATAATCGATAGCCTTAAAAACAGTTATATTAAATTTGGTCCATGAAGGGTTAGGCACAATATGGCATCAGATTTATTTAAATACAATTTTTATGGTCTTTGAAAACTTGAAATATGTAACTCCCTCATGATTTTGCAGCGTAGTTGTGGTTGCTACAGATAATTTTGGACCTTGTATGTTAGTTTAAAACTTAAATAAATAAATAAAATTAAATTAAAAAAAAATGGTTGACTTTTAAAAATATTGTCAAATATACCTTTGTTTTTATATTGCTATAATGTTATACTATTTCTCTGCAAATGCAAATTTTACTCTTACAAAAATAGCTGTTACTTACTGCAATAATAAACTTGATCCAATATTTTTCGGTCACAGATAAATTTAGATTTTCTAAATTGGTAAAGAGAATTCTGCTATTGAGCACATCACCCTTTACACATATTTGTTTACGTATTGTAAGTTTTAACCTTTATACTGCTGGATAGTAAAAAAAGTTTCTGGCTGGTAAGATATTAAGTGAATTCCCCACCCCTGATAATAATTATTAACAACATTTTATATTTTATTTACTACATTTTATCAACTTTTCCGGGATCTCTAGATTTTACTGCCATTTCAGGTAGTCCTTTTATATACAATAAGTTACTGAGCTATTCTTTCACATATATCATATAATTGCGTTCTACTCGCATGCAATTAGCACGAATGCAATTGCATTGACAAAGTATGATTGTCAGTAGATCTGTCGGTTTATTTTTTAGTTCTTTTATATTAACAGTATCTAAACTTTTTTTACAGTTACTTGCAGCAAGTTATTCAGTTTCAATTAGCATACAGTAATAAGTCAAACCCAGCTACCTCCCGAAGCTGGGGTTGACATATTTAACTTATTACATAGCTGGGTTTCACTCAAGTCTCAGCTTGCAGTCAGAATGTGCTAATATTTTATCACGTGTACTCATAATGTATTTTTTATGGACACAATTCAAAATAATCTATAGTTTAGCATTCCAATCTAATTGACAGTAAATTCTTGATATAACTAGTAAAGACATTAAATAAAAAAAAAAAAAAAAAAAATTATTTCCAAAAGTCCATACCTGAGACTATGGTATGCTAGTGTAATTTACCCAATAGATAATATTGCGCAAATTACAGATGAAAGTAAAAAACATAACTTAGTACTATTTACGTAGGGAAGAGAAACACAAATAACTTTTTATTTAAAGATAATAAAAATAAGTAATTCCGAAGGACATTCACGGTGTTAACTTTATACAATATGCATCTCAGTAATCTCACGATTTTAAAATTTTTACAATCATGCAAATAATAACCATTCATCGAGAATAAAAAATAATATAGCAACTCTAATACAGATTCTCTATGATAATAAGTACAAAACTTTGAATTAACACCATAAAATGCAATAAAGTCGCTGTTCTGTAGGACTCGCCAGTTCTGTGGTGCTTTTTTATTAGATTCTTTATGAACTATTGCATTGAAAGTCAACAATTAGTATTTTGCAAATCAATTTCTCCAGTAATTTGGCCTGTTAAAGAAAATGTAATTCACATTCCTGTAAAAAGAAATGAAACCGACCTTAGAAAGCATAATTATAGATGTCCGCACAACATATTGGAACCTGCTTGTTTATTTACGAACCACTTACCACATGCGAAAATGCCAATGTTTTTGTAACAATATGCATATTTCAATGGATTACGCCGTGTAGTATTGTTCACAACAGAATTTTTTATTTATATATACATTTTTTTTTTCCTTAAATGCAAAAAGTACATTTTAAAATGTGTGAAGTATAGGTGAAAGTTTCTTTTCGAAATCAAAATCTGTATGTTTAAAGTACGCTTATAACTACAATTTTCTATTTCTTTTTTTTTTTTTTTCTTATATATATATATTCTTATATATATAAGCATCTTTAATAGCGTAATAGTCAGTTTCAGTGTTTTCCCAAATTCAGATTCTGGATCCCCAATCTGCCATATCGCTTTCACACTGTTTCGTGACAGCATATTTTGTCTGATGAAACGTCGCGCTTAATTTTTTTCGACCCAAACAAATTGTTGAATATTTTTGCTTTTTTCTTCATCTTTCAATATTATTTATTCAGGGAATTTTACTGCAATTGTTTTTTAATTCTACCTTCCATAATTTTTACGTTTAAATTATTTGCTGAAATTGAATTTTTCAACGTTTGTGCAAAATTAGTTGTCATAAAACAGAAATATATGAACAGTTTACGTTTAAAATACCTTAACATTAAATTGTGTTGTATTTGTAATGTGTGTTGTATACATAAGTAAAAGTATGTATAAAACATGTTTACTTGTATTTGCTTGTCTATCATTCTATGTTTTTGGACTAATTTAATCATAACCTAGATGTTATTTTTAAGCACCAAATTTTCATTGGCTTAAATTTTACTAATAAAATAGATTTGTTTCAAATTTTACACTATGAATCTAAGTTTACAGAAATGTTACTTGCGACAGAAATTATATCTTTGCCAAAATGATAATTTTGTGAGACTCCAAACTTATATTTAATCTTTACCAAAATGATGATTTAGTGTCAACGCCAACTTTGTGACACAAGTATGTCACAACATTTGGCGTTCTAAAGCAGAAAAAAAAAGTAAATGTAAAATATTACTTATAGAAAAATAATCACAAAATTTATATTTTCAAACAGACAGAAAAAAAATAACGGAGATTATTTAAAGATAAAAATATTTTTGAGATGTTAATAACCACGTTTATGTCTAATATCAAAAAGAGTAATTATTCACCTTCTAATTTATTTTAACAGCAGTTGTAATCCTGTAAATAAAACAACATCTAATTTCAGGAGAATATGAATTTGAAATCGATTTTTCTGCTTTATTTGATAATGATATTAATGAACATTGCATGATATTACCCTGATTAAGTAATTAATGGAACTGATTTTAGTATGTTTAATATAGACGATAATGAACATGCGTAAAGTAGTATCTATATATTAATAGGCAAGCATAAAATATGTAGTCCCTTTTTACCATATTAATTAAGGGAGTCGAAGGTTGAAAATGGTATCATTCGAAAGGTATGGTTAGCCGGAAGGTGCGAATACAAATATTATTTTCTTACGATGTCAAGAAGGTATTTAAAAATACATTTATTTTTTATGCATTTTCCCCAATTTTTCCCTTTTATACACTTATTCCTTTACATTAAAAAATACCTAAAAGTAGAAAGTTGTTGAATTTGGCAATTTCATAAAGCTCAAATAAAACCATAGACACAGTAATTTGTACAATGTAGCATCACTATAAGCAAGCAAAGTGATGACGACACTGTCTGTCCATGGAGCCATGAAAAAGATTTTCTATGTTAATCGTCCATTGGATTTTTTGTAAAAAATTATTAAAAAATAACGGAAATTATCTGCCGATTTTAGTTCCGATATTTGGGTATAGTTATATATAAGTTACTGTCTACATGTATTTGATTGAGTTATTTTTTCTGTAAAAGTGATAAAATTTTAATTTAAAATCACAAAACTGCAGAAAAAAAAAAACTGGCAAACTTCCAGTTTCGAACGTAAACATAAACATTTCATTTCAAAGGGTGATATTTAAACAATAAATATTGAACTAATATACAAAATAAAAGGAAAATGGATTTGTTACTAACTGCTGCATGTATAAGTAGACGATATGGAAAAAATTCCGATTTCCGTTTTTTGCTGAATTTACATGTTTTGAGTTTTTTACGTTTCAATTAACTGAAATAGGCTACTTATTTTTTTAAAAAGTGTCTTTATTGCTATCTTTTGTGGGTAGAAGAAGCAAGTAGAAGATACATAAAAAATTTTTATTTCCGGTTTTTGATGAATTTACACGTTTTGAGATTTCCTTGCATTTTAATTAAGTGAAATTGACTACTTATTTTTACTTTTATTAAAGTGGATTTATTATTCTTTCCTCTGCATATATAAGTAGAAAATATAAGATTCAGAAAAGTTTTAGATTTTCGGTTTTCGATAAAGTTACACGTTTTGAAATTTCCCGAACTCAAATCGACCATTTTTGAATTTTTTTTTTTTTTTTTTTTTTTTTTGTTCAAACACTGTACTTTCTGAACCAATCGAATTAATTTAACAGAATTTGATACTTGGTTGGGCCTTGGTTTGACAAGGTACTTATTAGCTTCTGGGCTGTATCACACAACAAGGGGCGTTTTCACGTTGCGAATTTCTCACATTTCAGGAAAGGCTAACATCTACAGAGATAAATAGTTATATTAAGTAAAACTCTGCTGATTCAGTTAGAGTGAATATCGGCAAACAATTGCCGCAGCTGTGTTGCAATTGCATTCCGTTTAGGACAAGGCAATAACTTTGCTTTGCCTCGCTTTGCAAAAAAAATGGTCGAGTTTCGACCACTGGGCGATACTAGTAGGTATAATTACAAAGTTAATGAAACTGACATTTATATATTTTTGAGAAACTCTTAATTACTGATTTTTTTTAATAACATTGAATAATTCTTTTAAAAAAAACATTAAAACTGATATCAGAATGAATATCCCATACATTCAAAGACGCTAAAATGCCTGCTATTTTAACAAAAATAAAATATTCTGATTCTGATAAACACATAACGCTTTACTTCTCTCTAACACCATTCAGCCAACTTATAAAACTGGCAAATTTTAATAAAACAATTGATATTGTCTTTTATAATAGTCAAGAAAATATTATTATTCAACTATAGTTTAATAAACTAATAAATATAAATCATGGTACCTGAAATAGACTTATAGCACACTGTTAAAAAGAAAAAAATCTCCATTTCACCAGAAAAATTGTTACAATTTAGCTGCAAACAATATTTTTAGAAATTTAATTAGGTATATTTCACTATTTTAACAGTGCCCTTTTAGTAAAAATAAAAGCTCTAAAATTGTTAAACTTACCAAGAATATTGGTCACCACTATATTTGCCTGATATTCTACTATTTCTTTTTGTTTTTCTTGAAATATTGAACTAATATTGCTTTCTTCTATTTTCAATTAAAAAAAAAAAAGGGGGGGGGGGATTCGTTAAAATTTTCGATTTCCCGTTTTCGGTGGATTTACACGTTTTGAGAGATCAAAACACAATGTCCTATTTTATAAAATATATATATCTCTATATGTATGTGACAAAAATTTTATGGCAGCTGTAACTAAAATACTGTTGCACAGAATTTCATATAGACACATATATAGTTGTTCCTTAACATAAATTAATGCCAGTCAGCGATTGATAGAAATTACCAAATAGTTGACATTCGTACCGCATTTTTCATAATTTTCAATGTGTTAGTAAAGGATAAGTACTCATATACATGTGAACAATGGGAATATTTTTTAACAAATGAATATGAAATTATAAAGAATTATTTAAAGTAGTTATAATCGACTAGGAGAAAAAAGTACACATGTTGGAGCATCGTTTACCATGATGGTGTAAATATTCAATATGAGTATTTTTCAAAAGAAATCGTCAATATCTTTAAAATGTATGGTTGAACCATAGGTCTGTGATAAGTTAACATAAAGTCTTTGAATTTTTTTTTAATATACATATATATATGTATATATATATATATATATATATATATATATATATATATATAAATGTGCCTTTTATAGGGCCCAAACTTGATTTATTTCGACATTTAATGTTGTACTCCTTTGAGACGAAAATCGCCTGCATTTATCAAGGAAAATATATTTAATAAGTCATTTGTATTGTGTTCATTTGTGCAAAACTAGTATGTTGTTGCCATCACTAGAATTTCTTTTATATTATCTCATAACAAATTCACGCACTACTACTGTTACAAAATTGTAGATAATTGTGTTTATTTTTGTATAAATTCTTTCAAAGAGGCTTAGTAAGTTGATAAAGTGCTAATTTTGTGCATTTCTAGTAGTTTTAGCGTTAAAATAGCCTTATTTTCCCTTAAAAACGCATTAAAAAGCCCCAATAAGGCAGGTAATGGATTTGGCGCCAAATTTGGCGACTTTTCCCACCTTGGCGGGTTTTTTGGCGACCTTGGTGAGAAAATCCTTATAAGGGATATACCAAATATGGAAGCTCTAATCTCATTGGCTGATGAGATACGGAAATTTCCGGAACTTTCCACACTTTTCTACAGGGGTATATAAGGCTGTTTTCTTCGCCAAGTTTAGTCAGTTCAGTTCTCAGCCAGCGTCGCTAATGCTTGCATTGTTTTGAGCCTCTTTGAAAGAGACTTGCTTCAAGTGTTATTGCTGTACAGTTTGTACTGTGGATTTGCTATTGACAGCTGTTGTTTAAGCTGTGTTTACTGATTGAATTGAAGCTGATACTTGGTTTATAGACTTGTATTTTTCTGGAACTTTCTGTGAATAAATTATTGAATTTTTGTAAGTTTTGCGTTTCATTCTCGGACAACTCACGAACCCCCAAGTACGCAACATTTCTAGTGTCAGAAGTGGGATTGTCTGTGAATGGTAATAACTAGAGCTATGGAGCAAGAAATGAAGAAGCTTCTGGAAGGTCTAACTGCCCAGATAAATGAGTTAAAATCTGGATTGATAGAGAAAATAGAAACCGGACAAAAAGAAATGAAAGCCGGACAGGAAAAGATGGAAACCGGATTGATAGAGAAAATAGAAACAGGATAAAGGGAAATGAAAGCAGTTCAGAAAAAGATGGAAGCCAGTTTGACCGAAGAAATTAAATCTAATCAAGATGAGATGAAGAGAGAGCTTTCAACGGTGAAAGAATCAATCGAGGGTAAATTAACGGTGATGGAAAATAGAATGGATGGAATAGAAGAGAAAGTTATAAAGACAGAAGAAATTTTTGAAGAGAAAAATATAAAGATAGAAGAAAATTTTGAAGAGAAAGTTATAAAGATAGGAGAAAATTTTGAGGAAAAAGTTTTGAAAATAGAAGAAAGTTTTGAAGAGAAAGCTATGAAGATAGAAGAAAATGTTACGAAGTTTGTAGAGAGTGTTACGAGGATAGAACGGAGTTTCGAGGAGAAAGTTAAAGAAAATTTTGATCAGGAACTGAAAGGAAGGTTTTCAGAGATAGAAGGTAAACTGAAGAGAATAGAAGAAGATCTGGAGAGAAAAGTGGAAGAAAAGTTAGAATCCATGCCCCAGGAAACTGAACAAAAAGAGAGAAGAATCCAGAATAAGGAATTTATTAAGCTATCTACCTACGATGGCAGTTCCTCCTGGCATGTATATAAGACGCAGTTTTCCATCGTAGCTGAAGCTAACGGCTGGGACTCTACCGCCAAGTCAGTCCACTTAGCAGCAGTATTACGGGGAGATGCAGCCGAGATACTGAGAAATGTTTCTAAAGAAGAAAGGAACGACTTCGAGGCCCTAACTAGAGCTCTGGAGCTACGGTTCGGAGAGAAGTGTTCTAAGGACTATAGTCGCCTTCAGCTAAAATCTCGTTACCAGAAAACTGGCGAAAGTTTGGAAGGGATGGCAGCGGACATTCAGAGACTGTCACACCTAGCATTCTCAGACTGTCATGCTGACACTCGAAACGACTTAGCTCTTCAGTACTTTATCGATGCTGTTCGTGATCCAGAAATTCAAAAAGCGCTGAGACTCTCCAACATCAGAGATGTAGAATCAGCTTTAGGCTATGCACTTAGGATAGAGGCAGCCCAACAAGCCTCCCGTAAATACCGCCATACCATAAGAGCAGTCTCATTAAATGATACGCCTGCTGGTGAAAATGAAATGAAGAGAAGACTCGAAGAGATCTTAAAGAGATTGCGCAGCCTGGAAAATAATAAGGAAATAAAGGATCGGAAGATAAAGTGCTGGGGCTGTAGAGGGGATGGTCATGTAAAGAGGAACTGCCCTGCATGACCAACTAAAGGAAATCACCCGGCTTCACCATCACTGCAGGGAAACTAGGAGAAGGCCATCTCGCGGGGCGGAGGTTGCCTGAAATTAAAGAGCCCCAATTTGCAGTGTTTCATGTGTCATCGATGAGTGTCATCGATAATGGACTTTATGTCTATGGCCAAGTTAACAACACCACCTGCCGGATGATTCTGGACACGGGAGCGAACGTGACCATCATTAGAACGGATTTGGCTCAAAAACTAAAAGGGAAGATCATCTGGACGCCGCCCTGCGTTAAGCTCCAGACTGTGACCGGAGACAAAATCAAAATATATGGAAAAATGAACTTGACCATCACTTTTGGGAATACCAGTTACCATCATATGGCATATGTGGCTGATATAAGAGATCCTCTAATCATTGGAATTGATTTCCTGAGAAAATTTAACTTTCAATTGGACTTCAAGAATAATGAACTGCATTCGAGTTCGGAAGACATCGCTGTGTTCAACACTGAAAATCAAGACATTCAGACAATTTGCCAGATAACAGCCAAGTCTGAAATTTCCATCCCTCCACACACAGAGACAATAGTTTCAGGAACATCTCCTACCAAGCAGTATTTCCGATATGGACTGATTGAATACCCGAATACAGACAATAGCCCAAGAGGAGGTCTGGTAGCTTCATCTCTAGTTGATCTCTCAAAGAGTACTATTCCTGTGAGAGTCGCAAACATCAGCGATAAGGTCCGGACAGTGAAGAAGGATGAGGTGTTAGCAACCTGCACTCCTGTAACATGCATCAACCGCCCCACGCAATCAACCGAATCTAAGTCTTCATAATTGAATAGTACTCACAAGGAGCGTTCAGTTAGGCGTTCAGTTCGCTAGCACCGAGATTACCGTGTACGAACAGAACCGTGTTTTGTTTCTCCGCCAAGTACTCAAAATCAATCGCATAACAATGTGAAATCGCCAAATATACTTAATTGAAAAAGGAAGTCTTCCTTTGAAAGTGATCGGACGTGAGTTTCTTTGCTCCTCAATGGAGGGCTAATACAATAGGAACGGGGTAAGTTGGAGTTATGCACTATACTATTTTCTTTTAACTTTTCTTTTCCTAAAGTTATTATCTTTCTTTTGATACTATCCATTAATCTCTAGCCCAAGTTGTTCATGAATAATTTGTATAAATGTAAATAATAACTTTTGTTTACCTCAGCAATGGTCTTCATCGTGGCTGATTGCTATTTTCTTTTTAATGTTGCGGCTTATTGCCTTTTACTATTTAATAACTCAATCTAAATTAAAATTCGGAACATTTACCCCCCCCCCCCCTCCGCAATCATGTCCCGAAGACCATTGCTGACCCAAAAATTGTATAATGCCGTATTACGAACAGCTAAGTTAATTTAAAAGTTAATTGTAAATATCATGTGCCTTGCGCCATTTTGATAAGTTTCCATGTAATCCATGTACAGGTACTTGCCTATCCCTGCGTGTCGTCATGGACTATGCTCACCCTGTTTCAAGGGATGTCCGCTTTTACCATGATGGCATACTTGGGGGTGGTCGAGTGCCAATTAATAACCATTGGCAAAACTACTATCTATTCGCCAGGACTTTAGAAATTTGATTTTAATAGGGAACTACAAAAACTTAAGTTTAATTCATTAAAACCACTAATAATCTTAAGCTTAATTAATTAAAACCACTAATAATCTTAAGCTAAACTCTTGATTGTTGGGGTTAGGACTTAGTTTTTTTTTTTTTTTTTTTTTTTTTTTAACTATTTTAACTTTTTAACCAAGAGCCCGTAAGGAAAAAGAAAGGGAAGGAAAAAATTTAGGCTAAAAGTTAAGGCTTCTTTCTTCCCCACCTCTTAGGATACCCTCACAGTAAAACCACCTTAAAATTAAAATTCCTGCTAAATAAGCGCCAGTTCATCAAAAACCTTTTCAAAAGTTAGAGTTCCTCTTGTACCACCCTCTGGGATTACATCCACTGCCCCACCCCCTGGGCTAAGCCCCCACAATGATATTTCCAATGATCTGGCAATTCATCTGCAAAATTGAACCCCTAATACCTTTCCAAGAATAAACATAATGTTAAGGATCTAGCTTACCCCACCCCTTGGGCTCACCACGTGTCAAATCAACTTAAAACTTCTAATCCTGTGTGCAAGGTTTCAATTTTACTGGAATTACGAACTCGCAGAACTCCAACCTGCCCCACCTCCTGAGCTCCCCAGCTAGGATTTAACATTGACTGCCCCACCCCCTAGGTTTCCATCCTTTCTCCGGCTTTTGTTCTCCCATCGCTCTTTGCACCCCCCCCCTTGGCTTTCTGTGGGTCCTCTCTGGCGACGAGATCGGCGACCACCTCGGAGTCAACGTAAAACTTGGCGACGGTTTTCGCGATTATCTCGGCAACTTCCAGAGCAGTTTTTTTTTTTTTTTTTTTTTTTTTTTTTTTTGTGTTATTTTTTTAAAACCTTGTAACCAAGAGCCCGTAAGAAATTTTTTAGGCTAACAGTTAAGGCTTCTTACTTCCACACCCCTTAAGATAACCCTCACAGTCAAACCACCTTAAAATTAAAATTTCTGCTAAATAAGCGCCAGTTCATCTAACCTTTTCAAAAGTCAGAGTTCCTCTTGCGCCACCCCCCGGGATAACATCCACGGCCTCACCCCCAGGGCTATCTCCCACAATGATATTTCCAATGATCTGGCAATTCATCAGCAAAATTGAACCACTAATGCTGCAACCTTTCCAAGAATAAACACAATGTTAAGGTTCTAGCTTGCCGCACCCCTTGGGCTCACCACGTGTCAAACCAACTTAAAACTTCTAATCCTGTGTGCAAGGTTTCAATTTTACTGGATACGAACTCGCAGAACTCCAACCTGCCCCACCTCCTGAGCTCCCCAGCTAGGATTTAACATTGACTGCCCCACCCCCTAGGTTTCCATCCTTTCTCCGGCTTTTGTTCTCCCATCGCTCTTTGCTCCCCCCCCCTTGGCTTTCTGTGGGCCCTCTCTGGCGACGAGATCGGCGACCACCTCGGAGTCAACGTAAAACTTGGCGACGGTTTTCGCGATTATCTCGGCGACTTCCAGAACAGTTTTTTTTTTTTTGTTATTTTTTTTTTTTAACCTTTTAACCAAGAGCCCGTAAGAAATTTTTTTTAGGCGAACAGCTAAGGCTTCTTACTTCCACACCCCTTAAGATAACCCTCGCAGTCAAACCACCTTAAAATTAAAATTTCTGCTAAATAAGCGCCAGTTCATCTAACCTTTTCAAAAGTCAGAGTTCCTCTTGCGCCACCCCCCGGGATAACATCCACTGCCACACCCCCTGGGCTATCTCCCACAATGATATTTCCAATGTTCTGGCAATTCATCAGCAAATTGAACCGCTAATGCTGCAACCTTTCCAAGAATAAACACAATGTTAAGGTTCTAGCTTGCCCCACCCCTTGGGCTCACCACATGTCAAACCAACTTATAATTTCTAATCCTTTGTGCAAGGTTCCAATTTTACTAAAATCACGAACTCGCAGAACTCCAACCTGCCCCACCTCCTTAGATTCCCAGCTAGGATTTAAAATTGACTGCCCCACCCCTAGGTTTCCATCCTCTCTCTGGCTTTTGTTCTCCCATCGCTCTTTGCTCCCCCCCCCCCCCTTTGGCTTTCAGTGGATCCTCTCTGGCGACGAGATCGGCGACCACTTCGAAGTCAACGTAAAACTTGGTGACGGTTTCGGTGATGATCTCGGCGACCTCCAGGGCAGTTTTTTTTTTTTTTTTTTGTAACATTTTAGACAAAGCCCGTAAGAAATTTTTTAGGCTATAAGTTAAGGCTTCTTTCTTCTTCACCCCTTAAGATAACCCTCACAGTAATCCACCTTAAAATTAAAATTCCTGCTAAATAAGCGCCAGTTCATCTAAATTCTTTTCAAAAGTCAGAGTTTCTCTTGCGCCACTCTCTGGGATAACATCCACTGCCCCACCCCTGGGCTATCTTCCACAATGATATCTCCAATGATCTGGCAATTCATCATCAAAATTGAACCCCTAATACTGCAACCTTTCCTAGATTAAACACAATGTTAAGGTTCTAGCTTGCCCCACCCCTTGGGCTCACGACATGTCAAACCAATTTAACCAATGTATTACTTCTAACCCTGTGTGCAAGGTTTCAATTATATTAGAATTTCGAATTCGCAGAACTCCAACCTGATCACCTTCTGAGCTTCCCAGCTAGGATTTAACATTTACTGCCCCACCCATAGGCTTCCATCCTTTCTCTGGCTTTTGTTCTCCCATCGCTCTTTGCTTCCCCCCCTTGGCTTTCTGTAGGTCCTCTGTGGCGACGAGGTCGGCGACCACCTCGGAGTCAACGTAAAACTTGGCGACGGTTTCGGCGATGATCTCGGCGACCTCCAGAGCAGTTTTTTTTTTTTTTTCACTGCTAGGCTTCTGCTTCACTTAAGTTTTAGACATTTCGCCTTTTGCTCCCTTCCCTTAGGTCTGCCTCGAGTCCCCTCAGACGATGAGGTTGGCGACCATCTCGGAGTCAGGGTAAAACTTGGCGACGATTTCGGCGACGGCCTCAGCGACCTCCAGGGCCAGTTTTTTTTTTTTTTCAGGCTCCTTCACTTAAGGTTTTTGACACTTCGCCTTTTGCTCCCTTCCCTTAGGTCACCCTCGGGTCCCCTCAGGCGACAAGGTCGGCGACCATCTCGGTGTCAAGGTTAAACTTTGTGGCGTTTTCGGCGACGGCCTCGGCGAGCTCCAAGGCCCTTTCCTTTTTTTTTTTTTTTTCCCTTTTTTTTTTTTTTTCTCACCTTTGTTTTTAACCCAATAGCCTATTAACCTCAACACTCACGCAGTTCAGTGCTCAGCGAGACCGCAGTCCAGTCGTTCAAGCTGTTCATTTCCCCTGCCAACCTTAACTCTTCATACAACCACAACTCCTTCAGTCGAGCGGGAACTTCGTTTCCCTTGGGCTATTTTCTTTAAATATTTCTCTTAATATATATATATATATATATATATATATATATATATATATATTTTATACGGATGGTATCAATTTAATTACATTTCTTTTATTACTTTTTCTCTTGGCTACTTTCGAGAGTCTAGGCTCCTGGTTTTTGCTTTTTTTTTTTTTTTTTTTTTTTTTCCCCAACCCCCTTTTTTGGTATAGTGTAGACGCTCCAGCGAGCCCCTACCGTATCATTAGATTGATTGTTATCATTTAAATCTTATCATCTCCTAATTATCTAATTAGATTATCCAGTATATTATTAGACTGCCCAGTATATTATTAATATAATCTTTCTTCATTCTAAAACAAACCAAAAAGCTTTTCTAAAAGCTAACCTAGCAAGCAAATCAGTCAGCAATTCTTGCCACATAAACATGTCGGACAGTGACCTAATACATCTCGATACAGAGGATGGGGATGATCAAGGTGAGGCAACGGACTCTTCAACCTGTAGCAGTTATTCTAATCACTCAGTAAAGTCCGGTGTTTCAACCAGATCCCAAACATCCAAAAAGAAGAAAAAATCATCAAAAACTTCAATGTCTGCTAAACAATTTCTAAAAGTAGGTGACATATCACCAAAAGATACATATAACCCTAACGAGGACTTCAGTAATTGCAAAACAATTATGTCCGTGGCAAAAGCAGCAATTGATATTATTTCTAAAGTAAGGAGTAGTGGTCGAAAAGCCCCTCTCACTCTGTTCGCCAAGGCTTTCATGCGCATAAAGACACTCAGTAAAATTGCCAGGACCAAGGCAATCTCAGGATCAGCACCTATTATCCAACCAAATGTTTCCGCAATGACATCTCAACCTCAACCAATCAGTGCTTCCCCATCGACTCCTCAAGCTCAAACAACCATTCTACAATCCCCAGAGGACCTTCATGAATTGATTAAGCTAAATCATCAACAAATTAACGAGAAGCTGGAAAAGATTTCCACTCATCAGGAAAATATCTTAAAGAAATTGGGAAAGTACCCTCTGTCTTCAGCTAAAGAATCAAGGCCACTTTCACCGACAAATCAGCAGCAACAAAATTTGGAATCTCCAGTCATCCAAGAAACAGCAACTCACAATCAGCCAACAATTCTAAAGGAAATAGAATTCCCTACCCTAACAGATTCCCTCCAAGCAGGTTCCATGATGGCAGCTTCTCAAATAACTACACAACCAAAAGTACTCCCTAACAAAAACTTTTCAAAGGCACTCCACGAATTCCACACAGCCCAAAAAACTGTTTATATAACTTCAAAGTGCTCCACAAATAGTGGCTATGAAATTCTTCAGACTCTCAGAAAAAATAGAGTGGCAACCATGGCAAATATTGTCGACACAAGAACTTTCAGAAAGTCACTGGATCTCTTGTGTAACTCTAAAGACGGAGCTCAATCCCTGATCCAGGACATACTCAATTGCAAGGTCCTTGCTGAGAAACTACAAGTCAAACTAAAGCCTTGCCCTCAACAGCGGTTCATAATTCTAGGTGTTCCTGAGGAGTTAACGGAAGATATAATCAAGCAAAAGCTGCAGGGCAGCGGCTATTTAACAAGTAGCACCAAAAACACATTAAAAACTGTCAGGCTAACGGCATCAAGAGGGCAAGGCCTAAAAAATTGGATACTACAAGCTCCCATCCCCATTGCAGAAGCCATTATTAAAATTAGAAATCTGCAGATTGGGTTACAGAGATGTCAGATTAGACCGTACACGCAAGTGACACGTTGCTCAATCTGCCAGGGCTTGGATCACTCTCCCTCACAGTGTGAGCAAGAACAGTTTTGCTCACATTGTGCACAAAAGCACAAAAATGATAATTGCCAAGAGGAGCCGAGCTGCATTAACTGCGCGAGGGTCAACCTCAAAAACGCCTCGAAAGGAATACGACCCTTCAGCACAAACCACCCGGCATACTCATTCTCATGTCCAGCCTCTGAACAAGAATACAAGAGATGCAGAGAGGAACTGGACAGGAGATTCTATAGTGCATCGAACGAACCCCATAAAGAACAGCCAGGACAATCCTCAAACAGCGCCAGACCTATACGCAAGACAGCAAATAATGCCCGGCATCAACGACAAAGACCAATGGGATATGAAAAGCAGAGAGAACAAGTCAATTCCAGTCCACATCCTTGGCTTTTCAATCCTCACAATCCCTTCTTTCCTTATCTCCAGAATAATGCGCAACAAACAGCTACAAACTCTACGCACAACTACTACTACGAGGGAAATCAGCGGTTCCTACAGCCATCTGGACCTCTGGGCTATTCATCTGGAGCTCTGGACTACTCATCAGCAACTCTGGGCCACCCGTCAGCAGCACGAGGGTAACTTTTATTTTTCTCTTTTATTCCTTCACCCCCCCTTTATTATTATTATTATTTATTTATTTATCTTAAATCCAATCAACTCAAACTTAATCTGCTATGTCCAATTCCAAACGTGTGCGCTCCTCTCCTTCCCAGGAAGCACTGTCCTCTAATGAAACTCTCCCTCCTAACTTTAATAGTCTTCGAATCCTACAGGTTAACCTCAACAATTGCAAGGCGGCTAACTCGGCGGCTCGGGATTACATGGACAAAAGTTCCACTGACATCGGGCTGCTGCAGGATGCCCACTGCACTGGAGAGGGTGACCTGTACGGATTTCCTTCCTCCTGGACCAAGTTTAGCTCAGCGCAACATTCCTCACACATTGTTATACGAACTCAAAATCTCGTCTACACCCATATCTTTACTGGGGAACATTGTGTTTTCATTACACTGACCACTAATGAGGGTGAGTTGATCCTTGGCAGCGCATATGCAGCTCCGTCCTCGGACTTTGACTTTTGTATGCAAGAGTGGCAGCACTTAATCACACACAGAAAATTTTTCCTTTGTGGCTGCGACCTTAACGCGAACTCTCCTCTATGGAATTCTCCAAAAGAGGACGTCAGGGGTAGCAGCCTAATCGAATACATTACTATTAACAGTCTCTGTCTGGCCAACATCGAAAACTCCATTCCTACTTTTCAGAAGAATAACGCGCGTGGCTGGCCAGACTTCACACTAGTTAACCCAAAAACCTTTACACACATTTCGAATTGGACTGTTCAGGACATCTTCAACTGCTCAGACCACAAATACATTACCTACTCTTTAAACCCTCCCCCCAAATCCTACTCAAACAAAAGATTCCAAACTAAACGTGGTAACTTTAGCAAATTTTGTAAAACTCTCCTAAATTTCTCAGAACAGTTTACAGAACAAATAAATTTAATCTCTAATACACAGCAACTAGAACACTTTACCATTCTTTTAATATCTTCAGTCCAATCAGCTGCAGCCTCTGCCTTTAAACTAAAAAAAACAGGACGTCAGCGCACCTTCAATTTTTGGTCTCCCCAGCTCAGATCCATGCGGAATCATCTCACTGCACTCAGACGGCAAACACAGTACAATATTCCTGATTCATTACCACAGCACAAACAAAAAATTAAACAGCTCGCAGCAACATATAAAAAACAAATTAACCAAACCAAACAGGCCGCATGGAAAAAATTCTGCACACAACAAACAAACCCATTTGGCGTAGCACAGAAATTTTACTCAAACAAATTCTTCACCCCTTCTGAGCTAAAACTTGAACGTCCTCCAGCTCACTCCTCCAAGAAAGACAACCTCGAGTACCTGACCTCCATTCTATTCCCACCGAGCAATCTCGACTCGGCTCAAAGTCTTAATTTCACAGCTCCACCTGACATACTTTTCTCTGAGGCAGAGGTCAGGTCGGCTCTTTTTAGTTTCAAAATTAAGAAGGCTCCTGGCCCAGACAATATAGACTTCAGAATTCTTAGAAATACCTACAACATTTTCCCGAACATCATCCATAAATGGTCAAACCTCTGCCTGCAACACCAATATTTCCCATTAACACTACGCAGAGGAGAAGTGGTGTACTTCTTAAAGCAAGGGAAGTTACCCTCTGAACCCTCATCTTATAGACCAATCTGCCTTTTGCCAACATTAGGAAAATTGCTAGAAAAATTAATAGTGATCAGATTAAATTATTATTTGGAATCCAACAACTTACTTCATCCCTCTCAATTTGGATTCAGAGGGGGCAGATCCTGTGAACATGCATTGAAAGAAATACTAACCTCCTGCGCCGTTAACATACAGTCTGAAGAATACACCACTCTGATCTCACTCGACATCAAAGGAGCCTTCGATAATATTGAATGGCTACATATTCTAAATTCTCTTAGAGATCTTAACTGCCCGAGCAACTTGGCGGGAGTCATCCGTTCGTATCTATCTAATAGGAAAATCTCCATCAATTGGGGACCGGATACAAAAGACCTTCCTCAATCTAAAGGTTGTCCCCAGGGGTCTTGTTTGGGCCCGTTATTGTGGAACCTAATAGCAAACAACATACTAGTTGAAATGAATTCCAAAGGATTTAAAACTTTCGCATATGCGGATGACTTCTCCCTGGTTGTCTCTGGCAGAACGAGGATTGACCTGGAGAACCAGGCCCGGGAGGCTCTAAACCTTTTTAGTAATCTTCTCACCAAATTTAACCTGGAATTATCAACCTCAAAAACGCAAGCTTTGACGTTTTCGGAACCCCGCACTCTACAAAGGACCCCGGTGATGAGGATAGATGGCGTCAGTGTCAATCATGTACCTCATCTCAAATTATTAGGAATAACAATAGATAAACACTTTAACTGGCTAGAACACATAAAAGAACTTAAAATTAAAACTCTAAAAATTTTTCACAATTCTGCGAAAATGGTTGGCAAGAGGTGGGGTACATCAACAACTCTTCTTAAAATCTGGTATAACTCAATCATTGATAAAATTCTAACATATGGGGCTGGTATCTGGGGAGGGCATCTCACACAAACAGCAAAAACGAAAATTAACTCTGTTCAAAGAATGTTTTTACTCCAAATTTCGCGTGGCTATAAAACCATTTCAACAGACGCCCTCACAGTCATCACCGGGATCCCCCATGTACATCTCCAACTTAAATATGTTCACAATAAAACGAATATCTTACAACTTCAAAACTCAGATCTTTCAAATTTACTTCTTCCTGGCGTTAGAGTGCAACATCACCTTCCCAACTGGCAAATCCACCCAGCTCAAGACATTGCCTCCTTACTCACTTCATGTTCCAAAAATAGTTTTTCTCCTTCGGTTCCTATGGCGGCCTATACTGATGGTTCTAAAACGGAACACGGGGTCGCGGCTGCCTTCTGTGTTCTAAAAAACAATGAATGCATCCATCGGTGGGCATGCAGACTCGAAGATTATAATTCAGTCTTCCAAGCGGAACTTTTCGCAATAGAAAAGGCCCTGGAGTGGATCATAGCCCAACATGATATCAATCAAAAATTCCATATCTTTAGCGATAGTCTATCGGGTCTGCAGGCCATAGTCCGTCATAGGGCCAGACACCCTCAAGTTATTAAAATAAAGCAACTCTTAAAAGATTTAAATTTCCTAATATCCCTGGCACACGTTTCTGCCCATAGGGGCGTGTTTGGTAATGAACTGGCAGACTCCTTAGCAAAGGGTGCAACGGAGAATAATAGTATAGATTATTCTCTTCCTGCACCTCCTTCGTACATTAAAAGTACACTGAAACTATCAATGCTTCGGGAATGGCAGGCCTGGTGGGAGGACTCAGAAAACGGAAGATATACCTTTTCCTTGATCCCGCATGCGACCGCAAATGATTGGTCACTCTCTCCTGAGTCTGCTGCCTTCCTATCCGGTCACGGGCCATTTCCAAAGTACCTACACAGATTCCACTGCCGACGCACGCCCCTATGCTCTTGCGGAGAGGAGGGCACACCTGAACATTACTACTACAGTTGCCCTCTTACAAGTATATACCATATTAGAAATCCCTTGCCAAGACCCGAGGGCTGGCTGGAAAACATTGTTACGCGTCCTTCCCTCCTAAATAAATTGAAAAGAATATACTATCTTTTGATAGACATCTCAAATAGAACAAATTAATGGAGTTAAAATTTAATTTTTAATTTATATAATTTTTATTATTATTTTTTTTAGTTAAGTTTTTTACTGTATATGGTCTGAGTATGTGAATGTTTTGTCTGTCCTCTAAAAGCATGTGTGCGAGAATGTGAATTTCTGTACTCTCCCCCTCGGTGCTGCAATCAGCCCAGTTTTAAGTCATCACTTCACTGCAACAATAAAAGTATGAATGCGTTTCTGCGTAAATTCATTACTTAAAAGCGCTCCTTGTCGCGAAGGGTTAATTCCCGGCGCAAGTTCAGACAAAACATATGGACTAATAAGTAATTCAGGACTTTCAAATAGGACAGTTCTCACCAACTATCATTTCTGTTTTCAACCTCTGTTATTTATCAATTAACGTCCATTGTCGGTATGGTTTAATTCCGGCGTGACTCTCAATTTGTGCGGTGTCCTTCTCCAAGTTCAATCATTTCTAGTCACTACAGCGCCCCTTGACGCGAAGGGCTAATCCCCGGCGCAACTTCGGACTATAACCATGGACTCCTCGTTATATAAGACTCTCAATTTAGACATTCCTCATCAACAATCATCTCTGTTTTTAATCTCTGTTGCCCTCCTCATTAGAAGCCTAAATTTTGTCTTTTTAAATAACTGCTGCCCTTTGTCGCGTGGGATTTCATATCTGGCAGCAATTGTAATTTTTTTTTTTTCTTTTTTTTTTTTTTTTTTTTTTTTTTTTTTTTGTGCAATAAACAACGGGGGAGACTTAACCTCTAGAAACGGGCTCTTTCAGAATTTCACATTGTTATGTGACATTTGTCGTCAGAGCCCCTCTTTGGAGGTTGAAATCGCTCAAAACCGCTGAATAGTGGTGAGCGGCCTCCTTCCGTCTTTGAAATCTTTGAAATCCAAGTCTTCAGAACAATTAATAACGGAATTACTCAAGAATGCAGAGTTAGGAAAGGCCAAGAGATGTGCTGCGGAGAAGCTACTCCAAGAATTTAAAGACCTTTTTTCTCGAACACCTGAAGACGTCGGGAGAACGAACATCACCCATCACAGAATTGATACATCAAATCATCCTCCAATCAAACAACATCCAAGAAGACTTCCATTTGCTAAACAGGAAGAGGTCACTGAACTTCTAAATGAAATGGAACACACTGACGTCATCGAGCCGTCAACGAGTCCTTGGGTCTCTCCCATAGTACTGGTGCGAAAAAAGGATGGTTCAACAAGATTTTGCGTGGATTATCGTCGTTTGAATGACGTCACGAAGATAGACAGTTACCCTCTTCCCAGAATTGAAGACACATTAGACACACTTGCTGGCAATAAATGGTTCTCGACGTTGAATCTGAAGAGCGGTTACTGGCAAGTAGAATTACATCCTGATGATCGGGAGAAGACTGCATTCACCACGGGACAAGGACAGTGGCAATTTAAAGTTATGCCGCTCGGATTATGCAATGCACCTGCCACTTTCAAACGCCTGATGGAGACAGTGCTAAAAGGACTTTCCTATGAAGCCTGTCTGGTGTATTTCGATGATATTATCATTGTGGGGCACACCTTTGAAGACCATCTACGAAACATCCGAAAGGTGCTGGAGAAACTCAGAATGGCTAACCTCAAATTGAATCCAGGCAAGTGTAACTTGTTCCGTCTTGAAGTGAGCTACCTCGGCTATATCATCTCTGCCGAAGGTGTGAGAACTGATCCTGAGAAGATCTCTGCAGTCGAGAACTGGAGTCGTCCTGAAAATGTACACCAACTACGAAGCTTCCTGGGGTTATGCACTTACTACAAGAAGTTTGTCAAGGGTTTCTCAAATATTGCCAGACCACTCCACAAGCTGACGGAAGCCAAACAGAAGTTCCTGTGGACTGATGAATGTGAAAATGCGTTCAAGCGACTTAAAGAGGCCTTAACAACATCGTCTATCTTGACGTATCCACAGCCCGACAGACAGTTCATACTTGATACAGATGCCAGCCATGAGAGTGTCGGTGCTGTTCTGTTGCAGGAGGAAATTGATGGTCAAGAACATGTCATTGCCTATTGGAGTAAATACCTGTCTAAACCAGAGCGAAATTACTGTACCACCAGGAAAGAGCTACTCGCCATCGTAAAAGCCATAGAACATTTCCATCATTACCTCTATGGCAGGAGATTCCTGCTCCAGACTGACCATGTATCTTTAACGTGGTTGCTCCAGTTCAAGAACCCGGAAGGGCAGATTGCCAGGTGGATACAACGCCTCAAGGAATATGACTTTGAGATACGTCATCGTAAAGGGACTCTACATGGTAAGGCAGATGCCTTGTCACGTAAGCCCTGCTCGTAAAGCTGCAAGTACTGCTCTAGAGCCGAACAGAAATATCTGCCGATAAATCCGGTTGCCTGCCAAGTTACTGTCTCAACACCATCAGAACAAGATCCTAATCCATGGAGTGACGAAGAACTTAGACAACAAGCCCAGTCGGAAGATCCTGACATAAAGCCAATATTACAGCTGAAGGAGACGACCAGCAACAGACCTATCCGGCAGGACATTTCCAGATTTAGTCCCATTACGAAAAGTTATTGGGCACTTTGGGACTCTCTTCATATCAGAAACGGCGTATTATACAGAAAGTGGGAATCTGATGATGGGAAAAGCTTCCGATGGCAGATAGTATTGCCAAGATCAAGAATTCCAGATGTTTTAGAACAACTGCATAGTAGCTCTACCGGAGGTCATTTTGGGATAATGAAGACTCTGCAGAAAGTTCGGGAACGCTTCTACTGGAGCAAGCCAAGGGAGGACGTGGAGAAATGGTGTAAATCGTGTGATGCTTGTGCGGCACGTAAAGGCCCGCAGGAACGAAGTCGAGGAAGACTGCAACGGTATAACGTGGGAGCACCATTTGAACGGATTGCACTCGACATCTTGGGTCCTTTGCCACGGACCTCCAGTGGAAATAAATACATCCTCGTCGTGACGGACTATTTCACCAAGTGGCCTGAGGCATATCCCATTCCCGATCAAGAAGCATGCACAATCGCAGAGGTCCTAGTGCACCAATGGGTGTCAAGGTACGGCACGCCCCTACAACTTCATACCGACCAAGGTAGGAACTTTACCTCTGCTGTTTTCAAAGGACTGCGTCAAGTACTAGGCATAGACAAAACCCAGACAACACCCTTATATCCCCAGTCGGACGGCATGGTCGAGAGGTTCAACCGTACCATCCTGAATAACCTCTCTCTTCTAGTATCAAGTAACCAGCAAGATTGGGACTTGAAGTTGCGATTGTTCCTGCTGGCTTATCGAAGTGCTGTCCATGAAACCACCGGCTACACTCCAGCCCAGATGCTCTTTGGACGTGAACTTCGTCTCCCATGTGATCTCGTGTTTGGTTGTACACCCGATGCGCCTTCATCGCCCGAGGAGTACATCCAAGATCTCCAGGCACAATTTGAGGACGTACACAACTTTGCTCGGGAGCGGATTCACATTGCAACGGAGAAAATGAAGACAAGGTACGATCTAAAGGCTACACAACATGAGTTTCAGGAAAGAGAGAAGGTCTGGTTGTGGAATCCTGTTCGACGCAAAGGACTCTCTCCCAAGTTACAGTGCAACTGGGACGGACCATACACAGTCTTAAAAAGGCTGAATGATGTACTGGTGTGGATCACTAAAACTCCTTCATCAAAACCGAAAGTGGTGCACTATAACAGGCTAGCCAAGTACCACAATTAACGGTAATATTAAAATTTAAAATGTAAATACTGGTAAAATTTGCGCATACGTAAATATTTGTATATAAATACTTGTGCATATTTGTGAATTTTGTAAATATTTCTCACTTGATTTATATTTCTGTTTTATAGTTATATGCAACTTAGTTTTTGTATTTTAGATTGTGTAAATTTGTTTATTTTAGCCTCTTGACCAGGGGTTGCACTGCCTGGGACGTGCAGTTCTTGGGAGGGGGGCAGTGTTACAAAATTGTAGATAATTATGTTTATTTTTGTGTAAATTCTTTCAAAGTGGGTTAGTAAGTTGATAAAGTGCTAATTTTGTGCATTTCTAGTCGTTTTAGCGTTAAAATAGCCTTATTTTCCCTTAAAAACGCATTAAAAAGCCCCAATAAGACAGGTAATGGATTTGGCGCCAAATTTGGCGACTTTTTCCCACCTTGGCGATTTTTTTGGCGACCTTGGCGAGAAAATCCTTATAAGGGATATACCAAATATGGAAGCTCTAATCTCATTAGCTGATGAGATACGGAAATTTCCGGAACTTTCCACACTTTTCTACAGGGGTATATAAGGCTGTTTTCTTCGCCAAGGTCAGTCAGTTCAGTTCTCAGCCAGCTTCGCTAATGCTTGCATTGTTTTGAGCCTCTTTGAAAGAGACTTGCTTCAAGTGTTATTGCTATACAGTTTGTACTGTGGATTTGCTATTGACAGCTGTTGTTTAAGCTGTGTTTACTGGTTGAATTGAAGCTGATACTTGGTTTATAGACCTGTATTTTTCTGGGACTTTCTGTGAATAAATTATTGAATTTTTGTAAGTTTTGCCTTTCATTCTCGGACAACTCACGAACCCCCAAGTACGCAACAATATTATCTCATAACAAATTCACGCACTACAAATTATTTATTAAATTATTATTTATTAAAATTATTTTACATGATGAATGTGAACGATTTCCATCTCAGAGAAGCATAACACTAAATGTCGAAAGAAAGTCAATTTTTTGCTGATATCAGAAAAGAAATGCATTTTTCCCCCTTTTAAAATGAAAAAAATCGATAACTTTGTTTTAAATTATCCCAGATCTATAGTTCAATCATTCGCTTTAAAGGTATTGACCAATTCTTTTCAAAGACATCCACATTAAAAATTTACATCCAACGGGAGGGCGATATGTTCCTACATGCAAACAATTTCTTTCTTACTTTATTATTATTATCATCAATAGTTCATGCCAACTTCACAATCATTCATCAAAAATAATTCTCATTATATTCATTTACATGAAATGTCTTCCATACTGCCTTATTAAAAATTTTGAAAAATGGGATGACAACGCCACTTGTTGAATGGTTGATTCCAAAATGTAGTCAGCACCAGATTAGGTAACGGTCAAACTTCATACCAAGTTTGGTTAAATTTCATTTATTGCTTGAATTACAGCGTCCACAAAATTTATAATACACACATACTAACAGACAATGTGAAAGACATTTTCAAAAATGGTCAAATCGGGTTCAGGATATCTCAAAACGTGTAAATCGATCGAAAATTTTCATGAATCGAATATTTTCTTCTTATATATATATACATATATCTATAGTAGAAAGTAAAAACAAAGAAGAATATTTTGTGATAGCCACAACATGCTAGTTCTTATCGGTATATCAAGCTCTATTTATATTTCGAAGAAAAACCAGAAATTCTGATATATGTTGTTACCTGAGTTAGTATAATAATTTTAGGAAACGGATGTGTGTGTTTATATATATATATATATCATGAAAAGATAGTGACATTGTTTTTTGGCGGAGAAAGTAAGTTTTCAATAACATTTAGGAAAAATATCTTTTTTTTTTTTTTTTTATCAGCGTGTAAAAGTAATTACCGTGAAAATATTTCGCATGAAGAAGCATAATTGCTAGGCTTCTTATTTCTTTTTAACTACTATTGCAATCCCTGGAGTAAAATAATATCTAATTTAGGAGGAACGTGGATGTGAAATTAATTACTTCTGCTTAAGGTAAAAGTGATATTAATGACCACTACTTGTTATTATGCTGATTAATGCAATTAGTGAAATGACGAGAACGCGTGTTGTATAAACGATCATAAAAATGCATGGAAATACGGTGATAATTACGAAAGTTAGAGGAAATGGGAATTCAAAATATTGCCTTATAGAAATCTTTACTGTTTTACTTTACTTTCAGATGCATAATCTACAAATTTTCTAAACATTTTTGTAATAAAAAATATATAATAAAAGAAAGTTTTTCGCATAAAAGTCAGGTATTAAGATTGGCTTTTTAATAATTCAACAAAAATATAAAAATTAGGTATGGAATATAAGTGAAATTGTATATTTTTAGATGGATGAATTACAATTTTACAAATATCTAGTCTAAGCAATTTCATTTGAGTGTATAATTGTGCTGTGATATAATCCTCAAACTAAAAAAGTATTGTATTGTTCTATTTAAATTATATTTCTTACGAAATCCTTATTGATGTTCCTTGATGATGATTGAAGTATTCAAAATAATTTTTGTACTTTTAATCCATATATTTTATTTATTTATTTACTTATTTATTTATTGTAGAAAAGGGATAAAATATTAATCTCATTTTTCAAAAAGTGATATTCATATGTGTGTATATATTTTATGCTTATAGGCAAGTTCAGCCCTATTTACAATCATAAAATAAAAATATTAAACTTAATTTCGATAAGATATTTCTTAAAACTTACATTTTATAAGAATAGTTTATGCATATGAAAAAATTTGCGTGTTTGTATGTTGCCGATACATTATTAAGTATTTAGTCTTTTACTAAGTTTTTGAATATTAAATAAAGTTAATTCTCTCTCTTTATAGAAATTCTGAATATTTAGTTGTCTAACTTAACATCCATGTTTAAAATTATTTAAAAATAAATACAAAAGCCTTTATAATCATTTCTCTTCAGTACAAAAACTTTTTATCTTTTAATTTGTATTTTAAAGTTCACATTCGAAGCTGTATTTATCCCAACATTATTTTGAAAGTT
The DNA here is from genome assembly GCA_963930645.1 of Salticus scenicus. Classification (NCBI taxonomy): domain Eukaryota; kingdom Metazoa; phylum Arthropoda; class Arachnida; order Araneae; family Salticidae; genus Salticus; species Salticus scenicus. The sequence continues at coordinate 127,977,552 of OZ005649.1, read as the reverse complement.
TTTAAGTTGTGAAAATTAAGTTGTTAACCAAAATCTTGAAAAGATTTTTGTGAAAAGAAATAAAATTCAAGAAATGTCGTATAGATTATAGACATCTTCATTTGTACTTACTTGTTAAGAGTTATTAATAAATGCTTTAGAAATATACTATTCATAGATCCGTAGTGCATAGAAAATCTTTTGGGTGTTGTCTACAAATCAGTTGCTTATTTATCTCATTTTCAATCACAAATATGCTGTAACGACTCATAAGTATATGTCATTTCCAAGACATTATAAAATATTTACAAAGATTAGAGCGCAGGCAGATAGTCATAATCAATTTTAAACCTTGTTATAAAATTTTAAACATGCATAAAACAAAAGGAAATGTATTTCTATCAATTCCTAATTATGTCCTAAATGTAAGTTAAATGTTTTTGTTTGGCCATTTAAATCAGTCATTAATATTAATCGCACAACATTCTATAGAATATATATATATATATATATATATATATAATCTGAATAATATATGCATGTATAAATTTTATTATGCTTTGTAAAGTACAAAGGTATTGGGAAATTCTTTAAAGAAATAATTCTCATAGAAAATACTGCTTTCGAATTCTATTAGGCCTCCTTGTAAACTAATAAGACGCGATATTTACATCATTTTCAATAGGGGACAAGCCTTTATGAACTTGGATAATACACATCAATTTCAAAGCATTCTAAGAATATTTAAGGATATTAGACTGTGGAAAAACAGACAAACAAACCAAAATTAATTAATTAAAAAAAACTAAAAAAAATTTTTTTTAGGTTCTAATAACATTCTATTTGTTTGTAAGTTCTATTTAGAAGGATAACTTCAAATTTTAGTGCATAATATTAATAAATTATGATTATGAGAATTTGTGAGATTTATTTATTTATTTATTTTTACTTTATTTTATTTTATTTTATTTTATTTTTTCATTTATATTTTATTTTTATTTTATTTTTATTTTTATTTTTATTTATTTATTTTATTATTTATTTATTTTATTATTTATTTATTTATTTATTTTGTACAGGTTTCTTAGAAAATTTCACTATTAATGTCAAAATTCGCATCCAAGAACAAAGCATATAAATATTTAGATCAAAAATACTTTAATCTTATAATATAGAATTAAAAAAAAAAAAACTTTAAGGAATATAACATTGACTATTAAAATGTGTAAAACCAAAACCAGCCTTCATTTATTATAAAATTTGAAAATTCGATTTCAAAGATTGATTGTTTCCTCAATAATTTTTTCTTCTAACTTTTATACAAACATGGTGCATTAAACTTTTCAATGAACTCAGATAACGTATTGTAAACACATTTATCTAAATCCTTCAGAATCTTTTCTACAGTGAAAAATAAATAAACAAGTTTGCGGGTAATTTAACTAAAAGCAATTATTCAATAGTTTTCCTACAGAATGTTTCCAAAAAGCATGTCAATTACTTTAGAAGATGGTAGTTGAATCGTAAATTCCCTTAGTATCTAAACATCATTGAATTTTTAAAGAACGTTTTTTCGCAAATCTGAACATTATTAAATGAACTAAATATTATGTTGTGATGAATTCTCGCGAGGTTTCTCTAAATAGTTTGGATAATTGATAACTTTGAATTCCGATTAAATTTTATTTCGTAGTATTGTGGAGAGTTGTTTTTTTTTTTTTTTTTTTTTTTTTGGGGGGGGGGGGTGACTGAGGGCCTATTAGTCTCAATCTGGGATTTTTGCGTTGTCGATTTCGATAGTTGAACATTTGTCGAAATCTAAAATTTATCAAAAATGTAGTTGAATAATTTGAAAGCGATGTTATAATTTGAAAAAAGAAAAAAAAAAAACTAATAGTCCTCCGTCCTAAACTAAATTCTGCTTTTGCCAGAATTTCATCAAAATCTTTTTTATTATTATTATTATTATTGAAAAAAAAAGAAAAGAAAATTAATAATAATCAGTATCGTTAGAAGCGATATCGAAAAAGTTTTTTTTTAATAATTTTGAATTAGGAAATAAAAAGTGCGCGTGAAATAATATGAAATAAAAATAAGTAAAAAAATGAATTTAATGATTTAATGTTTTTGTTTTTAGGGGGCTGCTCATGCATATAAAAAATGCGTATTAAAACGAGTCGAAGAAGGAAGCGAAATAAGTATTGAGTTATATTACGATAAATACGATATATAATATGATACGATATATTAGACCTATCGTCCAGGGTTAGCAGGCATTTTCGTTGAAAGAAATAGTTTGTTCGTTCGGTACAACTTGCACATTAGTCCCTTGAGGTACAACTTTCACTTTAGTCCCGTCAGGTACGACTTGCACATTAGTCCCCTTTTTTTTTATATAAAATTTAAATGATTTACGGTACTTATTTTAAAAATTGTAGAAATTGTCATGCCTCTAGCTGTGAGAGTATAGAAAACTAGTTGGCATAGGTGGACTCTGCTCAGTTCCCCACCATATGTATGTTCTCATAAATTTCTATTACAGAACATATTCATGTTAAGAGAAATTAATTTGTCCAAACGCTTGACACAGTAACAGAACGAAATCCCCGCATAATACGCTACCCACCGTACAGTTCGATATATATATATATATATATATATATATCTTTATATATATATTTCTTTTGTGCGTGTGTATGTCACTGAACTCCTCCTAAACGGCTGGACTGAGTTTAATGAAAATTTTTGTGTGTCTTCAGGTGGATTCGAGAATGGTTTAGATTTACAAATGAAAGTTGTAACTTAATTAGTTCTTTCTTCATTAATTTTTAACCAACTCTTTCAACAACTTTTCCACCTAGATGGCGTAAGTTGTCGTAAACACGATGTCAGAATTTATTTAATGTTGAAATGAAAAATGAATTTTTAACCGTATCTTACGAAGTGTTTAAAATATTTTTTCAAAGTTAATATTTTTAGAATCGTAAACACGATGTCAGAATTTGTTTAATGTTGAAATGAAAAATGAATTTTTAACCGTAAGTGTTTAAAATATTTTTTCAACGTTAGTATTGTTAAAATGTTAAAATTAGATAAAATGGTATATTCTTTTAAAAAATTCGTCAATATCCGACGGAGTTATTTTATGTTAAAATGAAAAATGAATTTTTAGGCCATTATTATTTGTGCAGATGGAAAATGTACTAAAAGTTTTCCGAAAAATTTCACGATCACAAATGTTGACGGATATCCAATATATCGTCGAAGAAATCCCGATAATCGCGGACAATCTTATCATCTATGGCGGTCATCTATGTCAACAACATAGACATTGACATTGATAACCGTTGGGTGGTCCCATATTCGCCTCTGCTGAGCAAAACATTCAATGCTCATATTAATGTTCAGTTCTGCAGTTCAGTGAAGAGCATCAAATACATTTGCAAGTATGTGAATAAAGGCAGTTATATGGCTGTATTTCGAGTTAAAAATACCAATGTGAATGCTCCTCCGGTGAATAACAACGATGAAATAACACTTGGCCGGTACGTCAGCTCCAATGAAGCTGTTCGGCGTATCTTTGGTTTCCCAATTCATGAACGGGATCCAGCAGTTCTTCATTTAGCAGTCCATCTTGAAAATGGCCAGCGTGTATATTTCACGAGCGAGACAGCGATTGATCGTGCTAGAAATCCACCAAAAACTACACTCACTGAAATTTTTGAATTGTGTAATCGTGCGGATGCTTTTGGTGCTTTTGCACGGACATTACTCTTTTCAGAAGTACCACGCTATTTCACATGGGCTCCAACAAAAAAATGGATGCCCCGCAAGCAAGGCACGCCGATTGATGCATGTCCCGGTTTATTCAAATCAAACACCTCGGGGCGAGTATTTACTGTCAATCCAAGGCAGACTGAGTGCTTTTATCTTCGACTGTTATTGGTTAATGTCATCGGCCCTTTGTCATTTCAAGATTTACGTAAAGTGAATGGACAACAGTATCCAACGTATAAAGATGCATGCCTTGCACTCGGCTTGCTGGAAGACGACGACCAGTGGGAGTGTATGCTTGCTGAAGTAGGACTGAACTGTACAGCAAACCAAATTCGGCTACTATTCGCTATAGTGTTAACTACATGTTTCCCGGCCCGAGCAGAGACATTATGGGATAATCACAAAGATTCAATGACTGATGATATATTGCATCAACATCGTTCACGGTGCAACGATCTAACGATAGTATTCAGTGACGCTATGTACAATGAAGCATTGATTGCTATTGAAGATCATTGCCAACTTACCACTCAGTCATTTCGGTATGCATTCAACAAATCGAAATGCATCTGATTTAATAAACACTGAATTGAATCGTGAACTACAATACAATACTGCAGAAATGGCAGCGATTGTTGCTCGCAATGTCCCACTAATAAATGAAGAACAAAGAACCATTTACGACCGCATCATGCTCGCAGTTTCGGCAGGACAAGGTGGATTCTTTTTTTTCGATGCATAAGGTGGAACTGGCAAAACATTCCTTATTTCGCTAATTTTTGCCGAAATACGATCAAATAATGGCATCGCATTGGCTGTTGCATCATCTGGCATTGCGGCAACTTTATTGGATGGAGGCAGAACAGCTCATTCGTTATTTAAAATGCCACTAAATATTAAAAATAACCCAGACGCAGTGTGCAACATAAAAAAACAATCGTTCATGGCCACAGTGCTGAAACAGTGTAAAATTCTTATCTGTGATGAATGCACTATGGCGCACAAACATTCGCTTGACGCGTCGAACAGGACATTGAAAGATATAAAAATCAACGACAAACTATTTGGCGGCACTCTGTTACTCCTTTCAGGTGATTTCAGACAAGCACTTCCCGTTATTCCTCATTCAACATACGCTGATGAGATCAACGCGTGCTTAAAATCATCGCCATTGTGGCGTAATGTTGAAAAAGTACAACTGAAAGTAAATTTGGGCGTTCAAATGCTTCAAGATCCATCCGCTGAAACATTCTCAAAACAATTGTTAGATGTCGGCGATGGAAAAGTTACTACAAATGAAACTATATGCATAAAATTACCGACCGATTTCTGCACAATCATTGATTCGGAAGATGCTCTTATTGACCAGATATTTCCCGATGTACACAGACGATACACAAATCATGAGTGGCTGGCAGAAAGAGCAATTTTAGCAGCAAAAAATGTGGACGTCAACGAATTGAATCTCAAGATACAACATTTGTTACCAGGAGACTTGGTGTCATACAAATTTAATGATACAGTTTGCGATGCCACCGAAGCTGTAAATTATCCAACAAAGATTTTAAACTCATTGGATTTACCAGGCATGCCACCGCGTAATTTACACCTGAAGGTTGGATCTCCGATTATATTGCTTCGTAATTTGAACTCACTACGGTTGTGCAACGGCACGCGATTAGTCATAAAAAAATTAATGAAAAATGTTATCAAAGCCATCATTTTAAATGACAAATTCCGAGGTGAAAATATATTACTACTGCGAATCCCTATTATACCCACAGATGTGCCAATTCAATTTAAACGCCCTCAATTTCCAATTAGATTGGCATTTGCAATGACTATCAATAAGTCTCAGGGCCAAACGATGTCTGTCTGTGGCTTAGATTTGAGCACATCATGTTTTTCACACGGACAAATATACGTGGCTCTCGAGTGGGCAAACTATCCAGTTTGTTTTTATTGGCGAAAGATGGGATAACAAAAAATATTGTACACTCTGTTGCATTAAGGGATTGATATTGTTTTTTAGTAATATTGTTATAAGTAAACATATGTATATAATTTTTTAAAAAAATAAATGATTGGTGTTTTGTTATTTTTATATTCCTTCACCGTTCACAGCGCTCCATACATCTTCCACTTATATACCACATCCTTACACACTTACAATAAGTTAGTTATTTTTTTCTAGCAAAATATTCTTTAGAAATAATTTATATGACAAAACAACGTTTGTCGGGTCAGCTAGTATATATATATATATATTGGTAAGATAAAACAATTTCAGAAATGCTGAAAAAGAAATGACAAAATATAGCATGACAAAAATAGTTGAAATTTTATATCAAAATAAAACTAAACGGTACCGTTTAATTCTTTGATCCATTATTTGAAAAGATTTATTTATTTATTTATTTTTATTTATTTTTTTTTTTTTTTTATTTTTTTTTTCTTGAGATTCCCAAATCAAACTAATTATTTCTGCGATCATGTAAGAATATTATAGAAAACTAGCAGGCTACGCCCGCTTCGCTGGTCACTATTTTTAAACGAATCACTATAGTTAATGAATTCTCAAAATTGCATCAATTTTTATCATGAAAAAAAAAAAAATGAGAGAGAGAGAGAAAAATGTGATTGGAAAAAAATGTCGCAATGGGTCTGCAATGCCCTTGGCAGCGCAGGCAATTGTGTGCTGCGCGCGCACATTTATGTTCAACACTCTTAATGAATCACTATGTTATCGTAAAGGAAAAACATAAAAAAAAAAAAATCTCTCATCAGTGGAATAATCGGTTCGGGCCACCACTGCCTGCGGCAGCACATACAGGCGCAGAAGGCTCGCATGCTCCTTCACCTACCGTTCCCGCCCCTCCTAATTGTTTTAGACTTTAAAAAATACTCGCAGTCGTTCTCTCGGACTTTTAAACCTAATAATACTAATTTCCAACATTTTACCTGAATTTCTTTATTTTTACCCCTACGCCCGATCCCTTCCAGCCCTTCGTAATAATTCTGTACTTTCGAAAATATCCGCAATCGATTTATCGGGCCTCAAAACCTAATGACACTAAATTTCAGCTCTCTAACTCTTATTTATATATTTTTTGCCCTTTCACCTTCCCTTCCCGTCTATCCTAATAATTTTACAAATTCGAAAATATACGCAATCGATTTGTAGGTATCAAAAACCTCCATGTACCAATTTAATAACTTTACAAATTCGAAAATATCCGCAATCGATTTCTAAGTATCAAAAACCTCTATGTAACAATTTTGAACAACCTAACTCTATATTTATTTTTTTGCCCTTCCGTCCCCTCCTCCAGCCCCTCCTAATAACTTTACAAATTCGAAAATATCCGCAATCGATTTGTAGGTATCAATAACCTTTATGTACCAATTTTTAACGGTCTAACTCTATTTTTATTTTTTTTGCCCCTCCGCCCCCCCCCCCACACACACACCTTTCTGACCCTCCTAATAACTTTACACTTTCAGAAATATCCTCATTTGACTTGCAGGTCTCTAAAACCTATCTGTACCAATTTTGAACGGTCTAACTATATTTCTATTTTTTTACCCCATAGCCCCCCCCCTTTCCCGCCCCACCTGGGACGAATTTCTAAAATTAAAGAAATTAGTTTTAAGGGAAATATATTTTAGAGCAAAAATATCTTACACATATATTTTTTTCTGTTTGCAATATAAAGGATTATTTCAAATCACGTTTTGCCCCCTCTCCAGCCCTCTTGGGGGCTGAATTTCGAAAATTCCAGAAATTAGTTTTTAGGTATTTGTATTAGCTATATATTAGAGCAAAAATTTCACATATATCTGTTTTTCTGTTTGAGATATATAGGAGTATGCGAAGCCACGTTTTGCGCATGTGAAATCACGTTTTGCCCCCTTTCCACGCTTGGGGACCGAACTTCTAAAATTCCAGAAATTGGTTTTTAGATAATTAAATTAGCTATATTTTAAAGCAAAAATTTTACGGATATCTGTTTTTTTCTTTGAGATATGAAGGTTTTTGTGAAATCACATTTTGCCCCCTACACCCCATTGGGGGGCAAATTTCGCAAAATCGCTTCTTAGGGGGTGCTTACACTATATATTCTATAATCTAACCCAGTTTCGAGTCAGTGGCTCTAGTAGATTTTGCTGTGCGTTGATGAGTCAGTGAGTGAGTGAGTGGAAGTACTCTTTTGTATGTATAGATGAAAAATGGAAACTAATTTCGGATAACTGATAAGATTGTGAATACCAATTAACGATTGTTTTGATACATTATGCACGATATTTCTTCTATATAAATGTTCATGTTAGAATATTATGAAAAATAGAAAACAAGAATTTTGGATAAAAATATTATTCATATTATTAAACGTCTAAATCTGTAATTAGCTTAAAGTCAAAACTTATCATTTTTAAGTATAATGAAAAATTATTGGAATTAAACATGTTTTTCTGTTAATCTACTGACAACAAAATTAGATACTTTAGAATTCATTTGTTTTTTGTAATATGTATACATAAATATATATGTGTGTGTATGTGTGAAATATGAACGATTTCGTTAGATAGAATAAACTAGATACCGATTATTGTTAATAATTAATGATAAATATTAAGAAAATTGAGAAACGAAGCATTTAGCTCAAAATGTTTTTATCATTTTTAAAGACCGAAATATACGATTAGTTTGGAATCAAAACTTTTAAAACAACTTTTTCTGTGCCATATTTATCTTTCTTAGTAACTTCCAACCAGAATATCTTTTTGAATGTCAAAAGATTATAAAATTGCTGATTTTGTATAAATGAGGATCATTTGACTTAGATAGTAGAAATACCCAATGCGCAGCTCTACTGTGACGTTAACTACTCACTAACTAAACCTCAACTTCAACCTGGATCCAAACTAATAGAAAGTACTAGTTTTTATATAAAATCGTATTGGCAAAATACAAATTAAAGTGAGAGTGCTAAGTTTCCCGAACTATGAATATTTTGCTATTTGATTTCTCTATATATTAAAAAAAAGTTACTGTCACTGGCGTCAAAGTTTTTTGTCTACGACAGCATCTTCTAACGGAGGGCAGGGTCCTTCGTGTCATGAGAGGTATCAATGTGTTCCGAATACTCCAAGGAAGACATTTCAGCTGCTTAGAAATTTCTATCATTTTAGTTAAAGAAGTTATTAACTAAAAACGACAAGTTTATGAAGGTACTTTATTTGCCATTTTGAAGAAAGTTTATCCCAGTGACGTTGTTCTTCTGTCATGAAGTAATTTTACATGGGAAAATTAAAATATGATCCGTGGTTGTACGTACGTAGGTAGGTAGGTTCGATTTAACGTCGCACCAGTACTGCGCTATGAGTAATTGGCAACGGTCTGGGACGCACCCCTAGAGATGTTCCGGTCACATGCCATGACAATTTTTATCCTTCCCTAAAAGGATCCCCCCCCCCGCTTTGGTGATCCCCAGAGGTATAGTGTGGGTGGGAACATGGAGAACTTTGCGGTCACGGAAGATTTTATGTGCACCAGCCACGATTAGTGTACACGACGGTCTTTGGCCGGCTCAAGTGTCGAATCGGAAATCATCCAATTACGTGCTCGGTGCTTTACAGACTAGGGTACCGCGGCCCGAAACCATAGATGTAAAAAAGAAAGAAAATAAATATCAACTTTCTTTCTCTATTTTTAGAAAATTAATTTTCTTACACGGGAAAACTAAAATATTATCCATGGTTGTAGGTAGGTAGATAATTAGGTAGGTTGCGTTTGACGTCGCACCATTACTGCGCTATGGATAATTGGCGACGGTCTGGGACGCACCCCTACGGATGTTCCTGAGACGTGCCACCACAATTTTGGTTCTACACGAAGGGGATGGTCGTCCGCTTCAGTGGCCCCTAGAGGTATAATTTTGATGGGAACATGGAGGGTATTGCGGCCACGACATATTTTACATGCACCAGCCACCGTTAGTGTACACGACGGTTTTTGGCCGGCTGAAGAACCGAACCCGCAATCTTCCAATTACGAAGGGGTACCTCGGTCCGGATCTAAGGTTGTAAAAAATAAATAAAAAGGGTCATATACTAAAGTTGAATTGCAAAATGGTCTAGGTATTATGAATTTCTTTCTATTAAAAAAATATATAAATATTATATATTTCAGTTTGACATTGAATATGAGGATTTCCATAATAATTTTCTGCTTTTGTCTTGTAATATGCACTAATAATATTCCTTTTCAGTGAAAGAAAACAGCGAATAGGCGGACAGAGCTCTGCATGTGTCGGGGGTTGATGAGCGCAGCGAGCAGGGGGCAGAGCCCCCTAGTCTTTTAAGAAATTAATTTAATACTTTTGATGGTTATTTAAAAAGCAATGTTTTAGAAAGTAATTAAACCAGCTCAGTGCTTTGACAAATTCCTTTTAAAGAACAATTAAAATGTTTTTGTTATTTTTAACCTGAAATTGTGTGAGCTTCTCATAATAACACATACATTGCTGAATATCGGCATACAGACTCACGCAGTAGAGGCAACTAAAATGGCCGTTAATAAAGCTCTTTTCCCTTTTTTACTTCCTTATACAATATATAGTAATATATAGTAATCATGATTTGTATGTTTATAGTATATAGTATAGTAATCCTGATTTGCGAAAGGAGTTTTGTATTTAGCATAGTTCAAAAATGAATGATCGTAGAATGTTGCAAATTTATATTTGTGACAGTTATAATAGTTGTACACCTGCAACTTTGGTCTCAAAACGAATTCCCGTTTCAGAGATATCAACCACTTTACACAAATTTTCGTGACGTCTGTATGTAAGTATGTGTGTATCTCGCATAACTCGAAAACGGTTAGACGTAGAACGGTTCAAATTGGTATATAGGTTTGTTATAACATCTAGTTGTGCACCTCCCTTTTTAAACTTTCTCTTATTTTCCGTTTTGGAGATAGTTACGAAATTTATATTCATAATGATAAAAAATACAAAAGTTTTGTCCATTATATATGACCTGCTATCATAGAGATTTGAAAAGAAGCTAATGATAGAGCCAGTAATGATATTGTTTTGAAAGGTGAAGACATTTTTGCGTGTAGAAAATTATGCTTAAAGACATAAACAGGTTCTTGACGATGAAAGCATTTTATTTAATGAACATTCAGCTCGTAGATGGAGCCCGTAATGTATCTTGCTTAACTCAAAAACGGTTGGGCGTAGAACGTTGAAAATTGGTATATAGGTTTCTTATAACATCTAGTTGTGCACCTCCCTTTTTTGGACTTTATATGATTTTCCATTTTGAAGATATTTAGGAAAATTATATTAGTAATGACCAAAAATACAAAGATTTTGTCCATTATATATGACTTATTATCATAGAGATTTCAAAAGAAGCTAATGATAGAACCAGTAATGATATTGTTTTGAAAATTGAAGACATTTTTGCGTGTAGAAAGTTATGCTTAAAGTCATGCTTAAAGACATTAACAGGTTCTTGTCGACGAATGCATTTTATTTAATGAATATTCAGCCCGTAGACAGAGCTCGTAACTTATTTCGCCTTTTTTTTTTTTTTTTTAAAGGAATGTTCGAGAACTGGAACCTGCCTGTTTATTTACGAATCAGTTACCTCACACAAAATTGTCAATTTTTCATAAAAATGTGTATATTTGTATGGTTGTATAAGGAAGTCATGTGATGCCCACATCAGAAATTTTTGATATCGACGTACAAAATTGATATCTTACATATTTTTTGTATAATCTGAAATAACTTTAAAAGTAATTATTGGTTTAAAAATATATATATCATGCACTAATTAAGATAGTTCTGGAAGTAAAATGTTTAAAAAAATATTTTACAAAAACTTTAAATGTTTAAATAAATATATAAATTTTTTAATTTTAATTATTAATTGTTGAAAAATATTTTACTTTTCGAGCTTTGTGCAAATACCTTTTACAATATTACACTCATAATATTCGCTGCATAATGTTTAATAATTCATGAACAACAAGGTTTTATTAATTTGGTTTCTAGAATTCTTTCAATATTTATTATTAGAAAATCATGATTTATTACAATACTTTCAGGCATGAAAAACTAGTAACGCATACAAATATTGAAACCAGGGTTTAATTCAGAAAAACTATATTTCAGAATTTCTAAGAATCACTGAAAAACAATGGGCATTTATTATTTATTGCCAATATCATTCCTTATTCTATAAGCGGAAACATTCATCCGCGAAGGAAGATATCATTAAATAAATTATTCACATAAATTTTCTTACAATAGAATCTATGTCGTAAATTTAAATTTAAAAAAAAAATAAAAAGAATAAATAAAAATCAATTTCATTCATTTTCTCTATTCTGAAGTAATAATAACGTTTCCAAAAAATTGTTTGGAGATCGGGATTATAAAAATATACAAAATTCTCATGTACATTCCACAGAATATTCTCATTTTATGATATTTTGTCATTTTAATAAGAGTAGTTAGAGAAAGAAAGCAGGATTTGAATGCATGAGCTGATAGATTCTATTTCATGTTTCAGCTAAAGCGGAATTTATGTATTAAAAATAAATAAATAAATAAATAAATTCATCCACTTTTTACGAGAAGCGAATGATGTAAGATTAAACATCTTACTTTATAAATTAAATTTCTGGAATGTAACAAAAAATTTATTCCTTGTATTTTCAGATTTGAAAAAAAAAAAAAAAAAAAAATTCATTTTTATACACTGAGAAAAAAATATACCGCCTTCATCTAGAATGAATAAGTAGTCATTTTCTAAATAACTAGAAATATAAATTTTCGAGCTATGCGCAGAAGGCAAGCCAATAAACTGAACAGACGAAATTATCGAGAATTTCTAGTCTACACATTTCTAGATGGTGAAACAATATTCTGAATATTCTGAATCTTTTGTAATACGAGAAATTCTCGCTTGGTTTTCTAGATTTGGGTAATAAACCAAGATTATAGTTGTTTAAATCCGCCTCTTGTATTCGCATTTATTTGCAGAGATTTTTAAATAACTTTTCCTTCGAGAATATAGGCAAACGCTCTAGAATTCTAATAAGAATTTCTAGAACTCGCTTTCAAAGGGGACTAGAATTTATAAGGATGACATGGAACTGTTTTCTCTCGAGCCAGAATTTAGATTCTAGATGTCTGTTACAGAATTTTTTCTCGGTGTACTAGATCAACATTAAAATGATTCAAAGTCTTACGTAATTATAAAATTTGTATCTGATTTAACTTAACAAAAAAAAAAAAGGTGAAATCTTTCTATTGTTGCAAAAATGAAATGTTCTTATAAAGCTTAAAAAAATAATTAAAAAAAAAAAATTCCAAATGGCTTTTGAATTTATTAATATTTTATTTTTATACGCAAATTTGCTATATTTCGAAACATTCATACTGAAATTTATTGTCATATTTATTATTTACTTTAAAAAAATGATTTTTTATGAAAATTTAACATTTTCTGAAAAAACTGTTAAAAAGAAAAAAGGAGAAAGAAAGAAAGAAAGCATGAGTGGAAGTATTTCGTAATAATTGAAGGCTGACAATTAAAGACTCTAGAGAAAGGTATAAAATAAAACAGCGTTGTACAATTAGGTGGTTTATAAACCAATACATAATGTAAGTCTCTACTTTTCCTACATTTTGTTTTCCGCTAAGGAGTCATTTTCAGGAACTGCACACAAATTACTTATCATTAGAGATAATATTATGTGATTAATTTTATGCATAAAAAAATACATTTTTTTTTTTTTTTTTTTTTTTTTTACATAGTTTTCCTTGCGGAAAATAATATTGTTTTTCAAGGAAGTATTACATAGTTCTAACAGAATATAGTTTTATTTCTCAATCTATGACATAATTGTCATTATTTTCAACCACAATTTTCTATTTTTCAACCAAATCTTCGGTTACCGTTTCATGAAAAGGAAGTGGCTTTTACTCAGAAATCGTCACTACTCCATTTTTAGCACATCCAATATCATTTAACGATTTTTTTTATTGTTTTAGAAAGTTGCAATGACAAGAAAGTATAACAGATTTAACCGAATATATTTTTCTCAATCCATAACGTAATTATTATAATTGTTTACCACAATTTGCTATTTCACAACCAAATCTTCGATTCTCGTTTTATTAAAAAAAAAAAAAAAAAAAAAAAAAAATAGTTTTCACTCAAAAATCACCATTAATCTGTTTTTAACATAGTCAATACCATTTAATGATTTTTGTACTAAGGAAGTTTCAAAGTCTAGAAAATATAAATATTCAGATAGAGCGCGGTCGAGAGTGTAGTTGTGTGAGCCATTGTCTCCCTGTCCATCTCCATAATTTTCGACTTCGTTTGTCTTGCCGTAGGGTATTTTGTATTTTAGTGGTGCACGATAATATATTTTCTGTTACTTTATTGGTAAAGGATTTATGCCGACTGTAGAACTGTTGACAGTAAAATCCCGAGTTATTATTGTCAACATTGTAAAATCGCTGTCCATGTGGGACTACATCACTGTGGATAACAGTATCACAAATGTTCCATAAAATACTCAATAAAACCTTTCTGGTGTTTAGAGCAACATTTTGTTGTTGCCATAGACGTTTTACTAGTAAAACCAACTGCTTTTTGCCCTTGTTATTAATGTGTATAGGAATAATTTCTTTTTTTTTTTTCTCTAATATTACTATTTCCTATAGAAATGGTTCTAGTCTTGCATAAGAAGCAAAGAGTTACAGATTGTTGAACGTAAATGTTTGTTATAATTCGAGAGCTCATTCAGTACCCAAAACTCCCTTTTCTTGAACTTCCCCTATTTCATAGGGAAATGTTTGCGCATAGTGCCACTAAATGTGCCTAATCTTCAGGGTTAGACAGACACAGCACATATCCAGCACATATATATCATTTCCACTCTCAAAAGCTTACTTCAACTTCAGCATATAATCGTCTAACATTTTGGGTTGTCAAGATAGATGTCTCCAGCACACCATAAGTAAATCTGTCAAACCATCACTAGTGTTTTTCAGATATGCTAGAAATCATGATGATTTACACTGTACTTGTTCTTGGTGTCTGTGGTTTCATTACTTTTTTTGTGAAGCTCATGCAGTAGACAAAAAAGAATAGGTGTTCTATACTTTTATTGTTATTGATAATGTACAGAGGATCTGAAACCAAAACCTATTGTTACCTAAATGTTTAAAGAATAAAAAAAAGGTTAGCTTATAATTAGCTGACAAAGCACATAAAATTTAGGAACAAAAAACCTAAAACTTAGAAAAAAGACTCAGCTTTCTGGTCAGTGTAAAAATATTCTTGTTATTCCTTAAATTTTATAATAGAACTGTAATGTTATACTCAAAATTATTCTTTATCTTGTTCTTTCATTTTTCAAAAGAACTCTTTTTTCTTAGAGGGGGGAGTTTGCTATTTTATGTATTATTCTTTTATTAATATAATATCTGCCCCTCCCCATCAATGGCAATAATAACAAACTATTATATCTGTTCTCGTTATCCTAACATTTAATATGTGTAGAAGGTACGTGGCTTTTGGTCACAGATGCTTTTAGTTCACTAGCTACATCAAATAGAAGAATCGTTTTAAAATTAATATTTGAAATATATATATATAGGAATAGGTGAAAACAGATACTTTTGAATAAGTTTGAAATAAGCAGTATATCAGTTATTTTTAAATAAATATATATTGTTGTCAAGAAAATATCACATATGAAGGTGATGGTGTTGTGTATATCTATATATACAGGGATAAATCAAATAAATAAAAGAAAATAATCATAGCTTCTACAATCGTCCGCATAGAATAGTTCTGTGTCACCCTGACCGTGAAAATGCATCTTTTTTGTTCGGCGGTCGCATCGCGGAAAAGTGTTCAGGGCGGAAAATTCTTTCGACATGATATTCCCTCCTGCTCCTTTCTTGTTCGGGAATATTTGAAGAGTTTCTTCATTTGATTAGCTGTCGACTTTGAAGAATGGGAGCAGAGGATAGAGGAAAACTGATTCCATATATATAGATAGATAGATAATCTACTGTTTTTGCATCTTTAAATAAAATTAGATAAAGTTATACTTAATGTTAAGTTAAACTGAGCTATCATTTTTGTTCTTATATAGTTTTTATATGATGAAGAGGCTTAGTAAATAAACAAGTCATTCAAAATGAACTTTTTTAGAGTATTTTTCTTTAACAGAACTTTCAATTAAATACTTTTATTTTTAATAAAAATGAAATGTAAAAGCAAACCATATACAATAACACTTTTTAAAGTTCCCTGCAAATAAATTGTTTTAATAAATTACTTCAAGCACTATAACTAAAAATTCTTTTATCAGAGCAGATAACGAAAAATATACAAATTATTCTAATTTTAAATCGCAAAAATAAAATTATAATTTAAAGAGGCGAGTGACAAGTTAGGGACAAATTTTATGGTCAAGGATTATACAAATGAAGATACATCCGAAACATCTGGATCATTTCCACATATTTTCAGGTATTTATTAAAGTAACAAAGAGAAAAGATTTTCAGAAATTAATTCGCAATCAGCTGAAATATAAAATAATAAGACATCTGATGATATGAAAAGATTTTTTTTTTTTTTATAGATATATTTTGGATTTTATCCGTCAAATACAAGAACATGTAAAATTTTCTACAATCATTTGAAATATAAACCTTATTATTTTCATTTTAGGGGGTTTTCACTAGCATTTTTGATTGGCATCTAAGATTATAATTAGTTTAAATTGTGTGAAGCCCTAGAAAAATTATTGCTATCTAATACAGTCTTAAGAAAACAAATATTGTCTATGGTTGATATTAATATCTGTCACTTTCTGTGATGTAAATTTAATATATTACCTAGAAATAAACGTTTCAATGGACGTTATAAAAAAAGTCAAAACTTCAAATATACAGAATGTGCCAATTAAAGTCTCTGCCATACTTTAAAATTTAATATAAAATCAAATAAGTAGCGTACGAGAGTTCGGTTTGCCTTACAACACTTTTTACTGTGAAAAGTTTGGTTTAATTAAACAAAAAATGTAGTTTCAAATTATCCTTTCAGATGGCGCTACTTATCCTTGTGTTTGGTTTATATATGTTGTATTTTGCTATGTTCACCTCGATCCCGAGACTTAACTGGACTTAACCTCTAGAAACGGGCTCTTTCGAAATTTCACATTGTTATGTGACATTTGTCGTCAGAGCCCCTCTTTGGAGGTTAAAATCGCTCATAACTGCTGCATATAGTGGTGAGCGGCCTCCTTCCGTCTTTGAATCTTTGAATCTTTTATTTTCTTATTTTATTTTAATTTGGAGGTAATTATGTAAAGAGCAAGGTGTAAGCTTTCCCTGTGGCTAACACTGAAATATTAAAAATACAAATAACGGTAATACGGTTTTTCCACACTCAAGCTTAACAAACACGTAAATTGAATTGGATGGATTAATAACTTTTTGATGTGGCTTAAGCTATAAAAATCATACATATTTAAACATTGTAGTGACACAAAATAAATACCCTTTAATTGCTTGCCTTTGATGGTTTATTTTGCTGTTTTTTACGCACAGCGTCATCTATGAGCAAACTTTAAAACTTTTTTTTTTTTCTATTTTCTTAAACAAAAATTTTCATCATAAGAAGCGCTAAAGCACAAATCACATTCTCGCACACTAATTTCTTGGTTTAATATTAAAGCTTAAAATAAGTTAGAAAATTCTGGCCAGCCCTGTATGTTCATATGCTACTTATACAAAACGCGTGACATTTTTGCATGTTTATATTTTGTTATTTGAAATATTTTAAGATGATTACATGAGCATTATTTTTACAAAAGTGAAAAGTTTTCTTTCATTTTTCTTAATTAGTTTTTATAAATTAGTAATACTACAACTTAAACTTAACGATGTAATTAATTTTTTTTAAAGAAAAAATATATATTTTTATTATTATTATTATTTATTTATTTATTTATTATTATTTTTTTTCTTTAAACCAAAATTTAACTTTCGCCGTTTATTAGAAGAGGAAAATCAGAAATTCCTACAGACATTAGTCGAAAAAAAAAATCTAATAGACTTATCAGTCATTTATTTTGTCAAAAACATAGACATCTTTATTAAGATAGAAGAAAAGAATATACTCTATATTTCACTATAGACGACTGTTCTCAATTTTCTTTTCATTGTCAGTTCCACAACAGACTCGTATAAATATCGTGTCAAATAATAGTTCTAAATATTATTTTTGCATAATGCGATATTAATATCAGAAATACATTCAATACTTTCTTTAAAAACAATATGTGATTATAAATACTATTTTTATAAGAACTACTGGAAATAATTAACATTAGCATTTTATATGGGAAATTAAAGGAAAACCGTGTTTAATTTACGTTTAAATTAACTAGTATTTAACAAAAATTCTGGTATATTAAACAAGATTAGTATTTTAATTAATCTTTGTACGCGTATTTTAATTTATTATTTTTAAAAAATGCATACAATTAAAGTTAAATAATCATACTTATATATGCATGTAATACTGAAAATCCATCGACCTGCATCACTGAGTATTTTTGATAATATACTACTTTAAATAAGAAAGCTTCGCTATACATTAGGGTGTGATAACCTTGCAATATGATTTTACATATAACACTTTTTTTTTTGTTTTTGCTGGTTTTCATAAAGGTATTTAGATGCATTACTAGTTATGGAAGCAACTATTAGAGTAACCATCGTACATTTTATAACATTACACAATATCAAACTCAACGAAATTTACTTTTATTTTTAATGTACAACATAATCTATTCACTATTGAAAATGTTATATCCAACATTTATTATTGTGTTTACGAAGTAATGGTTACTAAGTAACATTACATTTACAACTCTCATCAGTATAATGGGTTTTTTTTTCTTTAAAAATCTCGAAATTTTATATCTTTACTTCTAAAAACTGTATAGCTTCAGTGTTTCAGTCTTCCTGTAATTAATTGATTGCGTTTTAAGAAAGATCAAACGTGCAAGTAACAATAAAACTCATCCATGATCGAGAGGTTTAGAGATATATGAATATGTACCGCCAAATGAGATTCCAAAGATAAGTAAAAAAAATGTTATTTTAACAGTTACTCTTAAGCTTGGAATACCCTTTGAAATCGTTAATTTATGTATGATCCACTTTTTCACATACAAATTATTCGTTAATTGGTGAAAATTGAACTGAGTTTCTAATTTATTTATAACTGGTGGATTGTTTAATTGAATTTGGTTGAACAAATATAAGTTTTTAATGGTGTAAGATATAGAGTAACATAGTACGTAATAATAAATAAAAATATACAGTAGTTATTTCTAATTGCAATAAATTAATATTTACACATAAAAGTAAATCCATTGTTAAAAGCAGATATACAGAAATGTATAAAAATAAGAAGAAATTTCTAAAAATATTGAGAATGCATGGCAGGAGAATAGAATATGGTATTTGGTTAAGCTATGTTTCTGCGCACAGGAGCAATTTGCCATAAACTGGTCAAGTATTATATTGGTGTGAAGAATACATTACCAATGAAGCAGCTACTAAAGCTGGGCTAGCATTTCCTTTTACGAATAATCAAAAATCTTCAATTCCATTAAAAATTACTTTTATTTTATTAATGAAAGGAATATTTTAAAATATGATTAGTTGGACAATGGAAACTGTTTTCTGTATAATGGTTTAATTGTAGAACGCAGAGCTACAAATTTCAACAAGATTGTACACACGGAGCTCCGTGGTAACTCCACTATTCCAGGCAACCTCCCTATTGCTAATTTTAGACACATTACTTCGCATGACTTTTTGTGGGGTCACTTGCACCGTATTAATCTTTCCCCTTCTGTTGACTGCCCTCTTTGTTCAGAGGGAAACTTTATGGATTTTAACCACATTTTATCATGTTCTGGCTTTCATGACAAGCATTTTTCTTTGAACAATTTCTCAAACCGGGCCGAACTATACTGAGCTGCCAGAAAGAAAGTCTGGTCTTTAAACTTTTCCTTGGTGTAGGATAAAAATCGATTGCAGTACTAGACGTGCATTTATGAACATGGCCGCCTTTCAAATATTTATTATTTTTTAAACAATAAAGATGCATAGATTTCAAGGTTGTTATTAGTATACCACCAGATGTAATCGCTAATTTTATTTCAAATTGCTGTCATTTCTTGCAACCTCGTAAGGACAAACCTTGGAAAAAAACATCAAATATATTTTTTTTCATGGCATTATAGTTTCCTGCAATAATCTTAGAAAAAATTGTCATATGTTATTATTAAAATTTACTGAAATTTCGAATAAAATCAAACAATGAACATCAGACTAAATCCCTACTTTTCTGAATGACAAAAATCATAAAACCCAATTGCATTAAATTTCATGTTTTTTATAATATTTGATTGGAATTTTAAAATCAACAGCTACTTGCAAACTTTTCTTGAACGCTTAAATTTCAGAAAATTTATTATATATTAACTAATCTTGACAACTAGCTTGATTTGTCATCCTTACAACCTTCTACAAATTTCAGCGCGAATGCTTTACTAGCAGCGAAATTAATATTTTTTACTTTATCGTCTTTTTTTTTTTTTTTCTTAACACAAACTTCAGTGTGATTGCACATTAGCAGCGAAGTTAGTGTCTTTTACTTTTATTTTTACTTATTTTTTAATTTAAAAAGGGATTTCCGCATAAAGGATTTCTGATGCAGAATGTGCAGATCCCGATTATATCCCTGTCATCATCATATCTTGTCTAGTCCGAAAATACGATTTAATTTGGTTTTATTTGTCGCTTTACAATTACTTTACACACACTAAAGTTATTAAGTCGGGACTTAGGTCTTAAAATGAATTCCAAGTCACTACAAGCATCCATCACCGAACCAGAGTTTGAACCTAGTACCTGAGAAATGAAGAATAGAGCGCTAACTATAGAATACGATTGAGATTCTAATTGCTATATTAATAATATATGAACAAAAAGTATATACGTGAAAATTTATAGTTCCTGTTATTTTCAAATTCCTAACAAATTATCAAAAATTTGCTGCTGTATTTTTTTTTTCTTTAACTGTGCATTCTTGAGTACATAAAACAGCTGGATGTGCATTTCTTTAATTGAAAAACTTTTACAATAAAAAAAGAAAAAATAAATGAAATAAATGAAATATTGTGGTATTTTTAATTTCGTAAGTGAAAGTTGTTTAATGAACTCTTTTACGTGATAAATTTTTCGTTACGTAAAATTTAAATAATACTAACAAATCTTTAGGGATTATGTTTGTTCAGTTAAAATTCAAAAATTATAATTCAGTAACATATTTTTATTAGAAAAAGTTTCTGACTACGGAATTTTTCGATATTTAAAAAAAAACCGCATGCAAAGGAAAAGAAACAATTTTGCACTTATCATTATAATATTGCGTCTTTTAGTCCAGTCAAAATAGACACAAAAAACTTGAAAGTTCGGAAAAATTCGCATAAAGCGGAAATTTGGTACAGACCTTATATATATCATTGTAAATGAAATATCAGTACAAAAACCCTTGACGGGTTAAAAGTTTGTGACGCAGCTACTTTATCGCTATAAGAATTTGAAATATGGGTCTTAAAAATAATGATATCAAATTTTAAGTGACGCTTTGCTAGTAGTTAAAATATACATAGATTTTCTTATTTGATCATTTGCTTTTTTCTTTTATTTATATTTACAATGCAAACATATTTTTAACTTCAAGATAAGACAAATATATAAAATATACTCTGATGCTTTTTCATTTGCATTTCAATTTCAAAATAACAGTTTTAAAAGGAATGATATCAAAATTCCAGTGACGCCTCAATGTCACTTTAAAAGATCTGTTTTTAGATTCCACTAAAATTACCTTTGTTTTGTCTAATAAAGTATATTTACACATTGAAACAGTGCTTTTAATTTTCAAATATATACTGTCAAAAAATCACACTTTCACTGAGTTTGCATTATAAATTGAAATTATTTATTTCAATAAATCGATTTGTCTTTTGCGTCACGCTATCCAAAACGGTAAGTAAAATTTGTGCAAATGTTTTCTTTGCATCACACTATCTCTTTGCACACATTTTGACTTAGTTGGGTACTACGATACAAAGTAACATTAACATAAACTTTACTCACAGTTTTGGATAGCGTGACGCAAAAGACAAATCGATTTATTGAAATAAATAATTTCAATTTATAATGCAAACTCAGTGAAAGTGTGATTTTTTGACAGTATATATTTGAAAATTAAAAGCACTGTTTCAATGTGTAAATATACTTTATTAGACAAAACAAAGGTAATTTTAGTGGAATCTAAAAACAGATCTTTTAAAGTGACATTGAGGCGTCACTGGAATTTAGATATCATTCCTTTTAAAACTGTTATTTTGAAATTGAAATGCAAATGAAAAAGCATCAGAGTATATTTTATATATTTGTCTTATCTTGAAGTTAAAAATATGTTTGCATTGTAAATATAAATAAAAGAAAAAAGCAAATGATCAAATAAGAAAATCTATGTATATTTTAACTACTAGCAAAGCGTCACTTAAAATTTGATATCATTATTTTTAAGACCCATATTTCAAATTCTTATAGCGATAAAGTAGCTGCGTCACAAACTTTTAACCCGTCAAGGGTTTTTGTACTGATATCATTACTTTTTATAGGTTATTAATCAAAAGATTAAATTAAGTCCTTCCGACTCATAAGAAGTTTATGTTGATTTATCTTTTCTTATGAAGTTGCCACCATTGTTTTCAAAATGGCAGCTACAATTTATTAATGGACTTGGTGGATTTATTAATGAGGGCTATGTATATATGCAGCTTTAAGCAAATCATTTCAAAAGTTATTGTGATAATTTTCAAGTGGCCACCATTTAGAATCAAAAGGACAGAGTGACTGAGTTGCCCAGTGAACTTATCAAAGACATTTGAATGATATATCAACTGCGCAAATTTGATTTGAACTGATTCAATATTACAAAAGTTATTGTAATGAAAAAAATTTAAGTGGCTGCCACTTGGAAACAAAATAGTGGAGCAAGTTGCCTAGCAAACTTATCCATGATATTTGAATTGTAAGTTCCCTCCCCAAATCTGATTTGAACCAGTTTAGTATTCTAAAAGTTATCGTGGTGGCACATTTTCAAGTAGCAGCCTGATTTCAAGTGGCTGCAACTTGGAAACTAAATGCTAGAACAAAATTCATCCAAGATATTTGTGTGATAAGTTCAATGTCCAACTTCAACTGATTCAGTATTTAAAAAGTTATTCTGATGATAAGTTTAAAAGTGGTAGCCTGATTTGAAATGGCCGTACTTAAGATATCGGTCATTTTGTTAAAAATGGCAGATAAAATTTATTAATAAATACTTGGTTGAGACCCTTGTGTGGTCAACGTAAGCATCAAAATCCAAGCAAATACAGTCTTAACTAACCTTTTTTCAATGTGGATTTGAAATTTTCATGTAGCCACCACTTGAAAACAAACTGCAAAGCAACGTCGTTAACAAACTCATCAAAGATATTTGTAAGATAAATTTGCTGTATAACTTTGGTTCAACTTTGAGTATTATGTCAAAAATTATCGTAATCACAAAATTTCCATTATATATACAGAAAAACAAAAACTCAACATTTTTTACATTTATACGACCATTTTTTAATTCATGAAATCAATGAAGGTAGTGAATCAACGAAGGCTTTTCTCGCTTCGCTGGTCACTATATTTAAAGGAAACTCTTTTCTATATAACTTTACAAAAAAAATAAAATTTAAAGAAATCATGAAGCACTTTAAAGCCCGCTTTGGTTCCCCGCTGCCTTCGGCAGCGACCCACTCATTCGCTGACTCTCAGGTGACTGTCCCTATTGCCTGTGACGACCGCTTCCATTTGAGTGCTTATCAGATGACAGTTTCAAAAAGATTGAAGTAGTCATTTTATATTTGAATCCCAATTACATATGAACAGCACTATATGTGGTGCATATAATATTTTCTTTCACGTTATTTTCTATATTTATTTTATTTAATCGATCAACCATAAAATGACAACAATTTCACACATAATGAAATATGTAAACCTGATCATGGTACAGGCAGCCTTAATGTAACTCCCCTTGGTGACTTTTCAATTTTTATCGTCACTTTAGACAAAAATACATATATAGATGAAGAAAATAACTTAGATTTTAAAACTTTGCATTTCGTCAAAAAACTATTTCGATAATATTTTAAATAGGGAACTGTTTTATAATTATGGTGATTCTATTTCATAATTGTTGATAATAAAGTTACAATTTTATAAGGAGAAAATATTTCAATGTATTCATCCACTGGACCACAAACAGTAAAATGTAAAAAGCAAATTTCTGATTGGCAACACTGCAAACAACAACAGTTTGTTTTGTTACCATTGCTTACTTTGCTTACAAAATTATATTGCATTATTTTTAAAATTTTCTTTTTTTTTGTCTGGTAAAATCTTGGATTAATCTACATTTACATACATTATATTTCAGGTAGGAATTAGTATTTTAATAGTTTTATTTTACTTTTTATACACATTGTCCATTGTGAAGCACGTATAAACTTTGTACATTTAGCTTCTCAGTTTTTTTCAGCTTTTTTATGTTTCTGATGCATATTTGTTCTTTTTTTATACACTGAAGATTAAAATAAATATTTATTACTTTTATTAAAATATGTATACCATGAATCATAAAATAATTCATGACAAAAAAAATAATAATAATAATAATAATAAAAACATTAGCAGAATTTTCTGAATCTATCTGCAAAAAAATAAAATTTATCTTCAAATAGTGAAGAAGGAAGGCACTCCCTCTCAGGCCTAGCACCGTGTAGTCAGTCAGCCTTAATCCCAAACACAAACACACTCAAACCATGAAAGCCGAACCAAGTCTGGTATCACTAGGAATAATTGCAATTCATAAAATTAATTTGTAGATGCAAATTTTACATAAATTAAGACTATACAATATAGTAATCTAGAGCAGGGTGCGAAATTTCCGCTCACCAACTCGAGTGGAATTTTTACTGTGGCGAGTAAAAATTTGGTCAAGTTATAGATAGAATTCTTACACAATACGGTGACAGAAAATTCTTTTTATAGATTTAAATAAGACAAAATCTTGTGATCTTATAACCTCTCCTTTCTCTCTTCTCGGAGTGTTGAGTCTGTGTGTGCGCTGTCTGACGATCGCCCCAGCCTAGGAAAGGAAAAATGCTTAGTACATGCATAAAAGTTTTAATCTCTTCATCAGTTTCATTTCTCTCACTTTGATTTCTCCAAGCTGAGTGAGAACAGACGAGCAGAGAAGAGAGCCTCTTTGCCCGTCGCCCTCTATCCGAGAGAATAGAAACACGAAAGTTTGCCTATGCGATATTGGTGCATGAAAATGAGCTCGAGCCCTTTTAAAGATACTGCTTATTTTTATTTTGTTGAATAATTACCAAAAAGTAGTTCACATTCTCCAGTTTTTCATTGAAACGTCAAGGATT
Source organism: Salticus scenicus (assembly GCA_963930645.1). NCBI lineage: Eukaryota > Metazoa > Arthropoda > Arachnida > Araneae > Salticidae > Salticus > Salticus scenicus. Next base: position 127,952,101 of record OZ005649.1, on the reverse strand, counting down.
TGCGCTTGTAATGATTTGTAAGCAACGATTATATCAAAAAAGTTATTCTGAAATGGTTATTTCAAATGACAATAATGAACAAACTATACACACCGACATTCCGTTTGATTACAAAAATAAAATGGACAAAAAACACATTTCTGATGAAAAAAGTTAAATAAATACCGTATGCCGTGTATAAGCCGAGAATTTTTGGAAATTTTTCGGAAGCTGAAGTCGGGGGTCGGCTTATATATAAGAGTACACATTTTTAGGAAAAAACGTACATTAGAAACAATGATTGAATACATAGATTTTAAGCTTAAAAACTAATATAAAGTAAAATAGTGATATTAAACCTTATTTTTAAATAATTATCACATATAAAACTTTTAAATTAGCAATTTTAAATTTATTTCAAGAAACGCTCAATGTAGTCACGTGTGTTACATTTATTTTTTTTTTGACCTGCCGGTAACTGACATCATCGGCAGATTGCACGAACGGAGTAACTACTCTGTCTGATTCAGAAATAGTATAAGAAAAACTTGAAAAAACAGGACTCCTGATCATATTTTTAATTTATACAATTAAATCATATCTGTTTAAAATGTTTCAAGGCTTACACTAGCAAAAGAAGTGGCAAATCTTTGTTTTTTTCATATAGAATTTTTTTTTTTTTTTAAGATTGCCTTGAGGTACTGATAACAATACTCAAAAGTAGAAATATACAAAATAATTTAGATATGTCATAAAAATAAAAAATATGCAATCGGTCTTTTAACGGCTTATTTATGTAAACATCCAGCGGCTGCATCATCGACGTTAGGGTTAGGCCTCCCGGTATTACGGCAAGGCAACCATCGTTTTCAGCTGCTGGGACTTGTGTGTGCGAGTGCGTCTGTGCTAGCCTCCCTTCTGATAGGGTTGCCAGAGTTAAAATTATCGTCATTGGCGAACACACTGCGATCATTTTACGTCATAGCTAAGCAAAGTAAGGAATTCTATTGGATAAGCATGCATTTCGTGCAATTTCATTGGACAGATTATCCTGAAAGTTGTATAGATTGGCAATATACTCGAACTTTAAAAGAGTATTTTTTCAATTCGGCTTGTACACAGGTTGGCAATTTTGGGCAAATTTCTGCAGGGAAAAACATACTCTTGGCTTATATTCGGAAATATACGGTAAATAGGTAAATAAGGAAGCTTAACATTTCAAATAAAAAGATTTCAGGGGTCGATCCAGGTTTTAATTTTTGGGTCCCTTTTTTGTGAAAAACAAAATATTTTTGTGAAATTTTTATTTGTTTTTGTGAAATGTAAAATATTTTTGTGAAAAAGTAAAATATTGTGTAAAATCTTCCGTTTTTACAATCACTTTATGTAATGTTTAATATCAATTTAATAGAGTTTCGTTGAGACAAATTAAGGCATTAATTAAAAATAATACTGAAAATATGAAAACATTTAATAAAAGGATCATTTTTATAAAACAAAATCTTGTGAAGGGACTCATTTTATAAATTTGAATTTTGTGAAGGGTCCCTTTTCATGGATTTGAATTTTGTGAAGGGTCCCTTTTCATGGATTTGAATTTTGTGAAGGGTCTCTTTTTACTATGTGGAATTTTGTGAAGGGGCCGCAAAAGGGACCCAAATTTTGCCTGGATCGACCCCTGGATTTTCACAGAATATTGTTTGACAGAGTTTTTTTTCTTCTTTTTTTCTTTAATGAATCTTTGCATTTTATGTTATTAGATATTTTCATCTTTTTCAAATCTCAAATACAATACACTATAATGATTTTTAATTATAGATGATTATGAGACATGATGATATACGACACACTTTTAATATACCATAAAATTCCGATAGTAACCCCCCTCCCGATTATAACCCCCCCCCCCCTCTCTTACCTTTGGCGTAAAGGTAGAAATTAAGAAATTTGGTTGGTGGCCACTGGCCACTAGCCTTCATTTTTTTAGTGGCCACTTTTAAAAAGTTACTTGGCCACTCGCTGATAAAAGTAAAAGTAAAATAAAATTTTCTTTTCTTTAATTTTTTCAATGTTCAGTCTCGACAAATCATTAAGAAAATAATTAAGGTAGTCAACTTTTTGAAACTCATCCACAATAATACATTTCTGATAAATTTTAATAAATGAAATAGGAATAGATTTACATAATTTATACTATGAATGTAAGAAAATACTATTCATTACAAAATTCATATGTTTAAAATGCTCTTTTGGTTATATTATTTTATAACAGAAAAATTCTGATTATATTGCCTCTTCACTATCCTGAATGGTGTCGATTTTCTACTTAAAAAAGAAAAAAAAAAAAAAAAAAAAACATCTTTGATTCATGAAAATATGTATTTGTAAATAAAAAAAAATATTTTTTTAATAATACTTTTTTATTTTGCAAGTTCCTTTTTCCTTTTTTTTTTCTTGTTACAAATGAATTATAAATTAATTTTTCGTTAATAATAATGAATTTTTAATAATTTGCAATTATAGTCCCCCTCTCTAACTGAATTTAGAGAGTGTGGCTGTAGTCGAGATTTCACAATGAAATTGTAGCTGTCACTTTTTAAAAAGTTAATTTTGACAAATTTTAAAATTAGTAGCACTAATTCATCTTAAGGATAAACAAGATCTTAAGCTCAATCATTAAATGATAATTCAATAGAAAAAAAAAAGAAATCAATTTTAAGATATTATCAAATTTGTAATTTAATGGTCTGTAGTATGTAGTACATCAGTGTAACTCAGATTAGACATAACAAATTACATATAATGTGTCAAATGACGTTTTTAATTTTTCCGCGAACGTAATACAATCGGAGTTTCAGCCGATTGATTATCTCACGAGCTTCCTTTTTGTCTCTTTCTCCCGAAAGTTGGCCGAAACTCTCATTTTGACATTTTTTTAAAATTAAAATCTAATACTTTTATAGAAAAATGGAAAAAAGCCATACGTTTTTTTAGTATATGAATAAGACTACCTGCCAATTTCCAGTGTTTACTGTTAAAATTGACTTCCGAAAATGTCTGTAAGTGGCGATGTTAGATTTGAGAAAGCCTGAATTCGAGGCGCACGGCGCGTTTACTGTGAAAACGCCGCCGCGCGATCCAAGTTTGCATTGGAATGGGGTATTCTGTAAAGAATGGGTAGAAGAATTTTAAGTGTTTACTATTAAAATTGACTTCCGAAATATGTTTGCAAGTGGCGAGGTTAGATTTTAGAACAGCCTGAATTCTTTGCGAGGCGCGTTTACCGCGAAAAAGCCGCCGTGCGATCCAAGTTTGCCTTGGAATGGGGTATATTTTATAAAGAATGGGTAGAAGAGAAGTGGCCACTGCAGTGGCAACCAAAGGCAATTTCTTTAGTCGCCACTTTTAAAAATCTAGTCGCCATGTGACGAGTGGCGACCGCTAATTTCTAGCTTTACTTTGGCAGCTAAGTTCGCCACTCTTTCGTTATTCCCATGAGCGTTGCAAACATACTTTTTTTAAATTCTGAAGTCTTATATGTTTGTTTAGAAACTTTAATTTGCATATAACGTATCCAAGTATTATTTTTACTCATCTTTTTAAAAAAGTAAAATATATAACTCCAAATAAAAAAAATGTGGTGTTGTTTACATTCTTTAAACTCCAAAACGTTAACTGCTAAATCAAAATATTCACCGTACTTTATTTGCTAATGCAAATGTAAACAAACATGCAGCTTTAGCATCAGGGAGTAATATTAATAGGAGTTGAAGGTCCAATGGGAGAAAGCTACGAAACTGTGATCTAAATTTTTGGTAAATATTGAGGGCGCCACTTGTCATTCCTCCCTACTTTGGCGCGGATATACTGTTGTTTTCAATAGAATTTTGCTGGAATACATTTAAAATTTTTTATTTTAAGCAATTTAATTTCTTTGCAAGTTCTTAAAACTGCATAATTCAGATGTTTCAAATAAATACTTCGTTCCCAGTTGTAAAACAGGCTATGATAGTGATAAGAAAAGAAAAAAAAAAGCCGTAGGAGAAAAATAAAGTCCGAGTTCGTGTTTTCTGCACCTAAAGTAAGTTTATTTTTTTTCTTTACAAAATTTCATCCATTCTCCTTCCTCCCAATTGTCTGTTTTAGCTAGCTTCGGTTCATAAGAATCGTCATTTTTTAAAAGCTTTCTTTCAAAGTAAAATGAGTATAAAATGGCTCTTTAAAAAAAACATGTTGGTTAGAATACTCTATTTTATGAAATTTGCTTTCAATCGAAATTTTTTCAGCTTGATATTATTTTTAAAAAAAATAATTAAAACGAGACATTTCCCCATTGAATAACATTGCGGAAGCTGGAGAGAAGGAAGGATTGCACGCTGGCGCCATCTGTAAACATTAGAAAACAACATCACAAAATTTCAGCGTTACCTTCTTCTCCTGTCTTATTACTCCGTGTTTAGCATAAAGCAATTTGTTATGTTTATATTTTCAAAATCAGAATGAGGAACAGCTATACGATAAAATAAGCCACCCATTACTGTTGCCAATGTACAGCTTACCAGATGAGTCGATAGTGCGAACTGATACTCAGAATCATTACAAAACATCAAAAATACATTTTAAGAAAATAAATTATTTCACTCGTGTTTGTTTTGAAAGTCACTGAAATAAATGAATCTGAAAATGCATGAAAATCAGGGGTCGAAATTAGAATCAGTAAGTTGGGAGCCAAAAGACAACTAACATTATTTTCTTAGTTGCAATTATGTTGTACTAAGGTGCCATTTCAAAATTGTCATTTACACATAGAAACATGTGCATAAACATTATACATAAACAGAAATTAATCAAAATACTGATACCTTATCTAGTTAGTTTTTTCCATTTTAAAAATGTGTTAGAGCAAATATTTTTACAAGAAAGCTAGGAATTTAATTCTACTACTTCGTTGCTAGAGCCTTTATTTTCATCACACATTATAACTGCACACTGAAGGGGGAAAAAGAATGTTAGGCGTCAAAGTGATGATTAAGTATAAAATTATGGTCATCAAAATGAAATATTTATTTGCAAAATACAACTAACTACCACTAATTTCAAGCCCTGATGAAAATCTGTGCTACAGCGGTCAGTATTCTAATATAAAAACTAAAAAATAACATCACTGGATACCCCTAATTCATAGCACACAAATCAGAAAATGCATAAAAATCTGTACCGGAGCGGTTAGTATCCCGATATTAAAACCAAAAAAACATCACTGGATATCCTTAAATTGATCGGACAAGGATCGGAAAATGCATGAAAATCTGTACTGCATCACTACCATGAACAATTTTTTTCCCAAATAATTCCATTAATTTAATAATAATAAAATACACTCAAAAATTAATTTTTAAATTTCAAAAATGCATTTAAAAAAATCATTCACCTCGGTTGCATTACAATAAACATATATGAGTGGCTGACGCATGAAGAAAAACAAAATTCCGAGACAGTTAAACGAAGTTCCGATACAAAAAGGTTACTATTAAAAAGTGTCGATACTCAGTATGCTCATTGCTCAGTAAAATCAATGAATAAATCAAAAATTAGTTACCATAGTTATAATAAAATTCTTAATTTAGTTTTAAGAAAATGACTTTCCAATTCAAAATTTATAGGAAGAGATTTAAGAAAAAATACCGTAAGATTATGTAATGGAATATTATCCATCTAAATACTTTATATATTTCCCAAAGGCAGAAACACTGCGACACGGCAACATAGTCGCGGACACAGAAAAACGGCTTGCGTATAGTTTTTGTCTGCACTGAGAAAAAAAATTTGTCTGTAACTTTTGGATAACTATTCACTTATAAAAATTTCTGTATCAAAACTAAAACTAATACTTGTATTATTTATAATTATTTATATTGTGTTGTGTGTAAAATTGCTATAAAATATTTAATTGAATGAGATGAATTGAATGAATACAATTGTTTATATTATATCGTTTTGTAGTAAAATTGTATTTGTGTACTGTTGCACAAGATCAGCACTGATGTTAAGCCCCCTCCTCCCCCCCGTCCCCATCAGCTTTCAGGCTTTTTGAGTGTAAGCCATTTTCACCCCTGATTACAAGCAAATTTTGCAGACAGATTATGAAATCTTAAAAGCCTGTTGCAGACAGCTTCAAAACTTTCTGCCACTGGGATATATTTTACCGAATTGGCTAATCGGACCGTCGGTGCGATTAGTGTACAGTCTATTTGGACCATCTTTTCCAAGGAGAATAAATTAGCACTGATAAAAGAGTAAAATTTAGAAATAATATAATGTGTCTCGTCCCCGTGCATGAAAAATTATCTTGTTTACTTTTTTTTGAGTGCGGGAGTAGGGTAGAGATTAATTATTTTCACAGAGATTTTGAGGCTAAATGAGGCTAAAATTATTCATAAAAGGACAATAACTCAAAATTAATTTTTATAAAGCAAAAATGAAAATAATAAAGACTTCGAAAATTGAATAATAAAAACAAAAAAATGCAACATGAAAACAGACCTTAGTAAATGAGTATTATCAATCTTTGAAAAAAATCTTCGCAATATGTTTGTTTATGAATATGTATAAATAAATCTTCATATTCAACTACATTGATGTTATTTGTTTTTTTTTATTTCTTTTCTGTCTTTCCTCTTTTTTTTTTTTTTTTAACAATTAAACCGTTCCAATATAATTCAATGCAAACTAAACTCAATTTTCTATACAAATATGTGTATGATTTTTCTGAAAATAACTTTTGTACTTATTTATTAATGTTGACAGCAATGTTGAAATAAACATGGATTGTAGATCAATCGCATTATACACTTTTAAAATGTTAAAAATTTGAATTTGCAGTTGAAACAAGCAAAATAATTGGTATAGGGTTCCCACTAAATTTCAAAAATAAAATTCCCTGACTTTTCCAGGTCTATTTTTAGAAAATTCCAGTCACAAAATTTGGTTTGTGACATAAAAGATAGCTCACGGTATAAAGCAAAACATAGCTCGCAACATAAAAGACAACATAGTAACGTGACTTGTGATATAAATTGAATGTTTAAAATGCATTTTCCAGGTTTATATCATCATTTTCCCAGGTTTTTGAGCAATATTTAGATTCAGAAAATTCCACTAATGTTTTATTACTATTATTTTTATCATGCTGAAAAACAAAACAACAACAAAAAAAAAAAAAAAAAAAAAAAAAAAAAAAAAAACTGAGAAGCTAAATGTACAAAGTTTATACAAGTTTCATAATGGACAATAAAACTATTAAAATACTAATTCTTACCTGAAATATAATTTAATTAAAATCCAAATGTAATTGTTATCCAACAGACTATTTAAGACACCACGGAGTATTATAAGACGCTTTCATGACGCCAATCCGTGCATGACGCTAAGAATCCGTGCGCTAAAATAACAAAACATAAACAAACGTGTTGTTAGTAGTGTTGCCAATCAGAAATTTGCTTTTTACATTAACTGTTTGTGGCCCAGCGAATGAATACATAGAAATATTTTTTCCTTAAAAAATTGTAACTTTATCATCAACAATTATGAAATAGAATCACCATAATTATAAAATAGTTCCCTATTTAAAATATTATCAAAATAGTTTTTTGACGAAATGCGAAATTTTAAAATCTTAAATATTTCCTTTATAACAAAAAATATATATATATTTAAGTGAAATTTTATTTCGTATATATACAATAAATATTTAAAAGAAACAATAAAGTTTCTTTCTTGCATTAAAAAACAAAATCTTAATTTTTTATTGACTGCATTCAGATTGAACCAACCAACCAACTACAAGACCAAACCGAATAACACCTGTTCAGAATTCTGAGAATTATCAATAGAAATCTTTGCATCGCGTAGTAAAAATAGTTCGATTTTTAAACTGAGTTATAAAAAAAACAAGAGTTTTCCTAGGGAAAAGGGAGATGTCAGGCACATCAGATAAAAGCGATTAATATCATATATAAATTAAACTAAATTCACTCGAGCCATATTCGAGAAAAAAATCTTACACATTAGGCCGCCCATTTATAGCTTAAATGAGCCAATTCATATCTCGAAATATATTGCACGCAGAAATGTAGGGATTTCAGGGTAGGATCAGACAGAAGGTGAAAGACTATTTTGAAATTATCAGAACATAACCTCCCATATTTCCTGAGATATTAAGTGTCGGCTTTCAGCGGTCTCTTTGATCTTTAAATTCCTGTATATATAAGTGTCGCAGTTTCGTTCGTTTTTCCGTTTCCGCTGAGTGTCGTGGCGTTCGTTTGTTTTTGCGCTTGCGTCACTTGAGACTCTGCCGAGTCTCTTGATCAAAAGTCCCCAACGATCCCACTTGTGCTAAAAATTTCATGCAAGGTCAAAGGTCAAAAATCTTTTTTTTTTTTTTCAAATATCTACCCAGACGGTATTTTAAAGCATAATTAATTAAAAAAGTATATAAAATAGAATTTAGTAAAGACATGTAAATGGTATTTATAATAATAGAACGTATGTATCGCAATTTAATCTCACTACATGGCATTGGACGGTACATATATCAGTTTTTGTTTATGAAAGATTTTTATAGAGTGCTGTCACTGTTTTTTCTCGGCATACTTTACGATTTTAACGTGTGTTATAATTAATTCCTATATAACCTAAAGAATCTATCATCAGTATTAGAAAAAATATATAAGGAACATAAAAAGTAATTTTTTTAACACTTTTTAAGGACCTAATATCTCTTTTAGTCTCTATGTATCAATAGTACAATAAAGTATCGCCCTCAAAATCCTCGTTAATTATTATGATGAGATAATATATACACACACACACATATATATATTTCCTTATATGTTTAAAATGTATTTCAAATACTTTTTTTTGTATATTTCCTAATGCGCTAGAAAACGGGTTAAACGGTAAAAGTTATCGCAGAAAAAGTTTGTTCAACATTTGTAAATTGTGCAATTCTGGGAAAAAGAGGCGTTTTTCTTTTCTCGCTATTTTAATGAAGCAAATTTTATCATACTGTTTTCTACTTATATTTTTAAAACGGTGTTATGATTCATTCTTAATTGTCATGTAAATAATCTTCAAATTCTTTAACAGTCATATGTTCTTCTCCGCTTCCTACTTCTTCCCCTTCTTGCTGGCGTTTTACAGATTACTCGAAGAAAAAAGATGGATCAGGTATCTCTTCATTGATATCTAAAAGCATCATCCTCTGTTGTATTTGTTTCAACATTGGAGTAACACTGGCTTTGACAATTGCTGCATACATGTGAACAAAACAATCCCACATTTTTACAGCCATTATACAGCCATAATTACAACCCTTCTTGCAATCACAGAAAGTCGTATTGAGACGTTTGTCTGGAGCAGGCGAAAGTAGAGTCTGAAATGGCTTCAAAACGTTATCTCTCAATACCGATCTCCCCAGTCTTCAGGGTCCAGTTCATTACCAAGCCATACTTGGACTTGATAGTAGACGTGACGTTAATGTTGTTAGGCAGCAGCAGATGTGGAAAGATAACTGTACACGTTTATTGTTGCGTGTATTTTTTATAAAACTTAAATATCTATATTTCAACTTTTTTTGGAGATCCATACATAGCAAGAAGAAAACAAATTCCACTTGTAAGAATCATATCTAGAGAAGAGTTGATATTTGTGAATACTTCAGTGCAATCCATTGAATCAGGACGTTTTGCAAATAATTTAAATACTTTTGTTTAAAATCGTTTGAAAAACGCTGACGTAGGATGCATCCAATTATTGCATGGCGAAATATGATATGAGCATGACATTTTGGATATGAAAAGTTAAACTTCGTGATGAATACATTTTTGCTTCTAATTGTGCTTTACTAGGTTTTAAAAAGTAAATAATCCTATCAGTACGAGTTCATGTAGTCAGTAATATTAACAAATCGACATCTTCACCACAACAACAGTTAAATTTTTATTGATCTTTTCTAAAGATGTTTCAATTATGAGGACATCGGTGTCATCATTAGCTTATTTTACAATAATATCTGCAACTTTTTAATTTTTCAGATAGCATTGAAATAAAGCAAGACTTGTTATGCGTATTAGAAAGAAATTGCTGCTGTTTCATTAGAACTGTCATAAATTGATCAAAAAGGACATCAGATGAGGGAGATATTTTAGTAGTCTGACGACGTTGTTCTACAGCTTTGATGTTCTTCGTATAATCAGAATAACTATCAAGTGCTATAAAAATGTTATGAACAAAATTTCTATGTACATTGTGGACGTACTTCTCAAAAATAGCATCAAATGTTTGTCTTCGATCCCATATTGCACGATGTAAAAGATATCCACCATCGATGATACAATGTTTTCAGTTTCAACATTTACACATTGAAAGCAATCATAAATGGCTGATTTTTTGTGTTTTATGCATTCCAATTGCATTAAAGAGCGATAATGGATAAGGATATAATTTACATTTGAAGAATGTTTCGAATTCATCTTCAAACGACTTAGTAGTGTCCATACGTTGAAATAATAATACAGGATCTATTGATACCTTTTCATCGTGAACTTTAATAGCGTTACTGATAGTTAAAAGAGGAAGTAATTTGTCAACACATCTTAATTTGATATTATTAAAAGTTTATTTTTAATAATAACAAATTAAGTACTACCGCAATACTAGTCTTTCGAATGTACATTTTGCGACACTACACATGGATTGTGACTAATTTTTTTTTTTGTCTTTTAAGTGTTTAACATGTCCATCTTTTCTCTGAATACTTGAATCAATCAAAGCCTTTAATCCACGTTCAACAACAACAATTTCAGTTTTAGATAAAAGTTTACTACAAATGAAACAAACTTGTGACATTTTTTTAATTTATTTAGCAATACACACTCATATAGAAAAATACTATTAATAAACACTTCTGCTCATTGCGAATAATCACTCAGTACTAATATTAGCAGGTGTGCAGCGGACAATGGGATAGGGTAACAATCAGATGCTTGTCAAGACCATACATACGAACAAAATAAGGCAGTGCATAGTATTTTCGAATTTTTAAATCGCGATATATCACGATTGGTCATTCATAATCGTAAAGGGAAAAAAGTATTTAGACCTTTTTTCTAAAAAATCTCATAATCTGCAAATTTTATATGAGCTTTTTTACAACAAACTTTAATGCTCACTAAATATTTGTGATAATCCGACTTTTTAAACTTTGACCTTGAATAAAAATTTTAACAGAGATGGGATCGATAGGGACTTTTGATATTTTATTCATAATGATGTTTTTAAAGTGTGTACCAATTTTCAGCTGTATGCGAATTTTTCCGAAGATGAATGTCTATTTTGACTGGACTTTTACCCAGTATCACAATTCATATTAATTTGTGATAAAAAAAAATTCTAGATCAAAATGTATAAACCGGATATAAATTTTTAATTGGAAACAAAACAATTCATTAATGCAGATAATTGCACTTCATTTAACAAATAGCTGGAAAGAAATTCATAAATAAATATTTTTTTCTTATATTTAATTAAGGTTGGTTGGTTATTTTTTTATGGCGCAAGATCCAGAATAGGATATTCTACGCCAAAACTTTGTCTGGATGGGGGGACCCCATCCAGAGTATAAATAAAAACACAGAACAAGAAAAGGCAAAATGTAAAGAAACAGTGTATATAATAAAAACATATATATAAAACGTTACAAACAATGTATATTATAAAAAACAGACATAAAAAATAAGAAACTATATATATATATAATAAAAACAGATGTCAAAAGGTAACAGTATATATAAAAAAATCAAAAGTAATATATTATAAACAGTGTATAAAGTAAAATCAGATATCGAAATAAAAACCTGCCATTATTAGAAATTCGGCCATTTGGTGATGAGGATGAATACCTAAAAGGTTTGTCAAATTTGGTGATGATGAATTAAAAAAATATCTATATAAATGACGAAGGCATGGGCAATCAGTGAGTATATGGCGAATGGTATATATATTTAACTAAGAATAATTATTTAAAAAAAATTAATTGAGCTGATTTTTTTTTTTTTTTTTTTTTTTTTTTTTTTTGTATTTTATAAATAGAATCAAAGAGAAATTACAATTTATATGAATAAAAGTTACTTCAAAAGTATTTGATATTCTAATTATATTATATTAAATAATCTGGTGTGTCACTCACACGACTTTCTCTTACCCTGAAAATTAATACTATAAATACAGGTTGGAGATTAAGAGGTAAGATAACGATGTTATGTAAACCTATGTTAAACAATTCAAATTAGGCTTCGGAAGAGTTTTATATGATAATTAACTCTGTGTGAGGGGGGCTACCGCCCCCCTCAACCCCCCGTTTCATTAATGCACCTAGATTTATATAAAATTTAATTGGGTTATTAAAAAATAATTTATTTAAATTATTATTTAAAAAAATTATCTTTTATGATAATGCAGAAGATTTCCATATTAGAGAAGTAGTATAACACTAAATATCCAAAAAAAGTCCATTTTATTCTCAATATTAAAAAAAAAAAAAAAAAAAAAAAAAAAAAAAAAAGTTGATTTTTTTTTTGTTTTAAATTATCGCAGATCGATCGTTCAACCATTCGTTTTAAAGGTATTGGCGTGCTCTTTTGAATGGTACCCAGCATGAAAATTTACTCCCCTCGAGGGGGGACTTCCCCCCCCCCACGCGAGGCTCCTACATACCCAAAAAAATTTTCCCAGTTGACTATCTCTATTACAAAATATATATATTCGTTTCATTTGGTTTAGTGCAGTCTATAGACGTTAAACTCTGCTTTCCTGCAATTTCCCCCATAGACGTAATGTATTAGAATTCTCTTGATTGTCCCTGTACACGAACCATTTGCTTGATCTTAACGAAAAGCTTACTGTAGCATCCCTATATGATACACATTTAGAATACCAAGTTTGAACTTTCTGCCAAAATTTGTTTTTGAGATATACTGATAACAGACAGACACACAGACACACACACAGACACACAGACCATTTGCTAAAAACATGATTTTCGTATTCAAGGGACCTCAAAACGTGGAAATATAACAAAATCTAGCGTTCGAAAATTTGAGCCAAAAACAATACTTTCTCTACCTTATGGGTAAGAGAAAGTAAAAAATGATGAAATTTTCCGAAATTTCCCTTTCATATATCTTTACTAAATTCTATTTTATACCCTTTTTAAATTAATGCCACTTTAAAGTACCGTCAAAGTAAATATTTGAGAAAAACTTTTTTTTTTTTATTTATTCATTTATTTATTTATTTTTTCGACATTTGACCTTGCATAAAATTTTTAGCACAAGTAGGATCGATGGGGTCTTTTGACATTTTATTTTTAATGGTGTATTTAAAGTCTGTGCCAATTTTCATCTCTATGCGAATTTTTCCGAAATTTCAAGTTTATTTATGTATTTTGTCTGGGCTACATATAGCGTCTAGTGCAATGTGGTGAGATTAAATGGACATGCGTTCTATTCTTCTAAATACCTTCAACATGTCTTTACTAAATTCTATTTAATACGCTTTTTAAATTAATGGTACTTTAAAGTACCGTCAAGACAGATATTTGTGAAAAATCGTTTTCTTGACCTTTGACCTTGCATAAAATTTTTAGCACACGTGGGATCGATGGGGTCTTTTGACATTTTATTTTTAATGATGCGTTTAAGGTCTGTACTAATTTTCAGCTTTATGCGAATTTTTCCGAGGTTGAATGTCTATTTTGACTGGACTATTTTATAAATTCTCGATATGAAAAACGCACATAGTTAATCGATTAAACTTGTTTTATAAAAAGGAAAATATTCATGGAGACCAATACATTGGTTATTAGGACATTAGGATATCAAGCAGATTAACCATAGCAAAGTAAATCTGCTATCTTCTGTTGAAATTGATTTTTCTCAATTTTAATTGATTTTTCTCAATTTTATTTTTATTTAATTGCCAAACTTGAATTTCTCGGTAACGGTTGGTCTAAATTATGAGTGATGCTAGCAACAAAAAATGCCGCTATAATTGAAGAACTATAAAAATTGCTTTGTAACGCTAAACTGCATTCATGAAATCTACAGGTTAGCTACTATAGTAGTTAATCACACCATTCGAAATGACTTTAATTGAGAATATTTTTATGTTGACAGGTTCACACCAAGTCTACTTTGTTCAGATTCATACTCACCAATCATGTATGTGTATGCAAATGTAAGTTAACATGCAAGTATTACTGTATGTAGGTTTATAAAATGGTGTTCGGTGTTCTGTTGATTTTTATGGGAGAGCCTGTATGCAACAGTCATCACATATGGCCTACTTTCCTTGACTTCAAATTGTTGATAACAGCATCATTTTTCAGAAGATTCTTAAAATAAAAAAGAGATATTTATCTATAAATAGATGTACGTTTCGGTAATAAATAGATGAAGATTTTATTTCCATGTGTATATTTTAATATAAATATTAGTTTTTCTAATAATTTATAACTGTTGTGAGACAAAATCATATAAACTTATTTCTTTTGAAGACTACAAAGAAAGCATGTTAAGTAGTACATTTCTCTTTCCCAAAGCCACGAGTTAGAATATTCCTTTTAAGACTTCCTTTATTGACATTATTCAAAATTCCTATCTTTTAGAAAGAAGATGTTGCTTCTAACGAAATTTTTCTCTCAAAAGAAATTTTGTTTCCGTAAAGCAGTGACTTCAAATTTATTTACTTAGCGTAACTATTACCAGACTTTGGCACAGTAATTTCTTATAATCTGTTTTCCCTTTCATCCTTGCTGTGCATAAATTTTCATGAAAACACCTGACCATCCTTTTTCAGTTTCTCTTGATAAAGTTAAAAACTTTGTCTTCCTTTTCTTTTGAATCAAAATAAACCATTTTCGACTCCACAAGATTTACATTTAGAATAAATTTTATCTTCCAGTTTGCATATTTACTTTAGATGAAACAATATGTCTCTTAAAATAAATAAGAATTTTGTGATATTTCAACATGAAATTGTATTTTAATATGTGATTGGAATTACATTTCAATCTCGTAAAATGAAAAAGACAGAGAACGTAAACGACAGTTTTCGATAAAGTGAATTTCCCTTTTGTTTTAAATTACAGTAAGCGATGCATATAACTTGATATTTAGAAAATATTCTTTATTCCCACGAAAATCTAAAATTATTTGCTTTCTCTAATCAACTAATATATCAATCAATGTAAATACTTACACAATGTTGAAAACGCCAACGTAAAAAGCAATAACGGCAAACTGCAGTTTTGATAACATTAACATACCGTCATCAGTGCAGAATAACAAAGGGGGATTAGTGCTCTTATATATAGATAGGGAAGCGAATTTAAAGCCGTAATTCGTTTCCCTATCTATATAACTATAAGAGCACTACTCCATCTCAGCCATTGTGCACTGATGATAGTACGCTTAATGCTACCGAAACTGCAGTTTTCTGTTAATATTCTTTTAAATAACGTTTTCAACTTAGTGTAAATATTTATATTTCTGTTCAGTGTCAAGTCTGGTTATATATGTACATCAATCAATGTATTTAGTGCATTTTGAAACCAATCAGCTAAAATATTATCTTCATTATTTTACAGAACTATGTACATGTTCACTTTTTTAATGGGTAAAAATCACATAATTTCATAACAATCCTCCATCGAGGATACAATGATTTATCAGTTTCAACATTTACACATTGAAAGCTATCATAAATGGCTAATTTTTGTGTTTTAAGCATTCCAATTGCATTAAAGAGCGATAGTGGATAAGGATATAATTTACATTTGAAGAATGTTTCGAGTTCATCTTCAAAATACTTAGTAGTGCTCATACGTTGAAATAATAATACAGGATCTAGTGATACCTTTTCATCGTGAACTTTTATAGCGTTACTGATAGTTAAAAGAGGAAGTACTTTATCAACATATCTTAATTTGATATTATTAAAAGTTTATTTTTAATAATAACAAATTAAGTACTACCGCAATACTAGTCTTTCGAATGTACATTTTGCGACACTGCACATGGATTGTGACTGATTTTTTTTTTGTCTTTTAAGTGTTTAACATGTCCATCTTTTCTCTGAATACTTGAATCAATCAAAGCCTTTAATCCACGTTCAACAACAACAATTTCAGTTTTAGATAAAAGTTTACTACAAATGAAACAAACTTGTGACATTTTTTAAATTTATTTAGCAATACACACTCATATAGAAAAATACTATTAATAAACACTTCTGCTCATTGCGAATAATCACTCAGTACTAATATTAGCACGTATGCAGCGGACTATATGCTCATACAATGGCATAGGGTAACAGTCAGATGCTTGTCAAGACCATACATACGAACGAAATAAGGCAGTGCATAGTATTTTCGAATTTTTAAATCGCGATATATCACGATTGGTCATTCATAATCGTAAGGGAAAAAAAGTATTTAGACCTTTTTTCGAAAAAATCTCATAACCTGCAAATTTTATATGAGCTCTTTTTACAACAAACTTTAATGCTCACTAGATATTTGTGATAATTCGACTTTTTTAACTTCGACCTTGAATAAAAATTTTAACAGAGATGGGATCGATAGGGACTTTTGACATTTTATTCATAATTATGTATTTAAAGTCTGTACCAATTTTCAGCTGTATGCGAATTTTTCTGAAGTTGAATGTCTATTTTGACTGGACTACTAGGCGAGAGGTATTAATCCTAAACGATAGGTTTAATGCCCCAGCCCTACCCACCCGCTCCTCGATGTCTTTTTCTAGTCAATTTTGTCCTCTTATTACTTCCGGTGCGAGCCGTTTTTTTTTTTTTTTTTTTTTTTTAAACACACTTGACATTGTGAGTTTTTTTGGGTTTTCGTACCATGCTGTTTCTATGGGGTTTTAGCTTTTTTCTCCTTTTTTTCTACATTCTAGAGTGTGGTGGTCCTGGTTAAGGAAATCCCCATTATCGATATACCGAAGATGGAAGCTTTAACATGATTGGTTAACGAGATACTGGAAATCTCGTCACCACAATTTTCATAATGACATTTTCAGTCCTCCACCCCAAAATCCAGTTATAAGTTTGATTTTGAATTTTAACAACTATTTTTCAGTTGAGCTGAAATTTCACATTGAAAATGAAATACACCTGACTAGCTAGATATTTACCCAGTATAACAGTTCATATTAATTTGTGATAAAAAAAAAATTCTAGATCAAAATGTAAAAACCGAAAATAAATTTTTAATTGGAAACAAAACAATTTATTAATGCAGATAATTGCACTTCATTTAACAAACAGCTGGAAATAAATTCATAAATAAATAATTTTTTCTTATTATATTTAATTAAGAATAATTATTTAAAAAAAATTAATTGGGCTGATTTTTTTTTTTTTTTTTTTTTTTTTTATTTTATAAATAGAATCAAAGAGAAATTACAATTTATATCAATAAAAATAACTTCAAAAGTATTTGATATTCTAATTATATTATATTAAAAAAATGATGAAATTTTCCGAAATTTCCCTTTCATATACCTTTACCAAATTCTATTTTATACTCTTTTTAAATTAATGCCACTTTAAAGTACCGTCAAATTAAATATTTGAGAAAAACTTTTTTTTTTATTTATTCATTTATTTATTTATTTTTTTCGACATTTGACCTTGCATAAAATTTTTAGCACAAGTAGGATCGATGGGGTCTTTTGACATTTTATTTTTAATGGTGTATTTAAGGTCTGTGCCAATTTTCGTCTTTATGCGAAGTTTTTCGAAATTTCAAGTTTGTTTATGTATTTTATCTGGGCTACATATAGCGTCTAGTGCAATGTGGTGAGATTAAAGGGGCATGCGTTCTATTCTTCTAAATACCTTCAACATGTCTTTACTAAATTCTATTTTATACACCTTTTAAATTAATGGTACTTTAAAGTACCGTCAAGATAGATATTTGTGAAAAATCGTTTTCTTGACCTTTGACCTTGCATAAAATTTTTAGCACACGTGGGATCGATGGGGACTTTTGACATTTCATTTATAATGATGCATTTAAGGTCTGTACTAATTTTCAGCTTTATGCGAATTTTTCCGAGGTTGAATGTCTATTTTGACTGGACTATTTTATAAATTCTCGATATGAAAAACGCACATAGTTAATCGATTAAACTTGTTTTATAAAAAGGGAAATATTCATGAAGACCAATGCATTGGTTATTAGGACATTAGGATATCAAGCAGATTAACCATAGCAAAGGAAATCTGCTATCTTCTGATGAAATTGATTTCTCACAATTTTAATTATAGATGTTTTTATTTAATTGCCAAATTTGAATTTCTCGGTAACGGTTGGTCTAAATTATGAGTGATGCTAGCAACAAAAAATGCCGCTATAATTGAAGAACTTTTAAAAATTGCTTTGTAACGCTAAACTGCATTCATAAAATCTACTAGTTAGGTACTTCAGTAGTAATCATACCATTCGAAATTACTTTAATTGAGAATATTTTTATGTTGACAGGTTCACACCAAGACTACTTTGTTCAGATTCATACTCACCAATCATGTATGTGTATGCAAATGTAAGTTAACATGCAAGTATTACTGTATGTAGGTTTATAAAATGGTGTTCGGTGTTCTGTTGATTTTTATGGGAGAGCCTCTATGCAACAGACATCACCTATGGCCTACTTACCTTGTCTTAAAATTGTTGATAACAGCATCCTTTTTCAGAAGATTGTTAAAGTAAATAATCTGGTGTGTCACCCACACGACTTTCTCTTACCCTGAAATTTAATACTATAAATACAGGTTGCAGATTAAAAGGTAAGATAACGAGTACTGTAATGTAAACCTGCGTTAAACAATTCATATTAGGCTTCTGAAGGGTTTTATATGATAATTAGTTCTGTGTGAGGGGGGCTATCGCCCCCTTCAACCCCCCGTTTCATTAATGCACCTACATTTATATAGAATTTAATTCGGTTATTAAAAAATAATTCTGTTTTTAAATAACTAGTTGGCATAGGTGGACTCTGCTCCGTTCCCCATCATATTTATGTTCTCATAAATTTCTAGTGCGAGACATATTATAATCATGTTAAAAGAAATGAATTTGACCAAAGCTTGATATTATGACAGAATGAAATCCCCGCCTAATACGCTATCCACCGTTCACTTCGATATATATATCTTATTCTAATCTATTAATTTATTTTATCAGGGTCAATTCCGTTGTTTAGTTTTCATCCTACTATTTCCAATGCAATAATCCTCAAAATTTATATTTATATGAAAAATTTACAATTTCGCTATGTTGATAAAATCGTAAATTACGAATGATTTACGAAATTTTCCTATTAGAATATTTGTATTATATCATGTTCAAACAAATATCATAAATGTAATTTTGAAGTTGTCTAATGTATTTACGATCCTCAAAATGGAAATTTATGCTCAATTTTGCCTTATTCTGACATGTTAAGTAAATCGTAAATTCCAAATAACTTACGATATTTTTAAATTGGAAAAATCGTAGTCTATAATATACATGCCAGTATCCTAAATAATATTTCGAAAGTGGTTTGACATCTTTACGATGAAAATATCCCTCAAGATTGACGTTTATGTGAAATTTTGCTCTATTGAGCCATGTTAAGAAATTCGTAAATGTCCAATAACTTACGAAATCTTTATATTGGAAAATTCATAGTCATTAATAATCATGCCAGTGTCCTAAATAATATTTCAAAAGTAGTCTGACATCTTTACGATGAAAATATCTCTCAAAATTGACGTTTATGTGAAATTTTGCTCTATACTGCCATGTTAAAAAATTCGTAAATTTCCAATAACTTGCGAAATTTCCAAAATAGCATATTTATAGTTACTGATGTTCATTCCGGCATCAAAACTGATATTTTAAAACTGGTCTGACATTTTTACAGTAAAAAGTTTCCATTAAATGCACGTTTAAATGAATTTTTGTCCTATTCTCCCATGTTAAGAAAATCGTAAATTTCTAATAACTTACGAACTTTTTAAATTCGAATGTTGCAAATTAATAGGGTTCTTGCCAGTGTCGAAAGTAATATTTTAAAACTGATCTGACCTCTCTGCGATCATTTGTTCGTGAGATATCGTGTTAACAGACTAACAAACTAACGGACTAACACACTAACGGACTGACGCACTGACACACTGACACACTAACAGACACCCTACAGACAGACACCACAGAAATTTTGTCATTTTCGTATTCCTCTCACCTGAAAACGTGTAGAAAAGTCAAAAAACCGAGGTCGAAAATTTTCACGATCACCTAAGTTCCCCATACCTATAGTATGATGGGGAACTAAAAATAATTTATTAATATTATTATTTAAAAAAATTATCTTTTATGATAATGCAGACGATTTCCATATTAGAGAAGTAGTATAACACCAAATATCCAAAAAAAGCCCATTTTATTCTCAATATTAAAAAAAAAAAAAAAAATATATATATATATATATATATATTTTTTTTTTTTTTTTTTTTTTTTTTTCGTTAAAAGGAAAAATAATCGATAACTTTGTTTTAAATTATCGCATATCGATGGTTCAACCATTCGTTTTAAAGGTATTGGCGAGCTCTTTTGAAAGATACCCATCATGAAAATTTACTCCCCTCGAGGGGGGGATTTGCCCCCCAGGAGGGGAGGCGAGGCTCCTACATACACAAATTTTTTTTCCCAGTTAACTATCTCTATTACAAAAAATATATATTCGTTTCATTTGGTTTAGTGCAGTCTATAGACGTTAAACTGTACTTACCTGCAATTTCCCCCATAAACGTAATGTATTAGAATTCTCTTGATTGCCCCTGTACACAAACCATTTGTTTGATCTTAACGAAAAGCTTACTGTAGCATCCCTATATGATACACATTTAGAATACCAAGTTTGAACTTTCTTCCATAATTTGTTTTTGAGATATGCTGATAACAGACAGACACACAGACACACAGACAGACACACAGACATACAGACATAAACACAGACCATTTGCTAAAAACATGATTTTCGTATTCAGGGGACCTCAAAACGTGTAAATATAACAAAATCTCCCGTTCGAAAATTTGACCCAAAAAACAATACTTTCTCTACCTTATGGGTAAGAGAAAGTAAAAAGAGATATTTATCTAAAAATAGATGTACGTTTCGGTAATAAATAGATGAAGGATTTATTTCCATGTGTATATTTTAATATAAATATTAGTTTTTCTAATAATTTATAACCGTTGTAAGACAAAATCATATAAACTTATTTCTTTTGAAGACTACAAAGAAAGCATGTTAAGTAGTACATTTCTCTTTGTTGACATCCTTTATTGACATTATTCAAAATTCCTATCTCTTAGAAAGAAGATATTGCTTCTAATGAAATTTTTCTCTCAAAAGAAATTTTGTTTCCTTAAAGCAGTGACTTCAAATTTATTTACTTAGCGTAACTATTACCAGACTTTGGCACAGTAATTTTTTATAATCTGTTTTCTTTTCCGTCCTTGCTGCGAAAACACCTGACCATCCTTTTTCAGTTTCTCTTGATGAAGCCAAAAACTTTGTCTTCCTTTTGTTTTGAATCAAAATAAACCATTTTCGACTCCACAAGATTTACATTTAGAATAAATTTTATCTTCCAGTTTGCATATTTACTTTAGATGAAACAATATGTCTCTTAAAATAAATAAGAATTTTGTGATATTTCAACATGAAATTGTATTTTAATATGTGATTGGAATTACATTTCAATCTCGAAAAATGAATAAGAGAGAATGTAAACGACAGTTTTCGATAAAGTGAATTTCCCTTTTTGTTTTAAATTACAGTAAGCGATGCATATAACTTGATATTTAGAAAATATTCTTTATTCCCACGAAAATCTAAAATTAGTTGCTTTCTCTAATCAACTAATATATCAATCACTGTAAATACTTACACAATGTTGAAAACGCCAACGTATAAAATAATAACAGCAAACTGCAGTTTTGATAACGTTAACGTACCGTCATCAGTGCAGAATAACAAAGGGGGATTAGTGCTCTTATATATAGGTAGGGAAGCGAATTTAAAGCCGTAATTCGTTTCCCCTATCTATATAACTATAAGAGCACTACTCCATCTCAGACATTGTGCACTGATGATAGTACGCTTAATGCTACCGAAACTGCAGTTTTCTGTTAATATTCTTTTAAATAACGTTTTCAACTTACAAGGAAACATTCAAAAGGTGTCATCTTCAAAAAGTATTTAAAAAAATATATGTGATTCTACTCTTCATAAAACAACAGAAAATGAAAAAATTATCTGCTGAAATTAATTACAGCGACCACAAAAAATGATCAAAATTAAGCATATTTGCTGATTTCACACTGCTAGGCGATTGATTTGAGTACTTGGCGGAAAAGCAAAACATGGTTCTGTTCGTACACGGCAATCTCGGTGCTAGCAAACGTATCGTCTAATAGCGCTAAATCGCCAAATATGCTTAATTTTGATAATTTTTTGTAATCGCTTTTATTAATTTCAGCCGATATTTTTTTCATTTTCTGGTGTTTTATGAAAGTAGAATCACATATATTTTTTTCAATATTTTTAAGGATGACACCTTTTGCATGTTTCCTTTTTAGTGTAAATATTTATATTTCTGTTTAATGTCAAGTCTGGTTATATGTACATAAATCAATGTATTTAGTGCATTTTGAAAAAAATCAGCTAAAATATTATTTTCATTATTTTACAGAACTATATACACTCGCATACATGTTCACTTTTTTAATGGGTAAAAATTACTTACTTTCATAACAATCAACATTTTCAATTTATTGCGTAGTATTATTAACCCCTCCCCTCACCCGTTTTTTTTTTTTTTTTTTTTTTTTTTTTTTAAGTAATTTTTCTTATTTTTTCGTAATAACATATTGGAGAGAATTGCTTTACTGCGAAAGCGGTGTTAAAAAAAGGCGAGTTCGAATGAGATTGCGAAATAAATTTAAAATTTTGTGATATCTGCAATTTATATAGAATAATTTATAATACATATTTACATCATACAATACATAATTTTTATGAAGTTTATGTAAATATCTGCCTTTAATGTCACACAAATATTATCTTGTGGAAATATTTCATCCCCAGTATCAAAAATGAAAATCATTATACTGGAAAAAACTGATAAAATAATGTAAAAAAAATCTGATGTGGGCACCACATGACTTCCTTATACATCTTTAGAAATATATAATGTTAAAAAGCATTGTCATTGGACCCAAGACAAATGGTTAAAAACATTTTAAAAATGCATTACCACCGTGTTCTGGCTTTTCTGAAAGTTTCAAATGTCTAGCTAGTCGGGAAGTTAGTTAAAAATCGATTGCAAGATTTGTACAGGTAACGATGCCGAAGGCAGCAGGGATCCGAAGCAGTTGGCTAAAAGTATTTAAAAAATGGATTTTCACCGTGTTCTGAACTATTCTGAAAGTTTCAAATGTCTAGCTAGTCGGGAAGTTAGTAAAATAAATTTTCTGTTGAACCATAAAACGCTGCCAAAGGCAGCAGTGACCCGAAACAAGTTGCTAAAAATATTTAAAAAATGCATTGTCACCATGTTCTGAGCTTTACTGAAAGTTTCAAATGTCTAGCTAGTCGAGAAGTGAATTAAAAATCGATTGCAAGATTCGTCCAGGTAACGCTGCCGAAGGCAGCAGGGATCCGAAACAGTTGGCTAAAAATATTAAAAGAAATGCATTTTCACCATGTTTTTAACTCTTTTGAAAGTTTCAAATGTCTAGCTAGTCGGAAAGTTAGTTAAATAAATTTTCTGTTGAACCATATAAACGCTGCCGAAGGCAGCAGTGACCCGAAACAATTTGCTAAAAATATTTAAAAAACGCATTGTCACCATGTTCTGAGCTTTACTGAAAGTTTCAAATGTCTAGATAATCGTAAGTTAGTTAAAAATCGATTGCAAGATTTGTCTAAGTAACGCTGCCGGAGGCAGCAGGAATCCGAAACAGATCGCTAAAAGTATTTGAGAAATGCATTTTCACCGTGTTTTGAAATATTCTGAAAGTTTCAAATGTCTAGCTAGTCGAGAAGTTAGTTAAATAATTTTTCTGTGGAATCATATAAATGATGCTGAAGGCAGCAGGTATCCGAAACAGTTGGCTAAAAATATTTTTAAAATGCATTGTCAACGTGTTCTGAGCTTTTCTGAAAGTTTCAAATGTCTAGCTAGTCGGGAAGTTAGTTAAATTGCAAGATTTGTCCAAACCGTTTTTGAGTTATTACCGTTTTTTGATACATTTTGGCCATTATGAACCTAATTTTCCTAAATATCTCCAAAACGGAAAATCATACAAAGTCCAAAAAGGGAGGTGCACAACTAGATGTTATAACAAACCTATGTACCATTTCGCAACTTTCTACGTCCAACCGTTTTTGAGTTATGCGACATACTCTCACACACACATACAGACGTCACGAAAAAACGTGTAAAGTCGCTTATATCTCTAAAACGAGAGCTCGTGTTAAGACGACACTTGCATGTGTACAACTAGACATCATGACAGTCACACGTACAAATTGGGAACATTCAGTGATCATTCGTTTTTGAGCAATGTGAAATAGAAAATCCATTTCGCAAATCGGGATTACTATACTTCCTTATACTTTGTATAAGGAAGTAAAAATAATAATAAAAAAAAATAATCTGGTGTGAAAAAACCACACGACTTCCATTGCCCACTATTACGCGTATTACATGCATTTCTTGGAGATGTGATCAGAAGACATAAAATTGACCTAGCGAAATAGAAACCTAAAATATTTCCGATAAGAGAAACTTAGTAAATATGTAAAGACACATAAAACAAAGTTTGCATAGCGTGTTAAAAAAATAAGAAAAAAAATGGTAGAGTTATTTTTTTGAAACACCCTGTGATCTAAAATTTACCTACCTAAGTAGGATGGATGTTAATTTTTATGTAATAATCACGTAATACATGAGAAAGGATATCTAAAATGGATTTATGTAACAATTTTCAAGAAAATCATTAAAGCCGTTTTTGAGATACCAACTTTTACCAAAACTTTGAATACTCAATCATTGACAGTAAAACAATAATTACATATAAAAGGGAGTTAATATGGCGAGTTTGAAAAAAATCCGTACAGCCGTTTTTAAAGTAACGCATTTGCGAGACCTGAAATTGAGCTATTTATACAGGACACCTATAATATTTTTTTCTGAACTAACCAATTATATCATTCGAAAGGACATCTAATAGAGTGCTTATATAGAAACTTTGAAGAAAATTGTTAGAGTTATTTTTGAGATATGGACTTACGGTCCCACTTCCGGTTTCCGATGTCCCACTTCCAGTTTTGCAATTGGCACCAACAATCGGAATATTCATCTGTACAACAGACTTGTCTCAATTCTGAAGTTTCTTAGTTCTATCTTTATTAGTTTCGGAGATATGATAGCCAGAAGATTCCTCGCATACATACATGCACACTCATACACACACACTGACCAATTGCCAAAAACTACTTTTATGGACTCAGACCTTAAAGCGTGTAAATCAGGTGAAAACTCGATATCGAATTTTTGGATCGAATACAATTCTTCCATTTCCTACGGTAGTCGGGTAATTGAAGAAAAACTTCCAAAAGTAGTACCTTCAATGATCAAGGTGCAAATATTTTTTACCATCATGATATTCTTTTCACGAAATAAAGATAAAATCCGTTGAGCTGTGGAAAATAAAGAAGTGTTATGTATATTAAAAAATACTTCAACTTTATTAAGGGGTCAAGCATTTTTGGACGGTGACAATATCAGCAAAAAATTATCATAATTCTCTTTACAATAGCTTAAAAAATAATTAATTTTAACATATGTAGTTTTTAAGAGGTGATAAAAAAGAATTTATCTATCTATTACAGTTGTTAGAATAATTATACATTTTAAATTTTAATGTTTTTCTTAAAAATGCCAGAGATAACTTTTTGTTGATTAAGTCTTGAGCACAAGAATACATAAAACTTAAACATCACTTGAACCTAAAAAATGTTGTGCACATGAGAAAATACCTTGTAATTAAAATGACGAAAAATGATTTTTCTGAAAAGTTCCATTCTTTAAATATATATATATATATATTACAATTATTATTACAAAAATTATCACAATTTTTGTCGTAATTACGCTTATATTTACAAAAGCTTCACACTAAAAAGCAAATTGTCCGGCATTTCATATATTTTTATGTCTTTCAACAGCTATTAAACTTTCATAAAATTCTATCTGAACATCACGAAGGTATTGTGGGCGTAAGATAATACATCGAGAAAAATTTGCTCTGAGATACATATAAAAAAATTTTTAAAGAAAAAGTGTAAAATTATTTTATTGGCTGTAATAGAAAGATAAAACCTTTCCTAACACCTGTTAAAATAGACAAGTTTTAAAAGTTATATTTTGTAAGTTATTGTAAATAAAGTTATGGTGATTTTTTGTGCTGATGGTCTTTAATTTCAAAGGTACCTCACCCCTAAAGGTATCTTTTTTCAATGCACATGCAGTGGTCCTAACATCTAACGTGCTATTCATTTTTTAAAGCATTTTTATTGAAAACATTTTTATGAAAACTTCTTCAATGAACTTTGTGAACGACGCACCTCTGATTTCGAGAGTATTCGAAAACAAGAACTGAAAAGTTTGGTACGAAAGTGTGGCAACGTGTGTGCGTATGTGAATCAAGATGGACTAACGTTCCATTCTATATGTTTTTTAGAAAATACTTTATTTGATGTTAATTTATGTGTTCGTTATGTATTTTATGTTTGTGCCGTAAGTAAAAGTGAAATCTTTAAAAGTAAACAAAGCGTGATCAGTGTCTTAATGTGTCTCAAGATGATTTTACAGGAAGAAAAGAACCAGGTGCGGAAAAGAAGTCGCCACAATTGGCGCAGTCGCCAAGGATATGTGAAATAGCTAGTGCATGTATGGATTATTTCATGATAGTGATGAAAAAAAAAAGGGTATGTTTTTTTTTTAATGTTCCATCAAGAGTCATATTTTGTATAAGTTTTATGTTAAATAATTAGGATTAAGCATTTAGATATTTTGTTCCGATTTTGTATTCCAACAAGGTAAAGAATAGGTAAATGGAAATTGAATATTTCGTAATGTTGAAATAATAATAATTCTAGTGTTTGAAAAATGAAAAATAGAAATATATTTGTTTATTTGTATTTAAAAAGCCGGAAAATAGTAAAAAGAATGGTGAAAAGAATATATTTTTGTGCTATTCAAGATCATTGTTATTAATTTCTGTGTGTTCTTTTTATTCATCACGTGATTTAGAATAAATAAATGTTTCATTAACGCAGATTGTGAAAAAAAAAAAAAAAAAAAGAGTTCTGTTTTGATTTATTTGTTCTGTTTTATTGAATGATTGTTTATTTGTTAGACGTTGATAATGATTTATCTTTATTATTATTGGAATATTAATGAAATATCTCAGTAAAAAAAAAACTAGTGAATTATTCTTGTGAACGTCCGGTTTTGTTTATTTTTTTTACTTTGTGGAATGAATCGGAAATTGTTTTTTTTTTTTTTTCGTTTAAAAGTAAGTTTGATTAAAGGTTGCTATAGCAACATTATTTCTAATTTATTGAAAGCTGGTTATGTAATAAATTATATTCTGATTTATTTAATGAAAGAGTTGATTGTGTAAACATTTTTTTAAATTTGTTATTTCGATACATATTTTTTTTTTCCTTTTATGTATGCATTCCGACTTAATGATTATTTTATTTAATTTGGAGGAAAATGTTGTTTAACCCATATTGGACCACTCATTAAACGAATCATTAGAAAAATGTAATTTTTTAAAAACATGGTCAGTATAAGATACTTACACACATAAAAAAGAAAAAATTAAAAAATTATAATAATTTTACAAAATTTTTTATTTTGTTTGTTAGTCCAAAAAACAGTCTTTACACAGTCCAAAAGTGAGCATTTTGCAAATTGTAAAGATTTTTACGAATGGAAGTCCAAAAAACAATCTCTACATCCAAGATTGCACATGTTGCAAATTATAACAGGTTTTTTATTGCATGATTTCAGTTGACATCGTCTTTGATGACCATTTGGATTTCTCACTAGCACATGCTCACTATTTAGTAGAAGAAGTTCTTTATTATTCTGCAGCATTAATATTTTTTTCAAATTCCATTTTTCACAGTAATTTAATTAATTTAGTCTATTTCTAAAAATTTATGTCAAGATTTTAAATGTTTCTTTTACATTATTGACATTTAATTCCACTGTCCTATAAATAGGACGGCGGTCCAATATGGGTTAAGATAAAAACTAAGATGTCAAATCTGGCGTTTTTAGGGGGAAAACAATAGGGTTTGTGATTATAAATATAAGAAAATTTATTTTATTCACGGAAAATTTGAACTTGATTTGATTTCATCCATCCGAAGATGGCATTTTTGTGTAAAGGGAATAAAAAAGATTTGCAAGAAGTTGCTACTGAGCTTGGAGTGGAAGGAGCTCAACATTTAAAGTTATATGAGTTAAGAGATGCTATTTTGGCTTCAAAGAATTACGATGAAGAATTTGTTAAATAAACATTAGCGAACGTACTTGAAGCACGGAAGAGGAAAGAAGAGATGGAGGAACGCATAAGAAGGGAAGAAATAGAGGAACGTAAGAGAAAAGAAGAGATGGAGAAACGCATAAGAAGGGAAGAAATAGAGGAACGTAAGAGAAAAGAAGAGATGGAGGAACGCATAAGAAGAGAAGAAATAGAATTGGAAAAAATGCGTTTGGAAAATACAAGAATAGAACTTGAGAAGAAAGGAATTACAAATGAAACTTCTGAGAAAACGCGCGTAAAATTACATAACATCTTACAAAAATTTCATCCTAAAACATGCGAAATTAGTCTGTATTTAGTTCTTTTTGAGCGGCAGGCAAAACGTGCCGAAATTAAAAGAGATGATTGGGTTTCTCATCTCATTGGGCTACTGCCATACGAAATCGCGGAAGTTATAGCTCGGGAAGACGAAGAAATCACGAATGATTACGGAAAAGTAAAAGAGTTATTGTTAAAGAGATATAAACTTACTCCTGAAAGATTTCGACAACTTTTCATTAAGCATACTAAAAAAGCTGATATCACATGGAGAGATTTTGCTTACGAGTTGAAAAACTATTTTACTGAATGGATTCGGGGATTAGAAGTTAACACATTTGAAGAATTATATGATTTGATTATTACAGATCAAATTAAAAGGAAAGTACCTCCAGAAATTAAAGAACATTTCATCGATGAATGGTCATTGTTTAAGTCATCTGATATTGTTTCCAGTAAATTAGATGATTATGAAAATGTCAAAATGACTTTCAATAAAAAACCGAAAGAAATTTCTCATAAAGAAAATTGGAATCTTCCATCCAAAGGGGCGAATTTCGGAAATAACAATAGAGATGAGAAAAGGGTTTTTACTAAGCCACAGCAAGAACAAAGAGACATTCGTCCGAAATTCTCCTGATATTGGTGTGGAAAGGAAGGCCATATGAAAAAATCCTGCCCCAAATTGAATTCAGCAAGTACATCTAACGTGAAAACAAACAAAAAGAGTCAAGAAAGTAAGGGCCTTAATAAGGTCAGTGTTAATCTAAATAGCGCTTGTTTCGAGTGGGAATTTCCAGTCAACGAGAAAGATGGCGAGCTTCTGAAAGTGGATTTAGGAATCGGAGGCCAAAAATTTCAAGGCATCATGGACAGTGGTGCAGAAATCACCGTACTACGAAAATCAGTTGTACCTGAGGAACGCTCACAGTCAAGTGGGAAAATTCTTTTGAGACCTGCTATAGGTAATCCAGTGGAAGCACAACTTGTGTCAGTTCCGTTAAGTCTTCATACAGATGAAGAAATCATTCCATATGTTCAAGTGCATGCTGCAGTAGTAGAAGGGCTGCATGAGGAAGCTTTAATCACTCCTAGGGTATATGAATGGTTGAAGGAACAAAAGCGTTCTTATTTGGGAGATGATACAGGAATCACTTCAGTAAAAGAAGCTAATGAACAATCCTTGTTCAGTGTGGAGGGAAGGTCTCCCGAAAACATTTCTTTAGGGGATAAAGGGAATATCCCGAAGAAAGAAGTCGATGAACAATCCTTGTTCCATGTGAAAGGAAGAAATCCTGGAAATTCAGGGCTTGAGGTTAATATCACCCCAGTGGAAGAAAACAATGAACCGTCCTTGTTCAAAGTGGAGGAAAGGTCTCCCGGAAACTATTCTTCAGAAGAAGAGGTTGAAGTAATCACAATAAATGAAGTCGGTGAACAATCCTTGTTCAGTGTACCTGAGAATAATTCAAACGACAATTATCTTGGGGATGAGGCAATTAGTACCCCACTCACAGAAGATAATGAAAAGTGTATGTTCTGTATGGAGGGAGAAAGTTACGAGACTATTCGAAAGGCAAAGCTAAACAACAGCGAGTCGCATCATCCAGAAACCAAAGTCTTTAATAACTCAGTAGTTAAACAGACATTGACCGAAACCGATAGTAAGGATGAAATAAATGAAAATATCCCTGTTCCACAAGCACAAGTGTTTAGGGATGAGCAGTTAGCCTGTCCTACATTGAAAAGGTGCTTCGAAGAAGCTAGGCAACATAAAAATGGTTACTGGATTGAAAGAGGTTTATTATATCATATGGGTAAAGTAGGCGGACAGAAATATATTCAATTGGTCGTACCGGCAAGCAGAAGAAAGGACATTTTGAAATTAGCTCATGAAACTCCTACGGGTGGACATCTGGCAGCTAAGAAGACCAGAGACAGAATTGCAATGTCTTTCTGGTGGGAAGGAATGCCAAAAGAAGTCAAACAATTATGTGCTTCGTGTCATGATTGTCAAATGCGCAGGAAAGGAAAAGTAAACGATAGAACACCTATCGAAGCTGTTGGAAGACCAGAACTCACATTTCAAGTGGTTAATGCCGATATTTTAGGCCCAATAGAGCCAAAGTCATCACGTGGCCATCAGTATGTACTGTGCGTTATGGACCAGCATAGTCGTTGGCCGGAAGCAATACCTCTGAAGTCTTTAACAGCAAAGGCAGCCTGTGATGCATTTATAGAAATATTTGTACGAACTGGAATTCCTCGATTAATTGCAATGGATAACGGAAGAAATTTTGCCGCACAGCTGACAAAAGAGTTTTTAAAACGATTAGGATGTGTTCCTAAATTTTCCACTCCAGGTTATCCACAATCGAATGGTTTGGTTGAAAGATGGATAGGAACTATGAAATCCATGCTACATCATGCAATTAATTCACAAGGTCGAGGCTGGGATAAACAGTTGCCATTCTTGTTTTGGGCATACAGAGAAGTGCCTAACGCTACAACGGGTTGCTCCATTCCTACTAGTTCATGGGCGACCACCTGTAGGACCTCTAGCCATCCTCAAATCAAGTTGGGAAGATGAAGTCGTACTTCCTCAAGGGATTGGAGAATCTGTAGCTGACTACCTGTTGAAACTCCGGAAACGTTTAGAAGACGCGGCACAGTATGCGAATAGCATAGCTCAAGAACAGCAGCAGAAATATGTACATTATCATAATTTACGGCCAAAAGATGAAGTTGTAGTGTTAATCCTGGATTCAACAAATCGTCTTTGTTCAAAATGGAAAGGACCAAGAGAAATAGTAGAAAAGAAGTCTCCACATTCTTTTTATGTCAAACTACCTGATGGAAGTGTTCGACATCTTCATCAAAATAAATTGCGTAAATATATTCAACCTGTCTGAGCTGTAGGAATTATTTACGAAACAGATTAAGAGTTTGGAGATATACAACATGCGCCCGTAGAATCACGGCAAGTAACAGATGAAGAACTAAAAGCTGATATAAAATCAAATTCGATATCAGCAAAGCAACATAAACAGCTGTTGAATCTGATTAAAGAATATCTAACAATATTTGATGGGGAATTAAAGAAAGCCAAAACTGACCCCTGCTCAATCAAAGTGGAGCACTATTGAAAGGGAAGCTTATGCTGTAATATGGGCATTAGGTAAATTCGAAATGTGGACTTATGGAACCACTATTATCTTACACACGGACCATAACCCTTTAAAATATTTGACAGAAACAGTTCCTAAGAACGCCAGATTACAAAGATGGGCATTGGCTCTATCTCGCTATCAAGTGACTATTGCTCATAAGCCAGGAAGCAGTAATACTATTGCAGATGCTTTATCACGCATTCATGAATAAAGTCATAAGTTAGTTTAATATTGTATTTGTTATTACATATATATATATGTGTGTGTTTATTTTGTTTCTTATATTCAAGTATATTAATTCATTAAGATTATTTAAAGTGCATAAGAAAATCCATGTCAGGATAAATGTTTATTCATATATATATTATATATTTTTTTTATTTCTATTATGTGTTTAAATGTTACTTATTTTATACCATAGAAAATATTTAAATTTTAAGTGAAATATAAATGTTATTGCTCTTGATGGAACATCGCATATTAGGTCAAAGATGAGACAATAATTAAGAATTTAAAAGGACAATTAGACTTTCATGAACATTTATTTAAAGATGAAACAATAATTAAGAATTTAAAAGGACAATTAGACTTTCATGAACAGTTATATAAATTATCCACAAATTTTTGTTAGTAGCTTCACTGTGAAGGCTATTGTCCCTCAAGTGAAACTGGAGGGAAGGTGTGAACGCCGCACCTCTGATTTCGAGAGTATTCCAAAACAAGAACTGAAAAGCTTGGTACGAAAGTGTGGCAACGTGTGTGCGTATGTGAATCAAGATGGACTAACGTTCCATTCTATATGTTTTTTAGAAAATACTTTATTTGATGTTAATTTATGTGTTCGTTATGTATTTTATGTTTGTGCCGTAAGTAAAAGTAAAATCTTTAAAAGTAAACAAAGCGTGATCAGTGTCTTAATGTGTCTCAAGATGATTTTACAGGAAGAAAAGAACCAGGTGCGGAAAAGAAGTCGCCACAAACTTGAAATAATATTTGTATTTCTAATGAATTTTTTCTTAATAGTTATGAAAAAATATAATACTAAGTGTAACTGTGTAATGATATTTGTGAAAAAACTTTTAAAATACAAACGATTATGCACATGATAAAAATTTAATAATGTTGGTTGAAGTTAAAGCTCCTATATATACATATACAAGCTGACACATCCGGCATTTTTGTATCTTTAGAGATGTCACATTGTACCCAGTGAATCCGTAGATTACCAAACGGTAATCACAATTTTGTTTATTATGAGTATGTTCGATACTTTTGTGTTACTTTTAAAACTTTTTTTTATATATATAGAGAGAGATAATTTTAGCTTAACAAAAATGATATAAGAGGTTCTTCAGCAATGATTTTTCAGATCACTCCAGGAAAGAATACGAAATGTTTATATTCCTCTCATATCTTATGATATAAAAGCTTTAATTGAAACGCATATCACGTCAGTGCCACAAAAAATTTTAGCATTTTCAGCACCGATTAAATCTAATGGTAACCATACTAAAAATTAATAGTATAAAGTGTAACCTCAACAGTTAGTTTTGTTTTATTTCTATTAAATAAATTGTTTTCTCATTGAAATAATTTATGCGCTTCATTTTTTAACAACTAAGACTATTAACTTTTCCAATACCGTTTATCTGTACTAATAAAACTTTAAGTGAATTTTGTGCTTTTTCATATCCAACTCAAGAAGGGTGATAAAGCGGTCCAGTT
Source organism: Salticus scenicus (assembly GCA_963930645.1). Taxonomy (NCBI): domain Eukaryota; kingdom Metazoa; phylum Arthropoda; class Arachnida; order Araneae; family Salticidae; genus Salticus; species Salticus scenicus. The sequence goes on along the minus strand of OZ005649.1, from coordinate 127,918,144 downwards.
TGACTAAGAGAAAATTCTCATTACGGTGTTTCTTGAGAGTTTAAAGTATTTAAATTAGAAAAAAAAAAGTACTTGCTTTGTAATACTGCTTCCATTATATACAGTGGGTGATCCAATTATTAGAAATCATTTTTATTTTGATATTTTTTCGACTTTCTAAAAAAATACTAAAAGAAATAATCTGAAACTTTAGATATACAAAGAACGTTTAAAATCTCACATTTTCTACTATCGATTTAGTTCATAGTGCTATTAGGCGACCAACCACAAATTGAAGGAAAGGACAAATACTTTGGATCACCCTGTATCATAAAAGTTACAAATGACTTTAACACTTTGTTGCACATACTATGTACAATATTTTTATGTCTTGTTTCGAAAATTGCACAATTATTAAAATTATAAATATTTAATAATTATGCAATTCTCGAAAAGATTTCTCGCAGATATATATTTTTTTTTTTTCAAAAACTATTATTATTGTTATTATTAACAAGTTTTTTTGCTTATAACTTAAACATATTTCCATAAAAACTTGCAGAATAATCGACAAAACATTAGAGAATATTCTGAAACATAAAATTCACACGTGTAATATTCACTGAAATATAAGAATGTATAATAAATATTCTTTTACTGTGCATGCGCGAAAGATAGAAAAAATTTTATTACATAAGTTGAAAGCTAGATATATCAGGCAACTTTTGTCAGAAGTTCATTTGGATACAGTAAAAATTAAGCAAATTATCGGCAAAAGAATGAGCTAGATTTTAAGTATTTTTCCAGAGTTGAAATTTCATAAGGGGTTTTTCCCATTCCGTATAATTAATTTGAAGATCCAATTATTTAAATCACGTTGCAAAAGCTCTCTTTTGTAAAAAATCCCTTATGACTCTGTAACATATTTTTATTTATTTACTCAGATTTGTGAGTTTATAATGGGTTTTTCACAAAAAAGAACTTTTACAACGTGATTGAAATAATTAGATCTTCTATGTTTCACGCATGTACAGTAAAAAAAATATTTACTGTAAATGCTCATATTTCAGTGAATATTACGAATTTGAATTTTATGTTTCAAAATAATGTTTTCTTAATCTTTTGTCAATTTTTCTGCAAGTTTTGTAAGATTTTTATGGAAATCCGTTCTCGTTAGAAGCAAAAAACTTGCCAAAAATATTAATATTTTTTTAAAAATATTTTATATCTGCCTAAATATTATTCAATTCTCGAAACAAGACATAGCAATATTGTACATAGTATGTGCAACAAAGTGTTAAAGTTACAAGTCCTTTGTAACTTTTATGATACAGGGTGATTCAAAGTATACCTTCAATTTGTAGTTGGTCCCCTAATTGCACTATGAACTAAATCATTAATGAAAAATGTGCGTTTTTAAATGTTCTTTGTGTATCTGGAGTTTCAGACCATTTCGTCCAGTATTTTTTTTTTTTTTTTTTCATTTTAATCGAAAAAATGTCAAAAAAAAAAAAAAAAATCTAATAATTTGATCACCCACTGTAATTTTGACATATGTGTTTCTATTAATGCAAGTATACAAACTTTTGTAATTATCAAACATCGTCTGTGACATATACATTGAATTAACGATGAAAGCATTACTAACAGCTGCATTTCTAAAACACTAGTATTATTAAAAAATAATAATAATAAGATAAACATTTAAAAATGCTTCACGGCTAATAAATAAATGAATGAATTTCTTGCATTTATAGATTTAAATACGAATAACGAGTTTTATTAAAAATTTGTAACCACAGTTAATCAAGATCAAACAAATTTATTTCTTTTCAAGGCTACAAAGAAAATACATTTACTCCATTTCTCTTGGACATAAACACACGTTAAACTATTGCACTTAAAACATTTTCTATTGAAGTTCTTAGAAAACTGTCTTTTATAAATCAGCAATTGATTCTGAAAATTATATTAGCAGTTTCCAAAAGTTAGTAGTTACCGTAATTTATAAGATAAATATTTTATTAAATCTTTAAGGCAAAGTAACCGAATTTTTCGCTGAATCGAAAATTTGTTTATTTGAAACAGAGATTCCAAAAGTTTATTTACTTAGAATAACTATTACCAGACCTTGGCAAAGTAATTTCTTATATCTGTTTTCTTTTCGTCCTTGATATGTATAGATTTCCAAGAAAAGGGCCGACCATTCCTTTCTCAGTTTCGCTTAATAAAGCTAAACATTTTATTTTCTTTTTTCTTTTGAATCAAAATAAGCATTTTCCACTTCACAGGATTTACATTTCGAATAAATTTTACTTTCCAGTTAACGTATTTCTTTTAGATGAAGCAATATGTCTTTTAAAATAAATGAGACTTCTGTGATATTTTAGCATGAAACAGTATTTGAATATATGTTTGGAATTACATTTCATCCTCCAAAAATAAATTCAATAGCGAATGTAAACGACATATTGTGATAAAACGAATTTACCTTTTTCGTTTCAAATTGCGATGCGTGATGCATATAAATTGAGAATTAGAAAATATTCCTTATTTACACGAGAATCTGAAATTAATTGCTTTTTATTTTCTCTAATCAATTAATTTGTCAACCAACGTACTTTAAATTAATCTGCGAAGCAATTTTTAGTTCCCCATCATACTATAGGTATGGGGAACTTAGGTAATCGTGAAAAATTTCGACCTCGGTTTTTCTACTTTTTTATACGTTTTCAGGTGTGAGGAATCCGAAAATGACAAAATTTGTATGGTGTCTGTCTGTAGGTGTCTGTTAGTGTGTTAGTCCCTTAGTGTGTCAGTCCGTTAGTGTGTTAGTCCGCTAGTTTGTTAGTCTGTTAACACGATATCTCACGAACAAATGATCGCAGAGAGGTCAGATCAGTTTTAAAATATTATTTTCGATAATGGCAAGAACCCTATTTATTTGCGCAACATTCGAATTAAAAAACTTCGTAAATTATGAGAAATTTACGATTTTCTTAACATGGGAGAATAGGACAAAAATTCACTTAAACGTGCATTAAATGGAAACTTTTTACTGTAAAATGTCAGACCAGTTGTAAAATATCAGTTTTGATGCTGAAATGAACATCAGTAACTATAAATATGCTACTCTGAAAATTTCACAAGTTATTGGAAATTTACGAATTTCTTAACAGGGCAGTATAGGGCAAAATTTCACATAAACGTCAATTTTGAGAGATATTTTCATCGTAAAGATGTCAGACTACTTTTGAAATATTATTTAGAACACTGGCACATACAATACATAAAAATTTTTATTCGGGTCTAAGGTAAATGTCGGTTATTTATGTCACACAAGTAATATCATGTGGAAATACAGTGCCGGCAAAAAAAAATCTTTACACTTGAACGCCAAAAAAAAAAAAAAAAAAAAAAACTTTACCTGTCAGTTGCCGTTCCCACCATAAAAATGTGTCAAACCCCAGTGATGACACGTTGTGTTAGTCTATCACAGACGACCTTTCCCTATCCTATCAACACTCAGTTCGCCTCGTAGACTTTTAGAGTAAGGCTGCATGCCCTTTGCTCCCGCCAACCAGTATTTCATTCATTTGTTAAAAGTTCGAGAACCTACATAGGTATTCCCACTCCACACAATGGGTCGAAAGAAGCTTAAAATGGAAGGGAAATCCCGTGGCTTGACTATGCTAGAGAAGTGGGACTTTGTGATTGATGTAGCCAGAGATCTGGCAGATCATTCTAGATGTAGCCAGGTGTAGAAAATCTTTACAAGGTCTATAAAATGTAAACATTTAAGTCAAAATCTTAACATTCAAGTGGATTATTGTGAATATTATATTGCAGTTAGTATTTTGTTATCTCAGCGTTACATTTTATTACCATCTGCAGCCGTTTAGGCATGCATCTTTGGCTAAATTTGCCAGATAGCTCCATTTGGCTCCACCTAGAATGAACTGAAAGATACCTGGCTACATCAATCAGAGATACCCCCTTTCTCTAGCAGAGTCGAGGCACGGGATTTCGTTTCCATTTTAAGCTTCTTCCGACCCATTGAGCGTAGAGCCCTCGATTTACGAGGGCTATGTGAATCGAGGGCTCTAGTTGAACGGAGTGGGAATAACGATACAGTTTATTGAACTTTTAACAAATGAACGAAATATTGGTCGGCGGGAGCAAATAGCGTACAACCACACAGTAAGGCGAACTGAGTATTGGTAGGGTAGGGAAGGGTTGTCTGTGACCAACTAGCATCATTAGGCATCTTAACAAATTTTTGGCGAAAACAGCAATTAGTATGTGTTTTTTTTGTTTTCTTTTTTTTTTTGACGGCACTGTATTTCACCCCGAAATCAAAACTGAAACTTTCATTATATTGAAAAAAGCCGATAGAACAATGTAAAAAAATCAGCAAGTAAATAAATGACAAAGTTATCTCGAATGATCAATGTGTGAATAATTTTATTATCATGATTTTTTTTTTTTTTTTTTTTTTTTTTTTCACTAAACAAAAGTAACATCCGTTAATCTGTTAAAAGTTAAAATATATATATATTTATATCAAAGAATGCGTTATTCTTTATTAAGGGGGGGTCAAGGTTTTTTACGATGGAAAATTGTCATAATACTTTTTATACAATAACTAAAAAAATAATTATTTTCTTAAATTGTAATTTTTAGGGGATGTTAAGAAAGCATTAATCTATCTATTACAGTTGCTAGAATAATTATAAATTTTTATTTCTTATGTTGTTTTGTTCTTTCATAAGTTAGAGCTAACTTTTTTATTGGTTAAGTGTTGAGTGCAGGATTAAAAAAAAAAAAAATGATACATCATCTGAACCTAAAAGAATTGTACATATAGGAAAATATTCTATGATTAAAATGACTGAAATTGTTTTTGCTGGAAAGTTCCATTCTTTTGGGGAAAAAAATTATAATTATTATTACAAAAATTATCACTATTTTTGGCATATTGAGCTTATAGTTACGAAAGCTTTAACCTTTATACAGGGGCTCTTATAAAATCTTATGGATGAAACGTGACAACTTGTGTCTCAACTCTTCGGTAGAGTTTCATGTTAAAAAGCTAATAGCTCGTTTTCATATAATATATATCTTGTAAAAGATATTAAACTTTCGTCAAATTCTATCTAAACATCTTGGAGATATTGTGCATGCAAGATTATATATCGAGAAAAATTTGCTCCGACACACACACACACACACACACACACACATATATATCTATCTATATATATATATATATATAATTTTTAATAAAAAATGTAGAATTACTTTAACGGCTGTAGTAGAACAATGAAACCTTTCTTAATGCTTGTTAAAATTGACAAGTTTTAAAAGTAACACTTTTTGAGTTATCGTTGATAATGGTATAATCAATTTTTGCTCTGATATTTTCTGCTATCAATGATGCTTGATCCCTTGAACTCAAAAAGCACCGAAACGTTCTCTGAACGTTCAAAAATTTTTCTGCAAACACGTTCTAAGAACGTTCACTTTTAACGTGTTATAGACATCTGTCTGTCCATCTTGAAGACGTACAATAGTACGGTTCAGAGAACGTTCAATGAACGTGTAACTATCACCATCGGTGTTATAGAAGCGTTCTGAGAACGTTCTATGTATACGGTCTCAGAACGTTTTAAACGTTTTTAGAACGTTTTGAAAACGTTATACACATTTTCAGAACTTTTTAGAAAACGTACTGTAAACGTTCTAAAATAGTGTAGAAACGTTCTGAAAACGTTCTATACACACGTTCTAACAACGTTATGTAAATAATTTTTGAACGTTCTTTGAACGTGCTAAAAATGTATTTCATGTATAATAAAATGGAAGAACTCGCAACAATTGTTCCGTGTCGAAAAAAGACATGACCCTTCGTCAGACGAACATAGTAGGCACGAATGCTGCAAATACAAGAGCTGCGTTGCAGTTTTCTTTTTTTTTCAGCACTCGTGCCTACTTTGTTCGGTTGATGAAGAGTTGTGTCTTTTCTCGACCTGAAACAATTGCTTCGAGTTCTTGAGTTTTATAGTGTCTATTCAAAGTTTTGCACTTGTTATTTTATTTACTTTTTTTTTTTCTTTTTTTTCCTTCCTTTCCTTATTTATCTTTTATTTTATTTTTTCCTTTTTGTGCAGTTTTTATTTTATCTTTTTTTTTCTTCATAAATAATTGTCTTAGTATTATAAAATTTTACATACATGCATTGAAATATGGTATAACAAAAGATCAAGTATTTTGAATATTCTGGATAAATATTTGAAGTCAAAAACAAATAAATAAATAAATTCAAGATTTGGAATATTTTGAAAAATTTTAAGCTATATGCCCCATGCTAACTAAATATTATCCCCCCCCCCCTAGATTTTGCATCATTATAATTTAGCAATAGAATATAACCATATTTGGATATTAATTTTAATAAGTTAAGCAAAAAAAAAATATTTTTATGTCTAAATTTTGAAATTTACTGCAAACTTTTAGCATTCAAACACAAAAATATTTTATTGAATTTTAAATTATAAATGAAATCTCAAATTAATGCCCAGACATGTTACATATTCTACTTTTAAACTATAATAATGCACAATCAAGGGAAAATAAAAATTAGTTAAAAGAAGTACACAAGTGTACAAAATTAAAACAATAAACTTTTTACTCGTTTTCTTTTTTTCCACATAATTCTTAAACAAATAAACACAAAAGTATAAAATTTGGATAGCATGTTTTTTAAAATACCATGAATCGAATTTTATATAACTTTAGCATAAGTAATAATTTTTAAACTAAAAATCAGTAAATTTTTCTCAAAAGGAAACTTTGAAAAAATGAGAAATTTCAGCAATTTTAGAAAAGCAAACTTAATGAAAAATGGTCATGAAGATGCATTACAGATAGGTTAAAGATGTACGAGTACGTGCATCCATATTTTAGATTAAAACCGTATATTTCTTCTTGTAGTCATTTCTTTTTTGTTTCTTCTTTTTTCTTCATTTTTTCGCGTGTGAATATTTTTTTAAAAATTTTACATAGAAACATGAAAATCGGATAAGACGTTCATTATTAAATTATTTATCGACGTTTTTATTATTCTGGTAATGGTCACAGTTTATACAAATTAGTAATTATTATTATTATTATTATTATTTTAAAAAATTCCGTTATTAAAGTAAAAGAAAAGTGAACACAGAAAGAAAAATCAGGATTTTGTTTTTAACATTTGAGGGCATGTGCGTCTTCACTTGTCTATAGTGCATCATTAACACAATTTTTCATTAAGTTTTCTTTACTAAAATTGGTGAAATTTTTCAATTTTTCCAAAGCTTACTTTTGAGAAAAATTAATAATTATTACTTTAAAATTATTGCTTATGCTAAATTTATGTAAAATTCGATTAATGATATGATAACGAACATGCCATCGAAATTTTATGTCCATGTGTTTATTTGTTTAAAAATTATGCACAAAAGAAGGAAATGGGAAAGTAGGTTTGTTCCTTTAATTTTGAACAGTGGTGTATTTTAAATACGTTAAAATAAAAAATAAATAAATAAATAAAATAAAATAAAAATTATTATTATTATTATTATTTATTTATTTATTTAATTAGATTCCGTGAAATTTACTTAATATTTTCATATTTCAAATCATGCGTATGCAAAATTTATTTAAATTATTGATTTTGAGTTTATAAATTTTACATACACCATACAGGGAAATATCACAGTACAAAATGTGGTAAAACTGTTTGAAAAATAAATAATTAATTAATTAAAAGTTTATTCTGCAAACAAAACAAATAATAAAATAATAATAATAAAATAAAATAAAATAAAATAAATAAAAATAGAATAAATAAACTTCAAAATTTAAAACATTTAGAAATATTAAGAATCACCTTAGTAACTATATATATTTTTTTTTAATACTTCTCCCTGCTTTTACATTTCTACAGTGTAATGTAAAATGTAAACATATATGCTCAAATCTATATAATATTTCTCTAACGTGGATCAGTTACAATTAATTTTTGTCGAAACGATACGATAGTAGTGTAATTATTGAAATACGCGAGGATAAAAAAATAATATTTAAAAATGAACAATATTTAAGCATACCGACTCAACTCAATGAACTAATAACAAAAAATTACGACATTTGCCTGCTTACATTATTTTATGGAAAACTGTATTTTTAAAATTTGCTTCTTCAACCTTTATAAGCGTCATTTTAAACATAGAAATATTTTAAAGATTATACAGAATATGAATTATTGTCATAAATTGACTAAAAATCATAAACATAATAAACATAAAAATATAATCAAAATAATAATTAGTTTTTTTTTTTTTTTTTTTACAAAAGATTATACCAAAATAAATAAAAAGTCGTCGCCAACATCGCGACAAAAATTTAAAAGGCATCATGGAAATCATATACTATAACTGTATAGGATGCCTGCGGTAGTATGAAACCGGTTCTTCAACCATGAATTTTATTTTGAAACCTTTCTTTGAATGATCTTGGTCTCACTATTGCACTATATTAATTTGGTACTAATAATAATTTGTCTTCTGGTAAATTAAAATTTTAATCAGATGGGGAATACGGTATAATATTTATGAGTTTCAAATTTTAAAAGTAAATAAGAAAAGAAAAATGCGAAATATTTGCATGGGTTTGCTAGTTTAGAATGCAACGTTCAATTGTAATAATAAAATATCGAACGAAATAAATTTAGGAGTTAGCGTGAAATATGTAAAAAATTTAAAATTTTCAAATTTAGTTTAAAAATATTATATGTTTTTTTTAATATAAATTTTAATAAACTAAATTTTGCAAGATTTCAATGCATACGTATGCAAAATGTTACAAAAAGGAAAAGTAAGTGAACTTATCTGTATCCTGAAGTTATAGCGTATCCTAAAGTTAAATTCAAATCTGAATGTAAATACAAAATACGATGAGTAAGCAGGCAGTAGTCAGTAGCTTTGGACTTTGGATCCCACGACTACGAATACCAACTTAATGTGCAACTGCAGATGGCCATTTACACGCGGCGAAAGTTTCTGTTGATTAAGCAATTTATTCAATAACACCCGTTTCTAATAAAGAGTTTTCATACTGTTCAAAACTTAAACCTTTTAAAAATTGGTATATTGAGGCCATCAAAAAATTCTCTTCTATATTTTCCTGCACAGGTCGATGCCGTAAATATTATTTTCTAAATAATCTATCAAAATTATTTTCCATGGCAAAGGTATAAGATTTTCATCTCAAACAAGTATAACACTAAAGATCCAAAAAAATCAATTCTATGGTATACAAAATATATATCTTAAGAAATGTATTTTACATTTGTATTTTACATAATGAAAAATGTAAAAATTCGATAACTTTGTTTTAAATTGTCACAGATTTAGGGTTCAACCTTTCGTTTTAAAAGCATAGACGACATTTCTCGCAAGAATATTGAAAATTTTATTACAATAGCAAAAGCAATGAGCTATACAAATCGCCCATACTTTTTTTTCTTTAATTAAATATTAATAATATAAATTTAATATAAATTATATATATATATATATATATATATATATATATATGTATGTATGTATGTATATATATATACACATATTTAATTTTCCATGGAAAAGTTAAAAACAATGCTCACTTATGTACATTTATACGAAATTTTGTACTATTCTGCCATATTAAAAATTCTTAAAATAATGATATGACAGCCGCACCTATTGAATTATTTATTAACAAATATAATCGCCACCAGTTTAGGTCACAGTCCAAGTAAACCAAATTTGAATAAATTACGTTTATTAGTTCGTGAGATACAGCATCCATAAAATTTTAAAATTTATTAATTTAATCATAAAAATTTAATCAACACAGGTTCTTATAATTAATATTTTTATATATGAAATTTTGTACATTTTTCACCAAAAGATGCTGAAATACAGATATCTGTAAAATCGCAGAAAGTAATAGTAGCACCATCCGTTTGTGGATATATACCGAAATTGAAGCAGCACATTTTGTCATTATATATATATATATATATATCACATACAAGGTTCGATAAGTATTCGTATTATAGAAGATGAGGTATAGCCTTCCCGTAAACTCAAACGAAACGTAGTAGTGTCACGTGTCATTTGATATGTACCCGAAGTCAATCAGTAAAATTTAAGTAATATCTATTTCACGTACCAATTTTAGAGCATTTATAAATCATAGAACATGAGCTATTGCGTTCTCCTGAATGAAATGAAATTGCAACATATCAGTGCCTCCACTTGTCAGATAAGCACGCAAACGGATTCAGCAAATTTTTATATGATATTAATTTCAGTTTAGTGTATTTATAATTATTTATATTACAAAAACTGAATTATTGCCATTACGTTAACGAGATTAGATTGCAGAAGAGCAGCGCCACCAGTTGGTCAATATACGCACCCGAATTAAATCAGCGTAGTTTTACATAATATCTGTTTCACATATTAAGTTTGGTGCATTTGTGCACTGTAGAAGCTGAGATATAATCTCCCCATAAAAGGGGGAATTTACAGCATAGAAGCGACCATTATCTGGTGATACATTCCAAAGGCTAATGAGCACCAAAGCTGATATTTAAGTCAATACCTAATTAAATATTCCTCATATTTAGCAAATTAGTTTAAAGTCTAACTAAAGATAAAGTTTGATTAAATTCCGTCCATTGGTTTGTGAGATACAGAGTCCACAAAACTTTGATAACACACACGCAAAAAGATAGACAGACTGGCATTTTCAAAGAATGGTCGAATTGTGTTCTAGACATCTCAAGAGTGTATAAACCTATGGAAAACCGGAGATCAAAAATTCCCAATTATCCAACACATTTTTCTTGGTATATACAAAATAAATAAATAAATAAAATAAATTGCTTTTTCGTAACTTAATTTATTAACATTTTAAGAAACAAATAATAATGAATATCTGCAAAAGTAATCTGGAGTAATGTGTTTGACAGAATTTAACAATATAAAACTTAAATAAAATTATAGATAATTATAATGATTATAACATATCATTAAAGTTTAAAATTTTGTAATTTTTTCCCACCTCATCTCTATTACCTTTCAATGATTATTCTATAATGGCATGCCAACAAAATCTGAAACTGAAAATAAGGAAACAAAACTGAAAAAAAAAAAAAAAAAAAAAAAGCTTTTTGTCATATTTGTTATAATCACACTGTGACAGAACGTGTTACGACGGTGATACACTTGAACTTTTTTCATAGAACTAGAATTGTACGTTTTATAGATGGTACAAAGCAAACCTTTTCAGAACGTTCTAAGTAATACTATTTTCAAACGTCTAATCGAACGTTCTCTTGACACGAAACACGGTGTTTGAACGACTGTAACCATTATTAGACGTTCACAGAACGCTCCCGTGCTACTTGGGAAGTATCTCTTTTTTTTTAACTGACATGCAGTGGTCCTAACATGTTATTCCTTTTTTAAAGCGTATATTGAATATATATATATATATATATATTTAAGCTTATTTAATTAATTTTGTGCATTTGAGATAATATTTGAATCTCCAGCAATTTTTTCATAATATTTGCGAAAAATATTACTAAGTATATTTAGATTGCTAAAACAGCCTTTAAAAAATAAATGATTATACTTGTGATCCAGAAGAAACAGTTTTGATTGAAATGCAACTCATATCTATGGCACAAAACATTTTGGCATTTTCAGACCCTATTAAATCTAATGGTGGCCATATTAAAAACTAATACTATAAATGTACCATCAACAATTTCTTTTGTTTTATTTCTATTTAAATTAATTTATGTTTGAAATAATCCATGCACTTCATTTTTTTTTATGTATAAGACTATTAACTTTGGGAATACTGCATATCTATACTAATAAACCTTTAAGTGAGAGTTATATTTATTAATTTAAAATTCAAGAAGTCTAATTATGCAGTAATACATTTTTAATTAGAAAATTATCTTTATGGCTTTCTCGAAAGCTTAAAACTGACCAAAAACGAATCACACTTGTCATTATAATACTGCTTCTGTTATATATTTTTTACATGCATGTGTGCATAAATACTGCATACAGTTTTATAAAGTGATGCATTGTTAATTAAATCACGGGAGGGGATTGCATCTATCAAACATCGTCTGTGGCATATACCATGCATTGATTTCACGGTGAATGCGCTACTAACAAGTACATTTCTCAAATAGTGTTGTTAAGATAATATGAATAATCAAAAGAAATGTGTAAAAAATACCTCACGGCTGATAAATAAAATAAATTATTACTTTCATTTTTGTATTTGAATACAAATAACTAGTTTTATTAAGAAAGAGCAACGCAACCATTGTAAAGTTAAGATAAAGCAAATTTATTTCTTTTGAAGACTTCAAAGAAAATACATTAACTACATTTCTCTGACATTTTCTATTTCAGTCGTTGGAAAACTACCTTTCAGACATCAGATATTAGTTTTATAAACTATATTATTACATTCTAAAAGTTGACAGTTCCCGTAGTTTATAAGATAAGTATTTTATTCACTCTTTCAAGCAAAGTAACCGAGTTTTTCACTAAACAGAAATTTTGTTTACTTGACGCAGTGATTCCAAATTTATTAACTTGGAATAACTGTTACCAGACTTTGGCAAAGTAATTTCTTATAATCTGTTTTCCCTTTCGTCCTTACTGCGTATAAATTTTCATGAAAAGACCCGACCATCCCTTTTGCAGTTTCGCTTAATGAAGCCAAAAACTTTATTTTCCTTTCCTTCTGAATAAAAATAAACATTTTCTACTTCACAAGATTTATATTTCGAATAAATTTGATCTTCCACTTTGCATATTTCCTTTATATGAAACAATATGTCTTTTAAAATAAATAAGAGTTTTGTGATATTTCAGTATGAAATGGCATTTGAATATATGTTTGGAATTCCATTTCTTTCTCAAAAAATAATTCAAATAGGGAACGAAAACGACATTTTACGATAATATGAATTTGTCTTTTTCATTTCAAATTACAGTAAGCGATGCATATAAATCGAGAATTGTCTTCATTTGCACCTTTTATTCCCACAATAATAAAATATTATTATTATTTTTTTTAATTTCTCTAATCAAACAATCTGTTAATAAATCTATTTATAAATCAATTTGTTTATAAATTTCGGCTAAATAATCTTTTCATTCTTGTTAATATACCTATATACACTCACATCCACGTTTACTTTTTAATTTATATTAAATAAATAATTTGTATAGAATAACTTGATGTTTAAATTTATATCCTAGAATATATTCGAATTCTTATTGTAATCTGAGGAAAGGATCTGTTTTTTATATCCCACAAATAATATCATGAGTATATATTTCATCCCTTGAATCAAAAATTAAAGCTCATTACCCTCCCCCCCCAGGGGGGGAACGGAGAGAAATTTTGTAAAAGTTGATGCATATAATTTTAATTTGGGTAAAGACCTAAATTTCTGCAAAGTGTCATTAAATTCTGTTTTGCCGTTCTCGCCTGATACCCGGACAAAAGTAGCATTACAGACATACAGACTCAACGACACACACACAGAGAATTTTCTGAAGTCTAGATATCATTTTAAGTTGGGTAAAGATCGAAGTTATGCCCGGACAAAAAAAGGGACATACAGACACGATGACACACACACACACACAAGCAAAAAAATCTGAAGTTATTCTCAGCTTTCATGGTGTGTAAAACGTGAAGATATCATAAAAAAAAATTTATTCTTACAAACTTACAGACAAAAGTCTGATTTTAATAATATAGATGTCACAACAGTCATTTTATTTAAAAGATAAAAATTCTGGATACTAAATCTTTTCTTTTTAGAATATTCTTTTTTTTTTCTATTGAAAACCACATGCTATAAACATATGTCATAGCATGGTCACATTTGCACTCAAATATCTCAGTGTACTGCGAATTAATTTTAGGAAAAGGAAAAAATTCATTAGTCCAAATTAATTACTGAACTATCTCACAGCTAATTGAGTAGTTAAAGTCGCAATTAATTCAAAAAGTTTCACTTTTAATAACACAGATCTGTAAAAATAATATTGGCAAAATTTGATATCATAATTTTAGCTGATATATTGTGTGTATGTATGCGCGCGCACAAGCGGAAACCGAAAATAAAGCCAGTTTTTCTCTATCACGTATACATTTTTGCCAGTACAGGGTATCTACCAACACAATTTCCTCATTTTCGATAGTTTGTAATATATTCCCATGATTATTTATAATTAATCATGGAGCCATACTATAAAAGATACCATGCAATTATAATGGAGGAAGAGTCGCGGAAAAGATTGTGTCGATTGGCAACCTGCATTAACAAAAATTTATACGTGATATAGAAAAACTCTTTCAGTTTCGATTCCAGTACACTAAAAAATATAAAGATCAGCCAAAATTAAGAAAGGATATTTTACATACAAAATATGAATACTTCATGTTTATGTAATGAATTTAGATCAATCTTTATGGAAGTCATCTTGTACGGATATTTTTATAACAATATTCCTTAAGTATCTTGTGTTTCAATTTCTAAGCCACGGATTTCTTTTTTTGGTAAGAAGTTAATTTATTTATAATAATCTGTTTTATCACACATTATCTTGTATGATAACTTTTTTATTGAAATTTAAAAAGATCAGATTTAATACGAAAATTGTTAATTCGCAAATATGAAATATAATAAAAAAAACTAGTATGTTGTGGCCACCACAAGACTTTCTTCTATATTTTCCTATATACATATTCAATCAGTAATAATATTACAAAAAAAAAAAAAAAAATTACGATTTTTTTTTCAAAGTTCTTTTTTTGTTAAAAGTAATACATATTCAATCAGTAACAATATAAAAAATAAATAAATAAATAAATAAATAAAAACAAAATACGATATTTTTTCGAAGGTGGTTTTTTTTTTTTTTTTTTTTTTTTGTTAAAAAAAAATTTATAACTTTGTTTTAAATTATCACAGATTTATAGTTCAACCATTCGTTTCAAAGGTATTGACGACATCTTTCGAAAGATACCCATCTTGAAAATTTACCCACAAAATTTTTTCCCTAGTTTACTACTACTATTATCAATAATTCATATTAATTTTACAATCACAAGTTAAATATAACGCTCATTATGTACATTTAAACGAAAATTTGTCCTATACTGCCATGTTAAAAGTTTATATAAAATGCGATCACAGCGCCATTTGCTGTGCGATTGATCCCAAAATCTAATCAGCACCATTCCATGTCAGGGTCCAACTATATACCAAGTTTGGTTCAATTTCATTCATTGGTTCGCTAGATACGGTGAAAAATACAAAATTTTGCGATCACAGCGCCACCTGCTGGGCGATTGATCCCCAAATCTAATCAGTACCATGCCCCGTCAGGTTCCAACTATATACCAAGTTTGGTTGAATTTCATTCATTGGTTCGTGAGATACGGTGAAAAATACGAAATTTTGTCCTATACTGTCATGTTAAAAATTTACATAAAATGCGATCACAGCGCCACCTGCTGGGCTATTGATTCCCAAATCTAATCAGCACAATGCCCCGCCAGGGTCCAACTATATACCAACTATATACCATCCTTTTTGCACTGAAGACGGCACGCTTAAAGCTGCCGAAACAGCTGTATGCATTTCCAATATTTTTCTTTGGCGTTTCTGACGTAGTCGTTTATTCGAGTTTTAATACCAAGCTTGGTTGAATTTCATTCATTGGTTCATGAGATACGGTGAAAACAAGAAACCACAGACACACAGACAGACAGACATTTTTTAAAAACTATCAATTCGTGTTCAGGACATCCCAAAACGTGTAGATCCGTCAAAAAACGGAGGTCGAAAATTTTCGCGAATCCAATACTTTCTCTATATTACATATAGAAGAAAGAAACAATTGACTTTTATTAAACATTAAATCCTTCATCAAAATCCCGTAAAATACTGTAAAAACAAAAGTAACACACGTCTGTAAACAAAAAAATTCATAATAGGATTAAACTATTTCTTATTGATTTTTACTCACTTAATCACTCATATTTTTCTTCACTTTTGCGTGAAAACAGGAAATCTAGTATTCTATTGTTGGTTATAAAGACTATATGCAATTACTACTTTTTACTTTAAAACAATGCTTATGACAGGGAATCTAAAAAATAATAAAAAGTGGAAAAGAGAAGCGAAGGGGGGGGCGTAAAGGGTGATAGCGAAAGTGTGTTCGGAGGAACATTAAAAAAAGAATGGGTTCATAGGCAAAATGAGTGAACACAGACTGTAAGCTATATTACGAAAGAACGTTTTGTTTAATTATGAAGAAAAATGTGTTTTATTAAATGTGAGGAAATTAGTGTTTATTTTTTTATAGTAAATTTTTATTACTTTTTAAAGAATGGCACGTGATGAACAGAAATAGAGATCGTTTTTGGATTCAGCATCCTCGAAAACATAGTTCACCAAAAAATGTTCATGTAACTTAAAAAAAATATATATTTGTGCAAACCTATTTAATTTTTGATTGTAATAAGCAAAAGAATTTTCCTAAAATTTACAAAAGCAAGTAAAGACTGACTACGCAACATGTGATAAAAAAGCGGGTAAAAAAATGTGTAATAAGAATTATATAGACGATTTTACTTTTTATAGAAATTAAACCAAAAATAGAATAGAAAAGATAATTTAGAATAGAAAAGAATAGAAATTAAAACAGAAAAAAGAAGAGCTTGATAGAAAAACGTTAAAAGGATGAATTATAAAAAACTACAGCATACATGAACCAAAAAAAAAGTTAAAACAGGGTAAAAGTTTTATGATAAAAAAAAATATATTACAATAATGTAATATAAAATAAAACATTCTAAAAGGTTAAAAGTTCTTCTATAAGTGTAATTCTAAAAGCCTTATTTGTTGCATTCCGTGAACTACATTACAACTAAATAAATAATTCTTCCTAATCAGATATAGGTCAAGATTAATACAGTTACATCTAAAATAGCAATTAAACCCAACTAATAATTATTACGTAAAAATATGTTCATCTTTTTTTTTTCTTAGACTGCATTTGATAGAAAATAAGTATCATATTTACAGGTAAACTATGTTTCCAACTTCTGCATAAGAAATTATTTCTAATAAAAGATTATTGTGTAGCCTAAACAAATTTTCTTGATTTATAACAAAAAGATTAAAATTTAGTTTACATTTATAAATCGATCATTATCTCTCATTGGAGTCCTAAGAAAAAATTCGTTTCAGTTCAAATACCGGAATCAATATTAATTGTAGTGATAACAATTTTACTTACAAGGAAACATTCAAAATGTGGCATCTTCAAAAAGTATTGAAAAATATATATGTGATTCTACTCTTCATAAAACACCATAAAATGAAAAAATTATCGGCTGAAATGAATTACAGCGACCACAAAAGATTATCGAAATTAAGCATATTTGTCAATTAAGCGATACGTTTGGTAGCACCGAGATTGACATGTACGAACAGAACCGTGTTTTGCTTTTTCGCCAAGTACTCAAAATCAATCGCCTAAGAGTGTGAAATCACCAAATATGCTTAATTTTGATAATTTTTTGTGGTCTCTGTAATTAATTTCAGCCGATATTTTTTTTCATTTTCTGGTGTTTTATGAAGAGTAGAATCACATATATTTTTTTCAATACTTTTTGAAAATGACACCTTTTGAATGTTTCCTTGTTAGATAAATTTTTTTCTTGTTTTATTTTGAAACTAAGTATTCTAATCCGTACATAAGTATGTTGAAATCTAAAAGCTTTTTACTAGTTAACAATTCTTTACTGAGATTTTTTTTTTTCAATCAGTTATTTAAATCCAAGCAAATAATTCTTTTCTCTGCATTTGGAACTCGGAAAAACATAAATGCAATTATTTGCAAGAAACTGGTATTCTCTTGTCAATATTTGTTACACATTAACTGCTTACTTCTATTTTTCTGAAAAAGAGATTGCCGTTAGGATTTTTTTTTTTTTTTTTTTTTTTTTTACCTTTTTTATTAATTTTATTTCTATTAATGGTCTCTTTTATAACTTGAAAAACACCATTGTATATGTGATTAACGTTAAATAATTACGAAACTTCAATTTATTTCGCAGATACGTTGTTAGCACTACGTGAGTTTTTATATAAGTAAAGGTCTTTAGGCAAATGTTGAAATTGGAATTAACTTAGAAAGCTTACATATTTATTCAGGTGACATTTTAAATCCTTTTTTAATGAATAGTATTTGTAGATTTGATATGTTATTTGGAAGCGTATCTATCTGTAAAGTACTAGAATTAGAATTAATCAGATTGATATTATTTTATTCAGGTATCACATTAAATCGTCCGCTTTTATATTTCTACCATTTTTACTTTCCGAACGTACATACATAAGAAAAGTATTCATGACGAAAATTCTATTTTGACATTTTGGTGTATTTATACATTTTGAGGTCCCCTGAGTTCATTTTTGCTATTTCTACGATGATATATTTATGTATTTGTTTTGTATGTATGTGAGTGAACATGATAGCATCTAAATGCTTTGTTCGAATGAACTGGAAATTTATATACGTGTTATAGGTCACCATAGCATAAACTGTATACAATTTGGTGAATCTAGCACTTATAGATTTTTACAAGGACATATCGAAATATTCTTTATCATTATGACCTATGGGCTGAAATTATTGAAAATACGATAGCGTCTAAATAACATTTGATTGAGCTTTAAATTTATGTTATAGGTCACCATCGCACGAACTGTATAGATTTTGGTGATTCTAGCACTTATATATTTTCACAGGGACACAACAAAAAATTCTTTATTATTATCACCTATAGACTCAAATTATTTGAAGAGAAATAGCATTAAATTAAGCAACATACTATTCAGGAGAAAATAATCAAACATTTTATTATAATTTTCTTTTTTGAATATTTAATGATTTCTCCTATTTTAATTTATTTAAATAACTGTTAATGTTCTGAAAGTCGAGTGATGTCACTCCAGTTTTTTTTCTTGATATAAAAAAATGTGATTTTTGTAGCTGGACAAAACTTCGTAAATTTTCCTTAATTTTCTGATTCGTTTATCTTTAGAGAGTTGGACTTCTTTTTTTTTTTTTTTGCGACCTGACGCTTTGTAGTCGTTTCCAATTTTACCATAAATTTTCTCTCTTTGGCATAAAATTAAAATGAATTCTTTGGTTTTAAAAAGAGAAATTCTATACAATATGTTACATGCTTTTACTTTCATCTATATACATAAGACGAAAGTACTGAATTCGCGAAAATTTTCGACCTCTAGTTTTTGAATGCTTTCCACGTTTTTTAAAATCTCGAAAACCACTCAACCATTTTTAGAAAGCGCGTGTATGTCTGTGTGTCGGTCTGTTCAGTCTGTCTGCGTGTGTATCACAAATTTATGGACACTGTGTCTCACGAACCAAAGAATGAAATTTAACCAACTAGGGTATTTAGCTAGACTTTGACCAAAACTAGCGCTGATTGTTTTGGGGGGCATCAATCGCCTAACAGGTGGTGCTTTCATCCCTTTTTTCATATTTTTCAATATGGCAGTATAGGACGAAATTTCGTATAAATACACTTAATTAAAAGTGTTTAAAAACTTTCCAATGTGAAATTAAAAATATATATATAACATTTTTATACATGAATGAGCATCACTCCCCACCTCCCACCACCACCACCACCACCTTAGGGGAAGCACATCACCCCGAAAGTGAATTTTCAATATGGCTATCTTTCAAAAGAACTCGTCAATACCTTTTAAACAAATGGTTGAACCATAAATGTGTGATAGTTTAAAGTGAAGTTATTGATTTTTTCCATTTTTAATATTTAAAAAAAAAATGCATTCTCTCAGATATCGACACAAATATTTTCTACCTTTGGACGTTTAGTGTTATGCTTCTATGTGATGAAAATCATTTGCAATTATCCAGGAAAATAATATTTGTAAATAATAATTTACTAAATATTTTGTACTGCGTGAATCTGTATTGTAAAGTATAGAAGACAGTCTTGTAGTGGCCACTGCATACTTGTTCATTTAATATTTATTTTCTGAACTAAAAGATAGTTACTTCAAATCAGTGAAACATACTTCTCATTCCCAAATCATCGAAAAAAATATAGACAAAAATTTTACTATTTAATTTCAGCAGTAAAGGATAATTACATCAGAGTGAAAATTACGTCATTTTGATCTAATCATACAGAAACTTAAAATTTGACGAATGGAAAAATTACGTCATTAGAACATTCAGTCGCGCCTGTAGATAAAATTCTTATCGTCGAAAACTTAACTACCATTGCCGGTCTCACATCTTCCGAAAATGATCTAGGTTTATTTCTTTGTATCGACAATTTTTCTCAGTTAGCCAGTTTGTAGGCCATGTGGAATATATCTGGATATCTGTTAACAGGAGTTTCAGAGAATTTGAGATTTTTATTTTATTTTTTTTTTTATTTTTATTTTTATTTTTTTTTTTTTGGAGGGGGGGGGAGTAGAATGAAAGAGAATAAGAATGTTTATAGGCTTTTGGGCACTAAATAAAATCGATCAAAGAGCGTGAGGGGCATTTTATTTCTGCCAATGTATTTTATATCAGCTCTATATCTACAAATAATGAGACAGAAAATTACAAAAAAATTCATTAAGTTGTACCTTAACTTGGTTTTTTAGAACTTCACGTGCATATCGCCAAACAGTTCACTTTGCTAGGCTGCTACTTCCTATTTACGGGAAAGCTATATCTCAGCTCTTCTGTTATACTTGTATAATTGCACAAAGCTTGATATGTGACACGGTCATTATGCAAAAATATGCGGATTTTATTTCACTGCATACCAGTTAGCTACTGACACGGCTATTCTGATATTTTCCCATTCATGGAAAAGCTATATCTCATCTTCTATAGCGTATAAATGCGTCAAACTTGATATGTAATATGTCCATATGATATGTACAAAAAGAATTTCGACTTAATTTTGTTGTATATCTGGTGCTGTTAGTTAATTAGGTTTCGCCGCTGTTAATTAATTGCTGGGATTATCTAGCATGGTTATATCTAGCATTTATTGGTTAAATTGCATCGAACATGCATATCTAAAATTTTTAATGGTAAAAGTTATGTTGACTAAATTTTACAAGTAGCGCTGCTATACGGATTGATATGCATGAAAGTTCTAATATGGTTTCAAAATACTAGTTTTACAACAATACAGTGTTTGAGCGATTTTTTTCTTCCATATTTTAATGTTTTTCAGATTTCAAATTTAAAACTTGATAAGCTTTAATTTTCTTATTTTAATATCATTAAGAACATAATTAACGGCATTATATATTAGTCTGTCTCTGACTTTTATGTCGGTTGAGTTAGATACACAAAAGTAGTGGTTTCATTGCAATAAAAAACAACCTTGATAATGCCTGGAATGAGCAGAATAAGTAGACGTCTGAAACAAATGGCCAAAGTAAGTTAAGTCTGTTTTATACTTCTTTATGATTATTTAACTCTAAAATCACTTATAAATATAAAACACGGAGAATACAGTGCTCTTTAATTACAGTGTTTTGTATGAAAATCGGCCCCAACACCCTTTTTACAAATTCTAATGTAAAATGACCTTCTGAAACCTTTTAAGAACAATTAACCTTTTAAAAAAGATCCTTGAATTATTTCTGATTAATTTAAACCTAATAAGAAAAATGTAGAAGTGTTCATAATTTAAATTTTTACATAATGGTCATATAATATTCAGATCTAAAGCTCTTTCATGTAGGTAGGAAACGTTTTATTTCTCATTTTTATATAAAACTTTTAACGCAAACGAAATGTAATCATGCTTGAAATAGAACTTGGGCCCTTAGAATAATTTAATTAAAGTGCTCTGTATGAAAATCAGCCGCAACACGATTTTTGCAAATTCTTATATAAAATGACCTTCTGAATCCGAATATGACACCTATTTTGCCCTATGACCCACCGTATTTTGAGTTGATTCCTACTTTTACCACTTTTCGGTAATTTTATGGCTATAAATTTGATTTGTACGGGGGGGGGGATTATTTTAACTGTTTAATATCATCTGAGGGGCTACAGAATTGGATAATTATAAAACATGACCATTTGCAGCAAAGGGAAAATTTAAGGGGGAATTCGCCCCTGAAATTATATCTTACATTTATTTACTTATACCCTTTTATTAATCAATTATTGTTATTATTATTATTTATTACGCATTTTTGTGTTTGTGTGTTAAAATAATTCTTTTCCATTCTCTAAATCAAATTCATAAAATTACCTAACAGTGATAAAAATTGGGGGAAGGGGGGGGCATCCCGAGAAAACAGTGGGTAATTGGGCTAAATGGGAGTCATATTCGGATTCAGGAGGTCATTTTACATAAGAATCATCAAGAATGGTTTCAGAGTTCGAAAAAAATATTGTATTTGCAGCGCAGTGTTATTGAGTTAACCATTTGCGTGAGTGCCAACTTCTACCGCTTTTTGACATCACTACTTAAAAAAAAAAAAAAAAAAAAAAAAAAAACTTCAAGTTTAATCACAGAAAAAAAACTAAAAAATATATTAAAAAAATCATATTGAAAATTTCCGGTAGCAAAAGAACGTACAAGTTTGCAGCTATGCATTTGCCTCACAGCCGCTCCAGCTTGTAGTTGTCAGTATCGTTTAATTTTCATTTGTTCTAAAAATAATGGTATAATTTTTTCTTTTTCTTTTTTTTTTTTCTTTTATGAAACTTGAATACATGTAGAGGTTACAATAAATAATTCTGAAACATAAGTTCGACCACATTATTTTTTAGAAGAAATAGTTGAATTCAATTCATATTAAAAAAAAAAAAAAAAAAAAAAATTAAAAATTATATAAAATTTTAACTTTTTATATCGATAAAGTTTTATTTATTTGTTTTATTTATTTTTATTTTTTAATTATTTATTTGTTTATTTTTCTCTTTTCCTTAAGAAATCTAAATTTACATACAAAATTAACAATACAATTCTACATTCAAATATTTGAAACAAAATATCAATATTCTGCAGTAAAATGTAAACGTGCTGGGAAATCTATTCTATAAAAGGTATATTCTATATGAATACAGGAATAATGGCATGAATTGTTTTGCACATTTCTCTGAATAAAACATTCGAATGCAACTGGGTATCAAAATACACATTTTACGCATAAATAGCGGATGGAATGGCAATAAATAAAATCATATTTTTAAATAAACATCTAGATATTTTAAATTAATAATTCTTTATTGTTTAAATATTATTTTTAAATGCATTATATATAATTTTAAAACATTTAAAGATTTTTTTTTTCTTTAGTATAGATTTTGTATCAACATTAGATATATATTGTAAATTAAATGACAAGAAAAACTTAATTAAATGAATAAGAGTAAATTAAATGAATTATAATTAAATGAGTGATTAAATGAATAATCGAATAATAAAATGAATAAATGAATAATCGAATAATAAAATGATTAAATGAATAATCGAATACTTTTTTATAATCACTTTCATGTTTGCATTTTTTGCATCTTCCTTCAATTCTTTCATAATGTTGTTATTAGATTTCTATGTATTTTTAAAAAGCTACCACATTTATGTACCAAAAAAAGGGAAAGAGTATATTTTAATACTGAGATACAACAATCAGCAAAATATTTTTTTTTTCCTGTGACAATTACTTTAAAAAAAAAAAAAAAAAGACTTTTCTACAATGTCATTATGGAAGGTATTATTTTTTCATGAATAAGCATGCCAATAAAATTTCTTTGTCCGTTCATGCTATATTCAAACGAAGTTAATTAAAAAAAAAAACTAAATACACATTTCTTGATAGATATTACTGTCAGCAGCAAAATTATTGAAGCACACATCCACATTTTTCATATTATTATTTTTATTATTATAATTATTATTTTAGTTTGATCATTTATTTTTATCATCCACTTACTTTTTTATAAACAGCATAAGACTAAGTTTAAGACTCGACAAATATTTACTTAACAAAACAATATTAAGTGCACATATTTAAATATGGGAATGATTGCTAAAGCTTCAATAATTTTGCTGTCGACTATATATTTCTTAATAGCTCGAAATGTATAAAAAAGAATTATTCTATCTCTGGTAAAACATTATTACAATGTTTGTTCAATTTAGTTTCAATTATTTCAAAATTCAGTTCAATCAACATTATTTATTTATATAAATTAATCATTAAATGCAGTTGATAATTTTCTATCTAAAATAAAAAAAATAATAAATATTGATTTTTAATTTTTTTTTAAAGCTATTAAAATATTAAATAACTATTTTCTATACGCATATAAAACCTGCAAAATATGTGAAGTGAACATCTTGAAAAAACAATAAGCATTATTGATAATATAAGTATTAAGTAAGTGTTAATAAATTTATCTAACCAGACTACATGCTTTAATAAATAAGATTAAAATTTATACGTAAAAATTAAATGTTTAATTAATTGTAATGAAAACATTCATAAAATTATTTTTAGATAAATTCGATTACCCATTTTATGTTGAGATCATCTTTTGCAAAAAATTAAATAAAACATAATTAAACATAACTAATATAACCTATTTTAAAGAAATCGATGTAGCTCCAAATTATGTAAGTTTCAAAAACTACCTTACAAACTACGTGGGGAAAAAAATCATAGATTACTACAACATTGTAAATAGTAATTATCTACACACCCCCCCCCCGCCTCCTTTAAAAACAGGTTTCTTACCTGCTCATTCATTAATCACCTGATATATATTTTTACTGAACAAATGGGGACCTAATATTTTTATCATACAGATACACACTTCTTTCGTCGATTCACAATCTGGGTACACACTTTGCTTTAAAATACCCTCAAATGAACACTGACCAAATATTTTATCCTCTTAATGTCCAGATACTAAAAATGAATTATTTAATCGTATAAAATGCAAATGGACGTCTCCATTTGAATGTACTTCCCCAGTTTGAAGACGTGTATACAAATAGAACTTCCGATTCACACCCCTTGCCAACACACAGATCAACCGCTAAAAACATGCTTGTCGTATTCACGGGACCTCAAAACATGTAAATACAACATAAACTAAATTCCGAAAATTTGACCCCAAAACAATACTTTTTGTACCATATATAGATATATATATATATGGTATTATATATTTGTGTAATAGAAAGTAAAAAAGAAAAATTTAAATAATAATAATAATTAAAAGAAAGAAGGAAAAAGTAAAAAGCCCTGGAATTAACGATTTGTAATACTAGTTGAGGCGAGATTTTGTTAAGTAATGATAAAAATTATTCTCGTAAATAAAATAGCACATTAGAAAAGGCAAGTGTAACTATCCTGAAAATAAAGTGTTTTATAATTAAATTTAAGTTTCAAAGTCTTTTTATAATGCTAAATTTTAATTTCAGAAATCCCCGAATTTGAGTATTATCTGTTACTTATGGTTGTATATGAAATATCTGAAAAAGGGTAACATAAGTCATACTGGAAGTTTAAAAGTTATTTTTGCTTCTCTAAGCTTTTAATCATAATAAACTACAAACTACCATGGATATCTATTCATTAGAATGCGAATTCTGAAAGGACCAGTAATATCTGATTCTATAAGAGCGTAAAGTATGCAAATCAGAGCATTGTAATTTTGCTTAATACTAATTTATATAATTTTATTCTAGTAATAAAATATTAATTTTTGATTGTGTAATTATTAAAAATGTTGTTACTGAAACATAAGTAAATTACGATGCAAAAATAATACAATTTCAAAAATATTACAATGTATTATATTTAATTACAAAGTTTTGTGCAGAAAATATTAACTTATAGGAATGGCTTACATAAAAAAAAAATACCTCTACGAATATTAAATAATGACAAATTAAATTTAAATATTAACATTTTTACTGATAATTTAAAAGGATAGGATTCAAATATAAAACAATGAAGCTGACAGTTTAATTACAAAAAAGTGATTGATTATGTTATTTAATTATAGAAATAAGATAACTCATTATTGTTAATTAGCATGTAATTAAAATTGATAAATTGCTATCTCAAAAGAAATGTTTTATACTAGAAAACTTTATGATAAATATAAAGATAGCTTTTTTAATTTAGCTTTTAATTCTACTAAATCTATTTTCAAATAGGCACCTTTTTTAGGTAGATTCCTTATAGGAGATCTACCTATTGCAACGGTTCTCATGACACGACTTCTGGAAAATTTGTTCATATCTTCACTGATCATGACCCTTAGAACCCAAAACCACCCTCCGTTCAAAAGTTTATATATATATATATATATATATATATATATATATATATATATGTACTAGCAGACCCGGCCACGCGTTGCTGTGACTAAGTTATACGTTGAATTATACGGCTGTAAACTATTTAGTACAGTCAAATTATTATTTACGAACAAAGACGAAAACGTTGTAGCCGATGTAAAAACCCACAGGGTTGAGATTTGAAACTTAGGTCAAAATTTGGAAGCGATTGATAAAAATTTTCGTAGTGT
This sequence comes from Salticus scenicus, assembly GCA_963930645.1. Taxonomy (NCBI): domain Eukaryota; kingdom Metazoa; phylum Arthropoda; class Arachnida; order Araneae; family Salticidae; genus Salticus; species Salticus scenicus. The sequence goes on along the minus strand of OZ005649.1, from coordinate 127,891,367 downwards.
TGATATTAAGCACAAATTAATTTTATTGTAGGGTCCTATAAATTTTAATGGAGAAGTGATATATATTATTTCTAATGCTACTTTGGATAAAATTGCTAAAATAACTAATATATAAATTAAATTCTATTAAAATTCTATTAAAATAAAAGTATAAAAGAAACAGACGATTTTAAAATCAGTTTTTATGGAGGAGTGAAATATAATATATGCTATAATGGATAATTTTACTATAAAATGACCTCATCATTTTAAATATTTTAAAGAGGGCAACAGCTGTAGTTATAAAAAGGAAAATAATAAGGCTAAACCAGAAAAATAAGTAAATTTGATAAATATTTTAAAACTTTAAAATTGGAAATCTTATGAAATATTGGGCTTTTAAAGTAAATACATGTATCATTTTAAATAGAAAAAGATTTGGGAAAAGTTTAGTGTATTTTAACGAAGTGATGAGAAGTTTTTGAGTATGTTAAAATTTTAATAGTAAATTCAAGTTAATAAAGATGGGAAACATTGAGGATTAAGATAAGAATAATTATAAGATTAAAAAAAAAAAAAAAAACTTATTATATAACATGCTTTTAAATTTTAATATACTAATAATATACTAATTAAAAGGAAAATGATAAATATTCTATCATAGTTTGAAGTCAAATTTGTTTTCAAATGTCTAAATAAAATATCTGATGTAAGATACTAATATTTTGCAGCGGAATAGATGTCATTTCTGTCATCCTTGGCGAAAAAAAAAAGAATATCGCCAAATTATCTGGCGAAAATATTTAATTCCTTTCAAAAATCATGGTTATTTTAACAACTTATATTAAAAGAGTAATGAATAATATGAAACAATATTTCGTACAATACATATTACATGTCATACATACGTACAATGAATAATACATACTACATTTCGTACAATGCATACATCTGGCATGTATATTTTCGTGTTACGCTTTTGATCGCCAAATAATAATAATAATAATAATAATAAAAAGCCAAGAGCGACAGAGTTTTGAAATTTAAAATTAAAATTTTGTCAATTTGACAGCAAAATAATTCAATCTAACACCCGCGATAACTAATACATATCTATACCCAAATATAAGGATTAAAATCGGGAAATAAATTTCCTCGATTTTTAATAATTTCTTACAAAAAATCCAGTGGGCAATTAACATAGGAAATCTTTTTCTTGGCTGCACAGACGGTCAGTGAGTCACACTTCGCTTGCGTATAGAACTCATAGATATAGTATAGCATACATAGAATAGAGTGATCATTGGGGAGAAAAAAGTTATTCCTTTTCATTTGGGTAAAGACGACGTTTTTACCAAAATATGGCCGTCTTTCCCCGAGTGAATACACACGGGAATACATACTAATATTTTAGCAAATAAAATTTATGAATAATTTATCTGCAAAAGGGGAATGGAAGACTCCAGATATAGTTTCAAATTCATATTTCTTTCTTTCTTTCTTTTTTTTTTTTTTTTTTTCAATACCACTTAATGGCTGTTTCCAAAGCTTTTATTTATTTATTTATTTATTTATTTTTTCGGCATCAAAAATCTTTGTACGATAACATGGGGATGAGAGATCTATATATATTACTATATCTATGATAGAACTACATTAGCACTTTATCAATGTGTATAAAATCTTTAAATTGATTATGACGTCAATTTTCGTGAGATGTATAATTTAACTTTTTATAATTTTTTAACGTTCACGTTTGATTAAATGTATTTACTTTTATGTCGAAAGAAAATGAACTCGTATTTTTTCTTTTTGGCAACAATTAAAGTTATGGAACTCACAGATATTTTGGAGCAACTGTAACAAAGGTCTATAATTAACAAATAATTGCAATAAAACAATATTGTGACAATAAATTGAGATAAAAACTATCCTATCTCTCAAGTTGGACCAAACTGCACACAGTGTGCAAAATTTCATTAAAATCGGTTCCTTAGCTTAGGAGTTTATCCCGGACAAACATCGTGACACGTAATTTATATATATATACAGATAACGCTTTTTACCATGTTAAGTTGTGAACACGATAACTGGAGTAATTTTTATTTAAATTTAACCAGCTCAGGATATGTTGTCAGGACAGTAAAAATCTCGGTCGAGTTCGTAGATGGGGTGTCCAGCTCAAAGGGGGTGGAAATGGTGGGGGGTGGAAATTTCCATATGACCATAATTTCTTTAATATTGAAAATAGGAAAAAATTTCAAATCAGTCGAATTACCACCTTACCCTAAAGAATAATTTTTGTATTTAAACTTTTTCGATAGCTTCAATTGCTTAGAAGTTATAAGCTAAAAAGTGATTTTTCGTGAATTGTGTTTAAGCCGACATTTTCTATAGCTTTCATTGCAAAAATTTATAATCTGATGCTTATGTCACGTGCAAACGATAATAAAAAAGATCACTGAAAATATAATAAAATTTTAATCACACTTTTAAACAATATAATAATCTGATTAAAAAAAAAAAAAAAAGTTTAATTTAACAGAAAATATGACGTCACTATTACAACAATGTACTGAGAAAAATGAAATAAAATTTTATTTGTGATTTTAAAGAAATAAAATAAATGTTAATAAATAAATGAATAAATATGTAAATAAAATCAACATATCTTAGGGCTAAGCAGATTTAGACTTAGCTTTATGACATAGATGCTATAATGTAAAAGACAAATGTCATCGTTTAAAAAAAAAATCGTGTAAATCGATGCTAAACGAATTAAACTGGCATGATAGAAAAAAGTAATAAATTTGGGGACATTTAGATATTATCTCTTTGACAAATGATCTAGGGACGATTTTAATGAATTTTTCGTTGAAGTTTATTTTCATAAAAACTTAAATTTAAATTAAAGTATTTCATTACTCGAATTCCCTTATTTTGATAAATAAAATTATACCATTAAAAAAAAAAAAAAATAAAGAACACTCTTTTATTGAAAAGTGAACTAATAAAGGTTTTAGAAAACTATTACATACTTTTAAATCTTTATTAAAAAAAATTAATTGTTGCCACTCGACATTATACAAATACATCCAAATCCTGTGTCACATACGATAGTTTTGTTTAAGTACATGTTTTTTGTTTGCCCCTGGAACCTGCCCCTGATAGGAAAAGTGCCTGGAAACACTTGTATCTAGTATTGTCATTGATTATGAAGTCGTGTGCAAAATTTCAGGCCCTTCGGACGACAAGAAGTTGCCGAAAATTGAATTGAAAAATTCCGTTACATACATTAATAGTTGCATCATATCAAGTTAATAAAAGTGTGTTAATTAAAAACCATCTTAAACGCTTTAATAGAGTTCTAACAGATGACGTCACGAGCATGTTTGCTGAGGAACAGTTGACCTCACTGACCCATTTTATCAATGCGGAATAGTGTTACAAATTTATTGTAACACAGTGTTGTAAATGTATTTGCAAAAGCATAAAAAAAATTCGACTACTACGCTTCCAAAGGCTTGGAAAAATTAGCGTTGTCCTTCAGCAAAGTACGGTTGCTAAGAAGAAAGTCACGTGGTTGTTAGAACTCTATTAATCATTTAAAATATATAATTACAATAATACGTCAATCTTAATACAAATATCGTTTGTGGTGAATAGTTTAGAATGTCAGTTTAGGCAAGAATTTAAATTTACGATAGAGAGTAATACGTTACAGATTCCTTTGACTTTTTATCTTGTCGAAATAAGATATTGGTCTGTGAAGAGATATGAGGTTTTCGCGTGCAAAGAAAATATAATGACGTCAAAGCTGCCTTTCTCCACCGCCAAGCTCGCCAAATTTTGTCGTCAGACAACAAATTATGTCGCCAAGTCAAAACTTTCGTCGTCAACTATCAAATTTTGCCGCCAAATCACAAATTTCATTGTTAAGTCGCAAGTTTTGTCCCCAAAATTTTGCCAAATCATACAATTTACTAAATTCATAACAATCAACATTGAAATTCAGCGGTGCCAAATGGTCCAATGTTAACTAATGTTAATGTTCCAGCTTATATCAACCAAAACAGTTTCACTTTACAATTTTTATTCATCTGACAATAAGAATCATAAAAACACAATACAAAACTCTCAATAATTCAATAAAAATTACAATGAAATAACTATCCAAAAACCGCTACCACTTAACTGTATTTAACTTGACCATAGCAACGCCAGGCTTACCAGTGCTTGACCATAGTAAGGTCACAAGTGCATTTTCACGTTTCTATTTTTTTCTTTAAAAGAAAGATATTGAACAACAGTTATATGGATTTTAAATAAAAATTATAATTTTGATTAAGCTTGGGTAGGGAGGGGGGTGTAGACCAATAGCCCCCTCCGGGATTCACCATTGCTGGGATTGTATATCTTTAAGACTTCTATTTGTTGAATGATTATGAGCTTGAGTTCTAAAAAATTGAAACATTTACAGACCAATAAATCTAGCCTAAAATTTTAAGTAGATTGAATCCCTTTTGTAGTTGAAAATTAAATTTCTTGAAAACAGAATAGCGGCTTAAATAATACATTGTGTGAGAACAAAGTCATTGGTTAAGTATTAATCCATATGTAAAATTTCTTTACATTTGTAATATTAACGTAAAGGAATCTACCTTTGCTTTTAAGCTTGCTGAAAAGGGATTTTTTTTTTTTTTTTTTTTTTTTTTTTTTTTTTGTAAAATGTCTTGATTAAATGTTCCAATACTAATTTTCACGCATCAGAAATGATGATAATTTTTTTTAAATAAAAATAAATCTTTGGAAAATATTTTATTTTATGTGTTCTGTAAAAGAAATGGTATTATTATCATTGATTTTTACATATTTTTAAAATAATACAATAATTTATTTATTTATTTTAAATTTGGGATAAATTTTTCTTTGTAAAGGAATCAAAATTTTTAATTTTTTAACAATGATTGTAAACATTAATTTCATAAATGATGAATGAGCTAATTGAAACAGTCAGACAAAATGAAATAAGTCCTCTCTACTGAACAAATCAAATAAAAAATTAAATTTCATTTAGATGGATAAAGTCTTTGGAGTTCTTCATATTTGATATTACATTGTTCTCTTAGCAAACATTAATATCGTTAACCATTTCCAATATTTACCTTTATATAAAAAGAAAACGTCATGTAAATGCAAATAATATCAATATTTGTTTTTGACTTTTAATATAATTTTAGTGGAACTTAGGTGACTGGTTTTAGTAAGGTTTTTTTAACATATCAGTAAACAAATTTTAACAGGTCTATTCTCACTTAAATATTTTCAAAAATAAGTTTCTTTAGAAATCTATAGTTATTAAAAATAGTAACATCAAAGATATAAAATATTCTGAAAATAAATTTGTTATATTTTCGTATAAGCATAATAAAAGAATAGAAAGGTTTTTTTTTTTTTTTTTTTTTTTTAACTTTTTCAATGAATTTTGTTTTTCTCTCTTTAGATCTTGTCTTGTTGTTGTTGTTGTTGTTGTTGTTTTTGTTTTTACAAAAATTCTGTTTGACAATGTATTGTATTGAAAAATGAAGAGAAGCACATATAATGGATTCTGTTTCAATGTGACTTAATGGCATTTAAACATACAGAGGATGTTACAAATTCTACAAAAATAAAAAATTGGTAAAAGCCAAATCACATTGTGGTTTATCCATATATAGAGAGCAAGACTTGAATGTACAATTGCTCTTAAATCTACTAGGCACGTGTTTACAAATAAAAAGTATCTAAAAAATTTTGGATTTTAGCAAAATTTCTCCAAATTTAACTCCAAAATTTGCATTGGAACAATCCACATTAGCAAGAATTTGCGAATTTAGTAAAAATTGCATTCAACCCTTTTGTTGCAGACTAATCACCTGCAAATCTTTAAAGGAAATTATTGTGTTTTTACTATTTCAGATTGCCCCAGAAATCAAGGAAAAAATTTGTTTCATAAAAATTTTGTTTATTTTAAAAGTTACAGTTTTGCCACTGTAGTGGACAGTATGCATATAGAAACTGGATATCTAGTAGATGTTTTAACAATTTTGGTAGTGAAAATATTAAAAGGGGTCACTTTTTTCATCGATACACAAAGAAACTTTGTATTTTAAGCATGAATATGTAGATTTTCTTGAGCCAAATTCAACCTTACATTTTTGACACTATTTGATGTTTGTCTATCAAAATGCTCCACTCCATCGTAGCGGACATCCACGAGGACAGAGTTTGCTTTGACTGACCTTTGTTTTTTAGGTTTTTCCACTGACATTTGCCCTTGTTTACGTAAGTCTTCTGTATCCTGTTCATCAATTACTCTTGATACTGCTTGTATTAGTCCTCTGGCAATGGACGTCTTGAAAACTCCTAGTTGCATAGAACATTGTGCTATGACAACTTTGTAAAAAAGCCAAGAATTTATCACGGTAACATCTATAAAATGAAATAATACCCTTTTATACAACTACAATGGACAAACGAAAACAGTCCTACATTAGCCTCTGTTCATAACGTCCATTATAGTTGACAAAAAAAAAAAAAAACCATCAATTTTCATGAAAAATTGCAAATTGCATCTGAAAGTAAGTGTTCTATTCAAAAATATTCTAAAATGCCTAAAATTACTATTTTTAAATGTAAAATGTCAAAATAAAAAAGGTTTAGCTCTTATATACAATGTTTACAATGAGAAATCATACTAACTTGGAAGTAGAGGTTGACGCCATTTTCAAACTAAAAATACAATCTGTAATTTTATATTATGCTGCCATCTCTGAGCAATAATTGAAAGCTTAAATAATACAGAAAGAAAAATCATTGAAACCAAATCTGTAAAACCCTTTGTGGGAAAGGAAAAAAATTTAAACTTTTGTCCACTACAGTGGACACGATGCAACAAAGGTTAAATCTGATATTTTATATTCAGCTTCATTTGTTCATCTTCAACTTCATTTCTTTTGCGAATTTATTGAATTTCAAGAGGAACACAAAAAGTCTTTAAATATTTGTTAAGAATTATAGTTAAGACTTTTTATTTTTATTACATGAAAAATTTCAATTATAATAGTTTCCAATATTTAAATATAATAAGCTGTCTGATCAGCATAAGCTAGAATCATTAAATTAAATTCCAAAAGTTTTCTTTTTATCCCACCTTCTTTATAATGTACTTTAAAATTCTTAAAACTTTTTCAAACAAACGAAAATTTTGACAATATGTGAATTTTAAATAATGCTATTACTTTTGTTATAATTTGTAAAAGATTTTGAAGTTTTAAAGGTAATTTTCCTTTAAAAGTAGAATATACTATTTACACAGTTTCAGTTAACGATTTTTTTTTCTTTTTTTACAAAGTTTAATTTCATACGTAACCAAAGCAGTCTTCAATATTCAGAGTGTCCCCAAAAATTTCAAAAGCAGTTTAATTCTTTACCAATTAAAGGAAAGAGGGCAATGTAAATTGAAAAAATTTCAACTACGTTAAAAAGTATATTTCATCTTTAATTAAAAAAAAAAAAAAAAAAAAAAAAAAAATCAATTTTTTTTTATTTCTTATACGACTGTCATATGCAAATATGAACAAATAATTTTTTTCAGCCCCCCTCCCAAAAAATAAATTAATTAATTAATTAATTTAATTTAATTTAAAAACGTATTACTGTATCTTTAAGAGAACAAAGTTTTGATAGAGAAGGGAAATGAGTTATACATTTTACCATATCACTTAAAAGCCTGTTTCTAAATTGAAAATAGGGACCATATACAAATTGATAATAGAAATTTTTCGATCGAAAATACAGTGATATGTCAAAAAACTTACAAATGCTTTTAAATAATTCTTTGTGAACCACGGAATGCATGCAAAGCTCGATTTCATTTTATATTTTCTTGCAGTTGACACATATAGTTAAATATTTATACCCACAAATAGAAAGGTATTTTATAAAATGAATTTTTATTTTAAAAAATGGCGATTGCTTTTGCAATCTGATGCAATAAACATTTAAACAGACAATTATCCAGAACATATTTTTAGAATTAACAATAATTTCAAATTTAGCATTTTCTGTAAAAAAAATTTTGAAACTTTTTAGTTAAATGTTGTTATCTAATAGTAAAAATTAAATACACGACTCATAAAACAAAATAAATATTCAGAATCCTCTGCGAGTTTATTTTTTAGAACGTCGTTCTGTAAATTATGATAAATTTGAAATAAATTGCATTCTTGTATATTTAATTTTTATTTCAATTATTTCAAATAAAATTCGAATGTTTTAATATATAAATAATAATAATAATAATAGTGCTAATACATTTAAGAACATGTGATTAGTTGGGTAAATATTATCATACATTTTATCCTAATATCCTAATGTCCTAAATTTACGTTTCTCTTTTGGTATATAGGCCCCATTTACAAAATTCAATTTTCGATTAATAATAACTGGCTCAGCTTTAAAGATATAAGTATGTGTTTTTTTCTAATGGTGTGTTGTATTTAAATTAAAAACTTGCTATGGGTCCAAATTTGTCTACAAGGGTTGTATAAAAATTTAAAAAGTGTAATTTTTGAAAATTAACGAGAAAAAAATTCTTAATAGCATGGTCATATATTGTATCTTATATTAAACACTTTTGAAAATGCATTGGCAACTTATCTCTAATATGTAATAACTTAAAATGCATTTTATTCTTTTTGAGACACCATGTATATTATCAAGATAGAGCGTTACTTCTTAAGATAAATGATCTTGATATTTTTTTAATTAAAAATTTATGTTTTAATTATTAAAAAAAGAAAAATATATATTTTTACTTGATTATATTTATTTCTGCATATTGTATTTTGTTAAAATTTTTAATGTATTTAAAAATAATTTTACGTAATTCAGCAAAATTAGAGGTCCAAGGCTTTCATAAATTCATTGAGATGCATGCTTGTAGGTGCATATTTATCTAAATATATATAAAAAAAAAAAAAAAATTTCTTTTATACCATTTTTTTTTCTTTTCTGGATTCACACAAAATGCGAACAATTAAAATTAAAAGTCATTAAAAAAAGAAACTTCTATGATTTTTTTTTTTTTTTTTTACGTATTTAAATGATAAAAATGACTGAAATTGCAAATATAACATTCTTCTAAAACTTATGTACAATATTAGAAAGTGGCAGATATATTTCGACCTTAGAAGAAATGATTATATTAGGAGCAAAAAATGGTTTAGAAAAAAAAATAATATTGCAAATCTAAAAAGTTGTGCGTTTAATTTTATGTATAACTAAATAATGAAACAGATTAATATTTTTTAAAATAAAATATTATTACTTTTTGTTATTTGACATAGAAATTAGTATATATGTGTTTTATAATATATTTTATTTTCTTTCATTTAATTGAAAATAGTATTTTAAATGCAGGGTTGAGTTACATTTTGTTGTTTTGCGTAACATCACCTGCCAAAAAAAGAAACCTTGCATATATTAGCTTAGTATTGGGGGTAGTGACTCCTGACCTATTACCTCCGCATTCTGAGCCATTCAATTTATTATTTATTCAATTATTTGTGTCTTGGTCCATAAATTCAGTTATTCTCTCTCTCTCTCTCTCTCTCTCTCTCTCTCTCTCTCTCTCTCTCTCTCTCTCTCTCTCTCTCTCTCTCTCTCTTTTTTTTTTTCTTTTTTGAGGGGGGAGTCATGTTGTTATTGTAAGCTTGGTTAAAAACCATTTTACTACAACCAATCAAAAGCTCCTTCTTTTATGTTTTCAGTAACTTTTGTCTTCTTATCGAAATTATTTTTAAGTGAGTATTCGTCTTCTTTTTCCAAGTAAATTAAAATAATTAAAAAATTAATCAAGTTAAACTAGCTACCAAATTGGCTTTTATGGGTTGCTGTGGGGAATTGTCCCTTTGTTTATTTTTCGTTCTCATTCTCATTGTTATTATTATATACATATATATATACTTAAATAAACTGCCAAAAATAGCGGTAGTTTTTACAGCAGAATGTGCCAGTACCCAATTTTTTACAGCACATTCCGCTGTTAAATCGGTAATTTACAGCTGAAATGTCTGCAAAGAAAGATTCTTTTACAGATGTTTCTGTTGTAAATTATTATTATATATATATTTTTTTTCTTTTTTTACAGCAGTGCTGGCACCCATTTTGCCTGCACATTCTGCTGTAATACCTACCTCTATTTTTTATACTATATAGTTTTGAATGTCATTTTAATATATAATATTAAATAATTTTAATTTAATGATATTTATACCATAATTTAAAATGAAATCAGTTAAAATCTTTCAAAAACCTTGCATAAACTTTTTTGTTTTAATCTCCAATATTTTCAAAATGCTATATAAAATGTCAATATGCAACATTTTAAAAAATGCATACTCTATAAAGAATTCTCATAAATAAGTTATTATAAAGATTTCTCTAGGCAACAGTTACCAACACAAATATATACATCCAATACATATTTATTCTATACCACACTTCTGAAGCGTGTAATTATACATGTCTTTCACAGAAGTGCATTAAATTATTCTACAATTTTGAAATAATACGAAACATGAATTAAAGATGAATCAAAATTCGAGAAATTCCATCTGGGACATATTTTAATATTTGCTTGTCTGTGGGATGTTTCGAAATTGTTTACTTGATAAATAGATATATAAAGGATTGATTTTTTATTTATTTATTTTTATTTTTTTTTTTTTTTAATCAAAAGTGTAGTATGATTGATTGCAAGATATGTTTTACAGGTAAATCGATAAAACTTAATCAATGTATTTTATAGCATTTTAAAAGAAACATAAAATTATAATTATCTTTAGCATTTTTTGTTTGAAATAACTTTATTTTTTAGTTTCTTCTATATTCAATAGAAGAAAGTTTTAGATTCGTAAAAGTTTTCGACTTCGGATTTTCGATGGATTTACACGTGGCAACTGTATCTCAGGAACTACTGCACAGAATTGCATAAAATTTGATATGTAGTTGCAACTTAACATATGTTAGTGCTTATCAATTTTTGGTGAAAATTGTACAAAATCTGGCGTTGCCAACACGCATTTTCTAAATTTTTAAGATGGCGGTATAGGACAAAGTTTCGTATAACTGTACATAAAGGAATTATTTTTTAATAATCATTATGAAATTAAGAAATATTTATTTATATTAGTGATAGTCAAATAGGATTTTTTTTTTTTTTTTTTTTTTTTTTTTTTTTGTATTTAAGAGAATCATTTTGCTTCTTGGGAAGAGGGAAGTCATCCTCCAAGGGGAAGGCAAATTTTCATTATAAGTATTTTTCAAAAGAGCTCGCTGAACCACCGATCGGCGATAATTTAAAATGAATTTATTGATTTTTTCATCATTAGCAAATTAAAAAAAAAAAAAAAAAAAAAAAAAAAGTTTTTTTTTTTTTTTTTTTTTTTTTAAGATTTTTATATTGGGAATAGAATTGACTTTCTTAGAATATTTAATTATTTAACTTCTCTAGAATGAAAATCGTCAGCATTCATCCTAGAAGATAATTTTAATAAATACATTTTAAAAATCTAACAGCATTGGGGTCGGCGTTAAAATTTAAAAACTGAAAATATTTCTCAATTTTAAATAATATAAAAAATAAATTGACATCTAAAGTTATTTAAAACTATAAATGCTTCTTCTAAATTTTCGGTGAAAGATACCTGATGATGAGTTTAGAAACAACTATAAAATCATAATATCCTTTCCTTATATTAAACGAACTAAGCATGGGACTTGCTTTATATTCAGCGCTCTATGTAGCTGTAACTAAAATGAGGAATGAATCGAAAACTTGTATATAGACAATTCAAGGGATGCGCTCAAAGAAATCTCGCTGGAGGAGCCAGCCATACATCAAAATACATACAAGCTACGAATTTCAATACAAGCCTGTTTATTTATTATTACAGACATGTTTGTTATTTTTTAGAGACTGTTTAATGGTGTAAAACATATTGTTCAATGTGGACTCCATCATTAAATTGTAAGACCTGCAGCTGATGAACGGTGTGTTCAGCATCTGACAGCAAATGATCACCAGTGATCTGCCGCACAGGCAACGTTATGCGATTCTTCAAGCCAACCAATGTACAATATTTCCATGATAAGCCAAACTCTTTAAATTGCCCCATAATCAAAAATCACACGGATTAAGATCGAGGAAACGGGCTTAGGAGCGGAAATTGAACAGCTAATAACTCAATTATCTGTAAAATTTTGCCGCAAAAACTTTGTAAAATGTAAAAATGACAGTTTTAAATGTCGAAAGGTTTGAAAATGTTACAATAGATCACAGTTATTTATTGCATATCATCTCAAGCCTTTTGACTGTAATGCATCCCTTAACGGAAATTTATTATTATGTTTTTTTCTTCCAAAATCTTTGAACGCATCCTTTGAATTGTTTATATACAAATTTTAGACTTAATCTGCATTTTAGATACAACTACAAAGTACGCTGAATAGGCCTAATTTAATTATAGGTACCCTATATTTGCCTTTGGTTTCTCGGAAATGGATCAAATGGTTTTGATGAAAGTCTGGGATTAGTGATTTTTCGGTGTAAAAAATCAATTGAACTTATCCTCATCTTATAGGAAAATCGCATTTGCTGACGTTCTTCTGCCCTTCTTCCGCCTTTTGCAAAAAATGGCAAAAATTGGTTTTACTCATAAATATATGTAACTATTTCTATAAAAGTTTTGGGTTAAGGATTTTTTTTTATCTGAAATATCAATTGGTCTTGTCTTCATTTTCAGGAAAATTCGTGTTCGCTGTTTACCCTTCATTCGCGGTTACAACATTTGGCAGAAAATGGTTTTACTTATAAGTAAATAAGTTACTTATAAGTATACTTATTACTTATAAGTATAAGTTTTACTTATAAGTAAGTTTAGTTATAAGTATAAGTAAGTTTACTTATAAGTATAAGTTTTAGATAAAAGTTTTTTATTAAGTCTTTTATTGCGAAAATCGATTACTTTTATCTTTATCTTCAGGAAAATTCGTGTTCGCTGTTAACATTTTATTCACCGGTTGCAAAATATGGCAGACATTGGATTTACTGGGATATGGATATAATAATTTTGATGAAAGTTTGAGGTTAGGTTTTCTGGGGTACAAAATTGATTGCACTTATCCTCACCTTCAAAAAATTGAAATTCGCTGTTAACCCTTCATCCACCATTTGAAACATATTGCCGAAATTGCATTTACTAAGAAATATATGATGTTTATGAAAATTTGAGTTAAAAGCTTTTTGATATGCAAAGTCGTTTGGATTTATCCTCATCTTCAGAAAATTCGTGCTCGTTACTAATCCTTTATCCGCCAGTAACACAATATGTCAAAATTTTGTTTATTCGGAAATAGATATAACGATTTTGATGAAAGTTTGAGGTTAATTACTTTTTGGGGTAAAAAACCAATTGGATTCATCTTAATTTTCAGAAAAATTCGCGTTCGTTGTTAATCCTTCATCTGCCGTTTGTAACATTTGGCAGAAATTGGTTTACTCATAAATATATATAACGATTTTGAAGAAAGTTTGGGGTTAAAGGTAGTTTTGTGTGAAAAATGAATTGATCTTGTCCTCGTTTTCAGAAAAATTCTCGTTCACTGTTAATTCTTTATCCGCCTGTTGCAAAATATATGGCAGAAATTGGATTTACTCAGTAATGTATATAACGTTTTTAGGGAAAATTCGGGGTTACTCTTTGCGATACAAAACTGGTTGGACAAATCCTCATCTTCAGGAAAATTCACTCTCGCTGTTAAACCTTTATCTGCCGGCTGCGAATTGTGTAGAAGTTTGGTTTATTCAGAAATAGATAAACGACTTTAAAGAAAGTTTGAAGTTATTATTTTTTTTTATTTATTTTTTTTTTATTTATTTATTTTTATTTTTATTTTATTTATTTTTTTTTGGGGGGGGAGTGGTAAGAAAAAAATTGGACTTACCCATTCACTTTCAAGAAAATTCGCGCTTGCTTTTAACATGTGTCAATAACCTAATCTTTTTTTTTTTTTTTTAAGTTCAAAAGGTCCATTAACTTAATTTAAAAGATTCACAAAATCAAAAGTATGGCTTAAAAATTAAATAAATAAATAAAAGGTTAAAAAAGAAAAGACATAGCGAATAATAGTAATAATAATAATAATAATAATAATAATAATAATAATAATAAGCAGGATCAAAGCTATTTCTACATTTTTAGAGTTTATTTACATCATCTTGTTTCTATTTTCGATATATAGCATGTGCTTTACTTTCTGAAAAGCAAAAACATTTTTATGAATATTAAAAAGCATTTTTTCTCCACATCAGTAATTAAAATACTTTTTTTATTGCATACACTTATTCTAAACATAATATAACAAAATCCACTTATTCAAGTTTCGGAAAATTGCTTTTCAGCACGTAATTTTTAAGCACCGATAATAAGTATTTTTTTATTTTACTTTAATTAAATTAAACTAATTTCAGTTGTTTAAAATTTCCCTTCATACTTTAAGTGGCAATTTATATTTACAAAAACAAAAAGAAACATCTAAAGATATAAAAACGTGACTTGATTCTTTTTCATTAAGTAATTGTAAAAAAAAAGATTTCGTATTAAATATTGAAGATTTCATGTTAAAATATATTGAAAAAGCGTTAAATATTGAAGATACTAAATTAAAGTTTTAAAAAGTTAAAATTAATATACATCTTAATTTTCAATGATTAGATTTTATGCCCCAAAATATATGGAATGTATACATTTTTATGTTTTTAAATCAAATAACTCATTAAAATATTTCTAATTGACATTTTACTGCTTTTTTTAACAAAATAACATAAATTTTAAATTAAAAAATACTTATAAATTATAGCCTTTTTTTCATTAACTTATTTGAACACTTTGTTTTAATTATTGTGTTCTAAAAATGTACTATTAAATTTAAAGTTCAACGTTGCCCCCAAAAATTGAGGCAATTTTTTTATAAAATATAGCTACAATCAGTATATTGAGAAAATTCGTGCTAAATTTTAAATATTTAGTGGTGCCATTTTTAATAGTGAGCACTATTAAAAGGATGAAACTTGGCACCAAATTTCAAAAAGTATTAGTTATAACCATAGCTCTTTCTTTTTTTTTTTTTCTTTTTTTTTTTTTTTTTTTTTTTTTCCAGAATGTTGTTAGTACCCGCTCTTTTTTCACACCGCATTCTTTTTTGAGTATTTTTTTTTTTTTTTTTTTTTTTTTTTTTTCATATTCAATCGTTATTATATATTGAAGAAAATTACTCTATAAAGAATAGGGCGGGTACTAAGAACATTCCGAAATAAATTTAAAAAGTTGCCAGCTATAGTTTTAGCTAAATTAGCATAAATTGAAACCATTTTAAGGGAAAGCGTTGAACTTTATTTTGTACACCGCATCATTTGAATTAGATGATAAAAAAATAATATTTTATTATTACTTAAAGACAATCATGTACAATAACATCTTTCAAAGACACTTTTGTCATTTAAAAAATAAGTTTACCCCCATTTTCATCTGTATATTAGGAAGCTTACGGTTCTGCGATACTTACTATTGTTATTTTCTTCAATAAAATAACTCAAACGAGTCTGAAATAAAGAAACGACAAGAATAAATAAAAAGAATAAATATCTGCCCTTTCTTTACAAAAATGATGAATTTTTACTTAATATACGTAAACTTTTTGCATTCCTTGAAGAAACCAAAAGAGACCGATTAACAATTATTTATTTAGCTTAAATTTAAATGGCTAATTTTTGGCTATTATTAGCTTACAAAATTGCTATTTTATGCATAAAAATAACAAAAAAAAAAGTTTTTTTTTTTCGGAATAAAAGGCAGCAACTTTCTAAGTTAGGGTATAAGCTATCTCCATTACAAATTTCATCGAAATCCGTCGAGCAGTTTTGGCGTGAAACTCAATCAAATAAATTCACAGACATTCACATTTATAATATGTATAAGATATATATATACATATATATAGGGGAGACCGGGGTTAGTTGTGCCAGGGAGCAAGTAGTGCATAAAGCTTTCTGAATGATCTGGTAGGTTGCAGAACCTGTCGTGTCATGTGAGCGAACAGGTTGGTTATTGTAATGTGTTGTGTATGTTTGGAAGTATAGCGTTCTATTGTTTTCAAGATAAAATTATTTATCGTATTTTCTACTGCAAAAGTAAATTTTTTTACCTGCGTTAGAATCGTCATTGCCACGAGGGATCGTGGGGTATGTAAACTTCCTTAACAGTTATATTTTAAGCTGTTATTCTATGTATTTCATTTGTTAAGGATAACAACTTTTCGGAAAGTAATTAATAAAGTTCAAGACGGCGTAACGCGGAAATAGTTGTGACGAAGTGTACAGAAGGCATGTTTTGACAGTGTCTCTACTTGCCCCAACATGATTTTTAATACAGATTTTTATATTTCAGAAAAAATTATGTTAGATTACAAAAGGCTTACTGAAAGAGCTAAAGCTACTTTAGAAGATTGTGAGAGGGCTGCAACAGAAGTAAATCTGGAAGGTGCAATTTAAGGAAAACACGAGAATTGTTTCGCGTAAACAGAAAGACACTTCTTAGGTATATGAATAAAAAGAAGAGTACTAATATGGAAGAAAATATTGAAATGGGATAGAAAAAAACCACATATGATACTCACACTATAGGAAAAGGTCAAACAGTGCATCACACGCACACACACACACACACACAAAAAAAAAAAAAAACTGCGTTATTAAATAAAATTAAGTAGCAGGAATCGGATACCTTTGAAATTGACTAAAATTGTTTATGTCTAGTTTGCTGGGAGCAATATAAACTTTCTAGATCCGGAGAAAACTGTGTGCAATGTAGTAAGCTAGCGAGTAAAAGATCAATATGGCCAAACAATTTTGTTAGCCTACCTTTTGATTCTTTCCTGATTAACACAGTTATTTCCTTTTATTTCTATTGTTAATTGTCTCTAAATGTAGCTTTATAAAAGACTAAGAGTTTACAAATGTTAGTAATTTAACTCTTTTTTTTTTTTTTTTTTTTTTCATTTGGTTTACAGAGTTATGAAAAAAATTAAAGTGTTTTTATTGTATTAAGAACGATATAAGCGAATAAGATTTTCATTGTTGATTTAAAATATCGCATTTTATTACTTTTCTCACATAATTTGTATATGCTACAACGTGTTTGTATGTGTAATTTCTATGTCACAATGTACCCAAGCATGTCACTACTAGCCCGCTACTGGGCAAGTTGTGACAAATTTCGACGTTACGCAGAATTAATTTTATGGTGTGAAAAACATTAATAATATAAATGATAGTTTTATAAATATATTACACAAGATTTACTTTATGGTACGATATATTAAATGTTTCACTTCAGTTCAAATCTTAGAGTTAATATCAAAAATGACGAAAACGTCACTACAAGCCCGGTCTCCCCTACATATATATATATATTATTTTTATCTAAGTGAGATCTTTCTATTTCAGTATAATTTTTATCCAGCATCTATTATAAATTTTGAATTTAATATCTTTTTACTATATATAAATTTTAGTTACAGTAGATTAATCAATTTAGATATTTTCAGAATTTTGCATTCATTGTTATTTTGTGCGTTACATTGAAGAAGAATGAATAAATAAATAAAAAAATACACTCTTTTTTATATTTCCATTTCTGTTTAAATTAATCTAACAAAATATTAAAACTATTTCAAGTTTAAAAATAACACACAAAAAAGACATTTAATTTATTCACTCCTATTTAACATATATCTATATATATTGCATTTGTGTATCATTCTTAACTTTGAAGTGAAACTCACTATATCAATCATAATCAATCAAATACTAGAATTCTATGTATGGAAATAACCAGATCTTTTGTTGACAGCAACAACTAGTGTCACTTTTTTTCAATCAACGAGCAATATTTTACAGTCGGTAACAAAAGTGTCCGAACACTAGCAAAAATTCCTATGTAAAAAGGGTACACTGCATACGGTTTTGTTAAATAAATCCTTGTCGAATCCTGTTCTTAGTCAGTGTAAGAACATGATTCGATAAAGATTTATTTAACAAAACCGCATGAAGTGTACTTTTTTACATAGAAATTTTTGCTAGTGTTCGGACACTTTTGTTACTGACTGTACATCATTCAAAGCTCCTAAATTTATTGAAAAGAAGGTTATATGAATAAAGATGATAGTGAAATTCATAAAATTTCTAAGACACATCCATATATATATATAAATGGCTGAGATTTCCTTGGACTCTGTGCGTGGACGCACCGAGTATAAGATCACATGCTGCACAAAAAGTAAAAGAAAAAAGATATTAAATGAATTTAATGTTTTTATTTTTATGTAAAAATATGATCACATGCTATCTTTAAAAGAGTGTAAAAAATTAAGAGATTATGTGATGCATGTGGCATCTGTATGAAATGTTTAAAAGAAATAGATTACAGAAATAGAATTAAAGAAATAGAATAAAGAAAATGTTTATAAGAGAATGTTTAAAGCGAAGCAACTATGTTATTTACATTTTGTTTTACAGATTGAGCTTTTGAATTTTAAGTATTATTTACAGTAGGAACAATCACATTTTTGTGCAACCGCATATTGATTCTACTTTATTGATTTTTAAGTGTGGATCTCTTTTGTTTACTCTCTCTCTATCTTGTATCAGATGGATTGGCACGTAAACAGCATTAGGCCGGGTTTTGTACATTTCGAGTTTGATTTTGGAATTTTTCTCGCATTCAGAAATCGGTACGTTCACGAACCGAATTATTAATTTATTTCTAGTTATTAGAAATAAACTATTATTTCTAGAAATAAATTAATTATTATTAATTTATTTATAGTAAGAAATAAATTAATATTAGTTTCTGCATTACTAAATGGAGTACATATTAACCACACATTTTTAATTGCTGTATTTGGAAGACCCAAAATTTCTGAAGCGATTGTTATTTTTCCATTATTTACAGATATTAAATAATTATATAATTCAACTATTAAACTGATTTATTTTAATATATAAAAATTCTTTCGCAAAAATAAAAAATAAAAAAAGTTTAATGACGAAAATCAGTGACGTCCTTACCTTTAATTTTCTGATTCATTTGCAAAAATTTCAAAAAATGTTAGTGGCAACATCGCAATCAGTTGGGTAAACGTAGACTGGATCGTAATCATTATTAAAATAAACTAGTCTTTTTTTTTTATTTATTTAAAGCTTTTAATCGTTGCAAATTGTAATTGCAATGAATTTTTTTAAATTTTTTAATGCAGAAACAATGGTATGGCAATATTTAAGAAAAAGAGCACTTTAGATGTAATGCATCATTTATGACAAAAAATATTAACATGCCAAAATATCAGAAACGTTTTCTTTCGTGAACTACTTTAACACGTTGACTGCTGATCTCAGGCCAGAGCGTTACATGAAATAACGTTCCAGGCATAGTTGCCATCTGTAACAGTTTTCAGTGATGAAACTAGTATATTGTTGTCACCACAAGAATCTCTTTTG
Organism: Salticus scenicus; assembly: GCA_963930645.1. Classification (NCBI taxonomy): domain Eukaryota; kingdom Metazoa; phylum Arthropoda; class Arachnida; order Araneae; family Salticidae; genus Salticus; species Salticus scenicus. Next base: position 127,871,728 of record OZ005649.1, on the reverse strand, counting down.
TATAATCTTATAGAAATTCCTGCAGTAAAAATTATTTATTAAATTATACTTCATTAAAATTATTTTCCATGATGAATACAAACGATTTTTATTTTACAAGAGTATAACACTAAATGCCGAAAGAAAATCAATTTTATGCCAACATCAAAACAAAAAAAAAAGATATATATATATATATATATATATATATATATATATATTTTTTTTTTTCCGTTAAAAATGAAAAATTTATAACTTTGTTTTAAATTATCGCAGATCTATGGTTCAAACCTTCCTTTTAAAGGAATTGATGAGATCTTTTGAAAGACACCCACATTAAAATTTTACACACACACACACCCTCCGGGCGGTACAATGCCCCTACATGTGCACATTTTTTTCCTACTTTACTACTACTATTATGAATAAATCATATTAATTTTACAATCATACGTTAAAAATAAGTCGCATTGCGTACATTTATACGACATTTTGTCCTAAACTACCGTGTTAAAATTTTTGAAAAAAAGGTATTACAGCGCTACCTGTTAAGTGATTTATCCCCAAATTTAACCAGCTGCGTTTTAAGTCAGGGTCCAAGTTTGGTTAAATTTTGTTCATTGGTTCATGAGCTACAGCATCCACAAAATTTGTGATACACACACAGACAGACATTTTCTAAAAACCGTCAAATCGTGTTCAGGACATCTCAAAACGTGTAAATCTATCGAAAACTGGAGTTCGAAAATTTTCATGAATCAAATACTTTTTTCTTATATATATATATATATATATATATATGTGTGTGTGTGTGTGTGTGTGTATGTGTGTGTGTGTGTGTTTATATATAGAATAAAGTAATAAATTAAAATTTTCCGGTTTCTAAAAAGTATGTATGTTGGCAAATATGGTTTCAGGTACCAGTCGCGCATTAACGTGGGAGAAACAAGTTTTAATGTTTATTCTCCTATTTAATCGGCTTTATTTATCAATACAACCTCATATGACCGGCAGTTAACGGCCCTCTTTACTTACCGTCGCCGGAAGCCCGAGCCAATGTTATTCTATGGGGAAATTTTCTTTACAAATAATTTATTAACTAATACATATTTTTAAATTCTGTTTTCACATTCAGAAAGTTCCCAACTGTTAAATTGACGGACCTTTTTTAAAAATGTAATTTTTTAATTTTTAATATTTTATTTTGAAATTGCAAAATGAAAAAAATTCACATATTGAAAATTCGTATTTTGCGGCTTCAAAATGAAATATAAAAAAATAAAAAAATATTTTTTTTAAAAAAGGTCCGTCAAGTTAGCAGCGGGGAATTTTCAGAATGTGAAAACAGAATTTAAAAATATGTATTAGTTAATAAGTTATTTATAAAGAAAAATTTCCCATAGAATAACATTAGCTTCGGCTTCCGGCGGCGGTGAGTGAAGAGGGCCCTTAATGTGTTATTTTTACATCAATTTATTCTCGACAATCATTAAAGCATATTTTCTAAGGTTTTTGAACATTTATGTATATCTACATACTTGCCAATCTAATCCAGAAGATTGTTAATCCCGCCCTTTTACGCCTATTTTTTCACACCAGTCTTTTTTTTTAGAGTACTTTTCTTCTTATTTAATCGTAAATATATTTGAAGAGAATTATTCTAAAAATTATGTGGTGTACAAAAAGGGGCGGGAACTAACAATCTTCCGGGTTAGGTTGGCAAGTATGCATCTAGCATTCTCAAACTCAAACATTTTATGAATAAACTCGTATGAATTGAAGAAGCAAAAAGAAAAATATCTGCATATTATTACCTAAAATCACATAACCAAATAAAATAACTTTTAAAATTTAATTATTTAAACAAAAGTAAAAAATGTTCTATTTTTCATAGTTAAGTGATCAAATCGTGTCATGCTAGAATATATTTAATTTAATATTTATGTGCATAAAAACCATTAGCCTACTGTTGCCTTCATTCATTTCTAAAAGCTATATTTTCTGCTTAATGTATGATTTATTTCAAGAAATCATAAATATACTGATGAAAAAAACCACTCCTCATTTTATACATATAGTGTGAATAATAATATGTAGCATCTAATAGCGTACCTGCCAACATTCTAATTAATATTCCGTAGTGTCGTTAGTCCCGCCCTTTTTTTACACCAATAAATTTAAAGAGTAATAATCGCCAAATTCAATATCGATTAAATAACAAGAAAAATACTCTCAAAAAATCACTGTTGTGGAGAAAATGGCGGGGCTAAGAATACTACGAAATATTAATTATGATGTTGGCAGGTATGTTTAATAGTAACCTACATGAAGCAATAAAATGCCAAAATTCAAAAAGACTTTGGCAAATAAAGAACTTAATTAATAAAAAATATTATGCATGGGAATTTCAGTGGGGTAATAAACTGATAATAACATAACAGAAATTACATGAGTGAAATAATAAAATCACGTCTAAGCATAAACCAATTTATTTATCAATGATTTATTCTAATGCTTATAAATCGCATTCTGATCGTTTCTTTTCTTTTCTTTTTTTTTTTTTTTTTTTTTTTTTTTTTGCATTGTGATAAGCATATTTCTTCGTTTTGTTGTAACATTAACTATCTGTTTTTATTCCTCTATTTGCGTCTAAGAATTGATAAGTTTGCGTCGAAACTGCATCATGAAATCTACTTAGTTCACTTATAATATCAATATAACATGAAATACAAATAACATGATATAACTACAAATAAACAATTTACCTCCTTTTCTTATTTGCTTAATTATATCTGCTGTTCTTCGAAGTTATTGACAGATTTTATCATTTATTTGTTATTAAGTTAAAATATTATTCCACATTATTCACTGGTTTTTTACCTGAGGGAAAATATCTTCACCAATAACGCTTTATCTACCAAGTCAGCATCGCAATTAAAACTTCATGCGTGCACAAGTAGGAGGCAAAATAAGAAATAAACTATTCTAATAGCAAAATTGTGCAATTTAAAGGACTTTCATTTGCATATTTTTCTTTCACATCCGAGCAAATAATTTAACTATTTGTCTAACTATCGTCGACAAAAAATTTAACTATATTTTCTTTCTTTACCAAAAAAAATCTCCCTTCACGAGAAGGATTTTTTCGCAAACTGCGTTCAATTCTATCAGCTCATTCAATAGTTACGAATTTTTAAAATGTCTACAGACTTATGGGACACCCTGTATATAAGAGATACGTTACCAGAATATCTTACAGTGTATAAAAAGATGAAAATATTTTTAACTAAGCAAAGTTATAACCAGTTATTATTTTCTTAGTGTGTGTGTATATATATATATATATATATACACTACACATATATATATGTGTAAAAAGAAAAGAAACCACACAGAAGAAAACACACACATATATATGTGTGTGTGTGTGTGTGTGGTGAAAAGTGTACACTTTTATTTTATTTTATTTTATTTTACTTTTTAATATCAAAGGAGCAAATATGATGAAAGTTCATAAGAATGACTCTTAAGAACAATTTAAAATATAAAAAAACAAGCTAGCAAAAGTTTTGAAAAGTAATTTTCTAAGCAATTAATAAAAACACGTGTTCATAGTATTAAGACAGTGCTTCTAGACTTGAGTACATTTTATTCACCACTAAATTTTAATTGAAACGGTTGCCTGATCATCTCAAAAATAATCGTCTACTACTTATGTTAAATATCATTTCTAAAAATTATTGGTGACTATTAAATAAAAAAAAAGTCCCCCAGGTCTGGTAACACTGGACTAAGATCAAAATCAGAAGCACTTTAACACACGTTTATTTTTAAAATATTTTTTTTTACATATTTAATTCTTTAACGAGCCATTTATTTCTAATAAAGATATATTAAATCATTTTTGGGATTGAGATTAATTTAAGAAGACAAATCCATTTTACTTATTAGTTAAAATTAATTTGATTTTTACAACTTTGTAAGGACACACACACAAAGAAGGAAAACTTCTGTATTATTTTCCAATGTTGTTTGTTCACTCTTAATAAGAATGGAGTTAGTCCTAGGAACACTGTGGTGTTTAAAGATGTATAAGCTTTTTATTTATTAGAGATTTTGTTTGATATTTTTTATAAAATACTTATAAAAGAAAGTTATAGATAAATTGGATTTTCTATGATAATCATTTAATAATTATATGGGCATGATTAGCATATCTGACTGAAAAAAAAATATCAAACTGATATTGTAAAGAGGGAAAGGGAATGTATGATATGATATTTCCCATTTTAATATCTGTTACTTAATATACAAATATTTTAATATTTTCTGGGTTTTTTTTTTTTTTTTCCATCTATTGTTTTATTCAAAAAACTTTGTATCAAATGGAGTGCATCTCTTTTAGGGTTACTAATCTTCTGATTTTCGATTATATCAACAGTTATGTTACAACTAATTTGGTTTAGGCTCGGTTTCAACTATGCGACATGTAGTCAGGACAGTTATTTATTTATTTTGTTTTCTCGTAGACTCATAACATTGTTTTGGCCTTTATTAATTGGTACGATCACTTCAAATAATGCATTTTTGTGATTGGAAGTATGTGTTTTTTTAATCTCTTTTAAGAGAAACATTTTCTAGTTGCAACAATAAAATAATTTACTAAGAATTTGTATCAAAAACATGAATTCATAGTACATGTATACACACACAGACATATATAACTGCAGTTTCACTAGTTGGATGTTCGGATATTTCAAGTTCAGATAATGGGTACTTACTTTTTTTCTAAACTTTTACCTACAAGGAAACATTCATAAGGTGTCATATTCAAAAAGTATTGAAAAAAATATATGTGATTCTACTCTTCATAAAACACCAGAAAATGAAAAAATTATCGGCTGAAATTAATTTCAGCGACCTCAAAAAATTATCAAAATTAAGCATATTTGGCGATTTCACACTGCTAGGCGATTGATTTTGAGTACTTGGTGGAAAAGCAAAACACGGTTCTGTTCGTACACTGCAATCGCGGTGCTAGCAAACGTATCACCTAACAGCGCTAAATCGCCAAATATGCTTAATTTTGATAATTTTTTGTGGTCGCTGTAATTAAATTCAGCCGATATTTTTTTCATTTTCAGGTTTTTTATGAAGAGTAGAATCACATATATATATATATATATATATATATATATATATATATATATATTTCAATACTTTTTGAAGATGACACCTTTTGAATGTTTCCTTGTTAGTTCAAAACTATTTTTATTTAATATAAAAATTAAATAACAGCATTATATTTTAGAAGCGGGTAATCTCGACGTCATTATAGAGGTGAATGAGCCCTTCCGAATTTGGTGAGACCTCTTTATCTCATGGCAACCCATATTTTTTTATCCAATCCGCCACTGGTTGCCGTAGTTGCGCAGTAACACATTTGTCTAGTTCTACTTATTGCCACGCTCAATGCCAGAACCTCCTTGCCACCAAAAAACTCCGAACTTCATTCCTCCTGTACCTCCGTTGTGCCCTGGATTCCCTATATGTAAATTTTAAATTAAAATACCATACGAATAAAAATTGGAATTTGTATTAAAGGGAAAATTTTAATTTTAAAAATATAAACTTTCCGGGAAAACAAAACATCTTTCTTTTTAAAGGAAGAGATAATCACAAGCATGAAGACCTTCAGAAAACCCTCTTCCCTTCTTCCTCTGTTTTTTTTTTTTTTTTTGTGTGTGTGTGTGTGTGTGCTTCTAAATGTAATTTTTTATTAAAAGTTTTGTTTAAATAAAATGAATAATTAAGAAGAATAAATAAAATCTGTTCATGTTGTCAGTAGTTCATGCTATCAGTAGCTAATTTTCATATGACTAAACTGATCTTTATCTTGACGGGGATTGTGGAAACAGTTCAAGTTAAAAGTAATTCACGTTAACGTTAACAGTGTTCACGTTAACGAGGTTCGACTGTAATATATTTAATTAAAAATTAATGAAAAAGTATTTATAAAATTTTATTTATTCTTAAATCATTCCATTTATTCATACTTATTTGTATTAATTTTCTAAATTAAATACATCCTGAAACTATTTTCAATTATTTTTAAATTATTCCATTTATTCATTTTAAAATATATGACAAATGACCCATAAGAGCTATTCTTTTAAAGATTAATTCTTTTGTTTTTTAAAATCGGAAGAAATATAATTTTAATATTTTTAATTAAATTATTATATTTCAATTTATTCATAAATTATTCAGTTTATTTATTCTTATTTATAATTATTTTCGTCTTCAAATATAGCGTTTCACTTGTTCCCAATAAGAAAAAGAAAACTAATTAGAGCGGTAGATCGTCCACTACATCAACGCCAATAAATGAATATAATGTCAATAAAAAAGACAAAAACATTTTGTTTATTAACTTGAGATTTTTATGCCTTTTCTATTATCAAGCTTGGCATTTTCCTCGATAATTTTTTTCTATGTAGTTTTTTTGCAAAAAACAAGAAAATATGCGCTTTATTCAACACAACATTTTTGTTTGAAAAAATAATAATAATAAAATAATGGATGAATTTGCTGAAGCCCTACTAAGCAAATATTTTCTCGTGATAAGCCTAAAGCAAATATTTTGGAAGAATTTTTTGACATGTTTGCAGTTTTCTATCTTTAAGAGCAAAGTATGTGAAGGGAATTTATTTCATATGCATTGTTCCAGATATATTAATAATCAATTTATTAAGATATCACACACCACAAGAAACAACTCTATTAGACACAAATTTATTAATAATGTTTTCCAAAAATAAAATTTCTGATGAAGATTTTTTTTTCTTTAGTTGTTATGAAATAATTAATTTAATCTATCATGATTACTGAAAAGAAGAAAAATATGAAATATAAGAACTATTCGATAATTAAATCTTTTTCTTGCAATAAGTGAACATATAATTTCCTTTCAGAAAACAATATAAATATTTTATTATTATTATTATTATTATTATTAATTCTAGTTTTATATAGTAAAAAAAAAATTACATATATATATGAATTGAAATGTAACAATACTAAATACACTAAAAAAATTTTGATAACTACTTAAATTTAACGAAACAAAATTTAAAACTTTATATATATACATTTTTTTATTATTATTATTTAAATGTTTCCTACTAACTAATTTTTAAATTTTTCCCGTGATTTTACATTTTAATAATTTAACAATACTTTTTAAAGATATTTGGGTGTTACTTTGTAAATTCACTGATAATTTTTTTATATATATTTTTTATGTTTGAACGTTAAAAATTTGCAGTGCACTTCAATATTCAAACATAAAAATACTTTTAAAAAATTAACTTATGCAAATTAATGCAAATTAACTAATCTAATTATGTTTTGAATAATATATTGTTAAACGATAATAATGTAAAAATGGATGAAAAGGTAAAAAATAAGAATTTTTAGATGAGATAAAATTTAAAAATTTATTTTATTAAATTTAAATAACTTTCGAGAAATGTTAATTTATTTAATACTGTTACATTTCAGTACAAATGGTGAAAACGTCAATACTCCTAACGCAGTAATTTACAAAAAAAAAAAAAAAAAAAAAAAAAAAAGAATTATAATGTTGACCATCCACTTAGGGTTAAAACGACAAATTATTGCATTTTAAAACTGATTGTAACATCGAATTTTTTATTTATTTATTTATTTCAACGCTTATCTTCCCCATATCTGTGCATGTGCATGTATATATTTTTCACCTGATAAAAAAAAAAAAAAAAAAAAAAAAAAATTGTTTTTAAAATTGTTGACATAATTAACATAATTCAGAAAAAAAAAATAACAATCTAACCCTTTTCGTACTATTTAAAATAATAGCTCGTAATTTATTATTATAAATTTTTGTTATAATTTAATTACATTAAGATAATAAAACTCCTTTTTACAGTTCCCTGAGTTTTATTCAGTTACTAAATATGCGGTTTGCTCGTCAGTATAAATTTCTATAAATTTACAAGGGCATGCATATCCATGATGAATATATCTGAAAAGGCTTAAAAACTTTCTCATTTATTTATTTTTTTAAATTCAGTTATTCATTGTATATTTAAACTAACATAGATTTGTTCGACTACCATATTATTCCATCTTTATTTTATTGTAAGATAAATTTCAGGTTCTATTTTGCATTAAACTTGTGCACAGAATAATTCCCTTAAGTGTGTTGAAACTTTTGGAAGGGATAAGTTACTCAAATACGATTTGAAATTACATAGCATTAAGGAATCGAAATGTATTTCGATACGAGATAAATTACAAAGAGGCAAAGAATTCAATAGCGATAGCAGAAACACGTTAAGGAAAAAAATAATAATAATGACGAGCTATACATTGGGGAAAAGTATATGGTCTGCAATATAGAGTCACACAAAAACTATACCACACAAATCGGTGTGGTCTAGTTTTGTGTGACACTCACATCGATGCCCAATGGAATCAGTAACATTTTGGGTGATCCGATGATAGGGTAACCCAATTAATCAGATCAACAAAAGTGTCTAATGATACCGAAATAAAATGTTTAAGCGTCGCCTGAGTTTATTGGTTATGTAGGCGTCATATCGCTGGAGTCTTTTTAAGATGTCCAACGATAGTTTCCGGTGGGATCACTGAGTAATCAAACATCCATACACTGCCCTTTTAGCGCATGAAGAAGGTATTTCTTTCTAGCATTGCTAATTCCAAATCCTTTTTGAATAACCAATCTGTCGAAGCGAACTAGAAGTCTGTACTCTCTTAAACGAATCAACCTGCTATGAAGTAAGTACGTGAAATGTGGTGCACTTTTACATTGATATATTAAAATTGTAATCATGTTTAAATATGACTACAATATTTTTAATGAATAATGTTAAAAATAGTGTACACTTGCTATAAAATCAGCCTTTTGCAGCAAATGCTCCATTTATTCTCAAATTTCCATGTGATGATGATAATGCACATTTCTTAGATAAGTGAAAAATGTTTAAAATCATGGCTTGTTATGTAATCAATCTAAGTTAGATAAAAGCAATATTTTGATTATTGTAAATGAAATAAAATGTGAGTTCTTTTAATATCTTTTTTTTTTTTTTTAATAATACTTTTAGAAGCTACACTGAAAGCATATTTCACCAAGTTCATAAAATCAATGAATTTCCTTTAAATGCACCCCATATAAACTCGAAGATCTCATTATTTATGCTAATAAACGTGTTTTTTTTTATCAAATTTAACAAAGGATACAAATGTTTCCCAATAGTTGCTGGTATATTTTTGGAGATACCATTCCTGCATCCTTTAAAAGTCAAATTTCTACCCTGCGAGATGCCAGGGTGAATAATGGTATTCAAAATTACTTTTTCTGTGCAAAAAAATTTTATTTATCTTGTTTTTCACTTGGAATTGTATGACTGTGCTTCATATTTATATTAAAGTGATAATACCTGGATGCTTTTAAATATATTCATAACGCCATAAAATAAACAAATAAAATAAAAAATAAAGAACAGAATTTTCGGGTTAAAAGTTTTATTCATTTTTCCCCCTCGCTGTAACAACTCATATCAGACGTGCCATCATTAGAATTTATTCTAGTGCACTGTTTGTACCCATCCTTTTTCACATCAACGTATTTGTAGTGAAAATTTCTCCAATATGCAATTACGATTAAAGAAAAAGGAAAATACCATTCAAGAAAAGTGGTGTGAAATAAGGACGGGAACTAACAATACTCTGGAACAAGTTAAAATGTTGGCACATCTGCTGATATATTTCCAACATGTGTTTAGAAAAATGTTTGCAAAAATTCCATAAAATAATTCCTTAAATTCCATTGATTTGTCAAATACATTTTTTAATATTAAAGTTCATCAGTATATTCTAGCGGATTAATTCCCAAATGCAATCTTCTATTTCTTTTCTCTAAATCCCTGCACGCTTATCAGGTAAGATGAGTTAATTGATTAATCAATAAAAATAAATTTTTCATTAAAATTTTATCAAATTATATTTGATAAAATTAAATTTGTTATTAATACGTTTAGTTAGTTGCTAAAAGAAACGGCAGTTAAACAACCCTTTAGAATAGTGCTTCTTAACTAGTATAATTATAGACAGTCACGCCAACTAATAATCATATATGTAAAGTCGATTATGAAAACAAAATCGTCCAAACCATTTGGGATAAGTAATCATTTAAAAGCTTTATTAAGTGACCAAAATTAAATATTACCAATTCAATTTCAAATAGCATTCATGTCCGTCGAATGCTTTCAAACTATCGTCACCAATTAAGGCGAATGAATAATAGTTATGTACTGCTACTTTTGGAAACAAAGAATTATTTCTGTTTCATTTTCATTCTACCATTCTGTTGAGAATTAGATGAATTATTTTATCTCATCATCTTTATATAAAAGCAAATAATTTGTATATTAAGTGCATGTAAATATAGTAACAGTATATGTCACGATGAAAAACACAATTAATTATTATTTTTGTAAACAATTCATTCTAACATTAAGCTGAATATTTTATCAAATATGTTTTTTTATTGCTTTTACAAAACGAATATAAATTTAATAATATTATGGAATGTATAATTTATTGAAGCAGGGATCTAATTGTTCTCTGAAGGGAAATATCATCAATTTATTTGAAATATTGTACATCTATATAAATAAAGAGAAGTGTCTGTGTGTCTGTCTGCGCTCTGGTGCTCACACTATTGATCGCAGAGCTTCCAAATTTGGCATATAGGTGCCTGAAAACCTGCAGATGTGCACCTCATCGAGATTTTTTCGAATTTCGAATTTGAATTTTTTAAATTAATGTTTTTTCGATTTTAAATATTGGCTAATGCTTCATTTTTCATGAATTTATTCTTCGATTGTAATCGTCTGCGTATCTTAGCAACGGCTATTATGCAATTCATTTTTTTTTTTTTTTAATACATTCATTTGAAGGCGATTTTCTTTTTTCTTTTTTCTTTTTTTATTATTATTATATTTATTGAAAAACAAATGGTAATGCAATAGAAATAAATTGTTACGTTTATGTATAAGTTTTATACTATAGCAACTTTTTATTTTTCATTTTTTTTAATTAATTCATTTAAGAGAAAAATCTTTATTATTATTATTATTATTAATATTATTATTAATATTATTATTTATAATATTTATTGGGTGAAAAAAATGGTAGTTTATAGTAGAAAGGATTAAACTAATTAAAATTCGTTTGTTTTTTATGTATTTAATTCCTTTTCAAAGAAAATCTACTTTTTTATTTTATTTTATTGCACTGGTCGGAATCAAATCGTAATATAGTGTAAATAACGGGGGCTATAAAACACATGGTTCAAAAACTAAAATATATAATAGATGCTGAGATACAGTCATCTTTAAAATCGTAGTTCTTAAATAACAGAAAATCCACAAGTCGTCGATAAATACCCAGATTGAAGTGCCCGATAAAGACCTTTCTGTAGACAGTGGGAAACTAGACCCGATGCAGTACGGGTAGAAAAAAGAGCTACCTTAGGCAACGAGTACCCAAAGGAGCGAAATCTAAAGCGATTTTAGTGTCTTTTTTTTTTTTTCTTTTTTTTTTTTTAGTTTTTATTTGTAATGTGATGTAAAAAATAAATACTGATCCAATTCTTTTGAAAATTCATTTAAATATAGTGACCAGCGAAGCGGGCGTAGCCTGCTAGTTTATAATGTATGTGTGCCATGTTTAGACTTTTTTCTGTTTAAAATAAAAATTCATTACTTAAAAATAGTTTGCGAGTAATTAAATGAAAAGAAACGTTAGCTATATAGAAAATATTAAACGTAAACATTCGTGTACCTAAATCACACCATTTGAATTCAAAATATAATTACAATCTTTGAATATTTGAAATTAATTTCATTTTTATTAAAATAAATTAAATGCTGTTTCAAAATTATTTCATTACTGTTTGTTTTGGGAGGTCTATTTACTTTTCTTACTCTAAAAAATTTCGTGTGGCACTGTTTAAATTAGTTATAATAAAATTTTAATTGAAGCATTAAGTATTTCAAATTATATAAAAACTATAAAGAGCAAGTTATTATAGTTATAAATTTTCATTTGGAATATAAATGAAAATTAGTTCAAAACTAGCATGTTGTGGCAATCACAAAACTTTCTTCGATACGTTCGCATATAAATTAACGTTATTTAGAGGAAAACTGTCACTGCTGCATTTTACTTTATTAAAAAAAAAAGAGAGAGAGAGAGAGAAATAGGGAAGAAATCAAAGATTTTTTTGTTTTTGATTTGACTCGCACTCGTATTGAAAAATTAAACTCACAGAGCTAGAGGAAAATTTCCTCCTAGGAGGGAGGGAAGCGATGTTTCTGCATATACAGTCGGTAACAAAAGTGTCCGAATACTAGCAAAAATTCCTATGTAAAAAAAGTACACTTCATACGGTTTTGTTAAAGAAATCCTTATTGAATCATATTCTTACACTGACTAAGAACAGGATTCGACAAGGATTTATTTAACAATAACGTATGAAGTGTACTTTTTTTACATAGTAATTTTTTGCAAGTGTTCGGACACTTTTGTTACCGACTGTACAATATTTTTATCCTGGTTCACTATTACTATTATTAATAAAATTTTACAATTCCACAATGACTAGTTAAAGTAATCCTAATTATATACAGCTTTACGAAATTTTGTCCTAGACTGCGATTATAAAAATTATGAAAAAACGTGCAGAAAGCCCATACTGTTCAGCGATAGGAAAGTTTCATAGACATTAATATATGTCAAGGTACAACTAATTATAACTTTTCATATTACTAAATATAACTTTTCTAAAAAACGGCTAGAAAAGCATTTTTTATTTATTATTATCATTTCATTTCTTTAATGAAGAAAAAATATCCATAATTTTGTTTTAAACTATCACAAACCTATTCTTCAAACATTTATTTTTAAGGTATTGACAAACGTTTTTGAAAAATTCTCATATTAAAAATTTACATTCCAAAAGGCCATACTCCTACAAAAATACACAGTTTACACTGCTCGGCATGAATGCCTCTAACACCCTTCCAGCATATTCTTATGTCAAATGACCTCCTGAATCCGAATATGACACCCATTTTCCCTATCACCCACCGTTTTCTGGGAACGGCCTCCTATTTTTATCATTTTTCTGTTATTTTATGGTTATAAATTTTATTTTTAGGAGGGGGGATGATTATTTTAACCATTAAATATCTTCTGAGGGGCTACAGAATTGGAACATCCTAAAATATGGACATTTGCGACAAGGAAAAATTTTGGGAGGGAGGGGGGATTTGCCACTGAAATTAATGCATTACGTATCTTATATTTTTTTTTAATCTGTTATTAATGTTATTTTTTAAATTTTATATTCTTTTGTTTTTAGGTGTTAAATTAATTATTTTTCATTCTTCAAATCAAATTCATGGTCATAAAATTATCGAACAGGGAAAGAAATCTAGGGAGGACGGTGGGTGACTGGGCAAAATGGGAGTCATATTCGGATTCAGGAGGTCATTTTACGTAAGAATCAGCAAGAATGGTATCAGATCTCGATTTTTTATTTATTTTTATTATTTGCAGAGCAGTGTTATTTCCTAGTTCACTATTACTATTTTCAATAATCCTTTTTAATTTTGCAATAATTCGTTTTAAAAAATCTCCGATGGGCTCACTTATATCAAATTTTGTCTTATATACTGTTATATTAAAAATTATGATAAATAAGAATGGCAATGCCATCTGTTAAGCGATCTTCACCAAATGTTGATAAGCATTAATTTCTGTCAAGTTGCAACTATGTATAAATTCATTTGAAATTCTTAAGCCAGAATTAACACAAAATTTTTGCCATATACACACTGAATCACACACACACACACACACAGAGAGAGAGACATTTCCTAAAATTGGTCAAATAATGTTCTGGACTTATTAAATATTGTAAATCTATCCAGAATTAATCTATCCGTGTAAAATTGAAATGTACGAATTTGTAAAATATGTAAAAAACCAATACTTCGATCCATTGAGTGTAAAAGAAAGTAAAAAATGGGTATCTTGAGAGAGAGAGAGAGAGAAGCGAAATTTTCATCTTAGAATATTTTTAAATCTCTTATTATACTTTTATTATGAACTTCAGATTAAATTAACATTACAATAATGTTATTTGATTATTAACATTAAATTAATATACATTGTTAATTAACAATGAGTTAAATTAACATTAAGTAACATTAAATGTTAAATAAATGTTAAATGGATGTTAAATTAACATTACAATAATGTTATTCACTGTAAATTTACATTTTCGTGCATGTACATATACAGCACCTGGCATACCAAATGACCCGCTTATTTATTTATTGTTTTTAATATTTATCGACATTGACATATAATATAAAAGAGATTTGCGGGTATCCTTTTAATAAAAAATACATACATTTTATTCAAAAACTAAAGTTAAGGACCTATGGACACTCAAGAGAATTTATACACATTACGAGTTTATGACTGAATATATAAAACTGTACTTTGAATATGCTAAAATTTCAGTTCACATTCTGTTTGTTTTTTCTATAAATTTAAGTATAGTGTGTGGTGTATGTAATTTATGGACAAAATATACAGGGCTACACAAGTTTGATTGGATTCCTTCTTCCTTATTAAATTTAATTAATGGAAATTAAATAAATTTTACCAAGTTCACGAAAACTACTGCAGAATGGTGATTACGTTTTAATATTTTATGATGGATAAAATATCAGCTTGATATCTAAACTTCAACACTGAACTTTTGTTATAAGTACACGTTTTGAGGTCATCTGTATTTAAAAAAAAAAATTAGTTGTTTATTTGTGTATGTAAATGTTTTCAGCATAATGTAAAAACAAATATTCGCTATAAATTCAAATTGGATATTTTTAAGATCATATGGGGTTGCCACTTGGAAATTTAGACCAAGATTGCCAACTTTCACGGAGTGGTATGGATAAAATTTGTCTGAATAACTTAGAATAACCTCTTTAATAAAATAACAGATTTATATTTTTAATAAAAAATATTCTGGACTCAGTCGAGGGGTTGAATGGTGCGGTAGCCTCTCATACACAAAAATACATAGCTAATAAAACTTCCTAAAGCTATTTTTAACTACCGTAATTTCGTGTATATAACCCGCGGGTAATCTATTTAAAAAAAAAAAAAAAAAAAAAAAAAACTTGGCTATGTATGTCCTGCAGGCTATCATCCGGTGCGAGGTGTCTATTGCGAACAAGAAGAAAATTAACACCAGTTTCATTTTTGTTTCGGAAGTCTCAATTATTAACGTATAATGATGATGAAATTGAGGACAGTGTAAAGGAACTTGATGAGGAAGATAATACAGTCGGCAGCAAAATTATCCGAACACTAGCAATAATCCCTGTCTAAAAAGAATTAATAGGAGAAAGATAGATATAGAGTCTTAATACTGCTTTGTTAAATAAACTTTTATCTACTCATGTTCTTAGTCAGTCTAAGAACAGGATTCGACAAGGATTTATTTAACAAAACAGTTTTCAGTATACTTTTTTGATATCGGAACTATTGGCTAGTGCTCGGATTATTTTGCTGCCGACTGTAAGAATGATGAAGACGAACTGTCCCAAACAATATTGCAACATTTTAATTCTTATTCAGAAGAATCCGATTTCGATTGATTTGAATGAATTTTGTAAATAAATTTATTTTTAATCTATAATTATTTTATAAATTGAATAAAGGTGTTAATCATTAGAAGTTACTTCCGTTAATAGAGAGAAATGTTAATACTAAGTTTTAATTATTTGCTTTTTCATTATAGGTAAGTAAATTCATATGTTTATTATTTATATTTAGTTGTATATTTGTTTATTATTTGTATCTTTTTCTACTTATTAATAAAATAATAGCAATTAGTATTGAAATTATAAACAGCGAATTGCCAACCATGTGATTTTAGAGGTGCGGGGTATCTTTCGGTTATAATTATTTTCAAATAAAATTTTTATGCTGCGGGTTATCTTCCACCGAGGGCTATATACACGAAATTACGGTAATTTTAAAGCATACATTTACGTAGATTACTTACATATTATCTTACCCTTATTCTATGATCTGTATTCAAATTTAGGGTAAAATAAAGTCGATGGAGTAACATAGCAGATTATTTCTAAAAATTAATATCAATACTGTAAAGGATTTTTTATTGAATTATTTTATTACTTTTTAAAATATTCTTAAAAAATGCACTCACCTGGCAATTATTTGAATCGAAATGTTATATTAAATATCGAATGAAAATTAAACATTCGAAGAAAGTACGATTAATTTATCTGAGTTCTATTCAAACTTTAAAATAAAATATGATTCATTACTAAAGGTCGAACGATATTTTACTGAAATATATGATAAAAATTTTGGAGTAATGGGAAACATATTAAATATGGATGTTGCATACATATAGTTAAAAGTTTAATATAGCAACTTCAAAGGCTCATAAGCTTTGAATTTTAGTAAACTTCTGATATTTTAGTTTTATCTAGTAAATCTTTGAGAATCAATTTTAGTTTAATGTGGGAAATTTAATACTAAACATTGAAATACATTACAAAACTAAGCATGAAAATTAGGTTATAGGCCTATTCATTGAACATAAAGTTTTTAACCGACTTCAAAAAAAGAAGGAAGGTTCTCAATTCAAACCGTATGTTTTTTTTATGTTTGTTAGCTCATAACTTCTGAACGGATGTTCCGATTTTGACACTTTTTGTTTTGTTGAAAAGGTCTTGGTCTGCAATAGGTCCCATTGTAATATCTTTACAATCTAAAAAAATACAGGGTGCCCAAAAAAACCAGTCCCAACTCTTCTAACTGCTAAACGGCTGCAGGTATAGTGTTAAAAATGGTATGTAAGTGTAGCAAAGTGGCCATGTAGTACAAGGTTAAACCGCTTGCAGCGCCACCTGGTGGAAAATAGCGGTGTTAGTGTTACTATCTCGAAAACGGTTCTAGAGAAAAAAGGAAATTACAAAGTTGAAAAGTATCATCGATTTAGTACAAAAAGATAGTTTAGACATTCATGCTAGCGTTCCTATCTCGGAAACGGTTCAAGACAGGGGGGAAAAGTGAATTATAAAATTGCAGGGTATCATCGATTTAGTACGAAAAGATAGTTTAGACATTAATGCTAAAAATACAATGCTAAAAACGGGCATTGTTCGAAATTTCTTCCCCTATGCACACTTGAGCAACATTGCACACGTTGTAGCGTAGCTGGTGAGACATACGTTATATAGTTCAAAATACGGTTACTTGATACTTTTTGTTTTGTTGTAAAGATCTTGGTCTGAAGTAGGTCCCATTGTAATATCGTTACAATCTAAATAAAATAAAACGTCATCTAGTGAAAAACAGCGGAATCAGCGGCCCTATCTCAAAAACGGTTCAAGATGGGAGAAAAGTTAATTACGAAGTTGTAGAGCATCACCGATTTACTACGAAAAGACAGTTTTTAGACATTATTGCTAAAAATAGAACGCTAAAAACGTGCAGTTGTTTCTTTGCACTTTCCTACACTGTGCACACTTGAACTGCGTTGAACACTTTGCAACGTAGCGGATGACACGTATACTCTGTGGTTCAAAGTACTGTTAGTGTAAGCGGTCACATCGAATAGCGCAAAGTCGTTTTCAACCAACTTCAGAAAAGAGGGTGTTCTTAATTCGAGCTATGTGTTGTTGTTGGTGTTTGTAAGCTTATAACTTCGTAAGAGATACTCTAATTAACCGACTTCAAAAAGGAGGAGAATCTCAATTCAAACCGTATGTTTTTTTGTTTATATTTTTGTTTGTTAGCTGATAACGTCAGAACAGATGATCCGCTTTTGGTCTTTTTTGTTTTATTGTAAAGGTCTTTGTCTGAAATAAGTCCAATTGCAATAGCTTTACGATCAAAAGAAAATACAGGGTGCCCCAAAAAAGTCAGTCCCGACTCTTTTAACTGCTGAACAGCTGCAGCTATAGTCATAAAAGTGGTATGTAGGTATAGTAAAGTAGATATGTGCTGCGCGATTAAACCGCCTACAGCGCACCTGGTGGGGAACAGTGGCATTAGCATTCCTATCTAGGAAACAGTTCAAGAAAGGGGGAAAAAGTGAATTATAAAATTGCAGAGTATCATAGATTTCGTACGAAAAGGTAGTTTAGACGTTAATGCTAAAAACGGAACGCTTAAAACGTGCATTTGTTTGTTCACAATCTCCTTTTTGTGCACACTTGAACGACATTGCATATGTTGTAGCGTAACGAGTGACATTTATGCTATGTAAAATTAAAGTATGGATATTGTAAGCGGTCACGTCGATTAACGCATAGACATTTTAAACCGACTTCATAGAGGAAGAAGTTCTCAATACAAATCATGTTTCTCCTTGTTGTTGTTGTCGTTGAAATTTGTTAGCTTATAACTTCGTAAGAGATGTTTTAATTTTAATACTTTTTTTGTTGTCGCAATGATCTTGGCCTGAAATAGGCTTCATTATAATTTCATTAAGATATAAACAAATTACAGGATACTCACAAAAGTCTGTTCTCACTCTAACTGCTGAAAGCATGCAGCTACACTGGTAAAAGCAGTATGTAAGTATCGATGTTGAAACTTCTGTCTGTCAGCTGCAATGCTTATTTTGCTCTTTGTTTGAACTTTACGCAGCGCAATTTTCCGCGCAGCGAGTGACACGTATTCACTGTAAAGTTCGATATATATGCCTAACAGAATTTTTGGTTACAGCGTATCCATTCTTTACATTTCTAAAAACTTTTTAACTTAACGTATGTTCATTCAATAGATAGTTTTGTGTTAATATCCGATAAAGGCAAGAAAAGTGACACAACTTAAAAACAACTTAACACTAAAAACACTAAAAATAACTTAACACTAACAAACTGGCACAACTTTCTCTCGAGTGGATAACTTTCTAGATGGAGATGTAACTTTTTTGTTCACATTGGGTGCATTTCATGTATTTTTCAGTGACATAAACCATTTTTGAGTTATGTCATTTTTCTTGGAAGTTGTGATTTGTGAAACTGCCGTCGAACGTCTTTTGATGTTCTGCTATATGAATAAGTTTTCACTGAAAAGAGAAAAATAAAATCTTTTTGTAAAAAAATAGAACCGACTCCAAAAAGCAACTACTATTCAAAAACAATTGTATGAAATGAAACTAAATTGCGCCTAAAAGTATAAAATAATTTCCTTCGCCAAACAACCTATAACACTACAATTAATCATAACTTTTGAAGTCGGCGCAAAATTAATTAAATTTGATACCTTTATTCAATACGAAAATCAAATCCTATTCAAAATACAAATCTCACATTTTCACCTCCAAAACGCAGCCGAAAACTATTTTGATTCAAGAAAACAAATAAGATTTCGTAAGCAGCAAAAGTTGGAGAAGATGCTGGTATCTGACGTCCTTGGTGAAAGAAAAATCGCAAAATTATCTGGCAAACATATTTAATTTCTTTGGAATATCATGATTAATTTGATAAGGTATATTAAGAGAGTAATCAATAATACGAAACAATATTTCGTACAAAATATATTATGAAAATATACATATTGCGTGTATATTTTTGCAATACGTTTTGAACGCCAAATCCAAAAGCCACGAAGGATGATAGTTATCAAAGTTATACCACATTTGCAAAGGAAACTATAATTTCGTAGAAACATAAATACCGCATTGTGAAGAATGTTCACTGTTCTGTGTAGATGCTACCAATGTACCAATTGTATAACGTGATAAAATAATAAAGGAAACAGGAAAATGGATCATTCGAGACGACAGCATTTGTTGCTACCGATCTAAAAACAAACCTTTAAAAACTAATTAAATTTTATTTAATTTTGCGCCGACTTCAAAAGTTATGATTAATTGTAGTGTTATAGGTTGTTTGGCGAAGGAAATTATTTTATACTTTTTGGCGCAATTTAGTTTCATTTCATACAATTGTTTTTGAATAGTAGTTTCTTTTTGGAGTCGGTTCTATTTTTTTGCAAAAAGATTTTATTAATTTTAAAAATTCATTACAATATAAATTTAAAGAGCATTTAGATTTTCTGCTTAGATAGATATTAAGACCTTTTGTGATGACGAAAAATTTTTATTTATTTATTTATTTTATTTTTATTATTATTTATTCATTTTCTTAGTTATTTTCTTTGTTGTTGGCGAATTTAGATAATCTGGAAAATTTTCAACCTCTTTTTTTTTTTTTTTTTTACTTTTTTACAAGTTTTGAGGTGTGTGGTAATCGAAAATCACTAAATCTGTATTATGTACGTCTTTAAGTTTGTTATTGTGTTAGTTTGTTATTCTACGTACACGATATATCAAGAACAAATTAGAGGGTGACTAATTTTAAAATATCAATTATGACACAAGCAAGATCTCTATAGATTTGCAACATACTAATTAAAAAAAATCGTAAATTATTCGAAATTTACTATTTTCTTAACATAGCAGAATTAGAGCAAAATTTCGCATAAACGTCCATTTTGAGTGAACTATCATTATGAAGGTGTCAGATTATTTTTAAAACATCATTAAGAGAAAAACAAGTGAAATTTACAAAGTAGGAAAGTCAATGGTGAACGCTACAAGTGTATATTATGTCGACATAGCATCTCGGACTTTTCGACTACCTGTATCTCAGCTCCCTGATCCCCAAGACCTATGATATTTTGCACAGACCTTAAGCATACAAATTTGCATGTCGCTCCGAATATAGGGGCCTTAGCTATATAACTTTGAAAACCCGAAATTTACCGGTCAGATTCTTCTTCTTCTTCTTCTAGTAATTGTTAAGACAAAAACTGTTGACCGCGATTGAGCCTAGAGTTCTGCAGCTAATGAGCTGAAAACTTGCATGGACATTCCTTCTGACCTGTACTAGTGCCTTTTGCAATCAAAAAATTTTTTGGTCAATACACGGTGTAGTTATTTTCAATTTTGGGATATTTAACCCAAAAATTTCGCGAATTCGTCAAGAGATGGCACTCGCATTCAATGAATTTAATTTTGTCATTTAATAAGGCATTAAATATTAATAAATTCTGTTTTTATTTTTCTTTCTTTCTTTTTTTTTTTTTTTTTTACTTTTTTTTACAAAAATGGATTGAAATAAATTAAAAGACACTTTTTTCTTAAAATTTTTACAAGAAACATGTTTATTAATAAAAAAAAAAATAATTGATAAATTTGGATTTCGTAATAAATAAATACTTAAAGGACGCGGTAAACAGACTTTTAACAAAAGTAATGTGACTAATTAAATAAAAGAGCGATTCGTTAACTTTATAAAATTACGGATGATTGAAGAATACATATAATTAAATTCCGATCATATATTATATACGATAAATATTATCATGGAAAAATTCAAATTTAACATTTTTGTGTTTCTATGAGTTTTAAGGTCTTCTGAATTCATTTATCATTTTTTATAATTAAGAGGTATGCATGTATGTGTATCAGTGAATACGATAGCATCTAAACACTGCATTTTATATGTATGCTGGAGGTGACCCAAAACTAATGATTTTAATGATGTAGAACTTAGTTTTTTTTTTTTTTACCATGTTTTTATCAACTTCGATTCTTATTCCTTTGTTTGTTTTTCCCATACACCTATTATAAAAGTGGACGGGACTATGGCAACCTTTTTTAGTGGCAAAGATAAATCATAAAAAGGTCATGTGAATGTTGATCTACAGGAAGCCAAACTGGCCAATATTGAAATTCACTCGCCATGCTCTAAACTCTGCTTTTTATTAAGCAGACGATATTTTCCCTTTTTCTTTGAAAAAATTTTTTTTTAATTTTTATTTCCCTTTAAAAGTTAGATTGTTTTGAATTTAAAAAGAATTTTATAGCAAGAAATAGTAATTAGATGTACTTAAAAGCCCTAGAAGTTATGTAAAATAAGGGTTTTATTTCACAGGTAAGATTCTTTTTAATATTTTATTATTTCGTTCTTTTTAAGTAATTTTTTTTACAAAATGCTTATAATTGCTATACTCATTTCTCTAAATTGAAATAGTTTAACTATATTATATCTTATATTGTTTCAAAAATGTCCATAATTATTTATGAGAGTTAAAACAAGTATAGACAAACCAAAGTTATAAAAACTTTTGAACTTCGTTAGATGCTAATAACAAGGTAAAAATAAATTTCAGCAGCTGTAATAGTATTTTACGCTATTTTTGCTTGTTGTATCTTTTAATAATAATAATAATAATATATATTTATATGTTCAAAACAAAAAATTGCCAATAACGCGATAAATGCCAAAAAAGGTAACCTTTTTCAACATTCACATGGTTTCATCTTTGCACCTTTTCTTACATTCCCTTAATAATGGAATTCTCCGTCCCCTCTTATAATAGGTCTATGGTTTTCCCAGTACGAATCCTGCAATCGATTTTTAACTAACTTACCGACTAGCTAGACATTTGAAACTTTCAGGATAGCTCAGATCCCGGTGACACTACATTTTTAACACTTTTAATCAACCGTTTCAGGTCCCTACTACCTTCGGCCGCGTTTATATGATTCGACATAAAATTTATTTAACTGATTTCCCGACTAGCTAGACATTTGAAACTTTCAGAATAGTTCAGAACACGGTGAAAATGCATTTTTTTAATCCCTTTAGCCAACTGTTTCGGGTTCCTGCTGCCATCGGCAGCGTAACCAGTACATATCTTGCAATCGATTTTTAACTAACTTCCCGAGTATCTAGACATTTGAAACTTTCAGGATAGCTCAGAACACGGTGACAATACATTATTTTAACACTTTTAGCCAACTGTATCAGGTCCTTACTGCCTTCGGCAGTGTTTATATGATTCGACAGAAAATTTATTTAACTAATTTCCAGACTAGCTAGATATTTGAAACTTTCAGAATTGTTCAGAACACGGTGAAAATGCATTTTTTAAATACTTTTAGCGAACTGTTTCGGGTTCCTGCTTCCATCGGCAGCGTTACCAGCACAAAGCTCGCCATCGATTTTTAACTAACTTCCCGACTAGCTAGACATTTGAAACTTACAGGATAGCTCAGAACACGATGACTATACATTTTTACCAATTTGAAAACCATTTGAGGACAAACGTTCTCGAATTTACAAAGTTGTTCTCAAATAAAAGCATAATTTAACCCTGCCCTCAAATGGCCTTTCCATTTGAAGACGCTGCGATGATTTGTGCTCAAATTAGGTTTAAAAAATTTGGTCGCCTTAGTTAAACCCAGTATCAACTTGAGTTTCACCAGAAAACGCTGCTTAAATAGCAGCTGACAACATATAAATCACAGCACAAACGATACCATAGTCATAACATACAGAAATAAACTACAATTCAAGGGTAGAGACTTAGTCAAGCAAAACTTTCTATTCCGTAAAGTCTTAGCGAGAAACTTACCTCAGTGGTCGGAACGGGACTCCTTTTATAGCCTGCCATTAATCCTGAATTGCACAGTAACTTTCGTGATAATCGAGTTACAGCTTGGACAATGGGTCTATCGATAATAAAGGTTTTTTCACCAAGGTCGTCAAAATAGTTGTCAAGGTGCGATAAAGTCGCCAATTTCATCGCCAAGTCCATTACGCTCCCTAATAAAGTGTGTTTTTCACGGAGAAGGATCTTTTTTAACGCGGAAACAAGCTAGATATGCGAAAAATTGACATTTTATAATGTGACGAAACCTCTTAGAAAGAAATCACATTAAAATAACTAGTACTATTTAGAAATCTGTAACACTATATTTACATCTATGCATAACACGCACGATTTTTATTGATCTATTACACAAATATATTCATTATGCATAAGTATTATATTTATAAAAGCACATACATAACCTGCAAAAAGAAGTGATATCTCATAAAAAACAATACTATTGTAAAAGTCACCTCGCCCAGCAAAAACTCTTACCTTTCTTAAGCAGCCAAAAAAGGATTGATATCAAATTTCGCCGCCGCTATTGA
Organism: Salticus scenicus; assembly: GCA_963930645.1. Lineage (NCBI taxonomy): Eukaryota > Metazoa > Arthropoda > Arachnida > Araneae > Salticidae > Salticus > Salticus scenicus. Next base: position 127,847,558 of record OZ005649.1, on the reverse strand, counting down.
ATCCCCGGTACTCAATGCCTAGCTTAATGAAATCTGCCAATAACACTGCATATATCTTTATAATAAATCCTAATCTCTTTCAACATTTTTTGTTATCTGTGTTAGTTTTTTCGCTGCATTATAAAGTTATAATTTAAAGTATTTTTACGGCTGCGTTCGTCCCCTATGTAGAAGTTTTAATTAATAAAAAATTTAGTTAGTAAAGATTAAAACATTATTACGCACCCCGCCGTAAAAATACTTTAAATTATAACTTTATAATACCGCGAAAAAACTAACACAGATAACAAAGAATGTTGAAAGAGATTAGGATTTATTAGAAAGATACATGCAGTGTTATTGGCAGATCTTCATTAAGCTAGGCATTGAGTACCCGGGATTCAATAGCGGCGGCGAAATTTGATATCAATCCTTGTTTTTGCGGGGCGAGGTAACTTTTACAATAGTAGTGTTTTTTATGAGATATATATATATACTACCTGATATCGATACCGAATTCAAATATCGCCATATATTTATCATTTGACAAAATTTCAAAGCAGAAAACTGTAGTGATTGTCGATGCAATTGAATATTGAAGAAAAGATACAGTTTTAGTATAAGACCCTCTTGGCAACTTTTTATTTAATTTAATTTTATTTTATTTTATTTTTGCCATTTTGGCAATGAATTATAATGGCTATTGCAGAGCCGGATATAGAGAAGTTGGAGAGAAATGTCCTAAGTACTTTTAAGTCAAATTTCAAATTTTGCTTGGGGATCTGATACTAAAGCTGTTCTGTAGGAAAAAAACAAAAGGGAAAATAATTGACTTTAAAAAAATAAAATGTAAATTAAGCAACGTTGCCACGCTATTTGAAGTATTTCGAGATGAATGCACACGGTGCTACGAAAATATTGTCTATGGGAGGATGAAGCCATTTGAGATTTTCTTCTCTCGGACAACTCATAAACAAGATGTTTGTAACAAATTATAAATGGAAAAAAAAAAAACATATACATACATAAGGTAATTGTAAATAATGTTTCAATTCATTATTATCTATATTAATAAAATCAGGCTTTTGTCTGTAAATTTGTCAGAATCAAAAAACTTTGCGATATCTTCACATTTCACACACCATGGAAGCCAAAAATGACTTTAGAAAATTTTGTCTCTGATTGTGTGTGTATGTGTGTATGTCTGTAACGCTATATTTGTCCAGGTATCACGTGAGAACGGCTGAACGGAATTACACGGCGCTCGGCAGGAATTTAGGTCCTTACCCAACTTAAAATTGTATTTATCAACTTTTTCGAAATTCCCCAGCTCACCCCCCGTTCCCCTCCTGAGGGGGCAAAATTCAAAAACACGTTTATAAGAATAACTCGGCTCCAAATTACTTCACAGTAAAGCAATTACACATAGAGAGACTAGACATAAGTAAAAATAAAAAATTATCTGCGATTCAGGAATTTTCGCTTTTTAAAGGGAGAAAGGGGGAAAATAGAATTTTGGCGAGAAATGTCGCAAATTCTGGATTTTTTGAGCAGAACTCTACCAAAACTCGAAGAAAAATGTTGTAAAAAAAAGCTATGCGACTTCCTTAGGATATTTCCAAAAACACATTTTTGCGTTTTTGTGATTTGCGATTTTTTTGGGGGGGGTGGGGGGGGGGTTACGAGGGGGCAAAATCGAGACACACCTTTTAGCGATAAATTTGTCCTGGGAAATCTATGGAATCTACGGTCATGAATTTTTTGGTACTTGGATAGTTTATATGTATCAAACCCCTAAACTAACATGATTTATCAAAATTACTCCCCGTCCCCCCCCCCTTGGAGGAACAGAAGACAAAAACATCCTTGTAAGCATAACTCGGCTCCAAATTACTTCAGAATGAAGAAATTGCACATGGGGAGACTACACATGAGTACAAATAAAACATTATCTGCGATTTAGGAAGTTTTGATTTTTAAGGAAAGGGAGGAGGAAATCAATTTTTGGCGGGAAAATTTTCAAATTCCAGACTTTTGAGTAGAACTCTACCAAAAATGGAACAAAGATGTTGAAAACAGCCATACGCCTTCTTTAGGATATTTCCAAAACAGGTTTTTGATTTTTTTGTGATCTGCCACATTTTTTTTTTTTTTTTTTTTGCGGCGGGGGGGGGGGGGATTTAGGAAGTTGCAATTTTGAGATCCCCCTTTTAGCGCTAAATTTGTCTTGGGAAATCTATGGGATCTGCGGTCGCGAAATTACGGTGCGTAAATTGTTTATATGTATCTGACACTTATTGTAACGGGATTTTACGAAATTCCCCTCCCCTAAACACCCTTGGAGTCGGGGGGCAATAAAGACGTGTAAAAACACGTTTTCCTGTTTGAATTCACCTTAAATTGTCTTAGAATGGCGAATTTTGTTGTGTGGATGTTGATTAAGTGTACGCATTATGTACTTTGGTGGGATTTCGCAAACTTTCGGACATACCCGTTGGGGAAGGGGAAGTAAGAAGCAGGTAAGTTCTGCCGATGGCAGTTGGAACCCGGACTCCTCACGTTGTGAGCGGGAACTTTAATTAGGTTATTAATAATGATATGCGATTTTAACAAATTATTTAAGTATAGTGTCCAGCGAAGCGGGCAAAGCCATCTAGTTTATTTATAAAAAGAGTAAATATGGCAATACTTGTAAAATATTGCAACACTAAAGCACTCTTGAATTACAGTGATTTCTTCTTTCAAACTGATATCGCAGAAAAATAAGTACAGTGGATAATCAAATATTTAAAATTTTTCCTATTTTCTAAAAAAATACTGCGTATTGAAATGAATTAGTGCCAATCAACTGTTTGTGCAAAACAATCTAGAAGTGTGGCTGCCATATTGCTATTTTTCCCATTTAAGGGAAGGCTGTATTTCAGCTTTTATTGAGTATAATTGAAAAAACTTAATATGTGGGCTTCTTATTATAAAAACCTATGCTGATTCAATGTGGATGCTTATCTGCTGATAAATAGCGCTGCTAGGCTGCAGTTTTGCCCATAAATGGGAAGGCTATAACTCACATTCTATTGTGTTTAATTACAAAAAACATGAATATCAGGTGTACATTAAAAAATACTATACTAATTCAATTTGGCTGCATAACACTCGACAGGTGCTACTGATGTTGTGCAATTGAATATGAAAGCAAAATCTCAACTTTTATAGCATATAAATGCACCAAACTTAATACGTGATATATGCATTCTAAAAAATAATGCTGACTGAATTTTATCTATGTCGTTTGACAGGTGGCGTTGCTACTTATCACCTTTTCATATTTTCCTTATTGCTACATCTCCGTATCTGTTTATTTAAACTACACCAAACTCTATTTGTAAAATCTTTATTGTGAGAAGCTATGATTAAACATTTTTCCACGTTAAATATTAAGTGGCACCGTTATATAGCATGATATATATATATTAAAAGAAAAAAAAAAAAAAAAAAAAAAAAAAAAGAACATCTTTTAGTGCATTGGATGAAGAAACAGCAGAATCTTCGATTTTCCCCGTCTGAGTGTGAAAGGGAGTGTTTCTCGGTGAAAAATTTCGCAAAAAATCTCGATAATTTTAATTAATAATTTGCTTCCAATTTACAAAGTTGAAAATTTGGTTTCGAGGTGCATATGGAGATATTCCAGACTACGTATGTGTGCCAAATTTCAAATCTGTAAGTACGATAGATTTTTCTGGAGACATCTGACAGAGGAAAAGACAAACGCTCTTTCGGTTTCATTAATAAGCTATTAAAATAAACTAAATATGCATTCACATGAGAGAACAGCTATACTATAGGACCTCATGGGTGAACTTTGAAACTTTAACAATAGCTCGGATGTTTCTTGTCAAGGTCTTTACTTATGCAATTACATAGCTATTTTTATTCGTCGCCAAAATGAAAAAAAATATTAAAATTAGTACTTTGTGAACGATAAAATCAAGAAAAAAAAAAAAGAGGGGGTATAAGGCTATTTGGTTAAATAAAATTAAAAATTTAAATAAAAATTAAAAATTTTAAAAAGTCAGTTTTATTAGAACTTTTTTTATGATACAGGTTTTATTTTTTTTATTTTTTTTTTTTTTTTTCACGTGTAGAGAAATGTTTCTTTTTATGTTAGAAAAAATCAATGAAATAAAAAATTGTAAGCCTTTTATCGGCAACAGGCTAAAATTACAACACAAGGGAAAATGTCGAGAACTTCAACAGAGTTAAATACGCTTATACATTTTAATTAATAACATTCTTCCTAATTAAAAATTTGAAAATCCGGCTTCGAGGTGCACACGAACATGTTACAGACTATCTGTGTGCCAAATGTCATGCCTGTAAGTGCGGTAGATTTTTCTGTAGACAGCTGACAGAGAGACGCCATTCCGCCTTTATTAATAAAATTGATGTTATCTATTTCGTAGAAAATGTGTTTAACTACAATTTATTAATTTTAGTTATAATACTTACTTTTTTTCCGGTATCTTATTTTCATTTAATTGTTGCACACTTAATTATAAGATAACTAATACTTCTTGGTATACCCTCAGCAAAAAAAATACTTTACAAAATTTTATTTTTCAAAATATTTATTCTTTTATAAAGGTAATATTACTCAATCTTTTCTACATCTGTATACAGTCGGTAACAAAAGTGTCCGAACACTAGTAAAAATTCCTATATAAAAAAAGTACACTTATTACAGTTTTGTTAAATAAATCCTTGTCGAATCATGTTTTTAGACTGACTGAAAAATGGATTCGACAAGGATATATTTAACAAAACTGTATTAAGTGTACTTTTTTTTATATAAGAATTTTTGTTAGTGTTCGGACACTTTTGTTACCGACTGTTCTATCACTGGAGATTGTGAGTCAGTTTAAATGCAAACCAAACCAACTAACTGTTTGTTTACGTTTATATTTTACATTTTCTCATATTTGTAGACGATTTACAATCTATACCTTTTAAAAGATAAGTGAGATACAAATATAATATAAAACATTAATGAATTGAATGAATCATTAGTAAATTAAATCTTTCATCAATATCTTAATGCATACGGTGCAGTTTTCTAATTGTATTAGAAATAGACATTATTTTAAGAGTAATATTTCTTTCAATTAACTCATGCTTAAGTTTAAGAATTGAAACGGATACCTAAAAAAATATAATGACATAAAACACTAATAAATCTTTACCACATATATTTTTCTTATATCAAATCTCAGTTCCATACTTAAGAGAGAAAACCCTTGGGCACAAAAATATTTGCTTGACTCTGTCAAAAATAAATTACGTAAAATTGATGGATGTTTTTAAGGCTTAAAAACAAAATAAAGAAGAGAAAACATTCTTTTGTTATTGAGAAAAAATAACTTTAGAACATTATTAAGGTCTTAAACTTCTTAGGCTTTTTTTTATGCTCATTTTAACTCAATTTATTTCTAATTTGAAATATTTCAGCAAAATCTAAAACAAAAATGCATTGAACTATATATATATATATAAGTCAACATTTTAACTTTTTATTCGTTTACCTTTTCAATAGCAAACCTATATTTAATATCTTAAAGTGGTTTTAAATTTTTAAAAATATTTTCTTAAATTCTCCATATTTTCTGATATAAATTAATAAAAATTTAAATGGCAGTATTTTGTGGAGAAAGTTTTAACTGAATATCCAACCATAATTATATTCAAAATTTTAAACAAACGTTTTTTTTTTTTTTTTTTTTTTTTTTTTTTTACAAACGAACGATTTTTAAAACTATGAAACACGAAATCTTCATACGGATCTGCATACGCATTTTAAATGCTGAATCTGATATTTATATTACATTAAAATTTTATCTGTAGAGCGCATTTAAAGCATTTAGGCATAGTAGTATTTGTTTCAATTTTTCAATCTCTATTTCAATAGACGTATTCTCCATGAATAATAGCTTTCCTTTTAATAATTCATCTCGTGTTTTATTTATTCTGTTCTCTTGTGTTAAATATAGGATAAAAGTTTAATACATGTATTTTTACAAAAATTTGTTTTGTAGATATTGATCAAATATGATAGCATCAGAATATGCTTCCAATAAATACCTTTTAGTGTTCATTACACGAAATGCAAATATGTGCCTCGAGAAGCTTTTAATTTCACGTAAAAGTTACGATCTGTAATTAAAATTCTTTTCAAATTCCTCTGCTTTTATTTATTTTTGTGCGAACTTGGTTATAATTAGCAATGGGATACACAAATCGAAAGAGTATGTGATGAAAACAGAAATATCATTTTTGTGTTATCTCTCTTTTAAAAAAACCTCTCTTAATAAATAATAATTATTATGCTTATAAGTAGAAAATAATACATCTTTGTAATATTTCTAGCATATCAAAAGTATTGTGTGTGTGTGTTTTCATTGTTTCCAAAAAAAGGAATACAAAGAGATTTAAGTTATATTTCATAAAAATGCTGATAAAAATGTGTAATGCAAATAGTCTATCATAATTTTTCCTTAACATATCGTTATTAATTATTCATCAACTTTTCCTAGTCCTAATTGTACTCGGGTAAATAATATTGCAAAAACATTTCGTTATTATAGACTTTTTTTTTTTAAATCTTTCTTTTACATATCACACAGACTTTTAGTTCCCCATCATACTATAGGTATGGGGAACTTAGGTAATCGTGAAAATTTTCGACCTCGGTTTTTTGACTTTTTTACACGTTTTCAGGTGTGAGGAATCCGAAAATGACAAAATTTCTATGGTGTCTGTCTGTAGGGTGTATGTTAGTGTGTTAGTCTGTTAGTCTGTTAGTGTGTAAGTCCGTTAGTTTGTTAGTCTGTGTACACGATATCTCAAGAACAAATTGTCGCAGAGAGGTCAGATCAGTTTTAAAATATTACTTTCGACACTGGCAAGAACCCTATTTATTTGCAACATTCGAATTTAAAAACTTCGTAAGTTATTAGAAATTTACGATTTTCTTAACATGGGAGAATAGGACAAAAATTCACTTAAACGTGCATTAAATGGAAACTTTTTACTGTAAAAATGTCAGACCAGTTTTAAATTATCAGTTTTGATGCCGGAAGGAACATCAGTAACTATAAATATGCTACTTTGAAAATTTCGCAAGTTATTGGAAATTTACGAATTTCTTAACATGGCAGTATAGGGCAAAATTTCACATAAACGTGAATTTTGAGAGATATTTTCATCGTAAAGATGTCAGACTACTTTTGAAATATTATTTAGGACACTGGTATGAATATTAATGACTATGAATTTTCCAATATAAAAATTTCGTAAGTTATTGGAAATTTACGAATTTCTTAACATGGCAGCATAGAGCAAAATTTCACATAAACGTCAATCTTGAGGGATATTTTCATCGTAAAGATGTCAAACCACTTTCGAAATATTATTTAGGATACTGGCATGAATATCATAGACTATGATTTTTCCAATTTAAAAAAATTCGTAAGTTATTTGGAATTTACGATTTACTTAACATGCCAGAATAAGGTAAAATTGAGCATAAACTTTCATTTTGAGGCTCATAAATACATTAGACAACTTCAAAATTACATTTATGATATTTGTTTGAACATGATTGAATACAAATATTCTAATAAGAAAATTTCGTAAATTATTCGTAATTTACGATTTTACCAACATAGCGAAATTGTAAATTTTTCACATAAATATGAATTTTGAGGATTACTGCATTGGAAATAGTAGCATGAAAACTAAACAACGGAATTGACCCTGATAAAATAAATTAATAGATTAGAATAAGATAAATATATCGAAGTGAACGGTGGATAGCCTATTAGGCGGGGTTTTCATTCTGTCACTGTATCAAGCTTTTGTCAAATTCATTTCTTTTAACATGATTATATCTCTCAAACTAGAAATTTATGAGAACATAAATATGATGGGGAACTGAGCAGAGTCCACCTATGCCAACTAGTTTTAAAAATGGATTTCTTAAATTTTAAATGTTTTATTTTGAAACTATAAAATGCGAAATTTCAATATGTGAATTTTTTTCATTTTACAATTTCAAAATAAAATATTAAAAGTTTTAAAAAAAATACATTTTTAAAAACCATCCGTCAATTTAACAGTTGTAATTTTTCTGAATGTGAAAACAGAATTTAAAAATATGTATTAGTTAATGAGTTATAAGTAAACAAATTTTCTCATAGAATAGCATTGGCTTGTGCTTCCAGTGACGGTAAGTGAAGCAGGCTTTTAAAACCCAATTTTCTATAATATCGATGTATGAAACAACTTAAAAAAAACTTTCGCGTAAAATATTTTTGCGAAATTTTTTAAAAATCAAACAATCAATACAATAGCTTTTAGCTTTTCAATTACGAATTTTCATAGAATTATTTTTTTAGCCTGAAACAAACACACAGTTTTCCGATAGAAAATCCTTCTAAGCAAAACCTAAAGTTCTTCTCTAGAAACAAAATCTACGCTCAGCAGTTAAGCTAATTTTTTTTTTCTAGTTGAAGTTGCAGAAAGTGAAACAAAGATCATTTTGTTAATTGTAAAATGTTTTTAACAAAAGAGAAATCGATTAAACTTAAATTTAAGAACTAAATTGGTGAAAAAATAAATAAAATAGGCAGAGAAAGAGGGACAGTATTTAATTTAATTTAATGCATGTTTTAATGAAAAGCTTTTCCTTTAAATTAAGAGTGATTTCAAAAAAGAAAGTATATGTATTTAGTGTATTTAAAAAAGGTTGCTTATTGAATGAATTTGGTTTTTTTGCTCTGCATGATTTTAAATGCTTTGTTTATCTACTTTTTAAGAAATCCTTTGTCTAAATACTTATTAAATTGTTGATTATATTTTAAATCTTCTCATACAAAAGTGAACTTTTATTAGGTTTTTTGTAATATTTTACAATTACAATTTTAACAAGCGGATGTATAAAATATTGCATTTTTCATTGCATTTTTCATTGCATTTTTCATGCATTTTTTAAAATTCATTATTTAATTTATTAATGTTACATTATTAATCAGAAAAGATTTTTATTAGATATAGGATATATTATTTGCATTTTAATTATGTTATGTGAATAAAGAAAACTTCAAGTGGTAGTTTATTATATTTTAATTTAATAAATTTAATTTTTATTTTTGGAAATATTATATTTTCAGCATTAAAATAAAAACTTTTCTTATTTTTATAACATTTTTATAATTATATTAAAATAAAAAATCTGTACGCTATAATTTATATAAAAAGAATTATTACAATAAACCTTTCAAATTTCAGATTAATGTTTCGATTTCTAAACATCCTATCTTGCAATGACCTTCTGGAATAGTATCGAAATTTTATCGATAAAAGAAACTGAAAACAATATAGATGTAGTGTCAATAAATCACTTAGAAATTCTTGTTTTTTTTTTTTTTTTTTTTTTTTTTTTTTTTAACCAAAAATATATAGTGGTCACTAAATAATAAAGTTTCTTACTGTGGAAGATTTCCTATTTCAAGTATTAATTTTTAGATAAAAAATAACATCTATATCAAAAAATTAATTTGACAAATGATATTGGAAAAACAGCATTTGGAAGAAACTTCATATATTTTTTTGAACTTAAGAGATTAATATATTAATTTTAAATAGAATCAAACAGATTAATAAATTATTTTTTTAATAACAAAATAAATAAATAATAGTTTTTGTCTTCTCGTGTAAATAATATAATATTATTAAAGCGTAAGGAACTGTTTAAATATTTAATTCAAATGTAAATATACTTGAACATTAAATTTTAACAGGCTTTTACAATGAACCAATTAAAGAAAGATTGATTAAATAAATGAACCAATTAAAGTGCATTTGTGTATATTTGCTTTACTTATTATTAGTATTCAGATTTCAAGTTTTTCTGGATTTATTTTACTTTTGTCTAAATATATAACAAAAATGAACCTATGTGATTAGTCAGTTGTAATCTAGTCAGTTGTAAAATTGTTTTTAAAAATTCCTAGATAATATAGCTTCGAATAAGTATTTCTTGTATTCGTATAATCTATAGGGAGATCGTTTTTTTTTAAACTTCACTATATGCGTTTATTAAATACAGGATGAAATTTTAAGTAATAATAATAATAAGATTATCATTTGCTGAAATTATTAAATGTCATTTAAATTTATTTTCAGGGCCTGAATAGAATTTTTCAAGTTTTTCTGTTTTGATTCTACTTTTGTCTGAATATATAACAAAAATGAACCTATAGGATTATTTGAATCTAGTCAGTTGTAAAATTATTTTTAAAATTTTCTAGATAATATAGCTTCGAATAAGTATTTCTTGTATTGGTATAATCTATAAGGAGATCGTATTTTAAAACTTCACTACATGCGTTTATTAAATACAGCATGAAAATTTAAATAATAATTATAATAATAATAAGATTATCATTTGCTGAAATTATTAAATGTCATTTAAATTTATTTTCAGGGCCTGAATAGAATTTTAAATAATTTATTTACAAAGAATGAATTATATTAAGATTAGCGAAATTCTATTGATTAACTTATTTAAAGTACTTAAATTTTAAGATGAATAGTTGTATTCTGTTTATTTATTTCGAAGCCTTAAGCCTAATCCCAAGTACTTAAAATTCATGGATCATATTATGAAACTCAGTAAAATACGGCACACTGTAATCTACAAGATTATGTTAATAAACAGGTTTTAAATGTATAGCGGAGAAAACGAATGACGAGTCATCTAATTTAGGATTATTTCTGTTTGGTTATAATTCATGGAGTGTTTAAGAGATATGTTAGATTAATGCACATATCTATAAAATTAATCTATGGAAAATCTGCTTAACACTTAAAATATTAATAACAGATTTGATTAATTAGTAAGACATTAATGAAATGATTAGAGAAAAAAAATAATCTCTTTTCTATTGTTAAAAATTATTACTTGTGTTATTTCTTGGTATACACTGCAAAAACAAAAGTAAAATCACGGGATCTAACAATATAATTTTACGGGAAGTGACAAGGTAAACGACCTAAGCCCGTAAATAAATGTCATGAAACTATAATTTTGAAATACTGTCATTTTTTACGAGCGAATGCCGTTAAGCTACGTAATTTGCTCAAATCTGCCATTAAACTGTACTTTTACAGTCAAATCCCTTCAAATGTGAAGTTTCAGCTTAATATATTATTGTAGTTTTATTGGTTGAGAGAGTTTATTTATACAGTCATGCAAAATGCGACTGGTATAAAAAAGATATTTATTTCCTAATATAATATAATTCAAAGCTGTACGTTTGTCACAACTTAAAATTACAGGGTAATATATCGTTTATGGTGCAAATGGTTTATTGCCTGGAATCTCTGCTGTCAGGTGTTGCCCATAATCTGACTTGAATTTTTCTGACTGTGTAACAGTAATAAAGGTGAGATTTTTTCACTATCATATTTTGATTCTTTTTAATATTAAAACATAAATATGGAAAGTTTTGTAACTTCATATTTAATCAATTCAAGTAAAAAAAGATACACGCCATTTCTATTCATGGAAGTATTATTATACAGGTAGTGCAATTATTAAAATCACTGTTTAAAATTAACATTATTTTAATATTCATAAACCAGTAAATTTGAAAATAATTCTAAACAAATTTTCGTGAATCATGGGCATTAGCTGTGAACTAATGAATAAGAGAGAAGCTTTAAGAATTCTTTATTAATGTCAAAAATCTAGTAAATTTTGAGTGATCTGCATTTTTAGTTGTATTTTCAAACATATTAAAATGATTTTTTTTTATATATGTACTGATTCAGTATCCAAAATCCTTCTTGATAAAGTTTCTCGCATTTCTCAATTTAAAATTTCTTATTCATTGTAAATACAAAGCAACTATTGTAAATACGAATTGTTGTAAATATTTATTGTAAGTATATTTTATTTGTTTCTTATCGTATTTACAAAAGAATACAAACAAATCAAATGTAATTTATTTCTTGTTTTTAATAAAAGAAATAAATTTCATTTGATACATTATTTTACATATAAATATACAATTAATATGTAAAATAATGTATGAACTTATATTTTTATTTACAAACATAGTATTTGAGTCTTCTATCTTGATTAATCGTTAAATGTGGATTTAGGGCTAACAGAATCCTAAATTGCACTGTACTTGGCTGAAATTGTGAAAAATAATAATCATATAGTTTCGAAAGTATAATTGTATCTTTTAAACTTTTCAACTGCAATTTAATAAGTAAATCCGGTAATTATTTCCTCCCATTTTAGGGAGAAATAAAATCAGTCGAGAAATGTGTCAAAATTTTTGGTAAATATGGAAGCACGTATTTCATATTACCTATGTGAACACATATCACCTTTTTTATTTCTAACATGACTAAAATGAAAACACATAAAACCTGATCCAATGTGACAATTTAGAACCATCGATCTTTAAGTACCAATAGCTACGATTAATTTGCACGAGGACAATTTTCTCTTTATTTAATATATATTTAGATTGTAAAATATTCCAATAATGTATTTTACATTCAACACTGTCGGTACATAGAAAACGAACATCCATAAATAGAACGAATTTTTGCACTACTACAAAACGAAAAATAAATAATTGTGTTCTTAAATAAATATAAAAAGGTATGAAATAAATAGATTAAATATAATTGTGTTTTTAGTAAGAAGATATAAATATAATTTTTTATTTTGTAAAATTACAATTAAACATTTAGTAATAAAACATGATTAACCGTTTCGTTCCAATTCACTTTTAAATATCTTTAGTTCAAAATAAATTATTAATTAAATAATTTTCTTTTATTTATAATGAATTTTTATACATATCTTTTAATTCCGACTTCTTTTAATTTCATAAAACTATATTACATTAGAAAGAAATATTTTATTCTTTTTTTCATATTCAACATGAAATGTTAATGCTATGTAAATTTGTCATTAGAATAATCAGAGTTTCTTTCTATAAGAGTTTGCCTTTCATAAGAGATGTGTTTTCAGTTCATTGAGCTATAGAATTATGTATCTTTATTTAAATGAATCGAATAACATAGCTGACCTGTTTTAGAAAACGAAAGGCTTGATCTGCAATCACTTACATACATTTATGAGATGCAATGATTAATATCTATGAGACTGTTGATATTATTCTATTCTTCCACTTCCATTAGATCACATAAAATAGTTTCATTAATCTCTCAGAAATGAATCGCATCATTTCAAGAGATCTGGTATTATCGTTATAAATGAGAGAAATACTGGTCTAGTGCTTGTTTATGGTTATCCATGCCATAAGAATTAGAAATCACTCGACTGTAAACAGATATGGTTGAAAATTGTTTAGATGCATTAGAGTAAAGACGTGAAAACTCCATTCACTCGAACTGAATAATCTAGTAAATATAATGCTGTAAACCCTCTAAATCGACACCTATGAATTGTCCGATAATAGTATAATAAATAATTAATACTGCTTTTTTACAAATTTGACATTAATTGTTATTAACTCAGTGCTGACCTGTTACGAGTTAACTTATTTCATTAGAAAGACAAGCCGTCGTAGGCGTATCACTAAAACGATATAATTGTGATACAAGCAATTTTAAAAGTATTGCACATAGCTGTTTTATTCATTTAGTTTTATCAGTGTTTATCTCCTTCAGTGGTAATTACTGCATAGTTTGCTGAGGGTACACTTTAATTTATTGAAACAAAAATGCGAAAAATGCAACGTTTTCATGAAACACATACTAGGCGAGACGTATTAATCCTGGACGATATATTTAACGCCCCAGCCCGCCCGTTCCCGCTGTCCAATGTCTTTTTCTAGTTAATTTTGTCCTCTTATTACTTCCGGTGTGAGCCTTTTTTTTTTTTTTTTTTTTTTTTTTTTTTTTTAACACACTTGACATTGTGTGTTTTTCTGGTTTTCTTCCCATGCTATTTCTATGGGGTTTTTAGCTGTTTTCCCCCTCTTTTCCTACATTCTAAAGTGCGGTGGTAGACGAGGCTTCCAAATAAAAACTGGAAAATATGCGGGCATCAAGGTGTTAATAAAGTCTTAAAATTAAATCAAAGAAGTGAGGGTGTGGTTCTTACGCAAATGACAAAAGAAAATCAAATAATCTCCAAATATTTTTTAGATCACGCATTATTCAAGATTTTTTTAGTGGTTATAATTTCCCTTTTCGAGCAGAATTTGAAGCATTATCTTGAATATTTCTATCATACAGTTTCTACTATAAAAATAAAATTTAACCATGTTTTTCTTAAACATCAATTCTTAATGTACTTTTGTTATTTACTAGCGATAAAACTATTATATGAAGGTTACATTTTTCTTTTCTTTTTCTTAGATAAAGCTTTTCCAAAAAGAAACTAATACTGTGGTATGTTCTTTTTCTATTGTAATTATGTTCTTCTAAGGAGAAGTCCTACTTCATCACCGAAATCCAGTAGTTCATCGCTAACTTAGAAGGATAAAAACATTGAAAATTCGAAATTGTAATCATATTTTTCATCCTCCACAAATGTAATTAAAAGCAAAATATTTTTTTCTCCCTGTAAAACTAAAGTTGGTTTTCTACTTAAACCAAGTAAAAACATTTTTTGAAGCAAGTTTATTACATTATGAAAGATAAAATAGTTTACAAAAGGATAAAAAAATTCAATAGTTAAATATATAATATTGTAAGTAAAAACTATAAATAAAAGTCCAATAGCGAGGAATTTCAAAGGTTTTGAACAAACAAGAGTTGTTCTACAGTTAACGACATTTCAAAGCTTTATACCGGAATCAAAATCATATCAGCACATTAGCACACTTCTTATGCTATTAAAATAGTATTCACTGGTTCCTAATACAAACTTAAAAAGCATTAGGTTATAGCTAATTCAACCCTAAAATTTCAATTAAATTCAAATAACAATTATAAATTAAAGCATTGGTGTACAATAAATATTTAAACATAAAAATCTTCTTCACACACCTTAAAATAAAGGGAAGCACTACCGGTTTCGAAAAGACGTACCCTTTCTTCTTCAGGTGCAAAACACTACTACCTTCGAGGCAAGAGCAAGACTGAAAGAGAGAGAAAGACCTAAGGAGGAGGAGTAACACAACCAGCCAATAGAACAGCTGCATACAACATCCAAACAGAACAGACCACAATAACAAAAATGGAGACAAAAGAAACAAATTTAAAAAAAAAAAAAAGGACTTATTTTTTAAATTATTATTACTATTACTATTTTATTTATTTACTTAATAAAAAAAATATTTCGTGAAACTAAACTTGGTTAATTTCATTATTATTATTATTATTTTTTTTTTTTTTTTTTTAACCTTTTTTTTTTTTTAACCTTTTTTTTTGTTAAATAAATAAATTATTAAAAAGAAGTAGCAATAAATAAAATATATTATCAAAACAATTTTTTATAAAGCTAAATATTTTCTACAAGATTTAAAAAAAAAAACTTTTCAGGTTTATTTTTATTTTTTATAATTTTGTTTAGCTAATTAAAAACCATTTTACTAATTTCAAGGTATACAATGCATTTTCTAAACCTTATTTCATCTTAAAA
Source organism: Salticus scenicus (assembly GCA_963930645.1). NCBI lineage: Eukaryota > Metazoa > Arthropoda > Arachnida > Araneae > Salticidae > Salticus > Salticus scenicus. The sequence goes on along the minus strand of OZ005649.1, from coordinate 127,831,888 downwards.
CTCGAATAAACTACTACGTCTGAAGACGGTACGCTTTAGGCTACCGAAACAGCTGTATGCATTTCCAATATTTTTTTCTTTGGCGTTTCTGACGTAGTAGTTTATTCGAGTTTTAATATTTCAACGCCAAGTCTCCTGTTATTACTTATTTCATCTTCTTAATTTTTTCTTTTCTTGCCCCTTAGGGATTTTTCATTAATCACTTACATGAAACCTCATGCTCCTATAGTTTATATAATATCATTTAACATTTTTGTTTTATTTTCTTTGAGAATAATTTGTGTGCTTTTTTTTTCCTTCGTCTTTTTCTACATCTATTTTCTTAATTTCAGATACTGTTTGAAGCATAACGTAAAATGTACGATTTTTGAGGTTATTGTTCTTGAATCTAACTAAAAATAATAATAATAAATATTAACAAGAGTAAAATTTTTGTAGCATATAAAATGCAGTTAACATTTAAGACATTCTAACAACATTAAACATAAATAAAATCTTTTTGTAAAAAAATAGAACCGACTCCAAAAAGCAACTACTATTCAGAAAAAAAGGAAAAGGAAAACTTCCACCATGGAGCGGCACATCTCACGATTTAGTGCCATAGACATGTCTTTACCGTCGCCACTGAGTTGAATAGTGACCACGGCAAAGACACATCTACCCGCAGGGGAAAAATGCATCTTAGGCAGGCAGGCGAACCTGACTGCCACAATCTAGCGATTCCGCATCCCGGGCGACAGGCCCGGGGATCAAAGTGGAAGAGTTCCCTAATTTATTTAGAAATCAAATTTTTTACAAATTTTGGATCAAACACATATTAAAACCAAAACACTAAAAAGTAAAAAAAAAAAAAAAAAAAAGGCAAGCCAGCTGCCAGTGAACGATGCTAAATCTTATATTTGATGGTGGAAAAGTTTTGAATTAGAATGTTGTAGATATCTTTTAATTTATTGTAGTTGTTTGTGTTTAAAAGAACTGTTTGCATGTTTTTACGAATTGTGTGGTTTCTGTTGAATCTGAAATTAATTGGGATTAAATTGCATTTTTCAAAGAGATAATGAAAAGGGGATCCTATTTTACTGTTGTTACATTTGCATTTATCTGATGTTAATACTTTAATTTTGTGTAGAAATGTAGGGAAGTTGCCATGGCCTGAGATAAAATATGTAACTATTTTATTTGGACTGATAAAACTTTTGCTTACGTTATTAAGGACAGAAAACGTATCCCTGCCCTTATCGCTGTGCCCCCATTCTCTTTGCCAATCTGTGATAATTTTATTATTAATGGATGATTTTACTAGTGAAGCTGGAAGAGGAAGAGAGATCTGTTCATCGAAGATGTTTTGTGAAATAACCTGTTTTGCAAGTGAATCTGCCATTTCGTTGCCTGCCGTTCCCACATGCGCCTTTGTCCAAGTTAGGATTATTTGCTCTTTGTATTGATCTATGCTTTCATATAGTTCTCTAATAAGTTCGTATTTTGGATATGGTTGATTTAGGATTTTAATTGTTGATTGATTATCTGTGAATATTATTGGGTTTAAATTTTTGTAGGATGAATTTATGAGCCATTTAATTGCCTGTATTACTGCCAAGAGTTCAGCCTGAAAAATTGAATTTAGGTGGTGAAGTTTAATTTGATATGTGTGAATAATATTGTTTTTGTAGTAGACTACAAAAGCGCATGAGGTCCCGCCAGGCATTTTTGATCCGTCTGTATAAATTTGTAGCTCTGAAGATGGTGGGTTCTCTATAATTTTAATTTTGTTATGTTTATAGTAGTTCGGAAAAGTGAAGGTAGGGATGGGAAGCATTAAATTTTCTTTTGAAATATTTGTATTTTGTATTTGTATAGATGAGGTTCCATGGAGAATGTTATATTGTCTGAATTTGTTTGCTATGTAGATCGTGATCGGAGGGACACCAGCCAGGACACAAAGGGCGTCACTTGAAATGCTTTTGAAGGGTTTGATAACGCTCAAGAGAGCGAGACGTTGTGCAGACTTGAGGTTTCGTACCCCGTGGCAATTTAGGTCCTCCCACCAAATCTCGAAGCCATACTCAATCTGTTTTTGAAAAACTGTTAGATACCAGATTTTTAAGATGTCTGATTGAAGACCCCTATCTCTATTTCTTAGATATGATAGGGCACTAGTGCTGTTTAAAATTTTTTCTCTTATAGCTTGTAGATGAGGGATCCAGGAAAATGATTTGTCAATTGTTAGGCCTAGGTATTGAAGAGTATTTTTAACAGGAATGCTTTTATTGTTCAATTTAAAAATTGGTGTTCTAGAAACGAAAACCCCAGTGCCAAAAACTATTGAGGTCGTTTTGTTCGTTGAGAGTTTAAGTTTTAAATTATTGCAAATGTTATTAAAGATGTTGATTAAATCGTTCGTTTTATTTTCTAGTTTGGCCCTGGTGTCTTCTCCAACCAAAATTATAAAATCATCTGCGTAGGCTATTATGTTATTATCATGAAGTTTGAATTGTTTGAGGATCCGGTCTGCGACGAAAAGCCACATCATCGGTCCAAGGCAAGACCCTTGAGGGCACCCCCTCCCGACATCCCGACATTGGATCGACCCCGCGATCTTCATTCCACAGACCCTATCTCTGATGAAGTCTACCAGGATTAATTTTAAGTAGTTTTGAATGGGTAAGGCCCCAATGATTTCAGTGAGAAGCCCCCAATCCAGGGAGTCGAAAGCCCCTTGAATGTCGAAAGAGACTGCACAACAATATTTGAATTTCTCCTGAATTTCTGATTTCAATTGTTTGAATTTTTTGATCGCTGAGATGGTGCCCCTTCCTTCTCGAAAACCATGTTGTGATTCGTCAAAAAATTTTGAGTTCTCCAGAGCTGTCATAATTCTATTTTTTATGATTTTTTCTATTAGTTTGCCTAATGTGGGCAGAAGTGTGATAGGCCTATAGGAGTTGGGATTTGTGTGATCTTTATTTTTCTTTGAAAAGAAGATGACTAGACCTCTCTTCAGGATCGTTGGAAAGGACCCTAGTGAGAAACATTTATTGAAGAAAGTTATAAAGAGAGACGGGTAATTTTTGACAAGATTTTTTAGTAATTTTGAATCTATTAAATCAACCCCAGGGGCCTTGTTTGGTGGTAGTGAATTAGTGCAGTAGTGTAATTCTTTTAGGTGAATTTTTTCATCGTTATTAAAGTCATTAGTTAAAATTTGTGTGCTGTGAAGTGTTCTTTGTAATGACGGGTAGTGAGATTCTATGAGTGTGTTAATAACTTCTATGTAAGTATCTGCAATATTGGATGTTGAGAGTTGTGTGTATACTAAATCAGTATGTTTGAGATTTTTTCCCCTGATAATTTTAAATATTTTCCCAAATGTTTCTTTGTGTTTTTGACAGAATGTAACCCAGGAATCCTTTTTCGCCTTTAACAAGTTCTTCCTGTACCTCGCTCTTTCTCTTTTGTAAATTAACTTGTATTGCTCGTTATCAGGGTTTTTCTTTGATCTTTTGTATAAGGCGTTAACTTTGTTTCTCTGAATTTTGAGGGATGATGTGAACCAGGTAACATTAACTTTGTATTCTAATTTTCTTTTTCGCAATGTGGCATTCATTGTTGAGGTTATTATGTGTATTAATTCATTTGTCCATTCGTTTAATTTCTCATAATCATGTGCGCGCCTAAGGGAATCCAGTAGTGTTACTTGATGTGTTTTAAAGTTGTTATTAAAGTTTTTGAAATTCGTGTATTTGGTGTTGTATCTGAAGTCATATTTTTTCTCTGGTTTTAAGTTTAATTTGAATCTAATGTAAACATGGCCGCTTTGTGAATCATTATCATGATCTGCAAACCATGTGTCGACGAAAGGGAGGATCCCTGGGCCACAAAGTGTCAAGTCAGGATTACCGTAAGAATTGTGTATGTTAAATGTGTATTCGTTTGATGGATCATTAATGATTGTTAAATTGCATGTTGCTAGGAGATTTTGAATAACAAGGCCCCTGGCGTCATTTCTAGTGTAATGCATAGATCTTAAGTGAGCATTGAAGTCCCCCCCAATTAAAAATTTATCCAGAGTGTTGAATTTAGCTGTCCATTCTTGAAGATCATTTTCCAGCTCCTCGTGAGATCTCGGTGGGGAGTATTGTGAACCTAAAGTTAAATTTCCTTGATTTGTTGTTAAATTGATGAACACTGAGTTTTGGAATTTCTCTATTAATATACTGTAAAATAGCGGATTTACTACAACTATTGCAGCATTAAGATTTTTAGAGAGGAAGGAGGCCCAGCCTTGTGGGAGATGGGTAATTTTTTGATATTTTATATTAGGGTCTTGCATTAAGATAATGTCGATTTTATTTGTGTCTACATATTTTATCAGATTTTCTATGGCAGCCTCACTCTTATTTAAATTAATTTGCAGGAAGTTAATGGAATTTGTATTATTGTTATCATTAGCATCAATTGAAAGCTGCTGACTTACCTTTTGTGATTGAGTTGGTTGTGAATCAATATGTATAGTCCCTGCCATGATAGTTCGAGTTCATGAAATAGTCCTGAAATTGTTGGTTGAATGGGAGTGGGAAATGCTGATAAAAGTATGGTGGTAGCGAAGGTGGTGGAGTTAGATTGTTGCTGAAATCTGTGTTGGCTGTCCTGCTGACGGATGTTTTGGGCTGATGAGAGTGTGTAGATGTCGTGACTGATGCTTGCGGGCGAGAGATGTAGCTTGATGTTGGTGGCGGGTGAGTAGATTGGGCAAGTGGTGATGATGATCCTCTTGTGTTGTTGTAATAGGAGCTTAAGAGTTGGTCTTTCTTTTTCTTGTAGATGGGGCAGGTAGCAGCGAATGCGTAATGTCTATCTTCGTTAATGCTGTGCCTTCTGCAGTTTATACAGGCACTGCGATCTGATGTGCAATTGTCTGTGTGATGAGGTCCTGCACACTTTGCGCATGCCTCAACGTGTGATGAGCAGTTTGACTTTGTATGATTGAATGCTTGGCAGCGTGTGCAGCGTGCGATGTTGATATATTGCCGTACTGCAATTTTGGTATACAGGATGGTGAGCGATCTTTTTGCAATGAGAAAATTGACGAGGGCTTTGTCTCCCTCCAGGAGCCAGTGTTGAGTGTCTTTTGATCTGCTATTAATTGGTTTGAGAATGTTGAGGTCATTGCTGTTTATATCAAGTTCTGTTAACAGTTCTTTCATAAGGTCTTCCTCACTTATGTCTGTGGGCACATTCATAAGCAGTAGTTTTTCCCTTTTGGGGGCTGGATTTATCAGTTCTACTTTTGTGCCGTAGATCTCGGAGTTTCTGAGAAGCTTGACGAAGTTTTCCATGTTTGCTTGATTGTTAAAGTTATAAATTAGGTTATTGTTCTTCGTTTCCTTGATATTTTTTATTTGTGTGTGAAATTCATTGGATTGCGCTGTTTTGCGTAATGCTTTTGAAATATCTGTTTTGTTGGTACCATCGAGGGGATGAACTATTACTCTTAAGTTTTCTCGCTGGTCTCTTGCAGGAAGTGGTGGGTAGTTGGTTTCGTAGGATGATGATTGATTTCTTGCAGGTTGGAGATGTTGACCTTCCAATACAAGTGATGAGGTTGCGTTTGATTCTATAATGTTGGAAATTGAGGATTTCAGGATTTGTTCCGTTGCTTGGATTAGCTGTTGTTGTGTAGAAATTATGAAGGGATCTTGTTTGTTAGATAAAGGGATTGATGGTGGATCTGCCAAAAGTTCTAATGAGGCTGTAAGAGATCTGATAATTTTGTCCAACAAGGAAAGGTGGTTGTTGACTGGTGTTACTTTGACATGTTTGAGAGATTCTGTTTTATAATTCTCAAGATCTGTCTTCCCTTCTACAAGGTTTTTTATATTGTTCGAAAGGGATTCTTTTATGGATTGCAAGAGTTCCTCTGCAGTGGGGGACGTGGGAGTCGATGCCGAGTCACCCATCGAGGGTGTCATGGCTTTAAATGATTATGATGTACCTCTTGGGAGAAAGCCTGGAAGGTGTCCCAGGAAAAGCACAAGTATAAAATAGAGAGCACAGTAATAAAATACAAAAATTAAGAATAACGTCCAGAAAAGTGGATGGGGTTTTCCCAGTCACACCATGTCTCAGAAAAAAAAAAAAAAAAAAAAAATTTAAGCATATTAATAATTAAAAATAATTAAAATGCTATTTATTTGTTTATTAGTTAAAGAAAAATTTAATTTTGATTTTTATTAGTTTCTTGTGTGTTCTTTAGATTATGTGCAAGTGAAAAGAGAGAAGAGGGAGGAAAAAAAAAAAAAAAAAAAAAAAAGGGGGGGGTCTGAGCTCAGGAAGTGAATTTTAAGTTTAAGATTGTGAAGTTAATTGTTAAGGTAGGGTTTTGGTGTCGATGCTAGTTGTGAGTAAGGAGTTAATGAGCAGGGGGGTGTTGATGAATTAGACGAGTGAATGGACTATTGAAAAGAGACCTAGGAGAGAAAGTGGTTGTCTGCGAGCGAGAAGGTGATTGTTGTTTTAGTGATGTAATTAAACAGAAAATTAAAAACTAGATTAAATTAAAGTTAAATAAATTAAATTTGAATTTCGCCATGAGTAAATTTCTTAAGTTAGTACTAAAACCTCAAACCCACGGTTAGTAAATGGATGTACCTTCCAACAGCAAAGTGTGACTGGTATTGAAGTTTTACGTTTGGTTATTTTAGTTGTTAAGTCTTTGAACGTTGTGTTAATTGTTTAATTGTGCGTTAAGTTAATTTACAGCTGCGAGCAAAAAGGTGTTTGTTTATTTTGGTGTTCTAAAAAAAAAAAAAAAAAAAAAAAAAAAAAAAAAAAAAAACCTTAAGATTTGCCTAGAGTATTTACTTAAAATGAAATCTTAACCTATGATAAGTTAACCTTAAGGAGAGAGTGTGCCTAAAGTTGTGATGAGTAAGTAGATGTTCCTTAAAACAACTAAATGTGAGTGTTATAGAGGCTAAACGTATCGTTATTTTAGCTGGAACAGTTTTGGAGGGTAGGATTAATAGTTTAATTGTGCGCTACCTTGACTTTCAACTGCGAGTAAGAGGGTGTTTGTATGATTTGGTAATGACTATAACAGTTTTGATTTCGATCAAATTTAAAATTCTAAACTTAAATCTTATTCCTAAAACCTTTGATAGGTTTATCTAGAAAGGAAAAGCGTGACGAAAGTTGCAGTGAGTAGGTAGATGTTTCTTACAACGACTAAATCTGGGTGTTCTAGAGGCTTTACGTTGTTATTTTAGCTGGAAAAGTTTTGGAGCGTACTGTTATTAGTTTAATTGTGCGCTACTTTGAATTTCAACTGCGAGTAAAAAGGTGTTTGTTTGATTCGTGATGTCTATAGCAATTTTGATTACAGCCAAGTTTAATTTTCTAATCTTAAAACTTCATCCTAAAAATTTTGATGTATTTTAGGAAAGGAAAAGAAAGGAATAAGCGCGTGCCGAGAGTTTCAATAAGTAGGTAGAAGTTCCTTATAATGGCTAAGCATGAGTGTTCTAGAGGCTTTTCATTGTTATTTTAGTTGGAAAAGTTTTGGAGTATAGGGAATTTAGTTTAATTGTTCGCTATATTGATTTTAAACTGCGAGAAAGATGGTGTTCGTTTAATTTGTTGATGTCTATAACAATTTTGATTTCAAACTTAAATCTTAATCCTAAGACCTTTGATAATTTTACATAGTATCACTGAGCTAGAATGAATGTATGGAAAGCGTGCCGAAAGCTACGGAGAGTATGTAGATGTTCCTTACAACGACTAAGTGTGAGAGGCTTTACGTTTGATTAGTTTTGCTGAACAAGTTTTGGAACGTTAGGTTAAGGTTGAATTTTACAGTAAATTAATTTACCACTGTGAGTAAGATGGTGTTTATTTGTTTTGGTGATGTGAAAGATAATTTTGAGTTCCGCCAAGTTTATTTTTCTAAACTTAATACTTAATCCTAAAACCCTTTAAAAGTTAACCTAGATAGGAAATGCGAGGCGAAAGTTGCGGTGAATAAGTAGATGCCTTACAATAACTAAGCGTGAGTGTTATAGAGGAATTACGATGTTATTTTAGCTGGAAAAGTTTTGGAGCGAAGGGTTTTTAGTTTAATTGCGCTCTACCTTGATTTTTAACTGCGAGTAAGATAGTGTTTGTTTGTTTTGGTGCTGTCTATAATAATTTTGAATTCAACCAACTTTAATTTCAAAACTTAATTCTTAATCCTAAGACATTTGATAAGTTTACCTAGGAACACAGAGCTTAAATGTATGTAGGGAAAGCGTGTGTTGTTGAGGTTTTACATTTGGTTAGTTTTGCTGAAAAAGTTTTGAAACGTTAGGTAAAGTTGAATTATACAATAAATCAATTTACCTCTGTGAGTAAGATGGTGTTTATTTGTTTTGGTGATGTCAAAGATCATTTTGATTCCCGCTAAGTTTAAATTTCTAAACTTAAACCTAAAACATTTAATAAGTTTACGTAGATAGAAAAAGCAAGCTGAAAATTGCGGTGAGTAAGTAGATATTCCTTGTAACGATTAAGCGTGAGCGTTATAGAGGCTTTACGTTGTTATTTTAGCTGGAAAAGTTCTGGAGCTTAAGGTTTTTAGTTTAAATGTGCGCTACCTTGATTTTCAACTGCGAGTAAGATGGTGTTTGTTTGATTTGGTGGTGTCTATAACTATTGATTATCGCCTAAACTTAAATCTTGATCCTAAGACTTTTCATAGATTTTTGGAAAGGAAGAGAAAGGAAAAACGTGCAGTAGGTAGGCAGAAGTTCCTTATAACATCTAAGCGTAAGTGTTCTAGAGGCTTTACGTTGTTATTTTAGTTGGAAAACTTTTGGAGTATAGGGAAATTAGTTTAATTGTTCGGTGAATTGATTTTAAACTGTGAGAAAGATGGTGTTTGTTTAATTTGGTGATATCTATAACGGTTTTGATTTCAAAACTTAAATCTTAATCCTAAGACCTATGATAATTTTACCTAGAAACACTAAGCTAGAATATATGTAGAGAAAGCGTGCCGAAAGCTGCGGAGATATGTAGATGTTCCTTACAACGACTAAGTGTGAGTGTTATAAAGGCTTTACGTTTGATTAGTTTTGCTGAAAAAGTTTTGGAGCGTTAGGTTTAGGTTGTATTTTGCAGTAAATTAATTTACCACTTTGAGTAAGATGGTGCTCATTTATTTTCGTGATGTGAAAGATAATTTTCATTTCCGCCAAGTTTAGTTTGCTAAACTTAATACATAAACCTAAAACCCTTGATAAGTTAACCTAGATGAGAAAAGCGGGGCGAAAGTTGCGGTGAGTAAGTAGATATGCCTTACAATGTCTAAGCGTGAGTGTTATAGAGGCTTTACTTTGTTATTTTAGCTGGAAAAGATTTGGAGCGTAGGGTTTTTAGTTTTATTGCACGCTACCTACCTTGATTTTTAACTGCGAGTAAGATAGTGTTTGTTTGTTTTGGTGCTGTCTATAATAATTTTGATTTCTGCTAAGTTTAATTTTCTAAACTTAAATCTAAGACCCTTGAAAAGTTTTCCTAGAAACACTGAGCTAGAATGAATGTAGGAAAAGCGTGCCGGAAGTTGCGGTGAGTAGGTAGAAGTTCCCTACAACAACCAAGCGTAAGTGTTCTAGAGGCTTTGCATTGTTGTTTTAGCTGGAAAAGTTTTGGAGCGTATTGTTATTAATTTATTTGTGCGCTACTTTGATTTTCAACTACGAGTAAGAAGGTGTTTGTTTGATTTCGTGATGTCTATAACAATTTTGATTACCGCCAAGTTTAATTTTCTAATCTTAAAACTTTTGATGTATTTTAGGAAAGGAAAAGAAAGGAATAAGCGCGTGCCGAGAGTTTCTTATAACGACTAAGCATGAGTGTTCTAGAGGCTTTACATTGTTATTTTAGTTGGAAAAGTTTTGGAGTATAGGGAATTTAGTTTAATTGTTCGCTATATTGATTTTAAACTGCGAGAAAGATGGTGTTCGTTTAATTTGGTGATGTCTATAACAATTTTGATTTCCAAACTTAAATCTTAATCCTAAGACCTTTGATAATTTTACATAGAATCACTGAGCTAGAATGAATGTATGGAAAGCGTGCCGAAAGCTGCGGAGAGTATGTAGATGTTCCTTACAACGACTAAGTGTGAGTGTTATAGAGGTTTTACGTTTGGTTAGTTTTGCTAAAAAGTTTTGAAACGTTAGGTAAAGTTGAATTATGCAATAAATCAATTTATAATTATATTGAGTAAGATGGTGTTTATTTGTTTTGGTGATGTCAAAGATCATTTTGATTCCCGCTTAGTTTAAATTTCTAAACTTAAACCTAAAACATTCAATAAGTTTACGTAGATAGGAAAAGCAAGCCGAAATTTGCGGTGAGTAAGTAGATATTCCTTGCAACGATTAAGCAAGTGTTCTAGAGGCTTTACGTTGTTATTTTAGCTGGAAAAGTTTTAGAGCGTACTGTTATTAGTTTAATTGTTCGCTACCTTGAATTTCAATTGCGAAAGGATGGTGTTTGTTTGATTTGATGATGTCTATAACAATTTTGAATTCTGCGAAGTTTAAATTTCTAGACCTAAATCCTATTCCCAAAACCCTTGAAAAGTTTATGTAGAAAGGGAATGCATGCCGATAGCCGCGGTGAGCGCTGAGATGATTAAATTCTGAGAGCACGTATATGTTTCGCCTTTATGGTGACATTAAGCGATTTTTTATGTATTTTATTTGTTTCGCTAGGATGAAGTTTGTACTTAATTATTATGTTTAGAACCTACTTTTTGCTTAGCTTTTAAGAGTAAAAGTGTCTTTTGTAAGTGTGTTGATGTTCACAACAGCAACCATGTGTGTGTAAGAAAGGATTTACCTTTGATTTTATTCAGTTAAAGATTGAAATTAAATTAAAGCGCCTAAAAGTATAAAATAATTTCCTTCGCCAAACAACCTATAACACTACAATTAAGCATAACTTTTGAAGTCGGCGCAAAATTAAATAAAATTTAATTAGTTTTTAAAGGTTTGTTCTTAGATCGGTAGCAACAAATGCTGTCGTCTCGAATGATCCATTTTCATGTTCCTTTATTATTTTATCACTGTATGCAATTGGTTCATTGGTAGCATCTACACAGAATAGTGAACATTCTTCACAATGCGGTATTTATGTTTCTACGAAGTTAGAGTTTCCTTTGCGAATTTGGTATAACTTTGATAACTATCATCCTTGGTGGCTTTTGGATTTGGCATTCAAAACGTATTGCAAAAATATACACGCAAGATGCACATTTTCATAATATATATTGTACGAAGTATTGTTTCATATTATTGATACTCTCTTAATATACCTTATCAAATTAATTATGATATCCCAAAGAAATTAAATATGTTTGCCAGATAATTTTGCGATTTTTCTTTCACCAAGGACGTCATATACCAGCATCTTCACCAACTTTTGCTGCTTACGAAATCTTATTTGTTTTCTTGAATCAAAATGGTTTTCGGCTGCGTTTTTCAGGTCACAATTTGAGATGTGTATTTTGAATAGGATTTGATTTTTTTATTGAATAAATGTGTCAATTTTTATTTAATTTTGCGCCGACTTCAAAATTTTTGATTAATTGTAGTGTTATAGGTTGTTTGGCGAAGGAAATTATTTTATACTTTTAGGCGCAATTTAGTTTCATTTCATACAGTTTTTTTTTTTTTTTTTTTTTTTTTTTTAAATAGTAGTTGCTTTTTGGAGTCGGTTCTATTTTTTTACAAAAAGATTTTATTTTTCTCTTTTCAGTGAAAACTTATTCATATAGCAGAACATCAAAAGACTCGACAGCAGTTTCACAAATCACAACTTTCAAAAAAGTGACATAACTCAAAAAATGGTTTATGTCACTGAAAAATACATGAAATGCACCCAGTGTGAACAAAAAAGTTACATCTCCATCTAGAAAGTTATCCACTCGAGAGACACTTGTGCCAGTTTTATTCTAGTCAAGTTATTTTTAAATTGATTTCTCTCAAATGCTGCATTTTTAAGTTGTGTCACTTTTCTATCCTTTATCGGATATGAGCAATAAACTATCTATTGAATGAACATACGTTAATTTAAAAAGTCTTTAAAAATGTAAAGAACGGATACGCTGTATTCGTAACCAAAAATTCTTTTTGGCATATATATTGAACTTTACAGTGAATACGTGTCACTCGCTGCACTGAAAATTGCGCAGCGTAAAGTTCAAACAAAGAGCAAAATATGCATTGCAGCTGACGGACAGGAGTTTCAACATCGATACTTACATACTGCTTTTACCGGTGTAGCTGCATGCGTTCAGCAGTTGGAGTGAAAACAGACTTTTGTGAGATTCCTGTAATTTGTTTATATCTTAATGAAATCATAATGAAGCCTATTTCAGGCCAAGATCATTACGACAACAAAAAAAGCATTAAAATTAAATCATCTCTTACGAAGTTATAAGCTAAAAATTTCAACAACAACAACAAGAATGAGAAACATGGTTTGTATTGAGAACCTCTTCCTTTATGAAGTCGGTTTAAAATGTCTATGCGTTAATCGATGTTACCGCTTACAATAACCATACTTTGAATTTTACATCGTATAAATGTCACCCGCTACGCTACAACATATGCAATGTCGTTCAAGTGTGCACAAAATAGGATATTGTGAACATACAAATGCACGTTTTAAGCGTTCTGTTTTTAGCATTAACATCTAAACAATCTTTTCGTACTAAATCGATGATGCTCTGCAATTTTATAATTCAATTTTTTCCCCTGTCTTGAACTGTTTCCGAGATAGGAACGCTAACTCCACTGTTTCCCACCAGGTGGCGCTGTAGGAGGTTGAATCGCGCAGCACATATCCACTTTACTATACCTACATACCACTTTTATGACTATAGCTGCAGCTGTTCAGCAGTTAAAAGAGTCGGGACTCACTTTTTTGGGCACCCTGTATTTTCTTTTGATCGTAAAGATACTACAATGGGACCTATTTCAGACCAAGACCTTTACAATAAAACAAAAAGTACCAAAATCGGATTATCTGTTCACAAGTTATGAGCTAACAAACAAAAATAAAAAATAAAAAACAAACGGTTTGAATTGAGAACCTCCTCCTTTTTGATGTCGGTTAATTAGAGCATCTCTTACGAAGTTATAAGCTTACAAACACGAACAACAACACATAGCTCAAATTAAGAACACCCTCTTTTCTGAAGTTGGTTGAAAACGACTTTGTGCTAGTCGATGTGACCGCTTACAGTAACAGTACTTTGAACCACAGAGTACAAGTGTCATCCGCTACGCTGCAAAGTGTGCAACGTAGTTCAAGTGTGCACAGTGTAGGAAATTGCGAAGAAACAACTGCACGTTTTAAGCGTTCTATTTTTAGCGATAATGTCTAAAAACTGTCTTTTCGTAGTAAATCGATGATGCTCTACAACTTCGTAATTAACTTTTCTCCCATCTTGAACCGTTTTTGAGATAGGAGCGCTGATTCCGCTGTTTTTCACCAGATGGCGTTTTATTTTCTTTAGATTGTAAAGATATTACAATGGGACCTACTTAGATCAAGATCTTTACAACAAAACAAAAAGTATCAAGTAACCGTATTTTGAACTATATAACGTATGTCTCACCAGCTACGCTGCAACGTGTGCAATGTAGCTCAAGTGTGCATAGTGTAAGAAATTACGAACAAACAAATGCAAGTTTTTAGTATTGTATTTTTAGCATCAATGTCTAAACTATCTTTTCGTACTAAATCGATGATGCCCTGCAATTTTATAATTCACTTTTTCCCCCTGTCTTGAACCGTTTCCGAGATAGGAACGCTAGCATGAATGTCTAAACTATCTTTTTGTACTAAATCGATGATACTTTTCAACTTTGTAATTCACTTTTTCTCTAGAACCGTTTTCGAGATAGTAACACTACCTCCGCTATTTTCCACCAGGTGGCGCTGCAAGCGGTTTAATCTTGTACTGCATGGCCACTTTGCTATACTTACATACCATTTTTAACACTATAGCTGCAGCCGTTTAGCAGTTAAAAGAGTTGGGACTGATTTTTTTGGGCACCCTGTATTTTCTTTAGATTGTAAAGATATTACAATGGGACCTATTTCAGACCAAGACCTTTTCAACAAAACAAAAAGTGTAAAAATCGGAGCATCCGTTCAGAAGTTATGAGCTAACAAACATTAAAAAAAAAAAAAAACATACGGTTTGAATTGAGAACCTTCCTTCTTTTTTGAAGTTGGTTAAAAAAAAAAGAAAATTTATGCATCACGTCTGGATGACTAGGTACTTTCCAGAGCTAAGATGATTTTTATATACAACATTTTTTCACTATCTGTTTTTGAGTGCAATACATTATAATTAACAATAGTATAGTAAGATAACTGCTCTGGCAGTGGACATTTTAATGACACTTTCCAGATATTTTATGCTAAATGTTCTTAATTTTAGAGCTTATGACACTAACCAATATTCAATAACTCAAGTAACTCTTTCTGTATATGACTTTTATCGAAAAATGCTGAATAATGTTTTTTTATATTTAAAAAATTACTTTTCCGGAGAACTTAAAGTGGGCCAATAGTGAACACTTTTTTGTTTCAGTAGTGTACACCTTTGAAATTTTGCATAAAAATCGAAAGAAATTTTGAACCGATTGAAAATACATATTTAATTAACAAAAGGTGTTTTGTGAGGCTTTAATGTACTTATAGAAGAATAAAATATAAAACTTGAGTGATAAACTGAAATTAAATTAATTACCTGGGAAAAAGCAAATTTTATTAGTGACAAATTACAGCTGCAATACCTCACCCAAATTTCTTTAAAGAATTTGAGTCAATTTGTAAATAACATTTAATCACCTTCTTATAGTATAAACTTATAAATTAATAGGCAATCCAGACACATTCTCTAACATTTGCACAAATTCAGTGCACCATTTTAAAAACTGCAAATCTTCTTACAAAATTTTGAAAAAATAAAAATAAACTGTATTGAGATTTTCCCACCTAATTTTAAGTTAAGTTGATTCTTCTTCGATTCCGCATTCCAAATTTGACAGAATATGACCTATGTCCATTACTGATTCTCCCCTTTCAAAATCAAATGAACCAGGGGAATGATGACATATGGTTGTACAAATAGTGAACACAGATAAAAATGTTATATACTGTAACTAAAATTTAGCACAATAAATGAATTCTTCATACTTATTTTAATCATGTGAAAGCAGAGGGCAATCAAATCAGTTCAAAAGAAATACATAAAAAACAAAATAAATTTGGCCTATTTTATACAAAACAAGAAGAAACCTTGCAATCTTAAACTAATTTTAAGCTTAAGTCGTTTCATGTTTTGCTGCACCTGAAGACTAAACTCAATACAAATTTTTATTTATCCATCTATACATATACGATATAATTGCAAAAGTAAGAAATATAAAATGCATAATCTAATCAAAATAAATTATTAATAAAAATTAATTGTTTTCGAAATCCTGAGAACAGTATTGCATAATTACATATATGTCTCTAGACTTGTATGAAAATTAGGACAAGGCAATTTTTTGAATGAAGCATTGTTCATTAAAGTTCTACACAAATCATACTTTTAGATCCTCATGATGTTACAATATAAGATCAGTGAGGAAAATAATCAAAAGAATACAAAGGAATTTTATTGAAAACTAGTGCCAAGTAAAACTGGACAAAACACAAAAGCGTCCATGTTACGGTCGCCTAGATACAAAAATTTAGTCTTTAGTAGGCGATATGATCACGCTTTTAACTACGATGGGAGGAACTCCTGTCCATGCTGAGGATGATGTTGTCAAGAAGCTACTAAGGGACTCCCATTTCTCCTGAAGCACTTATCGAAGCTGTTGATTCATTATCGGAATTAGTCTCGTGTTGCCAAGTATCTCCCAAAACAAACAACATACATTTTATGGAATTTAGTTTCGGGATCTTTACAATGTAATCTATTCATTAAATATCTTAATTCGCTCTTTGTAAGACAATTAAAGTGCAACAATAAAGTGTAATGTTACGTTTATAAAGAAACAGTTTGGGCCTATAGTATCAAGAAAATGAAACACAAGAATTATGAGAACACTGGTACAATAAAAGAGCTAGTCCCTGAATCTCTTTGGAATATGTAGAGGCAACTTTAGATATTAAGCATGATATATCATCCCTCTCGAGGACACCGGCACCTACAAAACTGCCCCTTTCGATGATTTCGTGTTCAAGTCTGGCTCCAGGAGTACTAAGTCTAGAATTACTTGTTACTCTAAACGGGTCACAGTATGTACAAAAAACTCAACTCTTATTATGTTGTGTCCATTCCATGTGTTTCTGGTACTGTAAGGACCAATGAAAAGGCGTCGATGTCATATACCGTACTGGTATATACAGTATGGCACATACAGCATATGAACAGCCTTCTGATCATAATAAAATGTAATATTGGACGTACTTACATGCGCTTTTTGAAATCTCCCTCTGTTTCTCCGTTCTGAAATCACACTTTGTCTTTTCTAGCCTGTATGAGAGTATGTATACCTTTGAATAATTCCTATTGTTTATCTTGCACAACAAATTCTGTACAATCTGAAATCAATTCCTGTCGTCTGAAATACCATCCAGTCTCGAGAAAAGATCCTGTGCATGATTCCGATCTCGACTGCTACACTACTTTAACTTCAACTATCTTTCAATTTCCAAATGACTCGACTTCGGTCAAAATTTTCTAGGTGACGTTTTGTGGATTTCCTGATGAACATATTAAACGGAGTGACCAAATCACTCTGCAATAGCTTTCACTGAACAGCTGGATGTATGCCATTCATGTTTTTGAGTTCTTGATACTTTTTCCACACTCCTGTCGCTACATTATACGCCATCTATCATATCGGAATTTATTTATGTCCATGACTGCTCGTCGATTCAAAATAAAAATATGGGTAAAACGCTTTAATGTTTTGTATCTTTTTGAAAGCACTATAAAATCAAGGCGATATTTTTCTGAATTTTTACGACATTTGCTTGGAGATTTTTTTTTTAGAAAGCCTATATATTTGGTTAATAAATTATGCAAAAGAAATTTCACTAAACCTTGCGTATGCGCAGTTAAAATTTATTTAGTAAAAATGCTCATGTTTCATCAAATATTCGATATTTTTATATTCTGATTACAGAATGTTGTGTCTAATGAAATATGTCAAGTTTCCTTAATGTGACATTGCTTTGATTTAAAAATCCTGCATGTAATTAAAAAAATAAATAAATAAAGCCCGAAAGATTGCCATTGTAATTAAAGAAACTGTTATATCTCTGTTAATATAAGTGCAATTCTCACACAAATTTATGTCTATAATCAGATGAAGCTCGTGATCACATACAATAGCTACAATTGATTTCAAGTATTATTTTTTTACAGGGTGATCCCAAATATTATATTTATTGGTCAATTTGTGACTGATCCCTTTTCAGCCTTCGGGACAAAATTTTCGCTGGAATGTAATTAGTATAACATTTTCTTTTACTCTGAAAGCTTCAAGAGGATTCATGAAAAATTCCTTTAGATATTTATAAAAAAAAACTCTATGTTCGAAAGTGGGCCTTCACTTATGTCGGTGACTGTACCTCTCATTGACAAAAAAGCATCCGAATTCCCGAATTATTTTGAGACCCTGTACATTAATCAGTAGTGCTATTTATAGCGTTTTCAACAGAAAAATTGTCATAGTTAAACCTGAATATGATTTATCAATCTCAATGTATTGTAATTGATAATTATTTTTTATTCAAATGAAAGTATGGTAAGTCAGTGTGTGAGGTCGAGACTATAGACCGCCACCAAAGGTTGGGACGGTTAAGGCACTTCGTCGCCAGTGACTCGGCGAAAGTTGAGGTCGAGTGAGTTTTATGTCGGCATGGTGCTGCAGTGAAATAATTAGGATCTCAGTGTTAGATGAATTAGAAGTGATTTTAAAAGGTTTTGATTGAAATGAAAGGAATGGAAGTTGTTGAATGTAGTATAAAATGAAGGATAGTGAATTGCTAGGGGTAATGAATTGGTAGCTGATTAGTGTGGAATAAAGAGTTATAGCGAATTGGAGTTGGAGTTGGTGGTGATACGGAGTAGCACCGGATTACGGTGTGTGTGAAGTGATGGTAGAGAGGTGTAGTATTGTGGCGTAAATTAAGAAAAGAGTCTGTCGTGTATCGGGAATCCGCTCGACACTCTGAAGTGAGAATAGTTTGTAGTAGCCGAGAGCAGTCGCGAAAAAGATCAGCATTGGTGAGATACTTTTATTTTATGTCTTGTTAAGGTCATTTCCCGAAGTCATTTATTTAAATTGAGTTAGCTCAACGCCCTCCTTGATATTGAATGCTAAATAAACTTTGTTATTTATTTGTTAACTTTGTCTCGAGCTCTTCTTATTACTAGCTAATTAAGCAATCAAGTTAATCTGTAGGATTTAAGATCTACAATTGAGAATAATGGCAACCAATTATTCTCTACAAGTGAGCTAAATTTATAAACACTTTTCAACTTATTGGAAAATGTTAAAGCAGTTAACTATTGAGTATTTTCTTTTTTAGAGAGGAGTAAACATTTGTTGAATAAATATTGAAATCTTCAAAAAACTCTTCTTAATCTTTTTGCTGTTTTCGTTTTTTTTTTTTTTCCAAGTTTTTATCTATTTCCCTAAAAAGTGAAAAAAGAACGCTATCGGTTAGCCGTAAATATCTCCTTCTTTTCTCTTCTGACACCCCACAGGCTAGGGTGCCTTTTACTTCTTGGCACCCTGCCGTAGGCAACCTCATGCATGCATAATAGCGCTCGTTCGATTCTACTAGTAAAACAAACAGCATATGCTTTTAATAATTATAATCTTTTAGAGATGGGTCTTTGTGTCTATCTGTGCATGTGTTATGAGCATAATTTAAGAACAAATATGATATCAGCATGGCTTCTAAACTGTCCCCCCCCCCACGCACACACACGCATGCACACTAGAGCCACTACTTGTAGTTGACAATGTACAAATTCAGTAGTCCAAATTTGCATCATACTACTCGAAACTTTTTGTTGAAATTGAATAAATAATTCGTTTACATGGATATCTAACAAAATTCATACACATTACGTCAATAGGCAAAATTTCAGGTAGATACAGTTTAACATCTTTATACTGCACTAAATGAAATAAAATTATTATTAAGATTAAAAACACTTTTAAAAACACGTTTCCTAAAAATTATACTGTATTTAAAAACATTTTAAAATTATCCAAAGCTTTTCGCTTTGAAAAATCAGAGCATCATCAGGGATTTAATACATGTTTCCAATGAGCAGTTTTTATATATTTTACATTTCACGGTTGACAGTACACGGTCCTTTAGTAAATTGAGGGGTGTTGAACAAAAGCAATAGTAACTTGTGAAGTCTGGTGAAGGTTGGATCAAGGAGCGAAGAAATGGAATTTCCACTACTTCCATTTTTATGTGCATAAAAGTATACAGTCGGCAGCAAAAGTATCCGAGCACTAGCCAATAATTCTGTACTGATAAGTATAAAGGATTTAAGTCCAAAAATGTCGATTTTGAGTTAAGTACATAGTCAGACCCAGAAAAAAATTCTCTATCTATTGGTATAAAGGATTTAAATCCATGTCATTTAGTCTTTCAGAAAATCCATTGGTAAAAAAAAGATTCAAATCTGAAATTTAGCATTAATCTTTGTATAAAATATTTAATTCAATTTTTTCCTTTTATTAAATGAAGGTTGACAATCACTGAACGGTATAAAGGGTATAAATCAACATAATCCCTTTTTCCTAATCGATTCTTCCGATTAGTTTTTAGTTAGTTTAACTTTATTTTTCGTCTCCTGAAAAATCAAGAATATTGACTTAAATCCTTTATACTTATCAGTACAGAATTCTGATATCAAAAAACTACATTTAATACTGTTTTGTTAAATAAATCCTTGTCGAATCATGTTCTTAGACTGACTAAGAACATGACTCGACAAGGATTTATTTAACAAAGCAGTATTAATAAAACCTTTTTAGTTCCCCATCATACTATAGGTATGGGGAACGTAGGTAATCGTGAAAATTTTCGACCTCGGTTTTTTGACTTTTTTACACGTTTTCAGGTGTGAGGAATCCGAAAAGGACAAAACTTGTAGGGTGTCTGTCTGTAGGGTGTCTGTTAGTGTGTTAGTGTGTTAGTCCGTTAGTCCGTTAGTTTGTTAGTCTGTGTACACGATATCTCAAGAACAAATTGTCGCAGAGAGGTCAGATCAGTTTTAAAATATTACATTCGACACTGGCAAGAACCCTATTCATTTGCAACATTCGAATTTAAAAACTTCGTAAGTTATTAGAAATTTACGATTTTCTTAACATGGGAGAATAGGACAAAAATTCCCTTAAACGTGCATTTATTGGAAACTTTTTACTGTAAAAATGTCAGACCAGTTTTAAAATATCACTTTTGATGCCAGAATGAACATCAGTAACTATAAATATGCTACTTTGAAAATTTCGCAATTTATTGGAAATTTACGAATTTCTTAACATGGCAGTATAGGGCAAAATTTCACATAAACGTCAATTTTGAGAGATATTTTCATCGTAAAGATGTCAGACTACTTTTGAAATATTATTTAGGACACTGGCATGAATATTAATGACTATGAATTTTCCAATATAAAAATTTCGTAAGTTATTGGAAATTTACGATTTACTTAACATGTCAGAATAAGGCAAAATTGAGCATAAACTTCCATTTTGAGGATCATAAATACATTAGACAACTTCAAAATTACATTTATGATATTTGTTTGAACACGATTGAATACAAATATTCTAATAGGAAAATTTCGTAAATTATTCGTAATTTACGATTTTATCAAAATAGCGAAATTGTAAATTTTTCATATAAATGTGAATTTTGAGGATTATTGCATTGGAAATAGTAGCATGAAAACTAAACAACGGAATTGACCCTGATAAAATAAATTAATAGATTAGAATAAGATAAATATATCGAAGTGAACGGCGGATAGTCTATTAGGCGGGGATTTCATTCTGTCACTGTATCAAGCTTTGGTCAAATTCATTTTTTTTTTTTAACATGATTATAATATGTCTCGCACTAGAAATTTATGAGAACATAAATATGGTGAGGAACCGAGCAGAGTCCACCTATGCCAACTAGTTTAGACAGGGATTATTGCTAGTGCTAGGATACTTTTGCTGCCGACTGCATTTCGTATAAAATATGTTATGAAAATAATTACCCATTCGTTTAGAATAGTGCATTTTAGAAATAATTTTAATAATTATAAAGCATTTTCAGAAATTACAATACTGTATACAAAATTACAGTCATATACAATATTTTTTAAATATGTTTTGGCGAAGAAAATAGATATTAATTTACAAGAATGACTAGCGTAAAAAATCTACAACTATTAAATGACATTATAAACTTAGCGATTAACATTTTTACTGATAATGTAAATTAATACAATTCAACGATAAAGTAATAAGAACGTTGACAATTTAATTACAAAAAAGTGAGTAATTATGCTATTTAATTGTAGAAATAAGATAACTTGTTATTTTAATTAGCGTATAATTAAGAAATGATAAATTGCTGTCTAAAAGATTTTTTCATTATGTTAGAACACTTATTATGAACATAATTTATTGAATTTCTCTTTAATTTTACTAAGCTACTTTTTGAATGTAAAATATTTTTTATCGTAAACTTTTGTTAATAAAATGTCCCAATAATAATATTCGCATTTCTAAAATAATAAATTTATAAAGTAAAAATACGCTTGTAACTCAGATTTTATTTTATGTGTTGTTTAAAAATAATAGTATTGTTTTTACAAATTTTCAAAATACAGAGGCTGTTCGCACATTTTTTAGACGATTTTATTTCGCAGTAAGAAAAAATCGTTTGCATGGAGAATTTTTTTTTCACAACAGTTATATTTTTGGAAGTTTTATTCATCTTCTGATATTTAGAATTTTTGTTTACATGCAAAAATGCGCTTTTAAAAAGGCAGTAGATGGAAGGATACGTTTCCGCTCTTTCCGAAGAGAGTTTTTAGTGAAATCTTTATGAAAAGCATTTATCAGGAGAAAAATGGGAAAATGTCGCAACAATAGATGAATCTTGGGGGATGAATCGTAAGTGGTTGCAATGAAAAAGGATGAATTTATTATCACAAAAGAGGAGAAAAAAAAGATTCTACGTGGAATCAAGAGAAAGTTTTTCTAAAGGATTTATGATTATCACTGGTTTTTCATACAAGCGCAAGATAAAAGCAAAAAAAAAAAAAAAAGGTGACAAAGATGTCAAAATCAGCTCTAAATACTATCAAGAACATATTTTAATTCCAATTTTTAAAAATGAAAACCCAGATCTTTATCCACAATGTTATCAATCCGTTGAACTGTATCAAGACAAAACAAGCAGCCACACATTACAATCCGCAATTGCTTTTCTAGAAAAAAATGGAACAAAAAACGGGAATTAAAACCATACCCTTCACTGATATTCCTGCTAAATCTCCAACGCTTTGTTGACTTTGGAAAGCCGTTCAAAAGGAGTAGAAAAATATACCTCTTCCGATATTATAAAAAGCATTATTATCATAGAAATTACGATGTAGAATAATAGTTAAGATCAAGGGCTATCAAACTGAACAAATAAAACACGAAATATGAGTGAAATTGTTTCAGTACACTCCATCAAAATCGTCTAAAAAATGTGCGAACAGCCCCTGTAATATAATTTTTTAAATGTGGATTTTTCTTAATTTGGGAAGAATTTTTTCTCTGTAAAAGAATCTGAGTGTTTTATTTATTAATTAATTTATTTTTATTTTATTTATGAAAATTAATCTGATAAACAACAAAACAAATATAAAAAACTTTGTAAGAAGGAATATGCCCTACATGTTGTTTAAAGCAAATGAAAAATAAAGCTTTATTTATATTGATTATGTCTTTACAGTCATTCATGCTTGCGATGCAAATAATTATACATACAATTCAACATTTTCAATATTTACCTAATGTAAGGAGAAATCGTCCTCCTGTAAATGCAAATAGTGTAAAAGTTTGTTTTAGACTTTTAATATAACTTTTGTTGAACTTTGAGAACTGATTATGTTAGCACTTCAGAAAATATGTTACAGTATGACAATTCTAATTCAAATCTTTTTTTAAATAAATTACTGTAGGAAATTATAGTTATTAAACATAGTAAGATTAAAAATGTAAAATCCTATAACATTTAAATTGATAGCATTTTTTGTAAATTTAACAAAAATGTAGAATAATATGCTATATTTCGAGTTAATGATTGTTTCAATATGACGTTTTCTTTGTTAGTTTTTGTTTCTTCAAAATTTCTATTCGGTACTATATTGTAATAACAAGTAAATTATAATAAAAAAAAAATAAAAATAAAAATAAAAATAAAAAACTTGAATTTAATTTTTATTAAATATACATGTAATTTGTAATTTTCACCCAAATTTAGCGAATACTGGACTGTGGATCATGATTCTTATTTTAAACCAATTTTTAATTTTTATCAAACTTATATAAAAATTCACGATTAAAAAAAAACTTTTATGTACTCTAAAAAAAAAAATAAAGTTGTCTGGAGCTTGGAAGATTGAGAGCTCTTAAACTTTAAAATATCATTGGAAAAATGGGGCCTGAAACAAATCACATTACAATTGATTTGAAAAAAAAAAATCTGTATAAACTGTCTAATTTTAAACCGATTTCAGATATTTTTGGAATGTAAACTCATAACCGCTATCTTAACTTTTGTCAAAACCTGTTTAAAACTCACGATTTTTTTTCAAAAAGCATTTCTATACTCCAATCCAAAAACATCATGTAACCTATTATCTAATTATCTAAAATAATTTATGTTGCAAGTTAATTATATGATGTGTGCATATATATGTATAATTATTCATTTAAATAATCTAAAATAAATAACAGTGATCTGGTTAGAATGATTAATGAGAATGGGACATTGAGGTTCCTGATCTGCATATCCACTAATAAAAGTTATACTGAAAGCATATTTCACCAAGCTTATAAGATTCATAGATTTATATTTAAAAGCAGTCTGTACAGATGAAAAATCTGAATATTTATACTACTAACCATGCCTCTTTTTAAGCTCAATCGAAAATTAAATTTCCTCGTTATTTTTCGCGTATTTTTCTAGATATTATTCTTATAGCCTTATGAAGTCAAATTTACACTCTGCTAGATGCAACAATAAATAATTCTATTAAAAATCACTTTTTCTGTGCGAAGTATTTTATTTATTTATTATTATTATTTTTTTTTTTTTTTTTTTTTTTTCACTTGGAATTGTATATGACTTTTCCTTATATTTGTATTAAGGATATTAGATGCTTTTAAAACACAATCATAACACATTTTTAAAAAAATCAGATCAATAATTTCAGTATTATTAACGTTGGTTTTTTTCTCTTTGTAGATCAACACATATGCCTATAACATGTATTTCAAGAAATGTTGTCTAAAAATTCCATAAAATAATTCTTTAAATTCCATTCTTTTCTGAAATAATTTTGGCAATATTTAAGTTCCTTAATATATTGTAATGAAAATAATTCGCTAATACAACATTCTGGTTATTTTTCTCTTCACTAAACACCTGCACGTTTACAAAATTCCATTCTTTTCTGAAATAATTTTGGCAATATTTAAGTTCCTCAATATATTGTAATGAAAATAATTCGCTAATACAACATTCTGGTTATTTTTCTCTTCACTAAATACCTGCACGTTTACCAAATAAGATGATTTAATTGATTAATCATTAATAAAACCAAAATGCTTTGTTAAAATTTTATTAAACTTACATTGTCTAATTAATTTTATTGTTTTTAAATAATTAATCATCTTTCGGAGAAACAAGCCCTTCGAATTGTTGTTCTTAACTAAAAAAAAAAAAAAATACAGAAGACCACATCGTCTGATAGTGTATAATATAAGTAAAATCAGTTATGAATAGAAAACCCTCAAAATTAATTGAAATAAGTAGTCATTTATAAAAGATTCATTGCCTGTCCAAGCTTAGACAGAAGCCATATTAACTGGAACAGATACTGAAACTACTGACTCTCAAGCTTCATTACTTGAGCAAAGTTAAATATTGCCAATCTCAAATAGCAGTGATGCCTGTTGAATGCTTTCAAACGATGGATACCAGTTAAGGGGAATAAATAACTTACGTACCTGCTACTTAAAAAAAAAAAAAAAAAAAAAAAAAAAAAATTTATTTGCATTTTATCATTCTATTGAGAATTACATAAACTATTTTATTTCATAATCTTTAGAGAAAAACAACTAATTTAACAACATATGACAGCAGTACATCTTATAGCACGTTAAAATAAGCATAACGTTAACATGACTTTGACCAACCTAATTATTTTTTTAATTGAAAACTCTTTGCCTAGATTATTTTTGTAAATAGCCATATAAATTAATGCTGGTAAAAAGAAAAAAAAACTTAAAATCTTATCAAAATACATTATATTTATCTTAATATTCCTTAAAATTAGCTCATTAAGAAAAGAAACAGATACTTAAGAAAACATAATGTACTTAAAAGTTAATATGTCTTTATCACATAAATTTTTCTTATTTCAAATCCAAGTTCTACACTTAAGATACAAAATTCTTGAGCGCAAGAAAACATATATAAAGCTATTTCTGATAAATTGCTTAACTATCTTAAAAATAAATCACATAAAATTGTTGAGGTTTTTCAAGCTTGAAAAACAAATAACAAAAAAAGAGAACATTTTTTTATAATTGAGAAAAAAATGAGATTAAAACCTTATTAGTGTCTTAAACTTCTAAGGATTTTTTAATTTTTTATTTTGTTTTATTTATTTTTTTATTTTATTTTTTCAGTTGTTCTTTTCATTCAATTTATTTCTAATTTGAAATATTTCAGCAAAAATTCCTTCAAATATATAACAAAATTTTAAAAAGTCAATATCTTATTATTTTTTCTTCTTTCGCTTTATCAATAGTAAATGTAAATTTATTAATTTATATCTTAATATGGCTGCAAAATCTCAAAAACATTTTCTTAAATTCAACATTATTATTATTATTATTATTATTATTATTATCTATATATATATATATAAGAGTAAACTCACTGATTCACTCACTGACTCAACACGGTTGTGGCGATCCTATGGAAGATAGAGTCGCAATTTTTGGTGAGCAGGTTGATTTTAGGACCCTGACGCTCACTAAGACGGGATTTTGCGAAATACCCCCCGTTCCCCTCCACGGGGGGCAGAAGGCAAAAATCACCTTTATAAGCATATCTCGGCTCCAAATTGCTTCACGGTGAAGAAATTGCAGATGGGGAGACTAGACTTGAATACAAAAAAAATCATTTTCTGCGATTTTGGAATTTTGGATTTTTAAGGGGGGTAGGGGGTAAAAATGAGATTTTCGGGGGCGCATAAGGCAAAAACACATTTATAAGTACAACTCGGCACCAAATTACTTCACAGGGAAGAAATTGCAGATGGGGAGACTAGGCTTGAATACGAAAAAAGCATTTTCTGCGATTTTGTAATTTTTGATTTTTAAGGGGGGAAGGGGGTGAAAATGATTTTCGGAGTTGCTGAAGACAAAAACACCTTTATAAGCATAACTCGGCTCCAAATTGCTTCACGAGGAAGATATTGCAGATGGGGAGACTAGACTTGAATACAAAAAAATCATTTTCTGCGATTTTGGAATTTTGGATTTTTAAGGGGGAAAAGGGGTGAAAATGATTTTCGGAGGCGAAGGAGGCAAAAACACCTTTATAAGCATAACTCGGCTCCAAATTACTTCACGATGAAAAAATTGCAGATGGGGAGACTAGACTTAAGTACAAAAAAATCATTTTCTGCGATTTTGGAATTTTGGATTTTAATCATCTTTCGGAGAAACAAGCCCTTCGAATTGTTGTTCTTAACTAAAAAAAAAAAAAAAAAAAAAAAATACAGAAGACCACATCGTCTGATAGTGTATAATATAAGTAAAATCAGTTATGAATAGAAAACCCTCAAAATTAATTGAAATAAGTAGTCATTTATAAAAGATTCATTGCCTGTCCAAGCTTAGACAGAAGCCATATTAACTGGAACAGATACTGAAACTACTGACTCTCAAGCTTCATTACTTGAGCAAAGTTAAATATTGCCAATCTCAAATAGCAGTGATGCCTGTTGAATGCTTTCAAACGATGGATACCAGTTAAGGGGAATAAATAACTTACGTACCTGCTACTTAAAAAAAAAAAAAAAAAAAAAAATATTTTATTTGCATTTTATCATTCTATTGAGAATTACATAAACTATTTTATTTCATAATCTTTAGAGAAAAACAACTAATTTAACAACATATGACAGCAGTACATGTTATAGCACGTTAAAATAAGCATAACGTTAACATGACTTTGACCAACCTAATTATTTTTTTAATTGAAAACTCTTTGCCTAGATTATTTTTGTAAATAGCCATATAAATTAATGCTGGTAAAAAGAAAAAAAAACTTAAAATCTTATCAAAATACATTATATTTATCTTAATATTCCTTAAAATTAGCTCATTAAGAAAAGAAACAGATACTTAAGAAAACATAATGTACTTAAAAGTTAATATGTCTTTATCACATAAATTTTTCTTATTTCAAATCCAAGTTCTACACTTAAGATAGAAAATTCTTGAGCGCAAGAAAACATATATAAAGCTGTTTATATATGTTTTATATATAAAGCTGTTTTATAATAAACATATATAAAGCTGTTTATATATACAGCCCCTCTCATTTTCATGGAGAGGGGCTGAAAATGATTTTCGAAGGTGCAGAAGGCAAAAACCACCTTTATAAGCACAACTCGGCTCCAAATTGCTTCACGGTGAAGAAATTGCAGAGGGAGAGACTAGACTTGAAAACAAAAAAATCATTTTCTGCGATTTTGGAATTTTGGATTTTTAAGGGGGGAAGGGGGTATAAATGATTTAGAAAAATACGAATTTTCGAGTAAAAGTAATAGCTCAAAGATGTAAAAAAAAAAAAAAAAAAAAAAAAAACCGCCAAGCGTCTTCTTGAAAATATTTCCAAAAACTCATTTTTTGATTTTTTCCGATTTTTTTTTTTTTTTTTTTTTTTTTAAGGGGGGGGAGGGGGGGGCAAAAAAATAAAAATAGTGTCACATCGTTCAAAATTGGTACATAGAGGTTTTCGATACTTACAAATCGATTGCGGATATTTTCGAATTTGTAAAATTATTAGAAGGGGTAGGAAGGAGGGGCAGTATGAGGGGGGCTATGGGCAAAAACAAATAGAAATACAGTTAGGCCGTTCAAAATTGGTACAAATAGGTTTTAAAGGCCTGCAAGTCGAATGGGGATATTTTCGAAAGTGTAAAGTTACTAGGAGGGGCGAGAAGGGGGAAAGGGAGAGGGGGGGGGGCAAAAAATTAAAAATAGAGTTAGATCGTTCAAAATTGGTATATAGAGGTTTTCGATACTTACAAATCGATTTCGGATATTTTCGAATTTTTAAAATTATTAGGAGGGCGGGGAAGGGGGGGGGGCAAAAACAAATAGAAATACAGTTAGGCCGTTCAAAATTGGTACAGATAGGTTTTAGAGGCCAGCAAGTCGAATGGGGATATTTTCGAAAGTGTATAGTTATTAGGAGGGCCAGGAAGGGGGGGGACGGAGGGGCAAACAAAATAGAATAGAGTTAGAGCATTCAAAATTGGTATATAGAGGTTTTCGATACTTACAAATCGATTTCGGATATTTTCGAATTTTTAAAATTATTAGAAGGGGGGGAAGGGGGGGGGGGCAAAAACAAATAGAAATACAGTTAGGCCGTTCAAAATTGGTACAGATAGGTTTTAGAGGCCAGCAAGTCGAATGGGGATATTTTCGAAAGTGTATAGTTATTAGGAGGGCCAGGAAGGGGGGGGACGGAGGGGCAAACAAAATAGAATAGAGTTAGAGCATTCAAAATTGGTATATAGAGGTTTTCGATACCTACAAATCGATTGCGGATATTTTCGAATTTTTAAAATTATTAGGATAGACGGGAGGAGGGGGGCGAAGGGGGAAAATAATAGAAATAAGAGTTAGAGCATTTTGGGAATTTTTTCCGAAGGCAGTGAGAACCCAGTGCGACATTTTTCCTAATAAGATTTTTTTTCTGTTTTTTTTCACGTGATAAAAATTAATGCAATTTTGAGAATTCAGTAATTATAGCGATTCATTTAAAAATAGGGACCAGCGAAGCGGGCGTTGCCTGCTAATTATTATATAAATGAAAAGATAAATGAAAATATTCTGTAGGAATATTTTTTATATACGCCATAGAATAATTTTATTTAGAATTTTAAATAAGTTTTATTTTTTATGAACGATAAAATTTGAAAAAAAATATAATACGTGAAATCTCCATACGAATATCTATATACATGTATTCAAATAGTCCTTTTTCATGATGCATTCAAATATAAATATCTAGAGACACTTTCGGAGTTTTTAAGCCTGATATTTGTTTCTGATTTTCAATTCCTCTTTCTATAGATATATTCTCTGTGATTCTCTCTTCCCTTTCAATAATTCAATTCAAGTTGTATTGGTTCCGTTCACTTTTATTAAATGCATGATGGGTTTAATACACATATTTTTACAAATATTTGTTTTGCATATATTGATCTAATATGATATGCATGAAAATGATATTTAAATTATTTTCAAGAAATATATTTTTTCGAGTTCATCAAACGAAACTGAAATGTATACCTTTAATTGTTTTAAATTTTGTCTAAATTAAGTCTGCAATTAAAGTTCTTTTAAAGTTTCAGCACTTTTATTTATCTTTATGTGAAAATTGTTATAACTAGCAATATGTTCAACATGTTAAAATAGTATGAGCTTAGACAGAAATATTTGTTCCCGGTATCTCTAACTTTTTTTTAATCTTTCTTAGAAGTAGCAATTATGTATTCTGCTTGTAACAAAAAAAATAATATTTTGGTTCATGTTTTCAACATATCAAAATAAATGCCTCATTAGTGTCCGAGTGGTTCTGCGCTTAAATTTGGTTGACGGGAAGTACCGGGTTCGATCCCAGGTGAGTTTCGTCGACCTAGTCGTTTGGAATTTTCTATGGATTTCTCCGAAACTTGCGTAGATACGGACTAGGACCCTTTATAAAAAAAAACCCATGGAAGGTATTCCACCTATTGGTTTAGTACCCTAGCGTAGTCAATTTGTCTCAATACATACAACCAATCAAAATTATATATATTTTTATTGTTTTGAAAAAAGTAATACGCAAAACTTTTAGGTAACATTTTATAAAGTAGCTGATAAAAATATTTACCGTAAAGAGCCTTTCATGTTTTTTCTTTTATATTTCTGTATTGATTATCCATCGATTTTTTCCTAGTCCTCAAAATGCTCTTATATAAAATAATGAAAAAACTTTCTTTATTATAGAGAGTTTTATTTATCTTTCCTTTTCACGTCACTGTAAGTCCAAATAAATTTATGAATTGCTTTTATTGCTCAAAACTTATTTAACCTTTTTTTATTTATATTTTTCTTATATTTTTTGTTGTTTCTTTATGTCGCCCTTGAAAAAAGAATAAAATCTTAATTTCACGTACTGAATCTAACTTCATTTAATTCATACCAGCTGCCAATACCATGTGCTTGTCTGCTGTATGTATGAATATATTTCTATAAATTTCTATCGTCTATTTATTCGTTGTTCTTATCGTGATTATTATTATATACAAAGATGCCATAGACGACCATTTTTTTTCCTCGTGCCACTATTTTTATAACATAAAATTTATAATAAATTTATGCAGGCAAAGTTTAGATTTACCTGAGAAAATATAATATAAATTTTTTTGTAAATAATGGACCGAAAAGAATATAGAAAAATGTCGCCTGTGGCAATTCTGTATATATCTTTATTGTTTATGGCGTATGCGTTTATTGATTTATTTTTACTAGTATCGCCCAGTGGTCAAAACTCGACCATTTTTTTTTTTTTTTTGCAAAGCAAAGCAAAGGAAAGTTATTTCCTTGTCTTAACGGAATTAAATTGCAACACAGCTGCGGCAATTGTTTGCCGATATGCACTATAACTGAATCAGCAGAGTTTTACTTGATATATTTCTTTTTGTAGATGTTGAGCCTTTCCTGAAATGAGAGAAAATCGCAACGTGAAAACCCCCTTGTTGGGTGATACAGCCCAAAAACTAATCGGTACCATGTCAAACCAAGGTCCAACCAAATATCAAATTAATTCCATTGGTTCATAAAGTACAGTGTTTGAACTCAAAACAAAAAAAAATAAAAAATAAGAATATACAGACACGACATTATTTCATTATTTAAAACATGGAAATCTGAAATTGACAGATTTTAATTTAGTGCCAGAGGCCTACTGCTAAACTTGTTAATATCGACAAATTCTTCTTTAGTTAATTCGTGACGATCTAAATTCCATGATAAAGTTTTCATTAAATCAAACCAATGTGTTTCAGCTGCAGATACTGTAACAAATAACGTTGGAAGTCCAAATTGTCTTATAGCCGCAAAACAACGTTTTTTCTCTTTTTCCCAATGAGGGGGAGGTGTGCCTTGGGGGGGGACTCATGTCAAAGGTGTGCCTTGGGGGGGGGGACTCATGTCAAAGTTGTACCTTGTAGGGGGGGACTCATGTCAAAGTTGGGCCTTGGGGGACTCATGTCAAAGTTGGGCCTTGGGGGGACTCATGTCAAAGTTGTACCTTGGGGGGGACTCATGTCAAAGTTGGGCCTGGGGGGGACTCATGTCAAAGTTGTGCCTTGGGGGGACTTCATTCAATAAATCCCCATTCAATAAACCGACTGAAATAGGCCCTTAGCACTAATTAAGAGTGACCTATAAAAATTCGACAACGCTGTACCGACTGAAATAGGGGTACCTTGGGGGGGGACTCATGTCAAAGTTGTGCCTTGGGGGGACCTCATTCAATAAATCCCCATTCAATAAACCGACTGAAATAGGCCTCTAGCACTAAAAATATATATATATATATATATATTGCAAAAGGGGTCGAATTGAGTTCGGGAAATTTCGAAACGTGTAACTTTATCGAAAACTGAAAATCTAAAATTTTTCTGAATCTTATACTTTCTTCTTATGCATGCAGAGGAAAGAATAATAAATCCACTTTTTAAAAAATAAGTAGTCAATTTCAATTAATTGAAATCCAAGAAAATCTCAAAACGTGTAAATTCATCGAAAACCGGAAATCATTTTTTTTTTTTTTTTTCCTTCTACTTGCTTCTTATGCACGCAAAAGCTAGCAACAAATCCACTTTTTTAAAAATAAGTAGTCAATTTCAGTTAATTGAAACGTAAGGAAAGCTCAAAACATGTAAATTCAGCGAAAAACGGAAATCGAATTTTTTTCCGTATCGTCTACTTTCTTCTTATACATGCAGTTAGCAATAAATCAACTTTTTTAAAAATAAGTAGTAATTGAAATACAAGGAAATCTCAAAACGTGTAAATTTATCGAAAACCGGAAATCAAAAGTTTTTCCATATCTTCTATTTTTTTCTTACTGAGGCAAAAGATATACGCAAGCGAAGTATGACGTCACTGACCGTTGTTGGGGCTAAGTAAAAAGTTTTTTTTATGTTAATCGTCCATTGGATTTTTTGTAAAAAAAATATTAAAAATTGAGGAAAATTAATTCCCGATTTTAATCTCCATATTTGGCTATAATTATAAATTAATTATCGTGCACATGTGCTAGATTAAGGTATCTTGCTGTCAAATTGGCAAAAATTTATTTTTAAATTCCATAACTATGTCGTCCTTGGCGTTTTTTGTACTTGGCGATCAAAAACGTAATACGAAAATATGCATTCCAGATGTATATTTTCGTAATATCTGTTGTATGAAATATTGTTTCATATTATTGATTGCTCTCTTAATATACGTTGTTAAAATATCGATGATTTTGGAAAGGAATTAAATATGTTCGCCAGATAATTTGGCGATTTTTTTTTTCCTCCAAGAACGACAGATATCAAATATCTTCCACTGCAACATATTAGTATCTTATATCAGATACTTTATTTAGACATTTGAAAACAAATTTAACTTCAAATTATGATAGAATATTTATCATTTTCCTTTTATTTAGTATATTAGTTTGATATTTAATGTGTAAATATCACCCTTTGAAATGAAATGTTTATGCTTACAATCGAAACTGGAAGTTTGCCATTTTTTTTTCTACAGTTTTTAAATTTTAAATTAAAATTTTATCAATTTTACAGCAAAAATAACTCAATCTAACACATGTAGACAGTTATTTATATATAACTATACCGAAATATGGGAATTAAAATCGGGAGATAATTTCCGTTAATTTTTAACAATTTTTTACTAAAAAAATCCAATGGACGATTAACATAGGAAATCTTTTTCGTGGCTCCACGGACGGCCAGAGACATCATCACTTCGCTTGCGTATAGTGATGCTACATTATACAAATTACTGTGTTTATGATTTTATTTGAGTTTTATGAAATTGCCAGATTTGACAACTTTCCACTTTTAGGTATTTTTTAATGTAAAGGAATACGTGTATGAAAGGGAAAAATGGGGGAAAATGCATAAAAAATAAAAGTATTTTTAAATACCTTTTTGGCATCGTAAGAAATTAATTTTTGTATTCGCAACATCTGGCTAACCATACCTTTCAAATGATACCATTTTCAACCCTCTACTCCCATAATTTATATGTTAAAAAGGGGCTACAAATTTTATACTTGCCTATTAATATATAGATTATTTTTTATCCTCGCGTATTTTATTACATACATCACTATCATATCGTTTCGAGAAATCTTCATCGTAACTGGACCACGTTTGAGAAATATTATACAGATTACTTAAATGACTATTCCTTGTAAACACCAAAACCGAAATAAGAACTTGATAGATTCACTTCTTAATTGAAAGATCAAAGGATTAAGAATTAAAACTGTACAATGAATTCATTGAGCACCTGCAAATGATGTTAAAATACTAGACAATCCTTTCAGGGCAAAACATTGGCAATCAAGCTAAATAGGTGTCTGTTTTACTATACGTCGCATTGGTTTCGATATGAGGCATGGGCTAACATTACCTCCACAATAAATGTAATAACTCGGTAATTGGCGTAAACTTAAATTTATTTAGCAATATACATGTAAAATTGATATTAGAAAGGATCAACGTAAGATTAAACTGATTTAGTGATATAGACGTTAAGTTGATATTTCTTGAAAAATCAAAACATCGCCTATGCTCTGTTCGCTGTGAACTGATAGCGAAAGTAAATAAAGCAACGTGATTCTTGGCGATACTATTGAATGACTGGTGTGAGATTGAAGACAAACGGCGTCTCTCTGACAAGCGAGCGACTTCTTTTTTATTTGTTTATTTCGTAGCGGTGATATCTTTCTTCAGGTGTTTAATAAGCATTATGGAAAATGAAATCATGTAATGAAGTCCTCGGAAGGAAAGATAATTCACATTGATAAGAGCTCTATGATTCATCAGAAAATTTAAAACATGGTATATAAAAAGTTTTTTTTTTTTTTTTTATCTTATAATTATTTAATGTAAAGAATACGTGTATGAAAGGGAAAAATTGGGGAAAATGCACAAAAAATAAAAGTATTTTTAAATACCTTTTTGGCATCGTAAGAAAATAATTTTTGTATTCGCAGCATCTGGCTAACCATACCTTCCGAATGATACCCTCTACTCCCATAATTAATATTTTAAAAAGGGACTACAAATTTTAGGCTTGCCTATTAATATACAGATAATAATTGCTGTAAACTTTTATTGTCTATTTATTAATTGCACTTAACATGGTTTCTATTACTTTTTTTTTTTTTTTACACGGTACAATGAAAAGAACGTATCGATTTGAAACGTCAATAAATAATCTGGTGTGTCACACACATGACTTTCTTTTACCCTGAAATTTAATACTATAAATACAAGTTGGAGATTAAGATGTAAGATTAGCTGCCCAAAATTTCCCAGAAAAGTGCCGAATTTTTTTTTTTTTTTTTTTTAACCATGTAAGCTATAATGATAAAAAAAATTTCTTTGTGTCCCTAAAAAATCTATTAGTGTTAGATTCTCCAAAATTGCTGCAGTTTGTGTAACAATAATCTACAACAGGTGTATAAATTTTCATCTCAATCAAATAAGGCACTTAATCGCTATCGCACTTTAAATAATTTGAGCCCATAGACCATAATGATAAAGAAGTTTTCTTTATGTCCTTATAAAAAAAAAACTATAAATGTTAGATTCACCAAAATTCATACAGCTTGTGTGGCGATAATTTATAACATGTATATAAATTTTCAGCTCAATAGGAAAAGGAATTTAGACGCTATCGTACTTTAAAGAATTTGAGCCCAAAGAGCGTAATGATAAAGGATTTTTCGTTGTGTCCCTGCAAAAAATCTATAAATGCTAGATTCACCAAAATCTATACAGTTCATGAAATTATGCCTATAATATGTGTATAAATTTTCAGCTCAATCTAATGAGGTTTATAGAGCTATCGCACTTTAAAAGTTTGAGCTCATAGGCCATAATGATAAGGATTTTTTCTTTGTGTCCCTGTAAAAAAACTATACGTGCTAAATTCATCAAAGTTTACACATTTCGTACGACGGCGACTTAAAACTTCTGTATAAATTTTTAGCTTAATTAAATGAGGCCTTTAGACGCTATCGCACTTTAAAAAATTTGGGCCCATAGGCCATGATGATAAAGAGTTTTTCTTTGTGTCCCTGTAAAAAAAAACTGTCAGTGCTAGATTTACCAAAATCAATAGGGTTCGTGCTATAGGGACCTATAACATACATACAAACTTTCAGCTCATTCGAATAAAGCTTTCAGACTCTATCGTGTTCACTCACATGCACACATACATACATACATACATACATACAGTCATTCGTAATTTACGATTTTATCAACATAGCGAAATTGTAAATTTTTTATATAAATATGAATTTTGAGGATTATTGCATTGGAAATAGAAGCATGAAAACTAAACAACGGAATTGACCCTGATAAAATAAATTAATAGATTAGAATAAGATAAATATATCGAAGTGAACGGTAGATAGCCTATTAGGCGGGGATTTCATTCTGTCACTGTATCAAGCTTTGGTCAAATTCATTTCTTTTAACATGATTATAATATGTCTCGTACTAGAAATTTATGAGAATATAAATATGATGGGGAACTGAGCAGAATCCACCTATGCCAACTAGTTTTATATATTGCAAGAAAAAAAGAAAATCAATTGAAATTTCCGAAAAGCCCGCCTCGGGTCGCTGCTGCCTATGGCAGAGTCTTTCTCGGTCTAAAATATCGGGTACGTATCCCTATTGCTTGTGGCAATGCTCTACCCGTGGACATTGCCGCAGGCAATAGAGACATCTGATGAGTATTTGGGTGCTTATTGGATGACAGTTTCGAAACGTATAGTATCTAAAATGTTAAAATAGCGCTTTTATATTTGAATCCCAGTTACATATGAACAACACATGGGTACTATACATAATATTTACTTTCACGTTATTTCCTATATTTTATTTTATTTATCCAATTGACCATAAAATTACAACATTTTCACACCAAATGCAATATTGCAATATGTTATGAGCTCTACAACTAACTTTTTTTATTATATGTATTTTCCATTTAAAATACTTTATGGTTAGTTAATTGTGGTTGGTTTATATAAATAATAACAATAATACTAATAAATCTGTAGACGTCATCATGGTACCTTTATAATAGCTCTCCTTGGCGAATTCTTCATTTTTAATAAAATAAAAGGGATCACGTCAACATGGCGGCAAAATTTTTAAAGCCGCCATTGGGGTCCTTTATTAAAGCTGTCTTACCAAGGGAAATATGAAAACTAAGTCGTCAAACATGAATTTTATTTTGAAACTTTTCTTTGAATGATTTAGTTTAAGTATCATTAGCATTTCATCCCACAAAAACTAATAATAATTTAGCTCTGGTGAATTAAAATTTTAATTGGATGGTGATATTAGTATAAAAGACTTATAAATTTCAATTCTTAAAGGTAAATAAAAAAAAAAGAGAAATAAATTAAATAAACTCTGAAAATTTCGCATGGATTTGCTATTCTAAAAGTATATTAATTATTATTATTTTAATTTTAAAGTCATTATAATATCATTTTTTCCTGTGCATAAGCAAATCTAATTTTTGATATTTTTTTATTAATCACATAAAAATAATGTCGAAAAGAAAATGAACCAAAAAACTTTTTTAGCAACAATTAAATTTAAAACAAATATTTAAATGACTAATATTAAGTTTATATAGATTGACATTTTAATTAATACCTCCGCAACCAATTAAAAATTTTAAATTCCGTTTTAGGAGCCCCTCAGGAAGTCACCTGAGCATCCGTATGTCAATTTTTGTACTTCTGCATTCAACAGGGGCTGAACGTATAGAAGAACAGACTTGCATACATATATGCAGACAAAACTTTCCTTTTATTATTTTAGATAAATTCTTCTTCACTATTTAACCTTAATTTTCAAACAAATCCTTGAAGTGAATTAGTATGATTTGCTTAGAGTAAACCAGCAGTTTTTGCATTCATTTCTCACTTCTCATTCCAAAGTGTGTCTAGGTTACATGGTTTACGTTTGTACGCCTCAACTTTTGCTGTGCCCTATAAGAAGAAATCATGGTAATAGAATATCTATATCTTCATGGAAGAAATCCAGCGGCGTAGGTCTGGAGAGCGTGGAGGAAACTCGATTGGCCCCCTTGCGTCCTATCTACTGGCCTGGCAAATTTTGATCCGGGTATGCTCATGCGTCGCGATGATAGTGCGGCGGAGCGCCATCTTGTTGGAAATTGAACCTTGTAGCACGGAAAATACAGTTTCTATGACGGTTCAAAGTGTGTATTCATTTTTTGACGCTCCCAGTATGTACCAAATTTGTATTCATTTAAGAAAAGGATCTTATATCATATAAAGTTTGTATCTTCGAACTGATAACTTGAACTACAAGTGTACCTTGCATGTAGTTTTAAGTACAACAAAAGATTTTTATTATTCTATACACATACTGTCACCAAAAGTAATCTGAACCATATTTGCATGAGTATGATTTTAATAAAATTTTGCTGTTAGCAAATTTTGATGTTCTTTATCTCTTCTTGTAACTTTTCCTGCATATATATATATATATTTTTTTTTTTTTTTTTTCATTTTCAAAATCACTTAAAACCCCAATTTTCTATAATATCGATATATGAATCAATTAACAAAAACTTTAGCTTTAATAAACAATCGATACAGTAGCTTTACAATGAAGAATGTTCCTAGAATTATTCTTTTTACCTTAAAACAAACATTCGTTTTTTGTTTTGTTTTTTTAATATATATATAGAAAATCTTTCTAAGAAAGAATAAAAGGTCTTCTCCAGAAATAGAATCTATGCTCAGCATTTAAGAAGAAAAGTATTTTTTTTTTTCTCTCTCTCTCTAGTCCAAG
Source organism: Salticus scenicus (assembly GCA_963930645.1). Lineage (NCBI taxonomy): Eukaryota > Metazoa > Arthropoda > Arachnida > Araneae > Salticidae > Salticus > Salticus scenicus. The sequence goes on along the minus strand of OZ005649.1, from coordinate 127,793,049 downwards.
TTGCTGAAAGTGAAACAAAGATCATTTTGTAAATCGTAAAATGTTTTTAACAAAAGAAAAATCGATTAAACTTTAGTTTAAGAACTAAATTGGAAAAAAAAAAAAAAAAAAAAAAAAAATGAAAGAGAGAGAGAAACAATAGGATCTAGTTTAACTTAACATAAATATTTTAATGGAAAATATATACTTTAAATTAAGTGTGATTAAAAAAAAAAAAAAAAAAAAAGTATATGCATTCAGTATATTTAAAAAAGTATTTCTTTGAATAAATTTGAACATTTTGCTTAGATTAGTTGTATTTTGTTCATCTACTTTTCAAAAAACTTTTGTTAAATTTTCACTGACTTTTTAAATTTATATTTTTATCAAACGGATGTATAAAATATTATATTATTATATTATATTATTCACTAGCAGGCTTTGCCCGCTTTGCTGGTCATTATATTGAAATGAAGTCTCAAAATACCATATCCTTAATAATAATAATAATAAATCATTGAAATCAGTCAAAATCTAAGTTAAAGTTCTCGATACCTTCGATAGCAGTTTTCCCACTCGCCACACTTCACAAAATCCCTTTATAATGCGTGTTGCATACACATACCTAGCCCACATATTAAAAAATCGGAATTCTAAGATTATTTGAAGCAAAGTTATGTTTCAAAACGTGTTTTTAGCCCCCCCCCCCCGGCCCGCTCTTAAGGGCCCTCTTCACTCACCGCCGCCGGAAGCCGAAACTAATGCTATTCTATGGGAAATTTTTCTTTACAAATAACTTATTAACTAATAAATATTTTTAAATTCTGTTTTCACATTCAGAAAATTCCCAACTGTTAAATTGACGGACCTTTTTTAAAAATGTATTTTTTTAATTTTTAATATTTTATTTCGAAATTGCAAAATGAAAAAATTTCACATATTGAAAATTCGTATTTTGCAGCTTCAAAATAAAATATAAAAAAATAAAAAAATAATTTTTTAGAAAAGGTGCGTCAATTTTACAGCTGGGAACTTTCAGAATGTGAAAACAGAATTTAAAAATATGTATTAGTTAATAAGTTATTTGTAAAGAAAAATTTCCCATAGAATAGCATTAGTTTCGGCTTCCGGCGGCGGTGAGTGAAGAGGGCCCTTAACTGAATAAATGCCTCCCCCCCGCTAAGGGGAGGTAGGGTAGAGTTTCACAAAATCAATTTGTAGTGTGTGTTGAATACGCACAAGCAATCCACGCATCAAAAATTGCCATTCTAAGATAGTTTGGAACAGAGTTACGCATGAAAACATGTTTTAAATAACCCCCAACCCTCAAGGGGGTGATAGCACGGAATTCCAAATAATCCCTTTGTAGTTTGTGTTGAGTACGCATAATCAATCAACCTATCAAAAAATCGCTTTCCTGAGATAATTTGGAGCAGAGTTACTCTTTAAAACGTGTTTTTGCCCCCTACCCCCCACCTCGCTTTTAAAGGTAGGAAAAAGAAAAGTTCACAAAAATCCCCTTATAGTGCGTGTTGGGAACGCATAATGAGCCCGCACATAAAAAATCATCTAAGATAGTTTGGAGCAGAGTTACGCATGAAAACATGATTTTGCCCCCCCCCCCCAGGGGGGATAAGGTGGAATTTTACAAAATCCCTTATTAGTGTGTGTCTTGAGTACGCATAACCAATCGACATATCAAAAACTCGTTATTATGAGATAATTTGGAGCAGAGTTACTCTTAAAAGCGTTTTTTGCCTCTCTCCCTGCCTTTGAAGGAGGGGAGGGGGAATTTTCGTAAGATCCCTTTATAATGCGTGTTGGGAATGCATAAACAACTCACATGTAAAAAGTAATCTTACTGAGATAATTTGAAGCAAAGTTATGCTTGGAAACATGCTTTTTACCCCACCCCTACCCCCAAGGGGGGATAGGACGGAATTTTACAAAATCTCTTTGTAGTATGTGTCTTATACGCACAACCAATTGACATATCAAAAAATCGTTATCCTGAGACAATTTGGAGCACGGTTACTCTTATAAGAGTGTTTTCGCCTCCCCCCCCCGCCTTTAAAGGGGGGAAGGGTGAAAATTTGTAAAATCCCATTACTGTGCGTGTTGGAAAGCATAAACAACCCACATATACAAATTAATCTTACTGAGATAATTTGAAGCAAAGTTATACTTGGAAACGGGTTTATATTGCCCCCCCCCAAGGGGAAAAGGGGGGACTTTCGCAAAACCCCATTACAGTGGGTGTCAGACACACGTAAGTAATCCACTCACTAAAATTTGTAATTTCAGGTCCTATAGATTTCCCCGGATGAATTTAGCGCTAAAAGAGGGGCTCGAATTTGCCCCCTCGTAACTCCCCCCCCCCCAAAAAAAAAAAAAATAAATCGAATATCACAAAAAACAAAACATGATGTTTTGGAAATATCCTCAAGAAGACTCTTGGCGATTTTCTATATCTTTGTGCTGTTATTGGAACAGTTTTACTTGAAAACCCGTATTTTGCTAAATTTGCCTATGAAGATAGTTTTTACCCCCTCCCCCTCTTAAAAATCCAAAACTCAAATCGCAGAAAATGCTTTTTTTTTTTTTTTGCACTCAATTCTAGTCTCTCTCTTTGCAATTTCTTCACCGTGAAGCTATTTGGAGCCGAATTATGCTTATAAGGGAGGTTTTGCCTTCTGCCCCCCCCCCAGGGGGAGCGGGTTGATATTTTACAAAATCCCGCCTTAATGGGCATCATGGTCCTAAAACCAACGTGCTCACCAAAATTTGTGAGTCTATCTCCCATAGAATTGCCACGGCTGTGTTAAATCTGTGAATCAGTGATTTTACTCTTTTATTCCCCACCACGCCCCCAAAGGAGTAAAGGGGGAGCTTTCACAAAATCCCGTTACAATGGGTTTTGGACACAAGTAAATAAGCCACACACTAAAGTTTGTGACCTCAGCTCCTATAGATTTCCATGGACGAATTTAGTGCTAAAAGGGGCGAGGGGTCGAATTTGCCCCTTCGTAACTCCCTCCCCCCCCCAAAATCGAAAATCGGAAAAAATCAAAAATGAGTTTTTGGAAATACCTTCCAGAAGACGTTTGGCTTTTTTTTATATATATCTTTGAGCTATTACTGCTAGAATTTTACTCGAAAATCCATATATTGCTAAATTTCCCCCCGAAAATCCTTTTTACCCCTCTCCCACCTTAAAAATCCAAAATTCCAAAATCGCAGAAAATGTTTTTTTTTTTTTTTTTTTTTTGTACTTAAGTCTAGTCTCCCCATCTGCAATTTTTTCATCGTGAAGTAATTTGGAGCCGAGTTATGCTTATAAAGGTGTTTTTACCTCTTGCGCATCCGAAAATCATTTTCACCCCTTTTCCCCCTTAAAAATCCAAAATTCCAAAATCGCAGAAAATGATTTTTTTGTATTCAAGTCTAGTCTCCTCATCTGCAATTTCTTCCTCGTGAAGCAATTTGGAGCCGAGTTATGCTTATAAAGGTGTATTTGCCTTCTGCACCTTCGAAAATAATTTTCACCCCCTTCACCCCTTAAAAATCAAAAATTCCAAAATCGCAGAAAATGATTTTTTCGTATTCAAGTCTAGTCTCCCCATCTGCAATTTCTTCACTGTGAAGTAAATTGGTGCCGAGTTATACTTATAAATGTGTTTTTGCCTTATGCGCCCCCGAAAATCTCATTTTTACACCCTACCCCCCTTAAAAATCCAAAATTCCAAAATCGCAGAAAATGATTTTTTTGTATTCAAGTCTAGTCTCCCCATCTGCAATTTCTTCACCGTGAAGCAATTTGGAGCCGAGTTATGCTCATAAAGGTGGTTTTTGCTTTTGCTCCCCCCCGGGGGGGAACGGGGGGTATTTCGCAAAATCCCGTCTTAGGGTCCTAAAATCAACCTGCTCACCAAAAATTGTGACTCTATCTCCCATAGGATCACCACAACCGTGTTGAGTCAGTGAATGAGTGAATCAGTGAGTTTACTCTTTTATATATATAGATAACTAGCAGGCTTTGCCCGCTTCGCTGGACGTTAAACTTAAATGATTTGTCAAAATGCCATATCTTTATTAATAACCTAAGTTCTCGCTGTGATTGGTAGAGGTTTTCTCGCTCCCAATGTTAGGAGTCTGGGTCTCCACTGTCTTCGGCACAACTTACCCACTTCTTGCTTCCCCACCCTCAGCGGGTGAGTTCGAAGTTTTGCAAAATCCCACTAATGTACATAATGCGTGCACTTAATCAATATCCACACACCAAAATTCGCCATTCTAAGATAATTCAAAGCTAATTCAAACGGAAAAACATGTTTTTACACATGTTTATTGCCATCCGACTCCGAGAAGGGGGGGGGGGGGGGGGGGATTTCGAATTTCGTGAAATGCAGTTACAATAAGTGCCGGATGCATACAAACAATTTACGCACCAAATTTCGTGACCACAGAAGTCTTTAATAGACAGTATTATAAATAAAAAAAAATAAATAAAAAATAAAAATTATACAGACACGACATTATTTCATTATTTAAAACATGAAAATCTGACATTGACAGATTTTAATTTAGTGCCAGAGGCCTACAGATATTGTACAGCTGCAGATATTGTAACAAATAACGTTGGAAGTCCAAACTGTCTTATAGCCGCAAAACAACGTTTTTTCTCTTTTTCCAAATGAGGGGGGGGGGTGCCTTGGGGGGACTCATGTCAAAGGTGTGCCTTGCGGGGGGAACTCATGTCAAAGTTGTACCTTGTGGGGGACTCATGTCAAAGTTGGGCCTTGGGGGGACTCATGTCAAAGTTGGGCCTGGGGGGGAACTCATGTCAAAGTTGGGCCTTGGGGGGACTCATGTCAAAGTTGTACCTTGGGGGGACTCATGTCAAAGTTGGGCCTTGGGGGGACTCATGTCAAAGTTGGGCCTGGGGGGACTCATGTCAAAGTTGGGCCTTCGGGGGACTCATGTCAAAGTTGTACCTTGGGGGGGACTCATGTCAAAGTTGGGCCTCGGGGGGACTCATGTCAAAGTTGGGCCTTGGGGGGACTCATGTCAAAGTTGTACCTTGGGGGGGACTCATGTCAAAGTTGGGCCTGGGGGGGGGACTCATGTCAAAGTTGGGCCTTGGAGGGGACTTCATTCAATAAATCCCCATTCAATAAACCGACTGAAATAGGCCCTTAGCACTATTAAGAGTGTATTATGAAAATTCGACAACGCTGTACCGACTGAAATAGGGGTACCTTGGGGGGGGGACTCATGTCAAAGTTGTGCCTTGGCGGGACTTCATTCAATAAATCCCCATTCAATAAACCGACTGAAATAGGCCCTTAGCACTATTAAGAGTGTATTATAAAAATTCGACAACGCTGTACCGACTGAAATAGGGGTACCTTGGGGGGGAGTCATGTCAAAGTTGGGCCTGTGGGGGGGGGGACTCATGTCAAAGTTGTGCCTTGGGGGGCCTTCATTCAATAAATCCCCATTCAATAAACCGACTGAAATAGGCCTCTAGCACTAATTAAGAGTGACCTATAAAAATTCGACAACTGTACCGACTGAAATAGGCCTCTAGCACTAATAAATACAAAAAGCACAGCTTAATTATCGGAACCCTTTGGTGACTTTAACTATTTTAAGCCATTTTTGCGATGAACTGAATTGGCTATCTCAATTGTGCAATTAAAGATCTTGGCGAGAAACGTCCGAGCTACTTCGGTTCCGAATTTCAAATTTTGCCAAAGGGATCCAATACTAAAGCTGTTCCATATCGAATCTGGGTTGAAAACGGAAAAAGGGTAAAATAAATTAGAAATATCAGACCTATATTTATAAATTTGGTACCAAATGAAAGAGGCGATTTTTCTGAATCCAGGGGTGCAAACAGTTTTTCGATGGGACAATTAGATATTAAAAAAATAACTAAAGTATGAAATTTAAGTGGCAACGGAAAAACGGAAAAAGGGGAAAATAAATTAGAAGTATCAGACCTATCGTTACAAATTCAGTACCAAATTAAAGAGATGATTTTTCTGAATCCTGGGGTGTAAACAGTTTTTCGATACGACAATTAGATGCTTTAAAATTAACTAAAGTATGAAACTCAGATGGCAAAACTTCATTTAAATCTTTTCATAATTTGTAGTGCGATTCACGCGCATGAAAAAAGTCTTTATCTTAAAAATTTATTTTTGCATTTTATTTTTCCATTCAAAGCGTTTTAGTGAAAAAATATTTATGGCGCATGCGCAGGCGTTTTTTACCCACAATTTAAACACTAATCAGAATTTTGAAAATTTCTATAGATATAATTTTAAGTTGGGTGAAGACCTAAGTTTCTGCCAAGCGCCGTTGAATTCCGTCCAGCCGTTCTCGAGTGATGCCCGGACAAACGTGTTTTAGTCTTTTACCCCCCAGGGGGGAACGGGGGAGAATTTCTGAAAAGTTGATGGATATAATTTTAAGTTGGGTGAATACCTAAATCCCTGCCAAGCGCCGTTGAATTCCGTTCAGCCGTTCGCGAGTGATGCCCGGACAAACGTGTTTTAGTCTTTTACCCCCTAGGGGGGGAACGGGGGGGAATTTCCGAAAAGTTGATAGATATAATTTTAAGTTGGGTGAAGACCTAAATTACTGCCAAGCGTCGTTGAATTCCGTCCAGCCGTTCCCGAGTGATGCCCGGACAAAAAAAGCGACATTCGGACACGATGACATACACACAGACACACACACACACACACACACAGGCAAAATTTTCTGAAGTCATTTTCGGCTTTCATGGGGTGTGAAACGTGAAGATATCGCAAAATTTTTCGATTCCGACAAATTTACAGACAAAACTCTGATTTTATTAATATAGATTCAAAGCGTTTGAGTGAAAAAATATTTATGGCGCATGCGCAGGCGTTTTTTACCCACAATTCAAACACTAATCATAATTTTGAAAATTTTTATCGATATAATTTTAAGTTGGGTGAAGACCTAAGTTTCTGCCAAGCGCCGTTGAATTCCGTCCAGCCGTTCTCGAGTGATGCCCGGACAAACGTGTTTTAGTCTTTTACCCCCCCAGGGGGGGAACAGGGGGGATTTCTGAAAAGTTGATAGATATAATTTTAAGTTGGGTGAAGACTTAAATTCCTGCCAAGCGCCGTTGAATTCTGCCCAGCCGTTCTCAAGTGATGCCCGGACAAAAAAAGCGACATTCGGACACGATGACACACACACACACACATACACACAGGCAAAATTTTCTGAAGTCATTTTCGGCTTTCATGGGCTGTAAAACGTGAAGATATCGCAAAATTTTTTGATTCCGACAAATTTACAGACAAAAGTCTGATTTTATTAATATAGATTGTAACTTTCCCCCAAAAAGCTATATAATTTAAATTATAAATGTCCCATTATTTACTTAAAAAAATTGTTACATTATTAATATACAGTTTACTTTTAATTACATAATGTACGTAAAGGAAACTTTCAGTGATAATTATTTTTTAATTTTATAAAATTATTTTATAGCTATATCTATATCTATATATGTATGTATTTAGCTTTTTTTTTTTTTTAAGAATCGAAACAAACTCAGGTTTATATTTTTGTAAAAATTTCTATTCTTCTTATTAAAATGTCTAAATGCTATGTCATAAATAGAAAAGAATTATTAGTTACAAAAAGGCTTTCATATTTCTATTTCTAGATAATCTGTCTTGTAGTGACCCCAGAAGTAGTATCAAAGTTTTATCAATAAAAGCAACTGAAAATAATATCGATAGATGTAGTGTCAATAAATCACTTTCTGAAACGTTTGTATTGTTTTTTGTGTCAAAAATATACAATACACAGTAAATAATAAACTTGCTTGCCATGAAAGAATTCCTATTTCAGATATTGATCTTTAGATTAAAAAATAACATGTACATTAAAAATTAATATGAAAACTGTATTGAAAAATTACCAATTGGAACAAACTTCATACACCTTTAACTTTAGAATTTAAAAGATTAATTTTAAAACGCATTACATTATGGTTAAAATAAGACTGTACTCATAGAGTAACAGATCCGGTTATATTGAGCAGAACCGAATGAATCTTCCGATAAATGCTATGTTGATCATGCGTCAGAGGCTTCTGGTAAAGTCTATATATAGGGAACAGTGGGGATGAATGGGACGTTTTTCATGTTTTTACTGATAACGTTCACCATATGTAATTCAGAATTTTGTAACATTGCTCATAAGTACACTTCAGTAATCAGTTACATATAAACATACTAACTTTAATATAAAGTTATCATTTTTAATTAATAATATATATATATATATATATATATATATATATGTATGTATATATGTATATATTTTTTTTTTACATGCATGTGCATTGTCCCATTCGTCTCCACCTATGGGGGTGAATGGGACAGCACTGGAGTTAACAAAGAAAAGAAAACAAAATGGAAAGTAAACAAATTTTCAAAGTTAAATTGGCTTATGTGATTTTATTACACACTATGAATTTACAGTTATTAACATAAACTGATGGATTGATTCAAATTAACACCAAAAGGCAAAAGTTCTTTGTTTTGCACAGTTTCTAGTGCTTTAGGTTTTGGTAATTTAATCTAATAAGATCTAATCTAAAAATAAATAAGTAAATGAGACACTAGGAAGAAATAAATCATTAAATTGGAGTACAAATTATCCAGATAACTTTTTGTTTCCGACTGATCGGGAAAAATCAGCATTCTATTGTGTATTACATTAATAATCACCGGGATTTATTTAATTAGCTTGATTTAAATTGTGATTTTAATCAAATTATTATTAGTTTATATTTTTTATTTTTTTTATATATATTGATTTAAGTTGCATTGAATATTCTAACATATTTTTTTTAATCATAATTATTATAAACAAAAATCAGAACAATTAATTTCAATCTATTTTTCTCTAAATCTATGCTACTTTTATAATTCCATATTATAACTACTGAACTACAGGTTATAAAAATATTGAAAATCTATTCATGGTTTGTTTTAATGTAATTTTTGTGTATAATTTTAAATTAGCACATAGTGGGGAATGTCCCATTCATCCCCACCACTACATGATCATATAAAACAGGAAATAGACTTAAGAAACTATTGTCAATATTCTTCTTGAATATCATAAACACAATAAAAGATTATGCCTTTTCACCATGTAACAGTTATATTAACTTTAAGCAAATAGTTAATGTCTTAATTACTACTTAACTGAATCAGTAAAAACTTAATTTGGCAGCTGAAAAAAAAACACTTTTTTTTTTCTGTTCTTCTATGGATAGCACAATTCTGAAACTATACTTGATGAATGACCTCAGTACTGCCATATATCAGAAAAAATGTCAAGTTTCTGGTGCTTGCAAAACATAAAAATCTAGCTATTGTCCCTTTCATCTTGCGTCCCATTCAACCCCACTCACACTATATATATATATATATATATATATATATATATATATATATATGCAAATTTGACAACAGGTGGCGTTGTAATGATGTAAAAATAAATATAAAAGTTTCAAAAATCATAGAATAACATAATATTTTAATTATTTACACACTTGTGTGCTGTATGTGATGCCTTCTCGGTTAACCGTATACTGAAAACGGACCACATTGGTATCAACGCGGTCGCAGCCTTCAGATCAATTAAAGTAAGTGAGGCATAACTAACGATGCTAGCTTTCAAGTCGGCATCATTAATTACGAGTCTTTGATAAACATGATAAAACCCCACAGCCAGAATTCCCAAGGATTGAGACCTGGTGACCATACGGGATAATGCGCGAGATAACACGTTCATCATGGAAATTAGCTTGATGCACATTTTGTAGACGTCTTATCGTATGATCAGTTACTCCGTCTTGCATGTACACTGTAGCGGCCAAACAGCTTTTTTACCTTAACGCCGGAACAACATGATTCTTTAGGAATCTGATGTGCACATCACTTGTGACTGTGCACTTAACAAAGCCGTTCAGTGTGAAATCTTTGAAGAAGTAAAGGTACAAAATGAAATTAACTCTGAACTTACACCATGCTTGAAGTATGGGCAATGTAACAACTGTTGTTGCACAGCTTGAGAATTGCTTTTATCTCATGTACGAAGTTCTGTGTATTCACGCTTACACCACCATTTAAGTAAAGTGCACCTCGTCTGACCATGTGTTTTGCTATGGTCAGTACTAAGACTCCTATAATACGAGCTGACTCACAGCTGATCATTGTTGCCCAGCGGAAATATAGCTTGGCGACGTTTAGTTGCAGACGTATTACTCGGCGTCTTTATCGCCTAAAATGGCGAGTTTGCCTAAACAGAAGAGCGAATTATTGTTTGTACTTGATAAGTTTGGCAGTAATAATAGGCGAAATTTTCTTATAACCCTTTTAAAAAGTAGCCACCACTGTTGCTGTTAAATTGGTTAATTTTAAATATTTATACACGTTGAAAAGTGTGTAGGTTGTAAAATACAACATTTAGATAATCAAACAGCAGTAAAAATAAACAATTGATACAAAAAATCCAAGAAAACATATCATAATTACACTTCATATTTGTGATTGAAAGCTAAGCGTACAATTTTCTTTTGGACAATTAATAGCCCATTCCTTTCGACTTTCTTTATCTGTTGGAAATCTAAACGTTCTAAAAGCAGTTCTGGTATGATTTGAGCAATTTTCGGCTTCAAAACCTCCATTTTATGTGATTTGATAACACTTGAAATTCGGACCGCGTGGGCAACAATCGTTGAGTGGGAAACAAAATGCCTGATGAGCCAGCCTGTATTGGAGGAGCTCTAGTCAGTACACATCCTGTTGGTTTAAATGGGTCCACAGAGTGAAAAGCAGAGTCTTTTACACAATCACAACATTTATTAATATAGGAAAGAAGAATAAATAAATGCTGGCATTTCTTGCTGCACGCTTAGCAAAGCTTTCTCGTACAGACTCATATAAACCTCTCTCTCAGAGAAGCGAAGATGCGCTGTTGATTACGTAATACAGTTACGTCACATCTGACGTCATGCCAGGTGCGCGCTAGTTAACAGATGATATGAGGAAACATGCATTGAAATCTAACACATCCACTTGAATATTTGGCAGAAAACTCAAGCAAAATCAAATTGTACAAAGTAATCTTGTGGTTCTAATTGTTGAACGAAGTGTATCTTGTACGGATGAAACTTCAAAATTTTGCGTAAAATCGTGTACACGGTTGCGTGCGAAAAGACCAGTGCTTGTACTATTGAGGGGTTACTTACAGTAGCGTTTAAAGTACTCGTAGAAGCTGCAGCTGTTGCAAATTCAATTCTTTCTCAGTGCTCACCGTCCTTTTCTGGGTGCAACATACAAAGAATCGATTTCTTCGTACGTAAGAATCACGCCTTTAACTGGAATTATGAACATGAAATTTTTCCTCTTTTTACTTACCTACTACCTTACCTACTACCGTTGGTAATGGAAGAATTGTATTCGGTCTGAAAATTCCATATCGGGTTTTCACCCGATTTACACGTTTTAAGGTCCCCTGAGTCCAAAAAAGTGGTTTTTGGCAATTGGTCAGTGTGTATGTGTGTGTGTGTGTATGTATGTATGTGGAGAATCTTCTGGCTATTATAGCTCAGAAACTAATAAAGATAGAGCTACGAAACTTTAGAATTGAAATACGTCTGGTGTACAGATGAAATTTCCAAATTTTGGTGAAAATTGAAAAACCGGAAGTGGGACATCGGAAACCGGAAGTGGGGCCGTAAGTCCGTATCTCAAAAACGGCTCCAACGATTTTCTTCAAACTTGCTATAAAAACACTCTATTAGATGTCCTTTCGAATGATATAGTTGGTTAGTTCAAGAAAATTGATAGGCGTCCTGTATAAATAGCTCAATTTCAGGCCTCGCAAAGGCGTTCCTTTAAAAACGGTTGTACGGATTTTTTTCAAACTCGCCATTTTAACTCACTTTTAAATATGCTTTTGTATGTAATTATTGTTTTCCTGTCAATAATTTAGTTTAACCGGAAGTGGGACATCGGAAACCGGAAGTGGGACCGTAAGTCCGTATCTCAAAAATGGCTCTAACGATTTTCTTCAAACTAGCTATATAAACACTCTATTAGATGTCCTTTCGAATTATATAGTTGGTTAGTTCAGGAAAATTGATAGGCGTCCTGTATAAATAGCTCAATTTCAGGCCTCGCAAAGTCGTTCCTTTAAAAACGGTTGTACGGACTTTTTTCAAACTCGCCATTTTAACTCACTTTTTTTTTTTTAACTCGTTGTGCAAACTCTGTTTTATACAATATGTCTTTACACATGTGTCAAGTTTCTCTTACTGGAAAATTTCAAAAAATGCATATAATATCTCCAAAAAATGCATGTAATACGTGTAATAGTGGGTAATGGAAGTCGTGTGGTTGTTTCACACCAGATTTTTTTTTTCTTTCACCGATAAGCACGGAGCATGAATTTGTTCTCATGCCTTCCAGTGCATTTGTTCTCATTCTGATAAACAAATTCTACGACCAATGCGCCTTCCCATACAACACAGACTGTGTCATTTATGTTGAAAAAAGCTTACAATCTTTCAATATCGTAACACATTTCAGCATGCTTTCTGATATCTTTCTGGTACGTTTATCCATTTCAAAGTTCTATATGTTAAGTGATTCAAGCTCTCCTATTAGTTATCTGATTTTTTGTTACGATCGCGGATATTTTTATGTTTTTGAAACTACTTTGAAGGCAAATTAAACATTTTGAAACGTTTCTACAATAGTTAAAATGTTTCGATACTATATGGTTATTACTTTTCTTGAATATTTTTTGCTGTTAGGGTTCCTTCTTGTTCAGCGGCATGTTCACCGCAAGCGAATGGTTTCTTCGAACCATATATCTCCTATTTATTTTTAAATTACATGAACTACCTAGTTGCATATTCTTTTAACAGTACATCGGCATCTATTGGAAAATTTTCCAATTTTTTTTTTTCTTCGACCGAAACCTTGTGAGGTTGAGACGTCAGAACGTCACCACAGTTTGTGTAAAATTAAGCTGGATCCAGCAAAGTAGAAAGTGGGGACGGTTAAATTACTTCGACGCCAGTGACTCGGCGAAAGTTGAGGTCGCGTTAGTTTTGTGTCGGCAGGGTGCTGCAACGAAGGAATTAGAAGTTATTTAACCATCCCCACTTTCTACTTTGCTGGATCCAGCTTAATTTTACACAAACTGTGGTGAAGTTCTGACGTCTCAACCTCACAACCTCAGTCGCATTATCTACATAACGAATCGCATCCCGACAAGTAAAGCGACACAAGTGGGGGGAGGCAATTTTGAGTTTATGTCATTGAAAAATGTGTATTAAATGCTCCAACGTGCACGAAAAGAATCATATCTCTATCTCAAAAATTATCCACCTAAGAGGCATTTGTTTTAGTTTTATTGTAAACTAGTCAATATTTTATCATTTTCTTTAAGTTTTTTTTTTTTTTTTTTTTTCAAATACTTCTTTTTTGAGTTGTGTCACTTTTCTTACCAGGGTACGATATATTTAAAGTTTTATTCGGATTTTTCAGTAGAACCGGAGCTACAAACATCTAATTACCATCACTATAATTTTAATCAATCTGTATATATTATTATTATTATTATTATTACAAAATAAATACATATTAGTGCATGTCTCGTTATGTAAATAATATAATAATATTCTTAAAGCTAAAGAAAATATTTAGATTAAAAAATGTTTAAATTCCAAAATCAAAAGAAAATGTTTTATTTGTATTATTATTATTGCTAAATTGATAACACGAACTGTTTTCATCCCCTCATAGATAGACGGTATCTAATTATAAGCTTGCATAAATTCATTTACAAAAAGTTACTAATATTAAGATTGGTAAAACTGCATTCTTTGACTTATTTAAAGTATTTAAATTCTACAATGAATAGTTTTTGGTCTATGTATTTATTTTGAAGTCTTAAGCATAATCCTAAATCCTTAAAATTCATAGATCCTACCATGGAACTCAACAGAATATGATTCACTCTAATCTGCAAGCCTATGTTAATAAATAAGTTTTAAATGTATTGCTAGAGAAAATGAATTACGAGACGTCTAATTTAGGATTATTTCCGTCTGGTTATGTTTTAAAGAGTATTTAGGAGATATGTAAGATTACTATAGAAATGTATGAAACTCATCTGCGGTAAACCTTCTTAGCACTTTAAATATTAATAGCTGGCTGAATTAACTAGTAAGACATGAATTAAATAACTTAAGAAACTAATTTAATCTCTATTTTATTGCCAGAAACTATGTAGTGTTAAGTATATTATATCGGTACATAATAGAAAAAAAAAGAGAAATGAGTGATTTTTAAATAGATAATATATTTTCATTGACCTTGCAATGAAAATTTATCAAAAAATAAAAAATAAAAAAAGTTATGTAACTTCATATTTAACCAATTCAAATAAAGGAAACGCCATTTCTATTCGTGAAAGGGTTATTATACATGTCGTACAATATTGAAATTCATCATTTAACATTTTTATTGTTTTAGTATTTATAAGAATCAGTGAAGTTGAAAAGAATCCAAAGGAAATTTTTCGCCAATCATAAGCATTAGCTGTGAACTTACTAAAAGAACAGCTTTAAAAATTTTCTTTCCTTATTAATGTTGAAAATCCTGTTCTTCTCACTGTTCCGAGTATCTTGACCATGCAAGACCTCCTTGGCTGTTATTCACCAATAACTTCAACTCCCGCTTGCAAATGAAAATTTGAAAAGCGTATAAAGGCGGGGTGAAAATTTTCAGCAAATTTTGCCGTGTTGTTTCTGCCATCTAGCGGTATAGTTATTTTCAGAATTTTTAGGAGAAAATAACCAATCAAAGATTATATGAAATCCTCGACGCTAGATGGCAGAAACAGCGTGCCAAATTTTGCTGGAAAGCTGTATCCTGCTTTTAGACGCTTTTCAAGTTTTTGCGTTTAACCGGGAGTTGAAGTTAATGGTGAATACAGCCACTTATGTGTTTCTTCTCTCCTCATGTGAAAGTAAGCGGCTGTCTCGACAGCCGTAGGAACTTCTCAAGCCCGTGATGATGATGATTATGATGATACATTTTGAGTACTCCGTACTTTTAAATTTATTTTCAAATATATAAAAATGACTTCTTTTATACTGACTCCAGTAACCAACAGTAGTCTAGATAATATTTTTAAAAATGTATATTTATTGTAAATGTGAAACAATAAATAAAGCGAAATAAATTAATTAAATTTGATAGAATATTTTACATATACATTTAATATAATATACATTTAATTAATATACATTTAATATAATTAATTATTGATATTTAAAAGCGTGATATTTAACTCTTATTCAGATTTGCCCTTTATCCACAGTATTATGAATTACATAAAAAAATCTATTTAATTTTTTTTTTATCACTTTAGAACAAACTCAAAGATATTTAGTAATAAAAAGATGGACTTATTACATTATTATATTAATTAATAACAATCAACTAAGATGGTACTTTCATGTACCGTCGGTACATAGAGATCGAAAAGAGACCAAGTCTTAGAGATTTTTTGAAAATGTAATTCATTTTTAATCTTATTCACAGTTAATCTAAGGTTGGTTACACTGATAGAAGAAATTATTTCATTCGAACACAAAGTCACATTACACACAGTGCATTTAGAATGCAGTTTGCTGTGAATGACATTTTTAAAGCAACATTCGCTCTGATCTCGAAAACTAACAAATGTTGCCCATTGGCATCCTCTGTTTTGGAGGCAATCATTGGAATCTTGGAAGCCTTTCGACGGCCCCTACATACCTGGATTAGCCAAGTTTAATGGGTTTGATTCCGTCCAAAGGAGCGAATAACGCCAGATCAATGCATAGCGACAGACTACTCTACGAGCTACTTGAGCATTCCATAGAAATAAACTGTGTCCGGAGGAATTAAGACTTCTACTTTAGTAGATTTCTATCTTATAGATGAGACTTCGTCAATGCGATTTCACTTTTCAGAGTTTTTCTTGGACACGTTTCTCGACCAGCACAACCGCATTTCCAAGAATATGCTAAGAGGAACGCACAAAGGCTCCAGGATGTTGGAATTTTGAATTAGGTACAGAGAAAGCTGAGAAAACAGAGAAAAAAAACAATTTGAGAAGAGGGAAATGGGCAGGGGATCCGCAAAAGGTAGTTGAAAATTACTAGCCGAAAAGAAATGGATATAAACGTGTATGTATATATATATATACAGGGTGTTTCAAAAGTCTGGATATACCAGAATATCTCGAAAGGAAGGCAAATTTGCTGAAAACATTGATTACAAAAGTTTCATGAATTTAAATAATCTACCACATGAGGTATCACAAGTGGGTCCCGGGGGCCCACGTGACACAAACTTCATATTTTAAATAGAAACCATATTTTTTCTTTGAAAATCGTGTTAAACAGAAAAAATATGTTCGAAATCATGTACTGCTTTTATATTTTGCAGCATAAGGGGCCCCGGGGGCCCCATTTTTATGTTGTGTTTTATAAGTCTGGATACACCAAAATATCTCGAAAGGAAAGCAAATTTGCTGAAAACATTGATTTCAAAAGTTTCGTGGATTTAAATAATCTACCACATGAGGTATCACAAAAGGGCCCCTGGGGGCTCCACGTGGCACAAATTTCATTTTTTAAATAGAAACAATATTTTTTCTTTGCAGAATCGTGTTAAGCGGAAAAAATCTGTTTAAAATCATGTACTGCTTTTATATTTTGCAGTGTTGATGGCTCCTGGGCCCCTATTTTTATGTTGTAATAAAAAATTTGGAAATCCTAAAATAGTTAAATAAAAAAAATTCTCTGAATACATTAATTTCAAAAGTTTCATGCATTCGAATGATTTGTTAGATGAAGTACTATGAGTGAGACCCCGGGGCGGGCCCCACATGGCATCAATTCAATCTTTTAAATAGAAACCATACTTTTTCTTCACAGAATCGGATAAGGCAGAAAAAATCTGCAATAAGTCATGTATTGTTTTTTTCATGTTGCAGAATAGAAGGCCTCGGAGCCCCTATTTTTGTGTTGTAATAAAAAGTTTGAAAATATTTGAATAAAAAAATTCTCTGAATCCATTAATTTCAAAAGTTTTATGCATTCGAATGATTTATTAGATGAAGTACTATAAGTGAGACCCCGGGGCCACACATGACATCAATTCACTCTTTTCAAATAGAAACTATACTTTTTCTTCGCAGAATCGAATTAGACAGAAAAAATCTGTTATAAGTTATGTATTGCTTTTTTCGTGTTGCAAAATAGGAGGCCCCGGGACCCCAATTTTATGCTGTAATAATAAATCCAGATATCCCAAAATGTCTCACTAAAAATGCAATTTCGCTGGACAGATTCATTTCAAAACTGTTTTGCACTGAAATAATCAATCGTATGAAGTATCATAAATTGCACCCTGTGGCCCCAAGGGCCCACATGACACAGACTCAATTTTTTTCAAAGGGAAATGTTTTTCTTGTAAAAATTGTGTTACGTGGAAATAAATCTGCATTGCAAAATGTATTCCTTTTTTATTATTATTTTAATGTGGTTCCGAGGCGCCTATTTTTATGTAGTAATAAAATATCTGAAAATCCCAAAATATCTCAATAAAAAAGCAATTTTGCTCAAACCCAATGATTACAAAAGTGTCGTTCATCCAAATGATCTATCAGACAAGCTAACATAGGTGGACCCTCAAGGGCCCCTTGTGACAAACACTTCATTTTTTCAAATGGAAACTTTTCTGTACGATACATTTCTATACAATAATCCATACCTTTTCTTTAAACCATACTTTTTCTTAATACGATGTTGTGAAGGGAAATCCTGTTTTTGATTTGAAAAAATGGAGTTTGTATAATGTAGGGTCCTAGTGCTCCTGCGGGCCCACATACTTTAATTTATCTAATACATCTTTCGAATAAATGACACTAATGCAACCATTGTATCCAACAAAATTTCTTTTTTATTAAGGTATTTTCGGATTTTCCAGTTTTTTCTTACAACATAAGGCCCTAAAGCCCCTTACGCTTCAATATTTAAAAAAAAAAAAAAAAAAAGCAATACATCATTTAAAATAGTTTTTTTCCACTTAACGATATTCTGTGAAAAAAAAAGTTCAATTTCTGTTTCATAAAATTGAACTTGTGTCACGTGGGCTCCCCCAAAGGACCCGGGGACCCACTCATGGTACTTCATGTAACAGACCATTCGAAAACACGAAACTTTTGAAATTAATGTGTTCAGATAATTTTCTTTTTTATTGAGATATTTTGGGATTTCCAAATTTTTATTACAATATAAAAATAGGGGCTCCCGGGGACCCCTATGCCCAAAAATATAAAAGCAGTACATGATTATAAACAGATTTTTTCCGCTTAACATGATTCTGCAATGAAAAAGTATGGTTTCTATTTTAAAAAATTAAGTTTGTGCCATGTGGAGCCCCCAGAGGTCCCCGGGGCCCACTTGTGATACCTCATGTGGTAGATTATTTTAATCCGAAAAACTTTTGAAATCAATGTTTTCAGCAAATTTGCTTTCCTTTCGAAATATTTTGGCGTATCCAGACTTATGAAACGCAACATAAAAATAGGGGCCCCGGGTTCCCTATGCTGCAAAATATAAAAGCAGTACATGATTTCATACAGATTTTTTCTGCTGAACATGATTCTGCAAAGAAAAAATATGGTTTCTATTTTTAAAAAATGAAGTTTGTGTCACGTAGGGCCCTCAGGGGCCACCAGGATCCACTTTTGATACCTCATGTGGTAGATTATTTAAATCCATGAAACTTTTGAAATAATGTTTTCAGTAAATTTGCTTTCCTTTCGAGATATTTTGGTGCATCCAGACTTATGAAACACAACATAAAAATAGGGATCCGGGGCCCCCTTTGCTTCAAAATATAAAAGCAGTACATGATTTCAAACAGATTTTTCTGCTTAGCACGATTCTGCAAAGAAAAAATATGTTTCTATTTTTAAAAAAATTAAGTTTGTGTCACTCACTCCGGGACCCACTTCTCATACCTCATGTGGTAGATTATTTAAATCCATGAAACTTTTGAAATCAATGTTTTCAGCAAATTTGCTTTCCTTTCGAGATATTTTGGTGTATCTATACTTTTGAAGCACCATGTATAAAACTGGGAGAAAAAATTGCGGTGACACTCCTGTTTGAAGACTGCTAAATGACGAAAGAAGCTGAATAGCCTGGGGAAATTAAATAGTACTTCATTTAACACTGAAAGATTTTTTCCCCTCCTCTTGTTGTCATGTTGTATTAAACCATTATGTCCATTGTCAAGACGTTTTAGTCGTCCTTTCTTCTTAGGTTCTGGTCTGTTGTGTGTGAGTAAATCCTAAGTCACACCACTTTCCTATTCAATTTCAATAAAAATTCTGTCTTAATTATTTCTTTATGTGGAACATACGAATTTTTCAGAGGCATTTCCATCATTGCATAAAGCAATCGGTGCCACCAGTTTTTTGATTTTCTGTGTGTGCCGTACAGTCGGTAACAAAAGTGTCCGAACACTAGCAACAATTCCTATGTAAAAAAAGTACACTTCGTACGGCTTCGTTAAATAAATCCTTGTCGAATCCTGGTCTTAGTCAATGTAAGAACATGATTCGATAAGGATTTATTTAACAAAACCGTATGAAGTGTACTTTTTTTACATAGGAATTTTTGCTAGTGTTCGGACACTTTTGTTACCGACTGTATAAGGAATTCAGCATATGAACATTATCGATGGCTCCCATTTGCTCATTGTAACCTTCCACAATATTAACTGTGAGTATACCTATCTTAGTGCCATTGTTCAGTGTTCTTTTAACTGTGCAGGTTTCGTTTTTCTAGTAATTTGATATTAAATGAATACGCCTATTATATTTCTATTTGAAGTAGGCAAGTTCTTGATCATTTATCTGATAATCAGTCTCTAAGCTGCAAAATAAATTAAGCATGTTTTAAAATATAAATATAAATCTATAAAATAAGTTTCACTTATAAATATACATAAGAAAGACTAGAAATCAATCATAGATATTTACAAAAAAAAATGTTGCCTTCATTCATCATCCGTTATGACCCAACGGTACTTATAAGTACTAGTCAATAACGTAGGTAGAAGAGATTATAGAAATATACATAAATGCATTTTAGTTAAAAAATTGTCATTAATAAAGTATTATCAAACGATAAATATATATATATATATTTGTAATTTATCTTCAGTTTTCGAGGTAATATATAAATAAATTCAAACACAGGTGATGAGCTCATACAGTACCGTTTGGAAATAGAGATAGCACGCTAAAAGATGCTACCTTGAACGAATACAACTTAATGGACCATTAATGCTGTCTATTGAGGATAAAGAAGACTATATAGAAGTACTGGTGGTATTTCAACCAACGTCACATTGTATTTCATTCAATTTTGATCTAATGGTACCTTAAAGTACCGTCGGTATATGAAGGGTTGAAACTTTAATGGGGTTTTTAGGATAACAGAATCCAAAATTGTGCTGTACCCGCCTAACATAGTAAAAGTATTTTAATCAATAATTTAAAAAGTATGATTAATTTTTTTAAGTTTTACTACTGTGTTTAATAAATACATCTAGTAGTTATTTCCTACTTTTTTAAGAAGAAAATCAGTCCAAAAGTGTTAAAATATGTAGTAAATATGAAAATACTTCTTCAAAATCCATTCACTGGACGCACACCAGCTCTTAGTGTCTAACAAACTAAAAAATCACAAAAAATCTAAGAATCATAAATGATGTGGATCCAAACGTTTTCAAATAATCATATATTTCTGTAAGCTGGAAGCAACAGTTTTGCTAAGCATACATTCTTTAATACATTGATTGCGGCTTCTTTTCATCGGAATCGATCCACAGTGTTTAAGTTATTTAAGAAGGAAATTTATTTTAAAAGCGAGACAGGCATTAGAAAAAAAGGTCGGTATGTTGGCTCTCTGTCGACAACTGCAGTCAACATATTGAAAATAAATGCAGCATCTAAATTCAAATAATACATCTGTACACTGAAAAAAAAATCCATGTTATATTACAAAAAATTTCTGGAAGCAAAAGTTGCCAGAAAATATCTGTAAGCTACAGTCGGTAACAAAAGTGTCCGAACACTAGCAAAAATTCCTATGTAAAAAAAGTACACTTCACACGGTTTTATTAAACAAATCCTTGTCGAATCCTGTTCTTAGTCAGTGTAAGAACATGATTCGATAAGGATTTATTTAACAAAACCGTATGAAGTGTACTTTTTTTACATAGGAATTTTTGCTAGTGTTCGGACACTTTTGTTACCGACTGTACGGTGAAAAATTGTAGACAAAAATTTTCCTTACAAACAGGTTTTTTTCTGCAGGTCACGTTGAAAAAATAAACTCACATAAAAAAAAAAAAAAGAAAAAGAAACTGTTTGACTACACAGGATTGAACGATAGCTCTTCGTTCAGTATAGGCAAAGACTTTATTATCACGAAGCCACGGAATCACGCCTCACACTGTTACTTAGCGCTTTCCTCTTTTGTTTTGATGCCAGATTGTCGTATAGAAAAAATATGTCTGTTGACATATTGTGATGTAATTTTATAACATGTTTTTGTAGTTTTAGAAAACAAAAATTTTCTGTAAAAATTTACAGAAGTTTTCTCTTTTATAAAATTTTTTTTTACAGAATATACTGTACTAAGGAGATTTGCCAATGTGACACTTTAGAGCCATTCACCTTTAACTGTCTACAATTACGATTAATTTACACATGGAAAGTTTTCTCTTCATTCAATCATTCTTTAGAACATCTATTTAATATGGCAATAATATATTTTTCCGTCGGCAGCAAAATTATTCGAACGCTAGCAATAATTCCTATCTAAAAAAAGTACACTTAATACTGTTTTGTTAAATAAATCGTTGTCGAATCGTGTACTTAGAAGGATTCGACAAGGATTTATTTAATAAAACTGTATAAAGTGTACTTCTTTTACACAGGAATTATTTCTAGCGCTCGAATAATTTTGCTGCCGACTGTACATTCAACGCTGTCATTAACATATAAAACTAACATCATAGGATGGATGGATGGTTGGGTTTTACGTCGCACTAGTGCTGCGCAGATGGGCAATTGGCGACGGTCTGGGACACACCCCTAGAGGTGGTCCGGAGACATGCCATCACAATTTTGATCTCCACGGAAGGGATGACTCTCCCGCTTCGGTGCGGTTTGTTACTTTTCGGCGCGGCCGTTTTGGCGCGGCCGTTTCGGCGCCGGCCGTTTTGGCGCCGGCCGTTTCGGCGCCAGATGTTTACATTCCGAACTTTTTGAGTGTAAGATTTTTTTTTCCCCGTAAAAATAATAAATAGTCGGGAATATTCAAGAATTTTATAACTGTTTATTATTATATGGATTAAAATAAACCCGCGAGTTAATCATTATTGACTTTGTTTAAGTGAAGGCAGTTTAAGAATTGGTTAAGAATGCATACATTTTCTTTATCTTGTTTCTTGCTAAAGTTAACTTTTATTTTATTTCAGCAAGCTTTATTATATAAGAAATTTTATTACGCAAACTGTAAATAAAAATAAAATTAAATCTTTAATAATTAAATTTTGTATAACAAAAAAAAAAAAAAAAAAAAGAAGAAGAAGAAGAATAGCAGTGATAACTTTAAGATAATGAAATTATTATTATTATATTAAATTTAATTATTTTTTAATTCCTACCTTCACCTACTATTGTTTTTATCAGTTATTAAACAGATAAAATGCTACACAGCTAAAGGATTAATGAACTAAAGTTTTTAAAATACTTGCAATAGATATTGTTTCATACTAAGAAATGAAACCCAAAAATATGGATTCAAAAAAAAGTATTTAGTTTGGTAATAACATAAATTAAGAAAACCTCGACAGCTTTTCCAAAAGAAAATATAGGTGCTTTTGTTGTAATTTTTGTCAATGTTGGTTTTATTTTATTTTCTTTATTAATAACTGTAATGTTTAATTGTGTTTTGTTACTTAAGTTAGAGGTTTTGACTAGTAATAAAGGATAAAGAACTAACGTTGTATTTTCAACCGGCAAACGTTTTGAGTCAACTTAAAGTCTAGAATAAGAGTTTAATTAATAAATTGTATAATTGTGGTATGAAATATTTTATCTATCACATAGTCTAAACTTTTATTGAAGGCATTTCTTATTAAATACAACATATTTACTTACGTTTTGGCCGGAAACTTTATTTTAAAGAATTTCCGTTTATGTTTACATTAAAGAACTACTGCTAACGACGATCGGTTGGTTGCTCACTGGTTTCTTAACATCTCGCACTGGTTTACCTGTTTAACTGCACTATCGCCAATTGCCGTCACTAGATGGCAGTGCGGTAACTAGTTTTCGCGGGCTGCCATTGGTTGAGTGTGCTGATCCGATGATCAGTATTTAAGGCCTTACCGGCGAGTGATGTGGGCAGTTCTTCAATGTTTTGATTTGTGTAGCTGTCTGCTGGAGCAGCTCCGAGATGCCTGTAGTTTTTTTTAAGTTCAACCAATAGTGAAACCTATTAAATGAAATTCCTTTTCCCGTCGTCGTGGTTTTTGGCAGTCTTCCGGTGGTCATGAAATGTCGTAAGTTGGTTTCTGTTAAGTTTTTTTGTAGGAATGTTTTAAGAGATGTTTAGTATCTCAACGTTTCTGGTACTTTGAGTCACTTGTCGTTCGTTAGACTATGGTGTAACGTCGTTGTATGTTGTTTTGTGACTTTGTGGTTTGTTAACTTTGGTTGACATCGTTTTGACTTTATGACATGTTAAGTTTATAAATGTATATTGTGTTTTGAAGTTCTATTATAAATTGTTGAGTTTCGTTAAAGTTGGAAAAGTTTTATCATAGGTTAAAATTGCAGATAGATTTATGTTTTTAAAACTGTTTAAATTGTTGAGTTTCGTTAAAGTTGAAAAGAGTCTATGATAGTTAAAATTGCAGATAGATTTATGTTTTTAAAGACTGTTTAAATTGTTGAGTTTAGTTAAAGTTGGTTAAAAGTTTAATTTAGTTGAAATTAATAAGTCTATTATAAATGTTGAAGTTTCAAGGTATTTTGTTAAGTTTTTATGAAGTTTGTTTGTTGAAAGTTGCTGGTCAACGTATGTTAAAATATTGTTTACAAGTGAGCTGTTGGTTGCCAGAGATAAGTTGTTGATAATTGCTATACTAATATATTGTTGTTGAAAATCATTTACATATGTTGAATTTCTATTCTAATAAATACAGTTGTTATTTTTAAACTTGTCCTCATTATTTTTGTTGCATCTTCTGAATACACATTTGAGTCTGCTTAATGCAAGTTTACAGTTAGAGTTTTCATTGTGCATATTAAGACACTCTGCAATATCAACATTGGCCAAATTGGCTAACATATTTGGTTATGGGCTTTTGCTAGAGAGCAGCTCATGTATTGTGTTTTTTTTGTGATGCAGCTTTGGTGGTGAGGTTTGTTTGAAATGGCTGTTAATGTTTTACCTGGTATTGAGAAGCTCAGTACTCATAATTATGGTACTTGGGTAAAAGATATAAGGTTTGTTCTAATAGAGAAGAACGCGTGGGACATTGTTGCTGGAACGGAGACTCTGCCGGAACCCGATGAAAAGGGGGGAGTCGCTAGTAAAGGAAGCATAAATGATTTCAAAAGTCGATCGCGCCTGGCTTTATCAACTATATATTTAAATATCACTCCTGAGTATCGGGGCTTAATAGACGACTGTACGTGTCCTGTAGATGCCTGTAAAATTTTGAAAGAAAATTTTGTAAAGGATTCACGGGCTCACCATATGCGTCTTGTTAATGATTTATTTAACTGTAGAATGAAACCAGGTGAATCTATAAATATTTATGCTCAAAGGCTATCTAAGATTGCTGAGGAGCTTAAGCAAATGGGTCATCCAATGGATGATACGTATGTCTGTTATCAATTTCTACAGAATTTGAATTCAAAGTTTGAATCGGCAGTGCAGTATATTCTACTATGGCAAGAGGGTTTCGAATTTAAGAAAATTGTCACCGAAATGATTGCTGAAGAATCGCGACTTGAGTTGAGAGACTCTAATTCAAACCATAGAGTTGAAATTCAAAATACAAGTTCTAATATTAGAAGTTTTCCCAATATTAAATGTTACCGGTGTGGACGTCAGGGCCACA
Source organism: Salticus scenicus (assembly GCA_963930645.1). Lineage (NCBI taxonomy): Eukaryota > Metazoa > Arthropoda > Arachnida > Araneae > Salticidae > Salticus > Salticus scenicus. The sequence goes on along the minus strand of OZ005649.1, from coordinate 127,767,709 downwards.
TAAGGAAAAATTGTCGCGTTACTTTGCCTAAACATCCAGTGAATGAATTTAATACCTCATCTAAAAATGACTCCAGAAAGAAGCCTATGTCATCTGTAGCTAAAAATAAAACTAAAGCCGTCGGCCGTAACTTTTCTTCCAAAAATTATTTTGTTGCTCAGGCAAATTTTAGCAAGGTGGATGATGATTGCTGTTGGGCTTTTGATACCGCAGCATCTCACCATTTTTGTAAAAATATTGAGTATTTTTCAGATTTTACCTCTATAGAGGGTGAAGATTTGTATGTTGCGGTTGATGGTGTTAGTTTCCCCATTGAAGGGGAAGGTACTGTAAATTTAACTTTTGATAATGGTAATTCATATGTTTTGAAAAATGTGCTTTATTCCTCTAAACTTAGAAAGAATTTAATTTCGGGGCCTGTAATGGACTTAGATGGGGCTAGTTTTTTTGGTAAAGGGGGTAAAATTGATGTGGTCGGCAAAGATAATAAAAGAATCTTTTCTGCTGAACTAAGTAATGGTGTTTATAATGTTTTTCCTAGAATTTTGAATAAAAATGAAGAGCAAGTTACAAATGTTGCAAATGCATATAATACGAACTGTAATGATATTGAAGCATGGCATGCACGTTTTGGTCATGTAAGCCCGGATTTGGTCATACATACTAGCAAATCCAATGGTGTAAAAGGCTTGCCTAAGTTAAAATTTTCAAAGTTTTTATGTGAACCATGTCGCTTAGAAAAGCAGAAAAGAATTCAATTTAAGTCATTTAACGGTACTCAATGTAGTGGTCCTTTAGAAAGAGTTTTTATGGATATTTGGGGACCTATCCAAATTAATGGTTATAGGGGGGAGAAATTTTTTTTATCAATTATTGACATGTATTCCAAAAGAACTGCTATTTACCCTTTGAATGATAAATCACAGGTTTTTTCAGTTTTTGTTCGCCACATTGCTCGTGCTGAAAGGTTATTAGGTAAAAAGTTGAAGTTCATTCGAACAGACAACGGTACCGAGTTTGTGAACAGTGAGTTTAAAGGTTTCTGTGATGAGAATGGGGTTAGTAGCAAGAAATTAAAACTTCTTCACACACCATAAATTTTAAATCAGCACAACCGGTTTCGAAAGGACGTAGCCTTTCTTCATCAGGTGCAAACACGTGCAACTGCCTTGGAGGCAAAAGCAAGACTGAAAACAGGACAAAATCAAGAGGGGGAGGAGCAACACAAACAACCAATAGGAAGCAACATGCAGGGCAGGACCAATCAGAGAGGAACACAAGTACATACACACCACAAAAAGAGGAGGGAGAAAAGGAGAAAACAATATATATTTTTTTTTTTTTTTTTTTTTTTTTTTTTTTTTTTAAATATATAAATTTCAATAAAATTAAACTAATAAGTAAATTTAATAAAATTTATCCATTAATTATTATTTTTTTTTTTTTTATTATTATTTAATTAGAATTATTTTATTTTATTGAATTAAACAAATTTTTCCAGGCTGTAGACAGCAAAGTGGAATCAGATTTCTCATTGACAATTTTATCACGATTAAGGTAAATAGCTAAATTTTCCAAAAAATCCAGTTCGGAAACGCGTTTGGCATGAAAGATAATTTTGGCACTCTTAAAATTAAAACTATGATCAAATTCCCAACTGTGCTTCGCAATAGAAGATTTAGAAATTTCTTGATTAACAACATACCGAGAATGTTCACGTAAACGACATTCAAGATTTCTTTTAGTTTGACCAATATAAGATAAATCACAGTTATTACAAGGGACGTTATAGATACCCCATTTTTGAAGCTCAGGAACAGGGGATTTGGTTGAAGGGAATTGGAATTTATTGACAGGTTTAAAAATAACGTGAAAATTGAAACGCTTCAAAACTTTGGCTAATTTAAAACATAAGGGGGGATAAAAAGGTAAGACAACAATATTATCAGGTTTAATTTTATCATCAATGGAAAGAGTAGAATTATAATTTGGCCTACTGAACTTTTTGAGAGCTTTATCAATTATAGAGGGCCTAAAACCTCTTTTAATAGCAACAGACTTTAAATAATTCAGTTCTTCTTTAAGAGAAGAAGTATCAGAACAAATTTTAAGGGCACGATACACGTAAGTGTAAAAGGTGCCAATTTTTTGTTTAGCCGGATGATTAGAGAGAGCATGGGGAGGGGGTTAGAAACAGAGAAAGGTTTCCTGTACACAGAGGTTTTAAAAGAGGAATCGTACCTAGTAACTAAAACATCAAGAAAGGGAAGTTGATTACAATTTTCTAACTCGAAGGTAAACTGAATATGGGGATCAATAGAATTAGCAATATTAAGAATGGCAGAAACATCAAACGGATTTTCAACAAGAATGAAAGTGTCATCTACGTAGCGTAACCAGCATTTTAAATTTAACATCTTTAATAATTTTTCCTCAAAATAATGCATATAGATATCGGCAAGAATTGATCCCCATATTCAGTTTACCTTCGAGTTAGAAAATTGTAATCAACTTCCCTTTCTTGATGTTTTAGTTACTAGGTACGATTCCTCTTTTAAAACCTCTGTGTACAGGAAACCTTTCTCTGTTTCTAACCCTCCCCATGCTCTCTCTAATCATCCGGCTAAACAAAAAATTGGCACCTTTTACACTTACGTGTATCGTGCCCTTAAAATTTGTTCTGATACTTCTTCTCTTAAAGAAGAACTGAATTATTTAAAGTCTGTTGCTATTAAAAGAGGTTTTAGGCCCTCTATAATTGATAAAGCTCTCAAAAAGTTCAGTAGGCCAAATTATAATTCTACTCTTTCCATTGATGATAAAATTAAACCTGATAATATTGTTGTCTTACCTTTTTATCCCCCCTTATGTTTTAAATTAGCCAAAGTTTTGAAGCGTTTCAATTTTCACGTTATTTTTAAACCTGTCAATAAATTCCAATTCCCTTCAACCAAATCCCCTGTTCCTGAGCTTCAAAAATGGGGTATCTATAACGTCCCTTGTAATAACTGTGATTTATCTTATATTGGTCAAACTAAAAGAAATCTTGAATGTCGTTTACGTGAACATTCTCGGTATGTTGTTAATCAAGAAATTTCTAAATCTTCTATTGCGAAGCACAGTTGGGAATTTGATCATAGTTTTAATTTTAAGAGTGCCAAAATTATCTTTCATGCCAAACGCGTTTCCGAACTGGATTTTTTGGAAAATTTAGCTATTTACCTTAATCGTGATAAAATTGTCAATGAGAAATCTGATTCCACTTTGCTGTCTACAGCCTGGAAAAATTTGTTTAATTCAATAAAATAAAATAATTCTAATTAAATAATAATAAAAAAAAAAATAATAATAATTAATGGATAAATTTTATTAAATTTACTTATTAGTTTAATTTTATTGAAATTTATATATTTAAAAAAAAAAAAAAAAAAAAAAAAAAAAAATATTGTTTTCTCCTTTTCTCCCTCCTCTTTTTGTGGTGTGTATGTACTTGTGTTCCTCTCTGATTGGTCCTGCCCTGCATGTTGCTTCCTATTGGTTGTTTGTGTTGCTCCTCCCCCTCTTGATTTTGTCCTGTTTTCAGTCTTGCTTTTGCCTCCAAGGCAGTTGCACGTGTTTGCACCTGATGAAGAAAGGCTACGTCCTTTCGAAACCGGTTGTGCTGATTTAAAATTTATGGTGTGTGAAGAAGTTTTAATTTCTTGCTATTATCTGTACACCAGTTTTTTTTAATTTATTTTTGGAGAATGGGGTTGTTCATGAATTGACGAACACTTACTCTCCAGAACAAAATGGGGTTTGCGAGCGTCTTAACCAAACGGCTTTAAATTGTGTAAGGGCAATGTTGGTGGATAGTAGGTTACCTATTCGTTTTTGGTCTGAAGCAGTTCTCTATTTTGCGTACACATGGAACAGAGTGGTTCACCGTGGAGAAAAGAAAACCCCGTTTGAGCTGTATTTTGGACATAGACCGTCAGTTCAACACTTGAAACCTTTTGGCCTTGTTGTGTATGCTGGTGTCCCAAAGCGAAAACGGCGACATAAGCTTTCACCAAAGTCCCAAAAGGGTGTGTTAGTGGGATACGCTCTGAGGACAAAAGGCTACCGAGTGTGGTTACCGGAAGAGGACAAGATCATCGAAACCTTGAATGTTTCTTTTGGCAATAAATTGTATGGTTCTGACAGTGGAGCTGCACTGGGCACCTCATCTTCAGATTTGGAATTGCTCACCGATGGTCCAGTTGATCGTGCCAAAGCCGATCCTGTTGACATCATCGTGCAGAGCGAGCCCGAAGAAGTTGGTGAGGATGTCCAGGAGGACAATGTTGAACCTGTATGTCCCCTTTCTGAGACCCAATCTGAACTCATGTGGCGACGTAAGGCTGTCCCTAGGCCCAATGCGAAACGGGTGGATATATATTATTATCCTGATGGTTCTAACACACGGCTAAGATCTCTTAACGATGTCCAGAAATTTTGTTTAAGTAAAAATGTGGTGTTTGACCCGGATTTGTTTGATTTTTCTGGTGCTAATTTGTTTGAGGGGCTGGTGAATCAAGCTGTCGTACCATCATCTCAGTTGACGAAGTTTAAAAGGAAGCGCAGGCGTAAATCCAAGTGACTAGACTTGTCTATTCCAAGAACATTTAATCAAGCAATGAAATCTCAACAACAGGCTGAATGGAAAGCTGCCATGGACGAGGAGATGAGTAGTATGAAAGAGCGTAAGGTTTGGCACCTGGTTGAACTGCCGGAAGGTAAAGTTCCGTTGGGAAATCGCTGGGTCTATGCCTTAAAGAAGGACGAGCATGGAAACATCGCACGCTTCAAGGCAAGACTCGTGGCTCAAGGATTCCGTCAAATTAAAGGCGATACATACGATGAAACCTTCTCTCCTGTGGTGAACTTTTCAGTGGTCCGGTTTTTCTTTTCACTTTTAGTTTCAAATTTGAAATGGTTTAATACACAATGCGACGTTAAATGTGCCTATTTATATGCCCCATTAGATGAGGAAATATATATGAGCCAACCTCTTGGATATGTAGTTCAGGGCAAGGAGCATCTGGTATGCAAACTTGACAGAGCACTGTATGGCTTGCACCAAAGTGGACGCTTGTGGTATTATGAATTAAACCGTGTTTTGTTGGACCTAGGTTTTGAGAAATTTAATTGGTGCAATTGCACGTATAAATTTAAAGATTTTATTGTTTTGATGGTTTATGTTGACGATATAGTAATTTTTGGGAAAAGGCAAGTTCAAATTGACAATATAATTAAACGTCTGGAAGGCAAGTTTGATTTAAAAATTTTGGGACGAACTCAGAAACTTTTGGATATTGAGTTCTCATATGATGACGGTAATGTACAATTATATCAGTTGTCATATATCACGGAAGTTTGTGAGAGATTCAGTTCATTTCGTATTCCTGTGTCTTCACTCCCAATAGTTAAAGGGGTTAAATATTCTAAGAAAGACTGTCCAGCAAACCAGCAAGAAATTGATGAGATGACTAAATTTCCCTATAGGAGTGCTTTAGGATGCTTATCATTTATTTCAAATAGGACTCGTCCGGACATAGCTTACGCTGTAAACATCTTTAGTCAATTTCAAAGTAATCCAGGTCTTCCCCACTGGAACGGTTTAATAAAACTGTTAGGATATGTGTCATATACAAAGCAGTATAAACTTAATTTAAAATGTCATAATTCTAATTTAATAGCATATTCAGACGCTGACTTCGCCATGAACCGGGATGATTACGTGTCTATGGGAGGACAAATTGTTTTTGTTGATGAAAGTCCCATCTCTTGGAGGACATTTAAAGAAAGTGGAGTAAGCCTTTCCACTATGGAAAGTGAGTTCGTGGCTATGTGTGAATGTGTTAAGGAGTTGATGTGGTTAGACCACATATTAGAGGATTTTTATAGTTTTGGTATAATTCCTGGTTCACATGTCCCTCCACTTCTCCTAGCTGATAATCAACCGGCTATTGACTTTACGAAGTCGCCAATTGAAAACAACCGTTCGAAACACATAAACGTAAAATTGTTTTTCATACGTGAATGGTTGTTTGAGGGTTTGTTTAATCTTAAATATGTTTCTAGTCAATCTAACTTTGCCGACCCATTCACGAAACCCATTACAAAATTTAATTTGAATAAATTCATTGATAAAGTATTTTTGAGAGATAATTAAAATTAAAAGTCATGTATTAAATTATATAGTAACTACAGTTTAAATTTTCCTCGTTTTAAATACATTATGTGTTTAAATTTCGGGTTATGGATCCTACCAAAATCCATGGTTTTTTTGAGAATTGTTTCTCGAATATAATATTTCGGGTTTATGGATCCTATCAAAACCATAATTTTTTTTTTTTTTTTTTTTTTTTTCCTCTTTTGGGGTTTTTTTTTCTATTTCTCATTGCTAATGTGGTGTTTGGTATTTGTACATTTTTCTTATGATTTGGTATGAATGGTTAAGCATGGGCGCTCATGTACGTATGTGAATGTTTTATGTGTTCGTCTGTATCATTGTATATATTCCATTTAAATGTTTATTGTGTATGAATTGTATATATATATGTCATATAAAGTACTTAATTATATCTATGTTTATTGGGTTTGCAATGAGAAAGTGAAAATTGTAATTGTGTATATATATATATTACTACTAATGTTTGAGAATTTTTCCTAGTGCATAACTATTGAAAATGGACTTTAGGAGCAGATCGTACTGAAGAGCTGCTTATGATTCTTGTATGATATAGTGTTATTGATATTTTGAGAATTGTTTCTGATGTGCTACTACTTTCGGATTCTATTGAAGAACTATCACTCTGGATGTTGTAACACTTGTTTTTTTTAATCCTGGCAACTAATTGCTCTCTTGGAAAAAAAGCAACATGGAGGGGGGAATATGTTGTAATTTTTGTCAATGTTGGTTTTATTTTATTTTATTTATTAATAACTGTAATGTTTAATTGTGTTTTGTTACTTAAGTTAGAGGTTTTGACTAGTAATAAAGGATAAAGAACTAACGTTGTATTTTCAACCGGCAAACGTTTTGAGTCAACTTAAAGTCTAGAATAAGAGTTTAATTAATAAATTGTATAATTGTGGTATGAAATATTTTATCTATCACATAGTCTAAACTTTTATTGAAGGCATTTCTTATTAAATACAACATATTTACTTACGTTTTGGCCGGAAACTTTATTTTAAAGAATTTCCGTTTATGTTTACATTAAAGAACTACTGCTAACGACGATCGGTTGGTTGCTCACTGGTTTCTTAACATCTCGCACTGGTTTACCTGTTTAACTGCACTATCGCCAATTGCCGTCACTAGATGGCAGTGCGGTAACTAGTTTTCGCGGGCTGCCATTGGTTGAGTGTGCTGATCCGATGATCAGTATTTAAGGCCTTACCGGCGAGTGATGTGGGCAGTTCTTCAATGTTTTGATTTGTGTAGCTGTCTGCTGGAGCAGCTCCGAGATGCCTGTAGTTTTTTTAAAGTTCAACCAATAGTGAAACCTATTAAATGAAATTCCTTTTCCCGTCGTCGTGGTTTTTGGCAGTCTTCCGGTGGTCATGAAATGTCGTAAGTTGGTTTCTGTTAAGTTTTTTTGTAGGAATGTTTTAAGAGATGTTTAGTATCTCAACGTTTCTGGTACTTTGAGTCACTTGTCGTTCGTTAGACTATGGTGTAACGTCGTTGTATGTTGTTTTGTGACTTTGTGGTTTGTTAACTTTGGTTGACATCGTTTTGACTTTATGACATGTTAAGTTTATAAATGTATATTGTGTTTTGAAGTTCTATTATAAATTGTTGAGTTTCGTTAAAGTTGGAAAAGTTTTATCATAGGTTAAAATTGCAGATAGATTTATGTTTTTAAAACTGTTTAAATTGTTGAGTTTCGTTAAAGTTGAAAAGAGTCTATGATAGTTAAAATTGCAGATAGATTTATGTTTTTAAAGACTGTTTAAATTGTTGAGTTTAGTTAAAGTTGGTTAAAAGTTTAATTTAGTTGAAATTAATAAGTCTATTATAAATGTTGAAGTTTCAAGGTATTTTGTTAAGTTTTTATGAAGTTTGTTTGTTGAAAGTTGCTGGTCAACGTATGTTAAAATATTGTTTACAAGTGAGCTGTTGGTTGCCAGAGATAAGTTGTTGATAATTGCTATACTAATATATTGTTGTTGAAAATCATTTACATATGTTGAATTTCTATTCTAATAAATACAGTTGTTATTTTTAAACTTGTCCTCATTATTTTTGTTGCATCTTCTGAATACACATTTGAGTCTGCTTAATGCAAGTTTACAGTTAGAGTTTTCATTGTGCATATTAAGACACTCTGCAATATCAACATTGGCCAAATTGGCTAACAGCTTTCTTCTTCAGGAATCATATTTAAGCAACCTCACTAAAAACAAGGTCAACTTTTCTTTCCTTGATAAAATTAGATAAATATTTTTCTCATCAAAAAATAATTAACTGTTAAGTTAAGATTTTTTTTTTTTTTTTTTTTTTTACAACAAGCATAAAAGTAAAAATTAAAAAATCAGAAATTACATTTTTTATTTTATTAGCCCAAAGAAGCTCCACCAAATAGGTTAGAATCTTTGGAATTGCCGCGTATGTATTGCCATCTGATGACTAAGTTTAATAAGTTTTAATTGCAAAAAAACTAGTTTCTCATCTTATCATTGGCTCTTTTAAATTGCACAAAATTCTATTTATCGGTAATATCTTTAGTAAATAATTTAAAATAATTTTTTTGTTCACGCATAAAAAATAAATAAATAAGAAATCATATCTATCATTAAATAAATTTTAACCGAAAAGGCTGAGACGAAAGCCGCGGCCATTTCGTGAAGGACAGGCTGTGCGAAAACGGCCTCTCCGAAATGGATCTCGCGCCAAAACGGCCGCGCCAAAACGGCCGCGCCGAAACGTCTCATTCCGGCTTCGGTGACCCCAAGAGGTATAATTTTTGCTAACATCATAAGTGCCGAGTCTCCCGTTTTTCAAGGGAGACTTCAAACCGGAAAATTTTTATAGCTGTTTTCGGTAATATTAATCGTAGAAAATATATATAACATATTTCATTTTAAACATATTGGTGTCAATTCTGATTTAAAAGTTAAAACTGTTGGCAGTTATGTAACATCCATTAGTGGGACGCATTGTTACATTTCTAGAAATTGCAAAATTAATGCTTAAATCAATAAAAGAATGTAATAAATAAGTAATTGAAATATAGCCGTGTACAGTCAAAAAGAAAATAAAAATGTAATTTTGCATTCTGCTCAATTGCAATTAAAAATTTTCTAAAGAAAATAGGGTAAATGCACCAGTGATTAACACTTTTAGAGCAATCTCAGATGTTTCTAATGTTCTAGTCATCAGAGAATATTTTTAGAAATCTTAATTTAGTACATATGGTATGAAAGACATCCAGAACCACATGTATGTTTAAATATATACATTTAATAACAATTATTTTTTTTTATGAATTTTTATTTGACACCCACTCGATGTTCCAGTAATTGACACTGCCAGTTTTTCATTTTATCAGTAATTGGCCCCCTATGTTCCAGTGTTTGACACTGCTAGTTATTCATTTTACCAGTTATTAGCACCCTATGCTACAGTGTTTGACATTATTTTTAAAATTCTTATACGTAAAATGTATGATTTTATTATTTTTCTTATTTATTAATTATTTCGGGATAGATGTTAATTACTGGAGCATGCCAATCACTGGAGCACCTACCCTGTATGACTCCCTAAAACAAAAAGAAAACATAAAGAAAGCATCTCATTGAAGAAGATTCAAAAATAATTCCTCCTAATTCATTAAAAAAAAAATATCTCCGGTGTGTAACACTAAAACGACTTCCATTACAAACTAACTTCACATATTATGTATATTCTTTTTGTAGATAGAGTGATCAGAAGACATTAAATGGACTGAACAAAACAGACACCTAACAATTTTCATGCAAGATCGGATTAAAACATAAGTCTTAAAGATGCGTAATGCAGAGTTTAAAAAAAAAAAAAAAAATCGATAGAGCCGTTTTCTGAAACAGTAATTTCTGCCTTAAAATATGCAAAACATGTAAAAACTCGATATCAAACTTTTCGACCGAATACAATACTCCCATTATTTACGGTAGCAGAATGATGGATTAATAACTTGTTTCAAAATTATTATTTAAATAATTTTCTTTTATTTGTAATAAAAATTTTATGCTCTCTTGTGCATTTGAATAGTTTTGATTTTTTAAAGCTGTATTACATTAGAAAGACACTTTTTGTGCCATTCTAATTCTCAACTTGAATTCTGATGCTATCTAAATTGTTATTACATCAATAAGAATTTATTTGTATTAGAGTTTGCTTTCTAATAAATGTGTTTTCAGTTCATTGAGCTATAGAATTATGTACATTTATTTAAATGAATTGATTAATACAGCTGACCTATTTTAGAAAACGAAGGGCTTCACTTGCAATCACTTTCATACATTTATGAGATGCAATGATTAATGTCTATGAGACTGTTGATATTATTCTATTCTTCCACTTTCATTGGATCAAATGAAATAGTTTCATTAATCTCTCAGAGATTAATCACGTCATTTCAAGAGATCTAGTGTTATCGTTATAGATGAGAGGAACGCTGGTCTAATGTTTGTTTATGGTTATCCATGCCATAAGAATTAGCAATTACTCGACTATAAACAGTTGTTTAAATGCATTAGACTAAAGGCGTGAAAACTCCATTCATTCGAACTGAATAATCTAGTAAACATAATGCTGAAAAATATTTAAATCAACTTCTATGAACTGTACAATAATATTTTAATAATATTTCATTAATAAAGACATCAAATTAACCAGAGAAATGAGAGTAGGATTTTTATGCAACTAAAAACTATGAAATTTTTTGAAATTTTTTATTCATGAATTCATCAACCGTGAATATTCATTTTAAGTAAATTGGAGTGTGAAGGTTGATATTTTTATATACTAACGTGACTTTGCCAACGAATGAGAAATGCCTAGCTGGTTATCAGCCAGGGTCGCTCAGTGGTAGACCATCCGTGCGTTAAGCTGAGGTTCCCAGGTTCGATTCCCGGGTCTGGTATTTTTCACATAGTTGGTATAAAAAAAATATCAACCTTTACACTCCAATTTACTTAACCCTTTCAGTCGCAGTGTTCCCTCTGATGGAACACCTAATTTTAATTCTCAAGTGCAAAAACTCATCCCGGAAATTTTTTAGCAAAAATTTACATTTATAACATAGCAGAAAAGGCCTTTTTTTTTTTTTTTTTTTTTTTTTTTTTTTTTTTTTTACCTGAAAATTTAAAATTTCTTTTATTTTAATTTTGTTCGTAAATTCCGGTGGCAGTGTAATTTAAATGATCCGAATTACCCTGCGCCGCAACGGGTTAAAATGAACTATGAAACATTTTTTATTTCCAAATATTTTTGAGACCATGCATATCTTAATTATGACTTATTTTTAATACTTGTTATTAAAACTATATCATTATATAATACATGTATATATTAAAACTATAGTCATTAATAAAGACGTAAAATTAACCAGAGAAATGGGAGTGTGATTTTCATGCAAGTAAAAACTGTGAAATATTTTCGATTTCCAAATATTTTTGAAACCATGTCGTAATTATGACTTATTTAAACTAGATCAGAATATGAGTTATTAAAACTAGATCAGAATATGAGTTACGGCTCTTATGTAAATGCAAAAATAAAAATTAAATTAAATAAATAAATACCAAACATTTTTTAGACCAAAATTTATTTAAAACTTTTTTAATACGGGTTAAAATTTCTCTCTTTTTGAGTAGACGTTCAACAGGAATATTACATTTAATACTGTTTCTATACTGTTTCTGCTATATTAACTAATTTTTTACATATTATCTTTAATCGGCACTCTTAACATTCCTATATTTCTCATTAGTAGAACAATTATTGAAGGCAGATTATATTTTTCCCTTTTTTTTTTTTTTTTTTTTAATAAAACATTTCCAAAAAGAAATTAATGCTGTATATATATGGGTTTTTTTTTTTCAAATACTAGGGGGCTCTGCCCCATGCTCGCTCCGCTCACCAACCCCCGAGGAGGCTTCGCCTCCCCCCCCCCCTCCGATTCACTTATTAACACATGCAGAGCTCTGTCCTCTATTCACTGTTTTCTTTCACTGAAAAGGAATATTAATAGTGCATATTACAAGACAAAAGCAGACAATTATTATGGAAATCCTCATATTCAATGTCAAATTGAAATATATAATATTTATATGTATTTTTAAAAGAAAGAAATTCCTAATATCTAGACCATTTTGCATTACAGTTTTAGTATATGGCCCTTTTTATTTATTTTTCACAACCTCAGATCCGGACCGAAGTACCCCTTCGTAATTGGAAGATTAAGATTGCGGGTTCGGTTCTCGAGCCGGCCAAAATCCGTCGTGTACACTAATGGTGGCTGGTGCACGTAAAATATGTCGTGGCCGCAATATCCTCCATGTTCCCATCAAAATTATACCTCTGAGGGACACTGAAGCGGGGGACCATCCCCTTCGTGTAGGACCAAAATTTTGGTGGCATGTCTCAGGAACATCCCTAGGGGTGCGTCCCAGACCGTCGCCAATTATCCATAGCGCAGTAATGGTGCGACGTCAAACACAACCTACCTAATTATCTACCTACCTACAACCATGGATCATATTTTAATTTTCCCGTGTAAGAAAATTAATTTTCTAAAAGTAGAGAAAAAAAGTTGATATATTTTTTTTCTTTCTTTTTTATATCCATAGTTTCGGGCCGCGGTATTCTAGTCTGTAAAGCTCCGAGCACGTAATTGGAAGATTGCCGATTCGAGCCGGCCAAAGACCGTCGTGTACACTAATCGTGGCTGGTGCACATAAAATCTTTCGTGACCGCAAAGTTCTCTATGTTCCCACCCACGCTATACCTCTAGGGATCACCAAGCCGGGGGGGATCCCTTCCGGGAAGGATCAAAATTGTGATGGCATGTGACCGGAACATCTCTAGGGGTGCGTTCTAGACCGTCGCCAATTACCCATAGCGCAGTACTGGTGCGACGTTAAATCGAACCTACCTACCTACCTAGGTACAGCCATGGATCATATTTTAATTTTCCCGAGTAAAATGACTTCATGACAGAAGAACAACGTCACTGGGAGAAACTTTCTTCAAAATGGCAAATAGAGTACCTTCATAAACTTGTCGTTTTTAGTTAATAACTTCTTTAACTAAAATGATAGAAATTTCTAAGCAGCTGAAATGTCTTCCTTGGAGTATTCGGAACACATTGATACCTCTGATGACGCGAAGGACCCTGCCTTCCGTTAGAAGATGCTGTCGCAGGCAAAAAAATTTGAAGTCAGTGACAGTAACTTTTTTTTTAATATATAGAGATATTCTCTAATAAGGTATTCATGCTTCATCACTGAAGTCTAAAGACATACAGTAATTCAATGATGTTTTATATGAGAACAAATATTGAGAATTGGAAATTGGAAATATTGTTTTTAATCTGCATAAATGCAATTAGGTTACAAATTTATGTTTCTACCTATACTGCCAAACCTTTTTCTTTTAAGCCAGATAAAGCATTTTTAAAGTATGTTTATAATGTTATGAATGATAAAAATAAAGTAACAAAAGGAGTATTTTTAATATTAATATAAATAATACTACCACTAAAAACTATATACAAAAATAATCGTATTACAAGTCAAAAACTAAGGAATTTGTAGGCTTTAAAATAAATAAAAGTTTTTCTACCGTTAAAAACATTTCTATTTTTCGTATTGTAACCAAATAAGATTTCAGTGAATATCTCACCGTAATACATAAGAACAACTTTTCTATTACAAGCCTTTGACAATTAAAGCAATCCAAAATTTTAAATTAAATCCTGATAAGTTTACCTTTACATAGATCCTCAGGAAACGTAAATATTAAGAAAACTAGTTGGCATAGGTGGACTCTGCTCAGTTCCCCATCATATTTATGTTCTCATAAATTTCTAGTGCGAGACATATTATAATCATGTTAAATGAAATGAATTTGAACAAAGCTTGATACAGTGACAGAAAGAAATCCCTACCTAATAGGCTATCCACCGTTCACTTCGATATACTTATCTTATTCTAATCTATTAATTTATTTTATCAGGATCAATTCCGTTGTTTAGTTTTCATGCTACTATTTCCAATGCAATAATCCTCAAAATTCAGATTTATATGAAAAATTTAAAATTTCGTTATGTTGATAAAATCGTAAATTACGAATAATTTACGAAATTTTCCTATTAGAATGTTTGTATTCAATCATGTTCAAACAAATATCATAAATGTAATTTTGAAGTTGTCTAATGTATTTATGATCCTCAAAATGGATTTTTATGCTCAATTTTGCCTTATTCTGACAAGTAAATCGTAAATTCCAAATAACTTACGGATTTTTTAAATTGGAAAAATCATAGTCTATGATATTCATGCCAGCATCCAAAATAATATTTAAAAGTGGTTCGACATCTTTACGATGAAAATATCCCTCAAGATTGACGTTTATGTGAAATTTTGCTCTATTCTGCCCTGTTAAGAGGGGACAATAGCTAATCTCGCCGGCAGCCTTCGCCCATGTTATTCTATGGGAAAATTTGTTGCTACAATTACACATTACCTAATGAATATTTTTAAATTCTGTTTTCGCAGTCAGAAAATTCATAACCGTTAAATGAGTACTCATTTTTGAAAAATTCATTTTTTTTAATTTTTACATTTTAATTTTGAGTTCAAAAATGCGATTTTTCACAAAATGCATTTTTCTCATTTTCTAATCGCAAAATGAAATACTAAAATTTTAAAAAATAAATTTTTGGAAAACAAGTACTAATTTAACGCTTATGAATTTTCTAAATGTGAAAACAGAATTGAAAAATATTCATTAGGTAATGAGTAATTATGTAAACAAATTTCCCCATAGAATAACATGGGCGAAGGCTGCCGGCGAGATTAGGGATTGTCCGCTCTTAAGAAATTCGTAAGTTTCCAATAGCTTAAAAATTTTTATATTGGAAAATTCATAGTCATTAATATCCATGTCAGTGTTCTAAATAATATTTCAAAAGTAGTCTGGCATCTTTACGATGAAAATATCTCTCAAAATAGATGTTTATGTGAAATTTTGCCCTATACTGCCATGTTAAGAAATTCGTAAATTTCCAATAACTTGCGAAATTTTCAAAGTAGCATATTTATAGTTACTGATGTTCATTCCGGCATCAAAACTGATATTTTAAAACTGGTCTGACTACAGTAAAAAGTTTCCATTTAATGCACGTTTAAATGAATTTTTGTCCTAGTCTCCCATGTTAAGAAAATCGTAAATTTCTAATAACTTACGAAGTTTTTAATTCGAATGTTGCAAATGAATAGGGTTCTTGCCATTATCGAAAGTAATATTTTAAAACTGATCTGACCTCTCTGCGACCATTTGTTCGTGAGATATCGTGTAAACAGATCAACAAACTAACGGACTAACACACTAACGGACTAACACACTAACACACTAACGGACTAACACACTAACGGACTAACACACTAACAGACACCCTACAGACAGACACCATACAAATTTTGTCATTTTCGGATTCCTCACACCTGAAAACGTATAAAAACGTCAAAAAACCGAGGTCGAAATTTTTCACGATTACCTAAGTTCCCCATACCTATAGTATGATGGGGAACTAAAAAATCTAGAAATTTCAAAATTATCTCCTTATATATAGTCTTGATGCTTAAAATCTAGAATTAGTTAATCAGAATCCCAACAGCAAATAATAGTAATAATAATAATAGTAAAATTTTTTTAATTTTTTTTTTTTTTTTTTTTTTTTTTTATGTAAAACTAACATGATTCTGCAAGACAAAAAGAATTTGGTTTGTTTTTAACTAATTCAAAAATAACTTACTAATTTCACAGCGTACAATTCCTTTTATGAAACATTATTTCATACTTTTCAATTTGCTTTTTCTTGCCCCTTAGGGATTTTTCATTAATCACTTACAGAAAGTCTCATGCTCCCATAGCTTCCGAAATGTAATTTAACATATCTCTCTTTAATTTTCTTTAAAGGTAATTTTTTTTTTTTTTCCTTTGTGTATTTTCCATCAGTTCAAAAATGCGTGTATTTTTATAATATCAAATGATATTTCCAGCATAATGTAAATTGTACAATTTTTGAATTTATTAATGTTAAATCCGATATTTGTTTAAGGAAAGGGTAAATAATACAAAGAATAATTGTTTTTGTAACATACAAAATGTAATTTAAATTAAAACCTTATATATATATATTGAAAGCCTTTTCAAACATTGAATTAGATGAAACCATGCATCACATGAAACTAGAAAAAAACACGAATATAGATTACGAAAATCAAGCATCCTTAAATTGAAACATACAACATCATTACTTTTTCAAGGGCATAGAAGGAATATTGCATGTAAATTAGGTGTTATTTCTGTCTTGCTGTATGCATATTGCTAAACATTTCCAACAAGTTATGCCCAATAACACCCAAAAGACAAGAAAAAAGTTAAATCTGAAGGAATAATAGGGTAAAAGCAAGTGAGAAACAAACATATTTAACACTTTTTATCATAATAATTAAATTTAAATCCTAACATGAAACAGCACAAGAAAAGAAATTTTTGCGTTGTGTGTATCAAGATTGCTTTTTTCCTTCGTTAAGATCATTTTATATTCAAATTTTTAACAAGATGTCTTTTGATGTCAAAGCATTATCATTAAAAATAGTGGCAAATATGCGTAGAATCTGTTATTATTATTTTGCAACTATCGTGAAATTTTACTTTAAAAAATAAATGAATAAATAACAATTCTGAAGCACATTTGAGCTCTTAATATTAATGCATTTGTATTATCTGTGCTTAATAAGATACATTAATTTAAGTAACATACTTATATGTGACATTATAATACACACATAATTATATATGAGTGTATATCTCTATTATATTCAAATATTGTTATTTAAATATTCAAATGTATCACATAAATAATATTTAGTATAAATAGATCAGTTAATGAACTGTACAAATTCAGACATAAAAAATTCCACGTAATCTTATAAAAATATTTGGGCTTATACTTTTGCTACACAAACAACTATTTTATAATACTCACATTAATTACATAATAAAACAATATGCTGAAGCCTACAGTCAAAAAATCGCTAAATGGAAAAGGAAAATAACAAGAATTTAGATTAAAATGTGTATAAATAATTATAAGACATAATAAACGCCCAAAAGGCGAAACATTCCGGAGAATTCCTTCGCATGGACAGCTCAATATACATTTGGTTTCTGATATAATTAATTATAAACCAAAGTTTCATTGCAAATCTCTGATACAAAAATGTATAAACAGGACAGGATTAAAAAAAAAAAATAAAATAAATGGTTGACCCAGACATTAACTAAACGTAAACATATTATTCCAATGAAGGTGTGAGGAGTAGAGTTGTTTAAAGTATACCAAAATACATTTTTTTATGAAAATGAAATAATCTTTATTTGTTTAAAAAATATTTATTATTAAAATTTAAAACAAAATATGTAAAAAAGTCATATCATTAAAATATTACTATATAACTCATTGCCCTAATTTTATGTAAGAAAAGATATAAATTAAATATGTGCAATATTAATGGTAGGGGAATAACGACTACAATTCAATAGTTGTTATGCTCATACCTTAATATAGGAATCCGAAGTTCCTTCAATAAAGTTAGAGCTCCGCTTGGACAAAGCAGTAGAAAAAATGACATTTTTCTCTCCAAAACAATTTGATTTCATGGAAACGAAAGTCAGCTACTAAATGTAATGCGTCCTTGATTTTATACAGAAGGATAACTTTCGTACAATAATGCTACGAATAAAGCAATGCCGCAATTCCTTTCTTTCTTTCTTTCTTTATTTATTTTTGAATCTTTAGAGTTTTAGTATAAACAAACTTATATCGAGTGATATCAAACAATGAGGAGGTTTAATCAAGATTACCTAAAGTTAAATTTTCAATGCTATATATTAGGACTGAGGGCCTATTAGTCTCAATCTGGGATTTTTGCGTTGTCGTTTTCGATAGTTGGACATTTGTCGAAATCATTTTTCGATGGTTGGGCATCTATCGAAATCTAAAATTTATCGAAAATATAATTGAATAATTTGAAAGCGATGTTATAATTGGGAAGGAAAAAAAAAACTAATAGTCCTCCGTCCTAAACTAAATTCTGCTTTTGCCAGAATTTCATCAAAATCTTTTATTATTATTATTATTATTATTGAAAGAAAAAGAAAAGAAAATTAATAATAATCAGTACCGTTACGAGCGATATCGAAAAAGTTTTTTTTTTTTTTTTTTTTAATTAGGAAATAAAAAGTGCGCGTGAAATAATATGAAATAAAAATAAGTAAAAAAATGAATTTAATGATTTAATGTTTTTGTTTTTCGGGGGCTGCTCATGCATATAAAAAATGCGTATTAAAACGAGTCGAAGAAGGAAGCGAAATAAGTATTGAGTTATATTACGATAAATACGATATATAATATGATACGATATATTAGACCTATCGTCCAGGGTTAGTAGACATTTTCGTTGAAAGAAATAGTTTGTTCGTTCGGTGCAACTTGCACATTAGTCCCGTGAGGTACAACTTTCACATTAGTCCCTTGAGGTACAACTTTCACATTAGTCCCTTGAGGTACAACTTTCACATTAGTCCCTTAAGGTACAACTTTCACTTTAGTCCCGTCAGGTACAACTTGCACATTAGTCCCCTTTAAATATAGTGATTTTATTAATTTTTTTTTTTTTTAATCCTCTGGACAACGATTCAAGTAATTTCAGGTGTTTATTCCTCGACTACTTGAAAATTTTAAAAAATAACGTCAAATCGTTAAGGAGTTAGGTAGGTTTTGAAGATTCAAAAAAAGCATGTTTTTACTAATTTTCTTTTCTAATATTTGCCGCTGTAGCGGGTTCTTTACTTTATGGTGCCGGAATCGATGATTCTATGTAAGTTGGAAAAAAAAAATCTGCGAGTTATTTCAATTTAAAACTTTAATCACGTTTTCCTCGAAACTCTATTTTTGAAGCTGGTTGTCATGATTTCCCAAAAAGTAATGAACCGATTAAGTTCACGTTTTGCACATTTCTTCAAGATAACGTTATCTAGTGCTTAAAAGAAGGATTTTTTTTTTTTTTTTTTTCTTTATCGCAATACGTGGTGCAAATTTTACCAAAAAATGGGATTTTTTGTTCACATCTCCGCCAAAAATTCAAAGTTCATTTTTTCTTTTTTTTCCTTTGTCCAAGCACGAGCTATACATATCTACTAACAGAAAAAAAATATATATATTTTTTTTTTATTTCAGATGAATTTTCATGAGTTATCCTGACAACACCGAGAGACATTTTTTCTGAGAGGTCAAAGGAAATGGCTGAATTTTCAAAATTTTTAAATGAAAATTTCACAAAGTACTACTTGTCAAATGCGTATCTTTGATATGTTAAATTGTTTGAACAAAATATTTCAATTAAGTCATTAGAAAAAAATTAGTAAAAATAAGCTTTTTTTGATCTTTTGAAATCCACCTAACTCCTTAAATCACCTTTTATTTATTTTTTAAGGGTGATATTCGAACCATAAATTTAAAATTTTTGTGCTTCGAAAATTTTCTAATTTCCTTGAAATTATTAGACCAACTTTGTATTAACTGCTTTGTGCCCAACCAATATGATTTTTTTTTTTTTTTTTTTCTTTTTTTAAGTGATCTTGTGACTTCAAAGAAGTGTTCAAATGATAACTATGTAAATACCACTGCGTCCAACATTGCCAACCATAATATCACATATACCATTGTTGGAGAGAAATTGTTATTTAGAGGTACTCTCCAATCACTTACATTGCTCACTTGCACTCTCCTTACATTGTGTTGATCTACTTCTAACTAATAATAATAATCTGAATAATACCCAAGTTTATTAAATCTTTACTGGGTCATAAAATTAAATTTTAAATATTAAAATTATCTCCTATTTTATTAAGCTGTTTTCTTTAAATAATTTATCTAGAAACCAATGAAAAAACTAAGAATTCTCAGCAAATAACCTTTTATTTATCTTTCATTCTAAACTTAAAATTCTTTACCAAAATTAATTAAGCAGATATCATGGTTGATAATAAATCAATAACACTTTAAGCGGGACTCAGCACTAATTGAAAGAGGAACAAAAAGGGAAATCTAAAAACTTCAGATATATATTTTTTTTTTTTTTTTTCATAATTTAAAGTATTGACTCACCCGGCGACGGCATCTTAGTACTCAGAGGTCAGAAGGGTAATTATAAAGGAAATATTTTTGATGGCCTCCATGATTATCTGCACTATAGAACTACACATCTGCACAATCTTTCGTAATAATCTAAGTGGCAGTGCTCCACTTGCTTTCCGAGCCTCTTGTTTTCATTAAACTTCTTTATTAATCTTTCATTATCTTTCATAATCTTTCATTAATCTCTTTCATTAAACTTCTCATTAATCATCAGCTTATAGACATTCTCTATTCTGATCTTCCTTGAGTGGAATTACCAGCCTTTTGGTATCCTCCGGGAATCTTGCAATTCTAGCATCCATTTTTTCAGCATAATCTCCTATATTATTAAAATCTGTACGCGTGTGTGTGTGTGTGTCTGTCTGTCTGTCTGTGAGAAACGGCTTGACGCAGCTAAGGCTCCGCCGCTAAAGGTCGCACGGACTTCGAACAGGTACCGTCGGACAGAGAATTTATCGCAGATCAGGGTTATCTAATTTGCTAAAATTGTCGAAGGTTTTCACCTGATTTACACGTTTTGAGGTGTCCTGAATCAGTTTTCTTTTATGGCGCTGTAATATTTTCAAATTTCAATATTTCAATTTCTAATTATGATTAAATTATTTTTAATACTTAATTCGAAAGATATTTTAAAGTTCTTTTATATTATCGAAAGTTTTCACCAGATTTACACGTTTTGAGGTGTCCCGAATGAGTTTTCTTTTGTATCTCAGATACTAATTATAATAATTTCATAAGTAATACATCATTAGAAAGCTTTTTTGATTTGGAATCGAACAGTGGAATACAGAAATTTCTACCGCCAGATGGCGCAGTAATTTTTTCAAATTTCAATATTTCAATTTCTAATTATAATTAAATTATTTTTAATGCATCACTCGAAAGATATTTTAAAGTTCTTTTAAATTATCGAAAGTTTTCACGAGATTTACACGTTTTGAGGTGTCCTGAATCAGTTTTCTCTTATGGTGCTGTATTATTTTCAAATTTCAATATTTCAATTTCTAATTATCATTAAATTTTTTTTAATACATCATTCGAAAGATATTTTAAAGTTCTTTTATATTATCGAAAGTTTTCACCAGATTTACACGTTTTGAGGTGTCCTGAATTAGTTTTCTTTGTATCTCAGCTACCAATTAAAATAATTTCATAAGTAATACATCATTAGAAAGCGTTTTTGAATTGGAATGGAACAGTGGAATACAGAAATTTCTACCGACAGATGGCGCTGTAATATTTTCAAATTTCAATATTTCAATTTCTAATTATGATTAAATTATTTTTAATACATCATTCGAAAGATATTTTAAAGTTCTTTTAAATTATCGAAAGTTTTCACCAGATTTACACGTTTTGAGGTGTCCTGATTACGTTTTCTTTTGCATCTCAGCCAAATGAGTTAGATCATTCAAAATTGGTATACGTAGGTTAATTAAGAGGGCCTGAAAGGGTGGAGAAGAAATAGGTGTGCACCGCGCGCGTATCCCTTAACTTGTGCGCGAGCAGCGCGCACGCGACTGCGCTGCCGAAGGCAGTGGGGACCCGGTGCAAGTTTTTTCCCGATCAGAAATGATTTTTTTTTAGGGGGCACGAAGGCTCAGGGAAGGAATACGCGCGCGCAGCGCGTGTATCCCTGAAGTTGTGCGCGCGCAGCGCGCACGGGACTGCGCTGCCGAAGGCAGTGGGGACCCGGTGCGAGTTTTTACCCGATCTGAAATGATTTTTTTTAGGGGGCACGAGGGGTCAGGGAAGGAATACGCGCGCGCAGCGCGTGTATACCTTCAGTTGTGCGCGCGCAGCGCACACGGTACTGCGCTGCCGAAGGCAGTGGGGACACGGTGCGAGTTTTTACCCGATCAGAAATGATTTTTTTTTAGGGGGCACGTAGGGTCAGGGAAGGAATACGCGCGCGCAGCGCGTGGGGACCCGGCCCGACTTTTTACCCAATCAGAAATGATTTTTTTTTTTTTTTAATTTCTTTTCTTAACACTAAAAGTTTCTATTAGTGATTCATTATTTTTAGTGATTCATTTGAAAATACTGACCCGCTAGCGGGCGAAGCCAGCTAGTCGATTTGTATAAAATTCGACTCTATTTCCAATGCTAGGTGATGAGTGATTTTTTTTTTTTTTTTTTTGTCGTTCTATTATTCAAAATCTTTTTATCATCATCTGTCGATCTGAATGAATCTTCCTTCTTCTCCGAGCTGTGTGTGTTGAGACTCCTCCTTCTGTCATGGGCCCTTTTTCTTCTTTTTTTTTTTATTGGTCGTTATGTCCACCTATGGCTTCCCCTTCACTACCCCTTGGATCGCCTACACACAGCATCCCTCTTTTTAGAAAACATAGCTCTTCTCCATCCTTTATTCTTCATTTGTAGCTACAATAAACCACTTTTGTGATCTTTTGTCGTTTAATGTCAACCATATTCTTCACTGCGTCGCTGGTCCGTCTCGTAGATTCATATCAAGAACACTTTTCCCTTCTTCCTCTTTCAATTTTAAAGTTTATAGCTTTCCGCTTTTAAATATAGCTAGTCATTGCTCTTATTTAAAAGAAACATTTTTACCTCTAAATATTTATATACAGACCATTTTTTAAATTCTATTATACAAACATAAAATACTTATACATAAATATATATATTTAAATTACACACATTTTTGTTTTATTTATGTATATAAATAATTGTGTAATTTTAATTACAACAACTATATCACATACCCAACAATTAATAATAAAAACCTTAAATAATAGTATAAAAATAATAACCATAAACAGAAATATGACTAATAAAGCACTACATTAGCTAGGGGAAAGGCCTGGGAACATCTCTGTGATAGTGGAACGTTTATTCCGGACCTCCCACTAAGTTCTGCTGTTGCCAGTTTCCGTCTTTTAACAGGTCACGATTGTCTCAATTCCCACCTTTTTAGAACTGTACTAAAGAACTGTCCGGTTTGTGGTCTGTGTGAGTCTGGATCCTCAATGGAAAGATTGCATATTGGCAAGTGTTTTGTACTTAAAAGTTTTAATTGTATTGTTCAAAAATACTGGGAGGCCAGAAGGCTAATGACTGCATTTGTAATAAATAAATAAATAAATAATAAAGGTCACAACAAAACTTAATTATCCTGTTTCAAATTATTATTACTATACAATTATTCTCCTTTAAAAAATAGTTTTTATAACTTAATAAACAACGTTGAACCATTATTTAATCTCTTCAATAAGTATCATAAAAACATTATCTTTCAATAAATTTTTTATCTTCCCTAGCAATATCAGTTTTATTTTTTATTTTAATGCAATTTTTCAATTTGTGCTAGATTAATTACTCTATTATCGGTTTTGAATGTGTTCGACTGAAAAGAATTTTTTTTTTTTTTTTTTTTTACGAACATAAAAATAACTAGTATGTTGTGGCCACCACAAGACTTTCTTCTATATTTTCCTATATACATATTCAATGAGTAACAATATTTGAAAAAAAAAAAAAAAAAAAAAAAAAATTTTTTTTTTTTTTTTTGGTTAAAAGTAAAAAAAATCGATAACTTTGTTTTAAATTGTCACAGATTTATAGTTCAACCATTCGTTTTAAAGGTATTGACGAGATCTTTCGAAAGATACCCATCTTGAAAATTTACCCCCCCCCCCCGGGGGAGTACTTCCCCCCCAGGGTGGAAGCGATGCCCCCACATGCACAGAAATTTTTTCCTAGTTAACTATTATTATTATCAATAACTCATATTAATTTAACAATCACAAGTTTAAAATAACTCTCATTATGTACATTTATACGAAATTTTGTCCTATACTGCCATGTTAAAAATTCAGAAAAAATGCTATCACAGCGCCACCTGTTGAGCTATTGATCCCCAAATGTAATCAGCAGCACTTTATGTCGGGTACCAAGTAAATACCAAGTTTGGTTAAATTTCGTTAAAAAAAAAAAAAAAAAAAAAAAAAAAAAAATGATTTTTTTTTCTAAGTTTTTTTTTTTTTTTTGTTAAAAGTAAAAAAAATCGATAACTTTGTTTTAAATTATCACAGATTTATGGTTCAATCATTCGTTTTAAAGGTATTGACGAGACCTTTCGAAAGATACCCATCTTGAAACTTTACCCCCCCGGGGGGTACTTCCCCTCCCGGTGGGCGGGGAACCGATGCCCCCACATGCACAAAAGTTTTTTTCTAGTTAACTACTACTATTATCAACGAGATCTTTCGAAAGATACCCATTGTGAAAATTTGCCCCCCCATGCACAAAATTTTTTTCCTAGTTACATACTACTATTATCAATAATTCATATTAATTTTACAATCACAAGTTTAAAATAACTCTTATTATGCACATTTATAGGAATTTTTGTCCTATACTCTGCCATGTTAAAAATTTAGATAAAATGCTATCACAGCGCCACCTGTTGAGCTATTGATCCCCAAATATAATCAGCACCAGTTTATGTCGGGGACCAACTAAATACCAAGTTTGGTAAAATTTCGTTAAAAAAAAAAAAAAAATACGATTTTTTTTTAATTTTTTTTTTTTTTTTTTTTTTTTTTGTTAAAAGTAAAAAAAAAAATCGATAACTTTGTTTTAAATTATCACAGATTTATGGTTCAACCATTCGTTTTAAAGGTATTGACGAGACCTTTCGAAAGATACCCATCTTGAAACTTTGCCCCCCCCGGGTGGGTACTTCCCCTCCCCCCTGGTGGGGACATGCACAAAAATTTTTTCCCAGTTAACTATTACTATTATCAACGAGACCTTTCGAAAGATACCCATCTTGAAAATTTACTTCCCCGGGGGGGGTACTTCCCCCCCAGGGGGGGGGGGAACCGATGCCCCCACATGCACAAAATTTTTTTCCTAGTTAACTACTACCATTATCAATAATTCATATTAATTTTACAATCACAAGTGTAAAATAACTCTCATTATGCCCATTTATACGGAATTTTGTCCTATGCTGCCATGTTAAAAATTTGCATAAAATGCGATCACAACGCCACCTTTTGAGTTATTGATCCCAAAATCTAATAAGCACCAGTTTATGTCAGGATGGAACTAAATACCAAGTTTGGTTAAATTTCATTCATTGGTTCGTGAGATACAGCGTCCACAAAAAAATGATACAGACAGACAGACATTTTCTAAAAACTATTAATTCGTAATCTAGACATCCCAAAACATGTAAATCCATCAAAAAACGGAGGTCGAAAATTTTCGCGAATCCAATACTTTCTTTACATTACATATAGAAGAAAGTAAAAAGGCTCTTTTAAAATTTCATTAATCTCTTTATCTGGAAATTCGTTTGTTTATTTTGGTGATTTTCACGTTAATTTTTCAAGGAATACCTATAAGCAAGTGATACTTTTAATTTAACTTGACTGATGTCATTATCGTCGGTTTAAAAGTACTTTTAATGATTTTCTTCTTTTTTTTGTGTGGCCTTTTGTATATAGAGTTTTTGTTTTCAAAATTGAGAAAAAATATTTATGTTTTTTAGATATATACTAGGCCGAAGATTCATTTTTACTTTCTTCTATATGTAATATAGAGAAAGTATTGGATTCGCGAAAATTTTCGACGTCCATTTTTTGATGGATTTACATGTTTTGGGATATGGAGAACACGAATTAATAGTTTTAAAAAAATGTCTGTCTGTCTGTCTGTCTGTCTGTCTGTATCATTTTTTTGTGGACGCTGTATCTCACGAACCAATGAATGAAACTTAACCAAACTTGGTATTTAGTTGCACCCTGACATAAACTGGTGCTGATTAGATTTTGGGATCAATCGCTCAATAGGTGGCGTTGTGATCGCATTTTATGCAAATTTTTAACATGGCAGCATAGGACAAAATTCCGTATAAATGGGCATAAAGAGAATTATTTTACACTTGTGATTGTAAAATTAATATGAATTATTGATAATAGTAGTAGTTAGCTAGGAAAAAAATTTTGTGCATGGGGGGGCATCGGTTCCCCCCCCCCGGGGGGGAAAATCCCCCCCCCGGGGGGGAAAATCCCCCCCCCGGGGAAGTAAATTTTCAAGATGGGTATCTTTCGAAAGGTCTCGTTGATAATAGTAATAGTTAACTTGGAAAAAATTTTTGTGTATGTGGGGGCATCGGTTGCCCCCCCACCGGGGGGGGAAGTTCCCACCCGGGGGGGCAAAGTTTCAAGATGGGTATCTTTCGAAAGATCTCGTCAATACCTTTAAAACGAATGGTTGAACGATAAATCTGTGATAATTTAAACCAAAGTTATCGATTTTTTTAACTTTTAACAAAAAAAAACAGAAAAATATCGCAATTTTTTTTTTTTTTTTTAACGAAATTTAACCAAACTTGGTATTTAGTTGGTCCCCGACATAAACTGGTGCTGATTATGTTTGGGGATCAATAGCTCAACAGGTGGCGCTGTGATAGCATTTTATCTAAATTTTTAACATGGCAGCATAGGACAAAAATTCGTATAAATGTGCATAATTAGAGTTGTTTTAAACTTGTGATTGTAAAATTAATACAAATTATTGATAATAGTAGTATGTAACTAGGAAAAAAAATTTTTGCATGGGGGGCATCGCTTCCCCCCCCTAGGGGGGAAATACCCCCCCAGGGGGGGTAAATTTTCACATTGGGTATCTTTCGAAAGATCAGGTTGATAATAGTAGTAGTTAACTAGGAAAAAAGTTTTGTGCATGTGGGGGGGGGGGGAAGTTCCCACCCGGGGGGGCAAAGTTTCAAGATGGGTATCTTTCGAAAGATCTCGTCAATACCTTTAAAACGAATGGTTGAACGATAAATCTGTGATAATTTAAACCAAAGTTATCGATTTTTTTAACTTTTAACAAAAAAAAACAGAAAAATATCGCAATTTTTTTTTTTTTTTTTTTTTTTTTTAACGAAATTTAACCAAACTTGGTATTTAGTTGGTCCCCGACATAAACTGGTGCTGATTATGTTTGGGGATCAATAGCTCAACAGGTGGCGCTGTGATAGCATTTTATCTAAATTTTTAACATGGCAGCATAGGACAAAAATTCGTATAAATGTGCATAATTAGAGTTGTTTTAAACTTGTGATTGTAAAATTAATATGAATTATTGATAATAGTAGTATGTAACTAGGAAAAAAATTTTCTGCATGGGGGGGGCATCGCTTCCCCCCCTGGGGGGAAGTACCCCCCCGGGGGGGATAAATTTTCAAGATGGGTATCTTTCGAAAGGTCTCGTCAATACCTTTAAAACGAATGGTTGAACTATAAATCTGTGATAATTTAAAACAAAGTTATCGATTTTTTTCACTTTTAACAAAAAAAAAAAAAAAAAAAAAAAAAAAACTTAGAAAAAAAAAAAATCGTACTTTTTTTTTTTTTTTTTTAATATTGTTACTGATTGAATATGTATAGGTAAATATAGAAGAAAGTCTTGTGGTGGCCACAACATACTAGTTGATACGTTTCATCGAAAATACAACTTTCGATAAAGAGTCAGTTATGCCAAGAAAAAAACTGTTGCCACCACGAAACATTCTTCTATATTATATGATACAAATTCACACACTACTTATTATTTATTAAAATTATTATTTATCAGAATTCTTTTCCATGACGAATTCAGACGTTTTTTAATAGAGCATAACACTAAAAGACCAAAGAAAATCAATATTTCAATATTATGCCATTCAGAAAATACCTTATTAAAGATTTTTTTGTTGTTGTTGTTAAAATATATATATATATATAACTTTGTTTCAAATTATTACATATCTGTGGTTCAACCATTCATTTTAAAGGCATTGACGAGTTCTTTTGGAAGATGCCCATATTGAAAAATTTTCCCTCCCATATGAGGGTACTTTCCACCACCCTCACCTCCCAGGGGATATTATTAATATTATCATAAATATATAATTTTTTATATTTCGCATTGAAAAGTTTAAAAATTATACTCCTTATGTACTATTATGTACTTTTATACGAAATTGTTTCATATAATGCCATTTTAAAAATTATGAAGAGAAAAGTATGACAACGCCACCTGTTGAGCGATTATCAGCAAATCTAATCAGCACCAGTTTAGGTCAAAATTCAACTAAATATCAAGTTTAGTTAAATTTCGTTTATTGGTTCGAGAGATACAGTGTCCAAAAAACTTTTGATACACACAGACATATAGACACATAGACAGACATTTTTTGAAAATCGTCAAATTGCATTCAGAACATTTCAAAACTTGTAAATCTATCGAAAACCGGAGGACGAAGAACTTTTAAAAATTCAATACTTTCTTTTCATATAGATAGAAAAAAGTAAAAAATTCTTCAGATATCAAAATTGCTGATGTTTTCGTTAGTTTTGAATATCTTTTTATGATTTAACCTTTATTAAAGTGTTTTATTATTATTATTATTATTATTATTTAAATGTTACTGTCTGAAGCAGTATATTATGCACATTCACATGTCGTAACAAAATTTTTATAATTGAAAATAAAGATCATAAATTAGTTACCTTATAAAACTGCTAAATCATAACCCAAAATAAAAGAATATTGAAAATCTATTCAATCGTTGTTGATATGAGACATTTTATAAGACTGTAATATTACTTATGAAGAAACTAATCTAAAGGTAAATAATTATTAATATTAAAGTATATGGTGCTTCATGTTAATACATCATAAATCTAACAAAAAAAAAAGAAAGAAAAAGAAGTTATTGTGTTTTTTAAATTGAGAAATATAAAAATATATACAGTATAGAGCTGCGATTATCCGAGTCCCGATTAACCCAGTTCCGGGTTAACCGAGGTAGTTCCGAAAAGGAGGTGCGGTTTTTGACAAATGGCGTAGATAAATTTGATAAATTTTACTATACAGTACTGCATTTTATAATTTATAAATATAAGGTAAAGCTAGGAGAGATTGCGCATATGCAGGATCGGCGTGAAAGAGTAGAATGGTCAAGTTGCAATTTTAGGAGATTGTAGAAAACCAGTAGGGAAGGCCCACTTAAATGTGCATGTTGATTGCTTCAAGAGTTTAAGATAAAATCGGTAATTTTGTCTCATTCTCAAAAATAAATGCTTGAATTTTCATAACCCTTCCTAAGAATTTCAATACAATGGTAGTAATACAAAATATTTTAAATTTAAACAATTTTTCATAAGCTACTAACCTAGAATAACGGAACAAGCATCACGAATTTCTCTAAAAGCGAATAATTATTTAATAAAAGACTGCGCAATCACTCCTACCAAAATGGGAGAGTTTGCGCATTGATTTTTATAAAATTCTATATTAATAAAGATTTCGCAGCTTATTGATAATGACAAGACAATGAGGATGAGATTTTTTGAATGTCTGGAACTGCACTAAGAAATAACTTCGACAAGGAATTGGACTAATTCATCCCACTCGAGACGGCGAATCTTATAGAAGAATGTCCCCAGAATCTGAAACTGAATATTGTTCAGGAGTGGCACGATCAACAAAAGTCACACCTCTGATGGGATTTACCTCTCGAATGCTACTGTTAGCCTATGAAAAAATTATTTAAATGTTATTGTATATCTATTTAGTTTTTCAATACTTTCAGGTATGTGTGATGCTCAAGTTTTGTGCAGCTCTCAGCTGCTTAAATAGAAGTGATAAAACTAAAAACAAGCAAAAAATATCAGCCTACTCAAACTTCTTTTTAAGGAATGTAATTGTGTAAATTTGAATACAATAAAATAAATTGAATAAACGTAAAGAATTTTAAAGTTGAAACGAGAAGATTTCAACCCACGTGAAATTTAGGTTTTGTGTTTTGAAGATTTTGAGGGGGGGAAAAATCTTAATACATACTAAACGGCAGGTGAATTCTGGATTTAAAAATGGGTGAGACTATCCATATATCATTGCACACACGGTGTTCTAACCTCTTTCTCTCTCTCTCTCTCTCTCTCTCTCTCTCAGAAATGCATTGCACCGTCTCAAACAGGCTCACTTGTAGCAGGTGGTTGCACAATAACATCACCATATACAATAATAAGTGCAATGATTGCGAACAACGGGAGATTCTGTCAGCAAACAAGAAACCATCCTAGTTGAAAAAGAAATGTACTAATTTTAAATTAAACGTGTTATCTAGTAATTTAATGTTATTTTTAGGTCTTGTTCTTTATCTGATCTCAGTCTTTTCCCTGTTTCTTTAATATTTTTCCTTTAAATAATTTTTTGTAGTTCTTTTTAAATTTCTGCTATTTTTCTGATTTTTTAATTATTCAATTGAAATACCCACTCCCAATACAAAAATATATGTTTGAAAATGCCTCACAGCAATGTCACTTAAGTTCAATTATTATTATTAACAATTTAATTGTAGTTATAATTAAACGCAATGACTCCTACCCATGTGCACAATCACTCCTACCCTATAAGGAGATATTGCGTAAAATAGCTCTCTTGGTTTTATTACAGCTATTGCTTTAAGTTATAACAGAGCAACAAAATAACAATGAAAATGCATAGAAGGATCAATCCAAAGTTATGCTCCAATAATTTAGCAAAAAATTAATATTTGGGTTTTTTATGCCGTTCTGTTGAATTGTGAGCAAACTCTCCTAGTTTTACCTTATGTATTGTATTGTTTTTTTAACTGACTATATTTAAATATGTAATATATATATTATTTTACTTCATTAACTATACGTTTTTATCTATTTTAAACTTTGCCGTATATTTCTTCCTCGATTTACGTTAGAGTCTATGTTATCTGAGTTTTCGATTATCCGAGGCACCCTCGATCCACATTACCTCGGATTAGCGAGATTCTACTGTAATGGTTTTCGATATAAGATTCTTACAAAAACATGTAAAAATACAGTTTAAATATTATTTTGGCTATTAATGTTATATTAACCAGTTCTGGATTTTCCTACATTCCGATTTAATGACTTTCTAATAATAACCTTTTATCAGCTTTATATACAGGATGATTATAATTAAAGTTACGATTTCAAAACGCTATAAATTTAAAACTACCCATCAGAGCAATTTCACATTTTACCAGAGCAATCGTGAGGCAATGAAATTCTGTTTGGCAAAAGGAAAAAAAAATAGTTCCGAAATGTGCCATTAATTGTCCGGAAAGTATTTGTTTCATGAAGCTTCTCTTTTTCTCTTTTCACTATGACTGTTTCCCCTGAAAACACGTATTCTTGTCTTTTTGCTAAAACAAATTGTAGTAAACCCTTGAAGTCTATTGTTTCTTCCAATTTCATTGTCTTGGTCAACAACATTCCTGTGTTTAATGAGTCCATTTAGGCGTTTCTCCTGACATTACCCTGACAGCGCCATCTACAGGAACATATTAGAACTACTTTTTTCCTCCCCCAAACAAAATATCATTGCCTCACGATTGCTCTGGTAAA
Source organism: Salticus scenicus (assembly GCA_963930645.1). Taxonomy (NCBI): domain Eukaryota; kingdom Metazoa; phylum Arthropoda; class Arachnida; order Araneae; family Salticidae; genus Salticus; species Salticus scenicus. The sequence continues at coordinate 127,735,767 of OZ005649.1, read as the reverse complement.
ATATCAAATTGCTCTGATAGGTAGTTTTACAATTATAGTGTTTTGAAATTGTAACTTTAATTATAATCACCCTGTATATTGAATTACAAAACATACCAACAGCTAAAAATAAGCCGATATTTGCGAATGGGATCGTTCATTGATCATTAAATCTTATTTATTTATTCTTTATTATTAATAATGTTACAGTTAAATATATATATATCTATCTGTCATTAGATTAATTTTATTTTATTTATGTTTCTATATTTTTTCTTCTTTTTTTAGTTCTTAAAAAAAAATTTGTCATGTGAATAGCTTATTCAGTGTTCTTCGAAATAAAAATATAATTAACTTCATCATAACAGTAATTTTAAATATACTGTTGCAGGTTTCCGTAATTTAAAATTCCTCAGTTTACACTTATTATTAGTTCTTTTTCATTATATGTTATTCAGATTAGTTCATATAAAATATTAAGAAAACTAGAAGTATTTTTCTCCTATTCTAAAAATATATATTATTTTTATGGAAGCAGCGGGGGAAAATACGTTGTTATCTTATTATTTATATATCCCAGTATGCTAAGCTTTTGTTTAATTTATTTCGGAAAAAATCTCATAATTAAATTCTAAGATTTGATCATATAGGCATATGATTATCTCTCTTTTCTTCAGTTTTCTTTCGTTATTTCATTTTCGTTTAGAGACTATCTTAATTAAAACATTTTATAGTAAAGTAATAAATGGAAGAACTAGTAAATGTTTACAAAATAGCTATACTAATATTTTAAATAAGTAAAATAATTTTTTTTTTTTTTTTTTTTTTTTTTTTGGCAGCGTTGAATAATTTTCAAAACACAAGAAAAAAGTTTGATAAACTATTTTAATTTCATTTTCAATGGGCTCTTCCCACCTGACGTCAGAGGTCACATGATAGAGGAAAAACAAATAGCAGACGAAGTCTTGTTTATCTAGAGCGATTACTGAAATAACATATTTTCTATTCTTATTTTTGATCAATCGTATTTAATCTGTGTTATTTTTTTTTATACATCATCATTTTTAATCCATTTTATATCATTATTCATCATCATTTGTTTGCTGTATACATTTACAATCATCATTTAGTTTATACCTGTTATTGATGTTCATGAAGACAATGTTTAAATACTCTGATTTTTCGTACTGAAATCAGTGACAGTGCAATAGTACTACGTAAATCCATTTAGACCAGTAACTAAGTTAATTAACTTTTTGTAACACCTTTATGCAATTACATTAAATGAAAACATCCTAAAATTTCAATTTATAATCCGTTAACATTCCCCAAGAAGCTATTATTTATTGTTAGATCATTTAATGTTACAGTTACACTACAATATACAAAAATCGATTCTTATAGGTAAAAATAAATAAACATATAAAATGTTTTTTTAAAAATTATTAAATTTACAAATACAATTATTCTACTGTTTACAAATGCACTATATTACTTTTATTTTATTTTATATTAAATATTAACATTTTTGTTCTTAAGAACAATATTTAATTGAATTCGATTCTCAGAATTCGATTATTCGTTTTCCTCTATCACGTGATTGAGCAGACGACGGTGGGAAGAGCCCATTGCTAATAAAGAAAACAAATATATAAAGAAAACGTACAATCTCTTTTTTTACTTTCTTCTATATGTAATATAGAGAAAGTATTGGATTCGCGAAAATTTTCGAAGTCCACTTTTTGATGGATTTACATGTTTTGGGATATGGAGAACACGAATTAATAGTTTTTAGAAAATGTCTGTCTGTCTGTCTGTCTGTCTGTCTGTATCATTTTTTTGTGGACGCTGTATCTCACGAACCAATGAATGAAATTTAACCAAACTTGGTATTTAGTTGCACCCTGACATAAACTGGTGCTGATTAGATTTTGGGATCACTCGCTCAATAGGTGGCGTTGTGATCGCATTTTATGCAAATTTTTAACATGGCAGCATAGGACAAAATTTCGTATAAATGGGCATAAAGAGAGTTATTTTACACGTGTGATTGTAAAATTAATCTGAATTATTGATAATAGTAGTAGTTAGCTAGGAAAAAAATTTTGTGCATGGGGGGGCATCGGTTCCACCCCTGGGGGGGAAATCCCCCCCCGGGGAAGTAAATTTTCAAGATGGGTATCTTTCGAAAGGTCTCGTTGATAATAGTAATAGTTAACTTGGAAAAAATTTTTGTGCATGTGGGGGCATCGGTTGCCCCCCCACCGGGGGGGGAAGTTCCCAACCGGGGGGGCAAAGTTTCAAGATGGGTATCTTTCGAAAGATCTCGTCAATACCTTTAAAACGAATGGTTTAACGATAAATCTGTGATAATTTAAACCAAAGTTATCGATTTTTTTTACTTTTAACAAAAAAAAACAGAAAAATATCGCAATTTTTTTTTTTTTTTTTTTTTTTTTTTTTTTAACGAAATTTAACCAAACTTGGTATTTAGTTGGTCCCCGACATAAACTGGTGCTGATTATGTTTGGGGATCAATAGCTCAACAGGTGGCACTGTGATAGCATTTTATCTAAATTTTTAACATGGCAGCATAGGACAAAAATTCGTATAAATGTGCATAATTAGAGTTGTTTTAAACTTGTGATTGTAAAATTAATATGAATTATTGATAATAGTAGTATGTAACTAGGAAAAAAAAATTCTGCATGGGGGGGCATCGCTTCCCCCCCCCCCGGGGGGGATAAATTTTCAAGATGGGTATCTTTCGAAAGGTCTCGTCAATACCTTTAAAACGAATGGTTGAACTATAAATCTGTGATAATTTAAAACAAAGTTATCGATTTTTTTCACTTTTAACAAAAAAAAAAAAAAAAAAACTTAGAAAAAAAAATCGTACTTTTTTTTTTTTTTTTTTTAATATTGTTACTGATTGAATATGTATAGGTAAATATAGAAGAAAGTCTTGTGGTGGCCACAACATACTAGTTTTTCTTTAAGGGAAAAAAATACAAATTGACGTAGTTAATTTTGTCGCAGGAGGTCTATCATTAGAATCAGCTTTAGTTTTTTTAATAGAACCAATTAAGTTTTATCAGATAGTTATGTTAAAGACATACAGTCGGCAACAAAAGTATCCGAGCACTAGCAATAATTCCTATTTAAAATAGTATGTTGTGGCCATCACTCGACTTTCTTCGATATTTTCCTATATAAATTCCCTCAGTAACAATATTAAAAAAAAAAAAAAAAAAAAAGGATTTTTTTTTTCTAAGGGTTTTTTTTTTCTTTTTTTGTTAAAAGTAAAAAAAAAAAAAAAAAAAAAATCGATAACTTTGTTTTAAATTACCACATATTTATAGTTCAACCATTCGTTTTAAAGGTATTGACGAGACCTTTCGAAAGATACCCATCTTGAAAATTCCCCCCCCCCTCCCGGGCGGTACTTCTCCCAAGGAAGGAAGTGATGCCCCCACATGCACAATCTTTTTTTCCTAATTAACTACTACTATTATGAATAATCATATTAATTTTACAATCACAGGTTAAGATCTTAACCTGTGGGGGCATCGGTTGCCCCCCCACCGGGGGGGGAAGTTCCCACCCGGGGGGGCAAAGTTTCAAGATGGGTATCTTTCGAAAGATCTCGTCAATACCTTTAAAACGAATGGTTGAACGATAAATCTGTGATAATTTAAACCAAAGTTATCGATTTTTTTTACTTTTAACAAAAAAAAACAAAAATATCGCAATTTTTTTTTTTTTTTTTTTTTAACGAAATTTAACCAAACTTGGTATTTAGTTGGTCCCCGACATAAACTGGTGCTGATTATGTTTGGGGATCAATATCTCAACAGGTGGCGCTGTGATAGCATTTTATCTAAATTTTTAACATGGCAGCATAGGAGAAAAATTTGTATAAATGTGCATAATTAGAGTTGTTTTAAACTTGTGATTGTAAAATTAATATGAATTATTGATAATAGTAGTATGTAACTAGGAAAAAAATTTTCTGCATGGGGGGGGCATCGCTTCCCCCCCCTAGGGGGAAAATACCCCCCCCAGGTGGGGTAAATTTTCACATTGGGTATCTTTCGAAAGATTAGGTTGATAATAGTAGTAGTTAACTAGGAAAAAATTTTTGTGCATGTGGGGGCATCGGTTCCCCCCCGCAGGGGGGGGGAAGTTCCCACCCGGGGGGGCAAAGTTTCAAGATGGGTATATTTCGAAAGATCTCGTCAATACCTTTAAAACGAATGGTTGAACGATAAATCTGTGATAATTTGAACCAAAGTTATCGATTTTTTTTAGTTTTAACAAAACAAAACTTAGAAAAAAAATCGCAATTTTTTTTTTTTTTTAACGAAATTTAACCAAACTTGGTATTTAGTGTGTCCCCGACATTAACTGGTGCTGATTATGTTTGGGGATCAATAGCTCAACAGCTGGCGCTGTGATAGCATTTTATCTAAATTTTTAACATGGCAGCATAGGACAAAAATTCGTATAAATGTGCATAATAAGAGTTGTTTTAAACTTGTGATTGTAAAATTAATATGAATTATTGATAATAGTAGTATGTAACTAGGAAAAAAATTTTCTGCATGGGGGGCATCGCTTCCCCCCCTGGGTGGGAAGTACCCCCCCGGGGGGGGATAAATTTTCAAGATGGGTATCTTTCGAAAGGTCTCGTCAATACCTTTAAAACGAATGGTTGAACTATAAATCTGTGATAATTTAAAACAAAGTTATCGATTTTTTTCACTTTTAACAAAAAAAAAAAAAAAAACCTTAGGAAAAAAAAATCGTACTTTTTTTTTTTTTCTTTTTTTAAATATTGTTACTGATTGAATATGTATAGGTAAATATAGAAGAAAGTCTTGTGGTGGCCACAACATACTAGTTTTTTTTCTTTGTTAAAAGTAAAAAAAACTAGTATGTTGTGGCCACCACAAGACTGTCTTCTATATTTACCTATACATATTCAATCAGTAACAATATTAAAAAAAAAAAAAGTACGATTTTTTTTTTCTAAGTTTTTTTTTTTTTTTTTTTTTTTTTTTGTTAAAAGTGAAAAAAATCGATAACTTTGTTTTAAATTATCACAGATTTATAGTTCAACCATTTGTTTTAAAGGTATTGACGAGACCTTTCGAAAGATACCCATCTTGAAAATTTACTTCCCTCGAGGGGGGGACTTGGGAGGGGGGCGAGGCTCCTACACATACAAAAAAAATTTCCCAGTTGACTATCTCTATTATAAATAATTCTTGTAAATTTCCTAATGATTATTAAAAAATAATTATCATGTTTATACAAATATCATATTTATCATATTTATTCATATTTATACAAAATTTTGTCCTATATCACCATGTTAAAAATTTAGAAAAAGCGGGATGGCATCGCAACCAGTAAGACAATTTTTACCAAAAGTTGATAGGCACTAATTTATGTCAAGGTGCAACTACATACCAATTTGTATGAAATTCTGTGCAGTAGTTCCTGAGATACAGTTGCCACAAAATTTTGTCACACACACAGACTGACTGACAGGCAGACAGACAGACATTTTCTAAAAATGGTCAAATCGTGTTCTACAGCTCTCAAAACGTGTAAATGCATCAAAAACCCGAGGTCGAAAATTTTTGTGAATCCAATACTTTCTTCTATTGAATATAGAAGAAAGTAAAAAGTATACTTAACACTTTCGAGACCGCATTATTTGTCTTTTTCATAGTAAGGTCCGCTTGTGGACGTTTTTCTCCTTTGTTACAATATTTCAGAATAAAATTTTTCGTATTCACATTTATATTACAAATGGATATACATTATAGTTATACTCTTTCTAATCAAAGCATTTATATCCATAGCATATTAATAGTACAAATGTGAATATTGTGTATATGTTTAAGAAATAAATAACATAGAAATTGCGAAAGAAACGCCCACTAGTGGAGTTAGAGAATTTCAAATGACGTGAATCTACGTCAGCAGTCGCGAAAGTGTTAATACTGCTTTGTTAAATGAATCCTTGTCGCGTTATGTTCTTAGTCAGTCGAAGAATATGATTCGACAAGGATTTATTTAGCAAAACAGTTTTAAGTGTACTTTTTTTATATCAGAATTAATGGCTAGTGCTCAGATACTTCTGCAGCCGTCTGTATACATAAAATTTTAGTTTTATAAATTTAAAATCGCCTGTTTGTGAACTATAAGTTATTTAATGTTTAAACAATTGATGCAAAAAGATGCTTTCCTTTTTTCATCGATATTTGTTTTAGGGAAAACTTTGTTTGGGTGCAGCAGGTATGCGTAAATTGAACTGAAAAATTTCCAAAAAATTTATTTATATATTTATTAAAAATTTCCAAATAGTGAACTATTATCGTAAATTCATGAATAAAAGCATATATATACATAGGGGTATGTCTCCGGTTGTGCGAACAGTTTTGATTTTGGCTTATAACTTTTGATAGAGTAGATATTATGCAAGCATATACCAATGGAAAGCTAGAACCCTTAGCTAACGTTTGATGAAGTAACTGTATTGATTCCGTCAACCAAAAAAATTATTACCAATTTTATGAAGTGGTCATTTTTGGACAAAAAAAAATATTTATACTCGATTGTAGGCACGCTTGAAAAATTCGCTAAAAATTGGAAAATAATAAGAAAAACCACAATAAATACAGAAACAACAAAATTTATTCCTTTTGTAGGGATTCATTGGCTGAAATAATAACAGAAAATAGCATTTTTTCAATTTTATTCGTCGTCTTCTTCGTTCTCCAAATCAGAAGTGCAATGCTTGCAAGTAAAATAATTTGCATATGTATTGGCATACTTCAAATGCACCAGATGATCACACGCGTTGCATTTGATTAAGATGGCTCTTGTCAGGCATAGTGGCAGGTGCTTCAAACAGGTGATACAGAAGTCGACATTATCAGATTGTTGATACTCCAAATTTTAGCGCTTTTGGCCGGCACTTGGAGTTGTCTTACTTTCTCCAGGCTTCTTCTGGAGAGACTCGGATGCTGCAAGGAAGTCCATATTCTCAGACAGTCGATTTTATGGATTTCTAATCCACTAAGCAATTCAAAATGTCTTTAATCAGCGCATTAAAATCCAGTTCTTTTGGATCGGTTGACATTTTCGGGGTTGGCATTGCTAAACAAAACCTAAACGTATATAAAAACACTAATAAAATGTATTACTTTGACATAAACGACCATATTTGACAGTTTGTAAGTCAAACACACGTTTTAAATGAAGAAAACAATTGTGCCCACAACCGGTTACATGATCAATCCGGTTACACAAGTATGCCCACAACCGGGATTGGCAATCATTTTTATAATGGCAGAACAAGCAATTTTCGGTCCACATTTTGGCTGAATTCAATATTGCATCACAAAATATAAGGAATATACCTTGCATTTACATTTTTGAGTTAGTTCACTTCGATTTATCGCATTCTGAAAATATTCACAAATCACTTTTGTGTTGCTTTTTCTCAGTTTTTTTTTTTTTTTTTTTTCTATGCTTGCATTTACTAAGAAAATGCATCTATTCACTTCAGTGTTCGCACAAAAATGCGTACTGTCACAATACACGTTTTAAATACTCAAATCCACGATATTTGCTTTTTGTTAAAAGGTATGGTGGGGTGCCCATAACAGGAGACATCCCCCTATATAAATAAATCATAGTTGCCAAGTCTCCCGATTTAGGCTGGAGACTTAATACCAGAAATATTCTATGAGAATTTTCATCGTATTTAATCGTGAAAAATTTATTTGAAAAATATCCATCAAAAAATATTGGTAATAAATCTGATTAAAAAAATTTAAAAAGTTGGCAAGTATTGTGTGTGTGTGTCCTTCTAGGACAAATCTTCAGAACTCTTCAACCCCCCTAAAAATAATCCTTTCATTCCTATGTTTGTTTATTACGTTATGTAATGAAATATGTAAAAAGGATAATAACATAAGTCTTTATGTTAGGTTAAAAATGGAGAACTATTTATTAGAGTAAAAACAGAAAGAAATGGTATTTGTAACACATGACTTTGCGATCGAGCAACTATTTATTTTCACGGAGGGACGCCTTGAATACAAACTTGGTGAAAAGGAAAGTTTGCCAAAATTTGAAAACTCTGTCTTCAATAGGAGACAAGTTTGTAGAATTTTACGAATTGATCCATTTGTTTCCGGTGCAGAACTAGCTCGAAATTAATTCAAATCGTTTTCGATATTATAAAGTGATTTTGTTGAAGGAGTTCAGTTGGGTTCAGACATTTATGCTGGGCAGTTATCAGCCTAGAGATAGCACTGTAAGCAGTTGATCATTGGTCCTGAATCAGCTATATTCCTCCTATGAAGCATATTTAAAGCAGTGTTCTTGACTTTTATGGTACGAGTGGTAATTTTATTGGACTATTTCAGCAGTATTCATTAAATAAAGTGCATTAGTCTACCACAACTGGGATTTTTTTTATGAACTACTTCCTGCAAGGCCTTAATTTAGGAATTGCGTCAGCATTTTTATTCCACTTTCAAAAATCATTTTTCAATATTGAAACAGTATTCGCATGCATTTTAGCAGATACGGGAAAATGTTTTATCTGAAGGCAAGGAAAATTATATTTCGAGAGAATGAAATATAACAAAGTCACAAAAAGAATGTAATTATGAACTTGTATTAAAATTAAAATTCGAACAGAAAATATCAAATGAGTAGTTCCTCAAATCAAAGAATTTATTTTTTAAATGTGAAAAACTTTTATAAAGTTTAACTTTTAAATCTAGTGTCGTAAATTGATAAAAACTTTTTAATTGATTTTCCCGTACGTTTATATCGCTGGTATCAGCGTGAAAGCGAAAAATTTACTACAGACTAAAACATTTCGTGTTAAAACTCTATTTCTTTGCTTTTTTTTTTTTTTTTTTAAATATTTTAAATAACTTTTATTTAAATATATAACTAATTATTTATTTTTCTATATACATAAGAAATGCTTTTCATTTTTAGATTTATTAAATGAAATTATTCTGAGTTGAATAAATCTGAATTAAGTTAAAAATTTTATAAGTTAATTGCCAATTACATTACAAATTACCTGAATCTTTGAGATATTTTGAAATGTTTGTCTTATAGCTAAAACAAATGTATGAAAATGTGGAATTTTATTTATAGTAGTTCATAAATCAAAACGCTTTATATAAATCCTTACTGCCGAGAATTAGATTTATTTAAGATTTTACATAAATACATAAAATTTTCACATTTATGATTTCTGTAGTATAGAAATTGTCCAGAAATATGTTGTTGTGGCTTATGTCTGACGAGGTCAGACAAGATCCATTATTGATGAGCTCGACATTTAGAGCAGACTGCAAAGATCCTCCAGCCCTCGAAAAACAAGAGACTCTTTGTGTGACCACTTGCCAATCTTGATATTGCAGTTCGAGGGGTTCTGTCACAAATGAGAATAAACGAAGAGCCTGGATCTTTGTCCGCATACCAGTGACGTCAAAGAAGGATCTTCCACTCCTTCGAAATTTCAGAATTAACCTTAGATTGATTTTCTGAGTAGGTAAGGGTTGAAAAGCTAGGTGTAGAATGATAACAATCCTCCTTGTCTAAGCGATCCGCTTGCTCATTACCATAGATGGCAATGGGGGATGGAATCCACTGAAAATGAACGTCTTGAAGCTCCGAAATAAGTTTAAGAAGGATATAAATGATAGTTCTATCTCCAACTGTGATGTCAACGAAGTCATAAAGAGGAGGTGAGATGATGTCTCTGTTGATCTGAGGGATCTGAGCACCGTGAAGGTAGAAGACACTCCTAACATGGAGAACAGATGCTATGTGCGGGTTTGGATCGCAGTTTTCCTTCTCCTAGGTATCTTTTTTAGTCTGGCTCCTACCCAACGAAGACCTGTCAGATATGGGAGGTCCTGCCAGTAGCTAAGCTACCACCGGCATAGCTCTCTGGGTTGCTGGAGCACTCAAGTCCACCCACCACGACAAGGTAAAGATACCATCGCGGGGAAGGGGAGGGGGGGGGGGAATGGTATCTTCATATGTCATGATCATTAGTAAATTTAGTTACTTGATAAAATCTAAATTATGAATATATATGTATATATAAATATTGAAAAAATATATAATGTGCACTCTCAGTTTTTTTATGATTCATTTCTAAATTTGATCAGAACTCGTAATTAATGATGATCGATTGAACACTTGAAAACGGCAGTCATATAAGGTATCAAAGTAGATATATCATGATTAGATTGCGGTTCGGTTCACGAACCCACGAGGATAACCAAGTGCTTAGTCACTAAACAACATCTCAAAATAAATTTTATTTACTTTATTATGATAAAAATCATTCGTTCTATGGCATCTCACTGATCTCATTATAGATTCTATGCCATCTGCACAATATCTTATATAGTCCTAGTACATCATCATTATTATTATTATTATTATTATTTCGGGAGTGGCCTTCTGAAATGTTAGTATTTTTTAGTTATGCCTGTTTGTCATGAGAATGACGAAAAAATGTAGGGTTAATTTGTTACCATAACCACAGGCCCAAAACTTATTTACTTTTAAAATTAGCTCAGAAAATCAATTGTAAAAAGTTGTTATTATTTTATTACAATATTAAAGTCGAATAAAGATGTAATGTAATGACAGTGAATAAAAATACTTTCCAAAATCTAATAGGAAATCTCAAATCTCTGCAGATTCACACTAGTTTCTGCAAACAAACAATCTAAAATGGCCTCTCTAGTTATACAACTGTCAACCAGGTGGTGATGTGAGATAATAGAAGAGTTGCGAGATATAATGATAATGATTTTTCCTTTATTACAGAAGAATCACAACAAAACCAAAAGGACATTTTATTTTACATTTTATGAAAAAACAAATCATAGTATTTCTTAATCCATTAATTTCTGAGGTTCATATGCTAGTTTTTAATAATTTTAACCCATAAATATATTAGTTTTAACTTTACTTTTAGAAACTTGTGTTAAAGTAAAGGTAAAGGGATACATAGGAAAATAGTATTTCTTAGACAAAAAATAAACTTTAAATGTCCTTTATTTATAAAAAGTATCTTTTAACCCATTGTGTGGACGAAAGAACATATGACTGAAAATTTCTTGCATGTGTTTTATTTTCATACCAGTACCTATGTGCTACTCGTATTTTGAGGAGAACAAGACATAACAAATTATCATTTTATGTGAATTTTTTTTCGTGCATATTCCTTAAAGCAATTTTATAAGTTTTGGTGTTTTTCATGCATGTCGCATGTGTCATGCTCATAGCTCATTAAAACAGTCATTGGGCTATATCTTAGTACTATTGTTACAATAAATTGAAAATATGTCTTAATATTTAGAAAATACACAAAATTTAAACAAATATAATTTTAAAAGAAACATTCTAGTGCGATTTTAAAATAGGATTTTCCAACTTAAAAATGGCACTTTTAAAGTAAGTAGCATAATTTCCATTTTAATAATATTTAAAAATAAATTATATGCATGGAAAAATAGAATATTTTCATCGATTTTAGTAAGTAAGATTTCGGTAGAATAAAAAGAATTGGGTCAATAGTTTAATTTTTAAAAAAAACAATAAATAATAGAAATAAATAATAATAGCGCTTAAAAAAATCACATTGAGGAAATCGTCAATAGAAAACTAAAAATAAGTATTTACATTGTTGATACTGTTAATCAGATATTTGTAGTTTCTCTTGAGCATTAATATATCTAGATCAATTAAGAAGAATTGTCTGAAATAAACAATTCCGAACGAAACCAACACAAAGGAAATGTATATTAGCATTTGAAAAGATGGATAAAATAAATGAAAGCAAACAATTGTTTGTGATTATTCAAATTGAATTGTAAATCTAATTGCCCTGAGACCATTAAGAGAAAAAGAATGCAAACATTTAAAAGAGTGTATTTTTTTTCTTTCTGTTTACATTAAAATGGTTTTAGCGGAAGGAAAAAAAAAGTCTTCTGATAAAAAATAATAATAATAAATAAATAATAAAAACTTTTTTTTTTAACTTTGATTTAAAAATAAATAAATAAACTACCATATGAAAGAAATTTTCAGTGTTGTATTTGTCTGTTTTCCTGATTTTTATCAAGAATTCCACATTTTCGTTGTGGCAAAGTAAATATCTATCGACGTTTACAAAATAGCTTGGTTTTTCTTATATTATTTTATAATAAAGATATAAATGTACATATTTTGACGAATATGAAAGCCTATTTGCATTCAGAAGAGGTAATAAATAACTTTATATTCATTGAAACTTTGTTCCATAAAAATGTCGGCAAAATATTGCATGCATTGATGTAATTTGTTATATATAATCTCATTGAACCAAATAGAAATTTTAATGAAACATTCAAGTTATATATAAAACTGAAAACTTTTTAAATATTCTAATACGTATGTTATCTACTAATAAAACATGAAATAATTTACAAGTTACATCAATATATATATATATATATTTTTTTTTTTTTTTTTTTTTACTTTAATATTTAAGCTATGTACTGTACCACATAGATAAATACACGAAGTGAACAAGAAAAAAAAACTTGAAATTTAAAATTACATGCAAAACCATATGAATGCCGTCTTCTTACTTAGAACCATAATAATCTTAAGGGAGAAAAAACCTAAAATCATAGCAACTGTCCAAAAATCATAACACTGTAAATCATAGATAAACTGTAAATGAAGTGAAGTCCGTCTACAAGGCCCTGCATTTACTAATTAAATTTTCCTTTACATTAAAAGTATATTAAAAATTACTATAATTATTAAAAAATAATAATAAAAGAAGGCTAAATACGAAAAAAAAAAAAAAAAAGATAAATTTATTTATTTTAATGTGTAAATTTCTTTATTTTAACACGCATAAACCATGTACTATACTAAAAAGATAAATACACGAAATGACCCAAGAAAAAAAAAAAAAAAATTGAAATTGAAATTATTTGCAGATACAAACGTCGTCTTTTTACTCAGAACCATACTGATCTTAAAGAAAGAAAGAAAAAACTTAAAATCGTATCAACTATCCAAAAAACATAACACTGAAAATCATAGAGAAAATGTAAATGAAGGCAAAGTCCTACTACATATTATAATTACTGTATTAATTTTACATTGTATTAAAAGTGTATTAAAAGTTAGTATAATAATTAGAAAATAATAATAGAAGAAAGGCAATCCACCGAAAAAAAAAAAGGTTATTTCTTTTAAATTAGTTTAAAGATTAATATTTTTAAAAAGATGTTATATAAACGTTCTATGTAATAAAAGCTTGAGGAATTTTCATAGGCGCTACTAAAAAACAGAGCTGAAAAGCGGTCACTCGAGATCGATGCCTCCCGGTAGATTTAAAATATTTCGAGGCCATTTATAACTAGCCTTTTTATCACAGTCAGAGAAAATGAAAAAAATTAGAGTGTTAACGGTAAGAAAATTATAGAATATATTCATGATAAAACATTTTTTAGATTTGTTATTTTAATTTTGTCATTATCAATACACTTGTGAGGATCAAATTCTTTTAATAGTAATGGACGAATTTGAAATCTTGTTTTGAGCAATTTGGTTTTTTCGGGAAAATTGAAATATGTTGCCGAACTGCAGATTTGAACACGGTAAAGAAAGTGTGGGATTTAAATTTATAAGCAATATTTTATTTACTACAATCATCCCATTGCTCTACAGAAAATGAGCATGACTATATTCTATTTTTTGGAACTTCCAGGTGTTATATTCAATGTGCTTACACAAATTTTCCAATTTCTAAGCATGCATTCATAAAGTACATTTAATTTCGAAAATTAAATTATTTAAATTGTGTTAAATAGAATCAGTTCCTGTTTGTCATTTGGACACGGTGACGAATTCAACGTCTTAAAAATAAACATCTGCATTCTGACACAATCCTATCCAAATTTTCTCTTTTAAATCTGTAAATTCATTTAGCTTTAATTTTTTGTGTCGAATGTAATATAGAATCATTCAACAATAAAAGTTCAACTTTTTATCATTATGGTTACAAGCAATAATATAAATATTTACAATCTTGAAATTAAAACCGCGACAGTCATATGGTAAAATATTTATGTGAATAATTACATATTCGGTTGCTGAATTAACCTTTAACTTTCACTGTATATCATCTTTTGTAAACTGATCTAAAAAAAAAAAAAATCTGGAGTGACTCCACTCGACTTTCCGACCATTGAGTAATTAACAGTTTTGTAGATAAGTTAAAGAAAGAGGAGTTGTTAAACAAACAAAAAAAAGAAAAACATAATAGAGTGTTTGAGTATTTTTCTCCATATATCACACGATTTTTTATTTAACGCTACTGAACTTTTAGCTCATAAGATCATAAAGATAAAGAATTTTTGCTTGTGTCCCTGTAAAAACCTATAAATGCTTGATTCACCAAAATGCTTATAGTTAGTGTAACAGTGATTTATAATATTCATATAAATGTTCAGCTCAATTGACTAAGACGTTTAGTCGCTATCGCACTTTTAAAAATTTGGTCCCATAGGCCATAATGATAAAGAATTTTTCTTTGTGTCCCTGTAAAAAAAACTGTAAGTCTTAATTTCACGAAAATCTATACAGTTAGTGCAACTGTGACCTATAACGTGTAAAATTTTTTTGCACAGAATAATAAATAATTTAGACGCTATCGCACTTTTAAAAATTTGGCCCCGTAGACCATAATGGTAAAGAATTTTTCCTGGTGCCCCTATAAAAAAACTATAAATGCTAGATTCCCCAAAATCTATAGGGTTCGTACTATGGTGACTTACAATATACATACCAACTTTCAGCTTATTCGAACAAAGCGTTTAGACGCTAGCGTGTTCACTCACAGACATACACACACACACACACACACACATGCATACACACATACATACATACATACATCGTAAAAATAGTGGAAACGGACTCAGGGGACCTCGAAACGCATAGAAACATCAAAATCTCAAATTCGGATTTTTGGCATGATTGCAATACTTTCCTCACTATAGTGTTCGGAAAGTAAAAAAAAAACTATTAGACACGCAATTAATAAGAAATATCTAAAAATAATATATATATATATATACATATACACTGCGCTCGACATTGAAAATGCAGCACCAAGAAGGAATGATAATAACGGAATGAAATTTGTTGGACACATACATTATAGTAGGAAGAACAATTGATTAAAATTTCAGGAAATTTGGAGTAATATGTACTGAGAAAACAGTACATAAAGCAACGACCTCTGTGAGCAATAACAGCACATATCTGCCTAGGCATTGAATCGAACAGCAATTGGATGACATGTACGGGTAGAGCACTTCATGAAGTTTTAACACGATGCCACAATTCATCGATGGAAGTTACTGGTGAGTGATGGGGGCCAGTCGCTTTTCAACGATTAAACAGTCATTTCTATTGGTGCGAGATAAGGAGAACGCGCTGGCAAGAGCAACAGTCGAACACATTCTGTATCAAAGAAGGTCCGGACAATACAAACAACTTGCGATTGTGCATTATCTTGCTTAAATTTTGCGCTACGGAGGCCTCGAATACAAGGCAGATGGTGGGGCCTTAACTCATCAGATATTTAATGGCCGCTGTTCAGAGTGCCAGGAATATGAACATGAAGTAATCGAGACGGGTATCCAATGGGAACCCATGATATCATTGCAAATGATGGACAGTATGATGATGTCGAATCCCAGCTGGCAATGTGCATTATTCATAATGCCGTTAAATACGGATAAGTCAATCTTGATGCTGTAAACAGGATTGTGATTTGTCTGAAAAGTGACTTCACGCTATTCCTGCGTCCATGTTCATCGTTGATCACACATTGATGGCGCCCATGTCAGTGATGCAGTTTTGAGGGTAATCAGAATTTTGGTAGCCGCATACTGAGTCACCACCTGGATTGATGGTATGTTGTACCATTGGATACACGTCCCGGTCACCTCTTGTTTTCATTCCCGCCATTCTGAATACCAGTCATTACATTTCTGGCGAGTTAAGGCCCATAGCTCTGCCCTATGTTCAAGGCCTCCGAAGCGCAACATTTAAGCAGAACAATGCCCGACCGCAAGTTGTCCATATTGTTTGGACCTTCACTGATGCCGAATTTGTTCGACTGTTGCTCTGACCAGCGCGTTCTCCTGATCTCGCACCAATGAAAATGACTGTTTAATCGTTGAAAAGCGACTGCCCCCCCCACCACTCACCAGCAACTTCGATCAATGAATTGTGGCATCGTGTTAAAACTTCATGAAGTGCTCTACCCGTACATGTCATCCAATTGCTGTTCGATTCAATGCCTAGGCAGATATGTGCTGTTATTGCTCACAGAGGTCGCTGCTTTATGTACTGTTTTCTCATAATATATTACTCCAAATTTCCTGAAATTTTAATCAATTGTTCTTCCTACTATAATGTATGTGTCTAACAAATTTCATTCCGTTATTATCATTCCTTCTTGGTGTTGCATTTTCAATGTCGAGCAGTGTATATATATATTTTTTTTTATTTTGGAGAATTTTTTGGTGTAAAAATCTGTATATTAACTTGATTAAACTTTAAAAAAATTCTAGAGTGACTCCACTCGACTTTCCGAACATTGAGTAATTAACAGTTTTGTAGATAAAGTAAAGAAAGAGGAGTTGTTAAACAAAGAAAAGAGAGAAAACCATAAAAGAGTGTTTCAGTATTATTCTCCATATATCACACGATGTTTTATTTAACGCTACTGAACTTTGAGCCGATAGATCATAATGATAAATAATTTTTCGTTGTGTCCCTGTAAAAAACTTATAAAGGCTAGATTCACCAAAATTCTTATAGTTAGTCCACAGTGACTTATAATATTCATATAAATTTTCAGCTCAATTGACTAAGGCGTTTAGATGCTATCGCACTTTTAAAAATTTGGTCCTATAGGCCATAATGATAAAGAATTTTTCTTTGTGCCCCTGTAAAAAAACTGTAAGTGCTAAATTCACCAAAATCTATACAGTAGGTGCAACTGTGACCTATAACATGTGTACGAATTTTTTGCTCAGATTAATAAGGCATTTAGACGATATCACACTTTTAAAAACAGAGTTAAAAATAAAACATCAAAAAGTATTTTATTTATAGCGTGGGTATAAAAATTTATTTTCCTTTCTGAGCAGTGTTCATCGGCATAGAAAAATGTTGCAAAGCTTTTCCATTAGTTTCATTCAATAAAAAAGAACGCTTTAATTTTGAGTAGCCGTGTATCTTGTCTATAAACTGTATGCACATTACATTGTGTACTTAAATTTAGTTTTATATGATAAATACCTAACACAAAAGGAAATAAACTTCCAGCAATTTCCAGGTATTGCCCCAATATATTCAAATACTTTGAGTAGCCCTGTAAACAAATGATGAATGATTTCCGGACCGCAATCTACACAAAACATATTTTTATGCATATAAAAAAATAAAACAAAAATATGTTAATCCCATTTTGTTTAGGGCAGCCTATTGATGTCCCACTGTACTTACTAGAAATTTCTCCCATAGACGTAATGTATTTGAATTATCTTGGATTTCCCTGTACACGAACTATTTGCTTGCTATCAATGAAAAGTTTGGTGTAGCATCACTATATGATACGGATTTAGAAAATCGAGTTTGGACTTCCTGCTACTATTCTTCGACCACATTTCATGAAACCATGGAAGCATCTGCGCAAGTGCTAAGTCAACGAGTCCAATGCTAAAATAGGGGTGACAGTTATCTGACTCAGAGAAAATTAGCAATAACACAGAGCGCGAAATTACTGGATGTTTTCCAAATTTCAAACTATCGACCAAGCTGGCATCCCTCCAACATATTGGACGCGTCCTCACTGCTAGTGTTAGGATATGTGGCTGCACTGTATTTGTTCTTGAGATATGCTGATAGCAGATACACACACAGACCGACCACTAAAAACAGGATTTTCGGATTCAGGGGATCTAAAAATGTGTAAATATAACAAAAATTCAGTTTCAAAAATTGGACTCAAAAACAATACTTTCTCTGCCGCCATGTATATGAGTAAGAGAAAGTAAAAATATTGAAAAATTGTTGCATAAAACAATGTAAAATATTTGGTTTCAGTGCAAAATCAATTAACGTTAAAGGGTTATATATTTTACATTCAAATGGACATTACAAATTTACAATATTTTTTAATCGCTATTAAAAAATAATTCTTCATTATATAAGAATTGTATTAAAGCGTAACGAGTTCTGCTCTGAATTTTACTGTATAAGCAATTAGCATAAAATTAAATTTTGTAGACATATTATGTTATGTAAGTAAAGCATGAATCATATGTTTTATTATTTAAGTAAAACATGAGCCATAACATGCCATCATTATCCAGAAATGGTCCTCTTTATTTATCTCGGTGCGTAATACTCTGCTGGTGAAATTTAATGAGTTTGTCCTGCGATTTAAAAACAGCTTACAATGAAAACATATAGCTTCATTATCCAAAATAGTTTAAATTAATCTTCTAACATCATTATGTTGACATCATTTAACAATACTAATGATCCTCCGTACACAGTGTTTGATTTGGAAAGAGAATTAAAAATAAAAAAACATGTAATGTTGATTAAAAGCATCATTGAAATGCATTTTTTTTATTTAATGGTTAAACTATATCTTGCATGAAAAAGCATTCTTAAAAGAGAATTCAAAACAGAATTTTTATTGTTCTTCCTGTTAACAAAAGAAATGTTGTGTAAGAGTTTATTTTTGAAAATTCTTAGATATTTCAAAATGTTTATTGATATCTACACTATAGTATAACTAACATAAAATGTATTTACGCTTCTGGCCTAATTCTTGTACGTTTGTTTTTGAGAAGAATATCTCATTACTTTATTTTTAGAATTTGATCTAAGTTTGCGTATTTTAGACATTGATGAAAAGAGGAATGATGCCTATTTTATTTATTAAAAAAAATAAATAAATAAACATTATAAAATTAAATAACTTTGTCATTTGACATGCACAGTCGGTAACAAAATTGTCCGAACACTAGCAAATATTCCTTCGCAAAAAAAAGTACTCTTCTTACGGTTTTGTTAAAGAAATCCTTATCGAATCATGTTCTTACACTGACTAAAAACAGGATTCAACAAGGATTTATTTAACAAAACCGTATGAAATGTACTTTTATTACAGTCGGTAACAAAAGTGTCCGAACACTAGCAAAAATTCCTATGTTTAAAAAGTACACTTCATACGGTTTTGTTAAATAAATCCTTGTCGAATCCTGTTCTTAGCCAGTGTAAGAACACGATTCGATAAGGATTTATTTAACAAAACCGTATGAAGTGTACTTTTTTTACATAGGAATTTTTGTTAGTGTTCGGACACTTTTGTTACCGACTGTATTTGATAGCTTTGAGACCGATAGTTACAATGACTTTCGTCTCGATTGATCCATGTTACAGAAATTCACAGAAACAAGTGTACACAATATTTTGTAGACAAAGGACATCGCAAACTTCCATGCCCGCACCAGGATTCGAACCTGGGACCTGAAGATCCAGAAGGCAGAACCCTACCGACCGAACCACCAAGCCGGCTTCAAGCGACTTTGGGTTTGGAGCGATGCTCTATGGTAATTTTTTTTTTCTCATTATGACTGAATAGCTCAGGACCTACGATTTAAAGTGGATTCCGAAACACTATGAGCATCTGTGCTTAACCCGGGATTCAAACCGTAAACCTGGCTACTTTCAATTCGAAATGGAATTTTGTATTTTGTAAATAAATGAAAAATTAATATTTTTAAAATAAAATCCGTATTTCTAGATAAAATATGTTCAGTCATTCATTACTTATTAGGAGGAAGTGTGGTAAGTGTAACCTAGGAATAACATAAGCCTCACCTTACTATTCAATTCGTAAGCTGGATTTGGACTTTAATAATCCTCATATATGTTCGTTTAGACCCCATCTTTGTTATATTTAGTCTTTGGAAACCAAATAAAACATAAAACAGGATAGTTTTAGAAGTTTGAAAAATTGCTTACACTTCTACTTTCGGACAGAAGGCCAATGTCAAATTTCGGAAATTTGTATTTGCTGCACTTGTGAAGTAAACTCTGCAGTTTTTGCCAAACAAGAAACAAACAAAGTTTTCTATGTAGATTTTGTAATTAAATTCATATTTGTGCTATTTATTGGGTTGAGTAGTGAATCATGGGCGGTTATTTTCTTTCTTTCACTTTTAAAATTTTTGGTAGAAGGAAAGTGAATTGAATAGAATTACTATAAGTTTTTAAAGATAATTTTTCTCTCTACAAATGGCGGGATTAAGTTTTTTTTTTTTTTTTTTTTTTCTTTTGTGAGTGTGTGTGTTTTTTAGATTATTAAAATGGAATTTCAAATGAACAAAATTGAATACGTTTGTCACATTTTGCTTTTTACACTTAATCAATCTGTTAGGTCGCCGAAAGTACTTGCGAGATTCGTCCTGTTTCTGGAGAAGGAGAAATTCCTCAAAATATCGCCTGAAGTTGGATTTTGCTCTTCAAAAATAAAACATTTTCACTTGAAAAATAGACTACGCTCTCGTCGATGATCTGAATTCGATGAAAGGAGTTTGAATCAACTGATGCATGAAATGCACATAAAACGATGAGAGAATTGACGGAATAGCTATGTTGTACTGAATAAAACTATGGAAAACCATCTTCATTCAATGGAGAAGGTACAGAAACTCGGCATTTGGGGGATTCACACTGAACAAAAATAATAAAAATCAAAGATCCAGAATCGTCGCCAGTTTTCTCACTTGACATTGAGCAATATAGGGTCACAAATGGGGTTTTGTTTATTGCATTGTTAAGGAAAATGAGAAATGGTACCTTTAAGTTAATATGAAGCAGTGAAAAAAATAGGCTTACCACAAGGAACAATCGACTTCAAAAGCAACTTCGAAGAAATGATGTAACTTGAAGACATAATTCATAGCAAACTGCTTTAATGGAACCAAACGCTCAGTGCGGAGATGACATTCAACAATTCACCGACTCAACGAAACTACTCTGCGAAAATGACTTAATATTCAAAATTACGTTCTTCTATAGTATGTCAACAACAGTGCAGCCAAAGCTATAGTTCGAAACCTCAAATCAGAATCTCTGCTTTATCCTTTATACTCTCCAGATCTCGCTTCGGGAAACTTTCATCGCTTTTCATAGCTTTCAAATGTTTTGTGTGAGCTTCATAATTCAATATTAATGTTGAAATGGAGTGTTAGTTGGATGAATTCTTTGAAAAAATACCGGTAGATTTTTATCGAAAAGACATCGACAAACTGATCGAACGATGGAAAAATATCCTTAATAACAATAGGGTATATTGGTGTATAGTAATGGTAATTTATTGTAGTTTACAATGTTTAAATAAAATATAAAATTCTCTCACGACTTAATTAATAATCTACTATTTTTTAAGTTTTGGGTTTGCCATCCGATGTTACACTTATCTCAAAAATTTTATAAATTGGGCAAGTAACCAGCATGGTTTCACTTGCTTTAAGTACCTCAATTGTAAAACTTATATTTTTTTACTTGATTTTTCAGTTTTTTTTTTTTTTTTTTTTTTTTTTTGAGGGAAAAGGGGAGTAGAAACTGTGTAAGGTGCACATACTGCAGTGGTTCATTGCACATATAAAACTAGAAATATTGAAAAAATATTGAGAAATTTGGAGAAATATTGAATAATGCCAAAAAATTTAAAATATCATAAATGTTTAAATTTACAGTCAGCAGCTAAAGTACCCAAGCACTAGCAATAATCCCTATCTAAAAAACGTACACTTAATACTGCTTTGTTAAATAAATCCTTGTCGAGTCATGTTCTTAATCAGTCTGAGAGCATGATACTTTTTCTGCCGACTGTAAACTGGGACAGTTCTCCCTGAATCTAAATAATATACAATGTTTTCGGTAAACCTTTTTTTATCAAAGTAATATTGCCTACTTCTGCTCTTCATACACTTTCCCAACTTAATATTTTACGTTTAATTTCAGACTGCAATAAGTTTTTTTCATTTTTCTTAATAAAGCTTAAGAACTTAAAGAGGTCTACCAACCAAATTCATATTGTAAGTACTTCATTCTGTTATTAGATTTTAATTTTTTTTTTTTTTTTTACTTTATTGTAGTTGTAGAATTTTTGCAAATTTTGTGAAGTGCTTACAGTCGGTAACAAAAGTGTCCGAACACTAGCAAAAATTCCTATGTGATAAAAGTACACTTCATACAGTTTTGTTAAATAAATCCTTGTCGAATTCTGGTCTTAGTCAGACTAAGAACAGGATTCGACAAGGATTTATTTAGCAAAACAGTATTAAGCGTACTTTTTTTATATAGGAAGTTTTGCTAATGTTCGGACACTTCTGTTACCGACTGCACAAAGTTAGCAACTTTAACGTTTCGAATATTTTTAAAATTCAAAATGTCCCAGAATCAGTGAAATTTCCACTATCTCATCACTTGCACTATATGAGGAGCAAACATTCAAACCGTGTTTTCTCCAAAAATAAAAAAAAATGAGTTAGTGATTTTTCTGTGAACTCAACATTAAATAGCACAAAATTATACTATTATTTTAAACCAAAATAATTTTTATCACATTATAAATGCTCTTAGAAAGTTAGGGTTTCAATCAAACAGTGTTTCATCCAGAGCCTGTTTTCAGTCAAACTGTGATTTCTCCAGCCAACCAGTCAGTATTGCTCTTTCTGGTCGCGTGACTCGTACATGTACCAGCTTTTTATGTTTGTTTTTTCGTTAGTTCTATCTTGTTTTCTTCATTTTAGAGGAGTGTACTTTATTATTATTATTTATTTATTTATTTATTTATTTTTTTTTTTTTTTCAAATGGAAGAATTAATAGATGGTGTATTAGTGAGTACTTCTAATTATGGAACTAGAAAAAGACAGAGAATTGGTGGAAAAAGAAAAGAAGCGAAAAAGAAACGATATTCAGCACATTTAGATAACAACATTTATGCTCCATGCAAACATTCTATTAATACTTTTTCATGCACTGGTGTTAGACCTAATGACATTAAGAAGTTTCGGGATAGACTTTACGAAATTCCGGACAAACAGCGACAAGATTCTATTATAGCCTCACTGGTTGTTACAAAAAATGTAACTCGATGTAGACCTAATAACCCAACCCAAAATAAATCGCAATCATCTGGCTTACAGCATGCATTTTCTGCTTCTTATTTTATTACTCGTAGCAGTAGTAGGAGAATTCCTGTGTGTAAAAACAATTTCATGGCTATAACTAAAATAGGTCGTACAATGCTAGCCGATATTGTTACTAAGGTACATGCTGGTGAACCTATTGAGGAAAAGAGAGGAGGTGATAGAAAAAGCCACTTAAGCATTAATAAAAAAAAACAAGGTAAGAGAATTCATCTCAAACTTAAAGGCATCAGAATGACGTAGACAAACTTTTACAATTACTGTATGGTGAAGAGTGAAAAAATCAGCCTGATTTTAAATGACATAAAGATATCATTACTAATAACTTTCATGTAGAATATGAAGAAACAGAGGAAGCATGAAATTGCTTAAGTGAAGATATTGGTTTAAAAATTTAAATTTCAAATTGGCTTAAAAATTTTAGTTCTTCCCTACAAGTTGCATGATGATTTTTCAAGCGTAAATATTTAATTTAATTTTATAATTACATAACAAAATCTGTTCTGTTAATTACTTTATTACATTAAGAATGTTATTTCATCAATATTCGAGCTACATACTTTTTCATTAAAAAAATGTTTTCTCCACATTGGAAACATTCAAAACATGTTTTCTCCTCTGTGTTTCGGTCAAAACATTCTTTCTCCACATTGGAAACATTCAAAACATGTTTTCTCTTCTGTGTTTCGGTCAAAACATGCTTTCTCCACATTGGAAACATTCAAAACATGTTTTCTCCTCTGTGTTTCGGACAAAACATGCTTTCTCCAAATTTCAAATGCATTTTTCTAATTAACTCTAAGTTTATTAGGTAAAGTAGGCCTACAGATCTTCCTAGTAACCAATAATACAACTAAACAAATGATAATTAGGGTCTAAGAAGGGTTATTTTTTAATTTATCAGTTTTTTGTGTTTTCTGAAAAATTGCATTCGAAGGAGAAAACACGGTTTGAATGTTTGCTCCTCATATATATCTTTATATATTGCATATTGATATAGTAAGCTGACGTTCCACTTGCCCCAAACCACGGGATAAGCAAACCACAAAACACGAAGTTTTAATTATTATTTTTTTTCTACAATATTAAATTATAAAGAGATCATATATTTTCAACGTAATTACACAAGTCTGTGAAATCGTACTTTTCATTTTTTTTTTCTTTTCCACTGTGTTAGGTGTCTTTAATGTGTTTTGATACACTAAATTCAGAAATACAGTCGGCAGCAAAAGTATCCGAGCACTAGCAAAAATTTCTATGTAAAAAAAGTATACTTAATACTGTTTTGTTAAATAAATCCTTGTCGAACCCTGTACTTAGTCAGTCTAAGAAAATGATTCGACATGGATTTTTTTAACAAAACAATATTGTGTACTTTTCTTATAAAGAAATTTTTCTAGTGCTCGGATATTTTTGCTGCCGACTATATTTGTCTTTTCTTCCTATCACGAAAGGATTCACTACAAAGTAAGGATGATGATCTGATGATCAGGAAAATTCATACCGAGGCTGTAACAAATTCAGAACAGTTCGTGTATAAAATACATTGGCTATTATTATCTTTTAAATGTGTTTCTTTACATTGAAGCTCCCTTTAAAGCTTTTTCTTTTGTGTACGACTTGAGAGTCTTCGATCAGGGGGGGGGGGGGGAGTTCTCTATGCAGCATCGAACAATAACATGTTAATATGTTGACACTCCATCGTCCCTGATATCTCCTCTACATTTCTTTCATATCTTGATGAAATAACTCTCCTTGTTCTTCACTCACATCATCCAGATTTTTCGGGAAATAACTTTGATCAGAGTTGAAAATTTTGAGCTTTAAGCCCAAAAAATCCCCTTTTTTGTCAAAAATGTACATGATGAAAAATTTTGAATAGTTTTCCCGTAATCAACATCCAAAAATACACCAGGCAAACACATCATCTGGAAGAAAAATTTCATCGCAGACCTGTGTTATTTGTAGCTTAAAAACTTACAAAATGTCATAACTGTAACCATAATAACGACAGAGCAAAATGAGGTCAAATGCGAATTATGACAAAAGTCGTTATACTTTGTATGCTTCAACCTAATATAATATTCATTTTCCGAAATACCTGATTTTTATGTGGTTCATTAATAAAATTCGTACTTACGAATCTTACGGGATAAAAAAATTTTCGAGTTGCTTATTTTTTTAATTCGAGCTTTCTTTTGTTTCGTTACCACGTGGCGAGTAGGGAATTTTTTAGGCCTAGAATCTGGATCGTAATTTTTCCAGAACGGTTTGGTTGCAAATAAAAAACATAAAAGAATATAAAACCATGAATGTAAACATAAGATTTTCCACGAATATCCAGGGTGTTTCATACTGAATGGGACAAAAAGGAAGCATTGCTTGTGAACGCTGTAATTATTTAGATAAATCAAATTTATAGTGAAACTATTGTTATCAAAGTTTCTCTAGATGCTCTATGTAAGCCCTTCCAGTGACACGGCAAAAATATATGCAGCATTCCAGTTTATTCCACACTCGTGATAGAACAGCTTTTAAGACTAACGAATCAAACACGTTAGTTATCCGCTGCATGAGTTGCTATAAGTTTTGAAGAAATGGAAGCACGGACACTTTTTATTTCATCTTTGAGAGTAGGAGAAAATCATAATGGCTTAGACTAGAAAATCTCGGTGGTCAACAAAGCAGTGACATACCATTTGATCCAGCATGGCCAATCAATGCATTTCTATGCAGTTGGTGGCGCCATTTTGAATAACAATGCCTCTAGCGGTGATTTCGTAACCGACATTTTTTTCGCTGTTTCCAGATAAAACTTGTATAATAGTTGTTTCAGAATTACTTTGTTTCTTCTAAATAAATCAAATACAGAATTCGTATTATGGTATTCTTTCTGTCCCCTTCAATATGAAACACCCTGTACTGTTGATATAGACGAGTTGAACTTTCAAATGTTATTTGTATTTTTCAAATAACTGCTGCAATCACTATTACAATACTGATAATGTAAAAGAATTATAATATTTTAACTTTTTATGTTCATAATTTGAGGTTTTTTCATTTAATTAAACTAGTGGATTAATAAGTCAAGAGCCTTAACAACTGAGTTGTATTACTCATTATTGGGCAGTTAGTTTTTATTTATTCTATATCCTATGTACACACACACACACACACACACATATATATATATATATAACTCATTTTATTTAAAATTTATCATAAAATTTTGCTCGTTTTATATAAAATTTTCCCTCTTAAATCACCCGTTGAAAGTGTTCTTACTTAACATAATATAAGTACATCACTATTGAATATACCGATAAAATAGCAATCGCGCATAATATATAACGTATGAGAATTATTTCATGTAGTCCTGGAAACTTATTATTAATCCTATTGCTATGCTCATCATTTTCTACAAAAATCATGCTTTTAAACATCTTTATGATGTATGTTAATTCCCCTAATATTCAGTGCAGTGTAATGGCTATTAAATGCACTTTAAAAAAATGACATCTACGGACCGTAACGTACCGAAATACTTTTGCTTGTCTCTGTATACAAGTCATAAATAATATCTGCGTCAAAACTATGAAACTTATTTCGTGTAACTTACAAATGTTTGAACCAAATTTTATATCAATTGGAGGATTTTTGTAACCGATATCGCAGAATATAACAGACAAGACACCAAACACGTTCTCAACTGGGAGGATCCATTGACGTTTCGTCAAGAATAATTAATAGAAATTTTGAAAAATCCTTTGATTCCCTGAATAAAAATAATTATTTAAAAATAAACGAAAAGAAAGGTTTATTACTTAAGAAGACAAACTTTCAATGCACATAAATAAAAAAAAATAAAAAAATAGTGTATTTTTATTTAGCATTATAGACGTGTCAAAGCCCACGAAGCATGAAAATAATTCAACATAAAGTAGAAGAGCATAAATTTAAATATTTGAAGAATCACAAAAGCTCCCTTACATTCTACTGTATATTGAGAAACTTGAATAAAAGGCTGTATAACAAAAGAAGAAAAAAATTCCAAGTGTCGTTTCTTTTCCTGTCTTTAAAAATAGTACATACATATAGTGATGTAAATAAAGTTCGCCATTGTTAGCCTATTTTTACTGAAAAATGACTTCATGGTGTTTGTTTATTGGTGGGAATAAAATACTGCAGTTGGCATAGTTTATTCTATGGAATTTGATGTAAATAAATAAAGTATAAAGGGTGCACTGTACATTGTTGGATATACTTCTTTGATACATTTTTCAGAAAGCTGTCAAATTTAATGGAATATTTTGAGAGTTTTGTCTTTTTATTTTGTTCTGACTTCAAAATGCATTAAAAGAAAAGAGACCTCGAGTTCATCCTTTAAAATTAAAATCTGTATATATATTTGTTTTTCCTTCTATTTCAGATACTATTATGATTTTCCTTTTATAAAGCGAGTAGTAAAAAAGCATTTAATTAATTTCACGCAAAAATGGACATATAAAAACCATTTTTTAATTTCTAACTAATTCAGTTATTTTTCATTTTTCTTAATGAAAAACATATTGTTACGAAATTGTAAATAATTGTGTTTATTTTTGTATAAATTCTTTCAAAGAGGCTTAGTAAGTTGATAAAGTGCTAATTTTGTGCATTTCTAGTCGTTTTAGCGTTGAAATAGTCTTATTTTCCCTTGAAAACGCATTAAAAAGCCCCAGTAGTGCAGGTAATGGATTTGGTGCCAAAATTGGCGACTTTTTCCCACCTTGGCGATTTTTTTTGGTGACCTTGGCGAGAAAATCCTTATATGGGATATACCAAATATGGAAGCTGTAAGTTGATTGGTTGACCACTTTCTAGAGTTTTCTCGAAAAATCTGGGTTCCATGGAACAGCATATAAGGAGCGCTTCCTCGCCAAGGCAGTCAGTTCAGTTCAGATCTCAGCTAGCTTCGCTAGTGCTTGCATTGCTCTTGAGCCTCTTTGAGAGAGACTTGCTTCAAGTGTTATTGCTATACAGTTTGTACTGTGGATTTGCTATTGACAGCTGTTGTTTAAGCTGTGGTTACTGCTTGAATTGAAGCTGATAATTGGTTTATTGACCTGTACTTTTCTGGAACTTTCTGTGAATAAATTACTGAATTTTTGTAAGTTTGGCCTTTCATTCCCGGACAACTCACGAACCCTCAAGTACGCAACATTTCTGGTGTCAGAAGCGGGATTGTCTGTGAATGGTTATAACTAGAGCTATGGAGGAACAGATGAAGAAACTTCTAGAAAGCTTAGCTACCCAGATGAATGAAATGAAAGAAGGACAAAGAGAGATGAAAGAAAGTATGGAAACCGGACAAAAAGAATTGAAAGACGGCTTAACTGAAGAAATGAAGGAAATGAAAGACAGTTTGGGTGAAGAAATTAAATCTAATCAAGAAGAGATGAAGAAAGAACTATCATCAGTGAGAGACGACTTAGTAAACGTGAAAGAAGTGATAGAGTGTAAGTTATCAGACGTGGAAAACAGAATAGATGGAATAGAAGATAAAGTTATGAAAATAGATGAGAGTTTTGAAGAGAAAGCTACAAAGATAGAGGAAAATGTTATGAAAGTAGAAAGGAATTTTGAAGAGAGATTTATGAAGATAGAAGAGAATTTCGAGGAGAAAGTCATGAAGAAAGTAGAGGAACATCTTGAGAGAAAAGTAGACGAGAAGTTGATCTCCTTGCCCCAGGAAACTGAAAAGAAAGAGAGAAGAATCCAGAATCAGGAATTTATTAAGCTTTCCACCTACGACGGCAGTTCCTCGTGGCATGTATATAAAACGCAGTTTTCCATCGTAGCTGAAGCTAACGGCTGGGACTCTACCGCCAAGTCAGTCCACTTAGCAGCAGCATTACGGGGAGATGCAGCCGAGATACTGAGAAATGTTACTAAAGAAGAAAGGAACGACTTCGAGGCCTTGACTAGAGCACTGGAGCTACGGTTCGGAGAGAAGTATTCTAAGGACTATAGTCGCCTCCATCTAAAGTCCCGTTACCAGAAAACGGGCGAAAGTTTGCAAGAGCTGGCAGCGGACATTCAGAGATTGTCACACCTAGCATTCTCAGACTGTCAAGCTGACACTCGAAACGACTTAGCTCTTCAGTACTTTATCGATGCTGTTCGGGATCCAGAAATTCAAAAAGCGCTGAGACTCTCCAACATCAGAGACGTAGAATCAGCTTTAGGCTATGCACTTAGGATAGAGGCAGCCCAACAAGCCTCTCGGAAAGACCGCCATACCATAAGAGCAGTCTCATTAAATGATACGCCTGCTGGTGAAAATGAAATGAAGAGAAGTATCGAAGAGATCTTAAAGAGATTGCGCAGCCTGGAGAATAACAAGGAAATAAGGGACTGGAAGATAAAGTGCTGGGGCTGTGGAGGGGATGATCACGTGAAGAGGAACTGCCCTGTACGACCAACTATAGGAAATCACCCGTCTTCACCATCACTGCAGGGAAACTAAGAGGAGGAAATCCCGCGGGGCGGAGGTTGCCTAAAATTAAAGAGCCCCAATTTACAGTATTTCATGTTTCATGGATGAGTGGCGGCGATAATGGACTTCACGTCTATGGCCAAGTCAACACCACCACCTGCCGGATGATTCTGGACACGGGAGCCAACGTGACCATCATTAGAACGGATTTGGCTCAAGAACTAAAAGAGAAGATCATCTGGAGGCCGCCCTGCGTTAAACTCCAGACTGTGACCGGAGACGAAATCAAAATATATGGAAAGATGAATTTGACCATCACTTTTGGGAATGTCAGTTACCATCATATGGCATATGTGGCTGATATAAGAGATCCTCTAATCATTGAAATTGATTTCCTGAGAAAATTTAACTTTCAATTGGACTTCAAGAATAATGAACTGCATTCGAGTTCGGAAGACATCGCTGTGTTCAACACTGAAAATCAAGACATTCAGACCATTTGCCAGATAACAGCCAAGTCTGAAATTTCCATCCCTCCACACACAGAGACAATAGTTTCAGGAACACCACCTACCAAGCAATACTTCCACTATGGACTGATTGAATACCCGAATACAGACAATAGCCCAAGAGGAGTTCTGGTAGCTTCATCTCTAGTTGATCTCGCAAAGAGTACTATTCCTGTGAGAGTCGCAAACATCAGCGATAAGGTCCGGACAGTGAAGAAGGATGAGGTGTTAGCAACCTGCACTCCTGTTACATGCATCAACCGCCCCACGCTATCAACTGAATCCAAGTCTTCTGAACAATTAATAACGGAATTACTCAAGAATGCAGAGTTAGGAAAGGAACAGAGATGTGCTGCGGAGAAGCTACTCCAAGAATTTAAAGACCTTTTTTCTCGAACACCTGAAGACGTCGGGAGAACGAACATCACCCAGCACAGAATTGATACAGGAAATCATCCTCCAATCAAACAACATCCAAGAAGACTTCCCATTGCTAAACAGGAAGAGGTCACTGAACTTCTAAGTGAAATGCAACACAATGATGTCATCGAGCCATCAACGAGTCCTTGGGCCTCTCCCATAGTACTGGTGCGGAAAAAGGATGGTTCAACAAGATTTTGTGTGGATTATCGTCGTTTGAATGACATCACGAAGAAAGACAGTTACCCTCTTCCCAGAAACGACACATTAGACACACTTGCTGGCAATAAATGGTTCTCGACTTTGGATCTGAAGAGCGGTTACTGGCAAGAAGAATTACATCCTGATGATCGTGAGAAGACTGCATTCACCACGGGACAAGGACTGTGGCAATTTAAAGTTGTGCCATTCGGATTATGTAATGCACCTGCCACCTTCGAACGCCTGATGGAGACACTGCTAAAAGGACTTTCCTATGAAGCCTGTCTGGTGTATTTGGATGATATTATCATTGTGGGGCGCACTTTTGAAGACCATCTACGAAACATCCGAAAGGTGCTGGAGAAACTCAGAATGGCTAACCTCAAATTGAATCCAGGCAAGTGTAACTTGTTCCGTCGTGAAGTGAGCTACCTCGGTCATATCATCTCTGCCGAAGGTGTGAGAACTGATCCTGAGAAGATCTCTGCAGTCGAGAACTGGAGTCGCCCTGAAAATGTACACCACCTACGAAGTTTCCTGGGGTTATGCACTTACTATAGGAAGTTTGTCAAGGGTTTCTCAAATATTGCCAGACCACTGCACAAGCTGACGGAAGCCAAACAGAAGTTCCTGTGGACAGATGAATGTGAAAAAGCGTTCAAGCGACTTAAAGAGGCCTTAACATCATCGCCTATCTTGACATATCCACAGCCCGACAGACAGTTCATACTTGATACAGATGCCAGCCATGAGAGTGTCGGTGCTGTTCTGCCGCAGGAAATTGATGGTCAAGAACATGTCATTGCCTATTGGAGTAAATGCCTGTCTAAACCGGAGCGAAATTACTGTACCACCAGGAAAGAGCTACTCGCCATCGTAAAAGCCATAGAACATTTCCATCATTACCTCTATGGCAGAAGATTCCTGCTCCGGACTGACCATGCATCTTTAACGTGGTTGCTCCAGTTCAAGAACCCGGAAGGACAGATTGCCAGGTGGATACAACGCCTGCAGGAATATGACTTCGAGATTCGTCATCGTAAAGGAACTCTACATGGTAATGCAGATGCCTTGTCACGGAAGCCCTGCTCGGAAAGCTGCAAGTATTGCTCTAGAGCCGAACAGAAATACCTGCCGATAGATCCGGTTGCCTGCCAAGTTACTGCCTCAACACCATCAGATCAAGATCCCGATCCATGGAGTGACGAAGAACTTATAAAATCCCAGTTGGAAGATCCTGACATAAAGCCAATATTACAGCTGAAGGAGACGACCAGCAACAGACCTATCTGGCAGGACATTTCCAGATTTAGTCCCATTACGAAAAGTTATTGGTTTGGGACTCTCTTCATATCAGAAACGGCGTATTATACAGAAAGTGGGAATCTGATGATGGGAACAGCTTCAAATGGCAGATTTTATTACCAAGATCAAAAATTCCAGCTGTTTTAGAACAACTGCATAGTAGCTCTACCGGAGGCCATTTTGGGGTAATGAAGACTCTGCAGAAAGTTCGGGAACGCTTCTACTGGTGCAAGGCAAAGGAGGATGTGGAGAAATGGTGTAAATCCTGTGATGCTTGTACGGCACGTAAAGGCCCGCAGAAACGAAGTCGAGGAAGACTGCAACGGTATAACGTGGGAGCACCATTTGAACGGATTGCAATCGACATCTTGGGTCCTTTGCCACAGACCTCCAGTGGAAATAAATACATTCTCGTCGTGATGGACTATTTCACCAAGTGGCCTGAGGCATATCCCATTCCCAATCAAGAGGCATGCACAGTCGCAGAAGTCCTAGTGCAGCAATGGGTGTCAAGGTACGGCACGCCCCTACAACTTCATACCGACCAAGGTAGGAACTTTACCTCTGATGTTTTCAAAGGACTGTGTGAACTACTCGGCATAGACAAAACCCGGACAACACCCTTACATCCCCAGTCGGACGGCATGGTCGAGAGGTTCAAACGTACCATCCTGAATAACTTCTCCCTTCTAGTATCAAGGAACCAGCAAGATTGGGACTTGAAGTTGCCATTCTTCCTGCTGGCTTATCGAAGTGCTGTCCATGAAACCACCGGCTATACTCCAGCCCAGATGCTGTTTGGACGTGAACTTCGTCTCCCTTGTGATCTCCTGCTTGGTTGTCCACCCGATGCGCCTTCATCGCCCGAGGAGTACATCCAAGATCTCCAGGCACGATTTGAGGACGTTCACAACTTTGCTCGGGTGCGAATTCACATTGCATCGGAGAAAATGAAGACAAGGTACGATCTAAAGGCTACGCAACATGAGTTTCAGGAAGGAGAGAAGGTCTGGTTATGGAATCCTGTTCGACGCAAAGGACTCTCTCCCAAGTTACAGTGCAACTGGGACGGACCATACACAGTCTTAAAAAGGCTGAATGATGTAGTGGTGCGGATCACTAAAACACCTTCCTCAAAACCGAAGGTGGTGCACTATAATAGGCTAGCCAAGTACCACGAGTAACGGTAATATTAAAAATTAAAAATGTAAATACTGGTAAAATTTGCGCATGCGTAATGTAAATATTTGTATATAAATATTTGTACATATTTGTGAATTTTGTAAATATTTGTATATAAATATTTGAACATATTTGTGAATTTTGTAAATATTTCTCACTTGATATGTATTTCTATTTTATCGTTATATGCAACTTAGTTTTTGTGTTTTAAATTGTGTAAATTTGTTTAGTTTCGCCTCTTGACCAAGGGTTGCACTGCCCGGGACGTGCAGTCCTTGGGAGGGGGGCAGTGTTACGAAATTGTAAATAATTGTGTTTATTTTTGTATAAATTCTTTCAAAGAGGCTTAGTAAGTTGATAAAGTGCTAATTTTGTGCATTTCTAGTCGTTTTAGCGTTGAAATAGCCTTATTTTCCCTTGAAAACGCCTTAAAAAGCCCAAGTAATGCAGGTAATGGATTTGGAGCCAAATTTGGCGACTTTTTCCCACCTTGGCGATTTTTTTGGCGACCTTGGCGAGAAAATCCTTATATGGGATATACCAAATATGGAAGCTGTAAGTTGATTGGTTGACCACTTTCTAGAGTTTTCTCGAAAAATCTGGGTTCCATGGAACAGCATATAAGGAGCGCTTCCTCGCCAAGGCAGTCAGTTCAGTTCAGATCTCAGCTAGCTTCGCTAGTGCTTGCATTGCTCTTGAGCCTCTTTGAGAGAGACTTGCTTCAAGTGTTATTGCTATACAGTTTGTACTGTGGATTTGCTACTGACAGCTGTTGTTTAAGCTGTGGTTACTGCTTGAATTGAAGCTGATAATTGGTTTATTGACCTGTACTTTTCTGGAACTTTCTGTGAATAAATTACTGAATTTTTGTAAGTTTGGCCTTTCATTCCCGGACAACTCACGAACCCTCAAGTACGCAACAATATGATATCTATCATATAATCTAAAGCATTATATATATATATATATACAAGCATTATATATATATATATATATATATATCATTAATTAAAAAAGAAACTTTAAATTTAAAAAGAAGTAAGCAAAAAAATAACTTTAATATTTTACATATATCATGCAAGTCACGCAATTAAATATTTTTTTATACATTTATTTCTTTAAATTTTAGAGCTTTACTTTAAATTACATATGAGATGAAAGTCATGTCTGTGTAAATTAAAAATTCTGGACTTCGGATGTATCTTATTTTAGAGCAATTGAGTAACAAACATGAAACTCTGAAAGTATGTCTGTTTTTAAACATGTCTGTCATGCTATATTTTTACCTCATTAAGTGTAGTTGATTTTCCTTAGGTGAAAAGTTTTGTATTATTGATAGGATAGATATTCAGATATATCAGTATAAAAAAATTCATTAAGATAAATTAATATTTAATATTTAGAATTGCGTATTTAGAATTAGAATAATAATTAACTTATATAATATCTTTTCGTGAAAAATCATTTTCTATAGAAGTTTTAAATGATTACTGGTAAAATTATAACATATATGTAAAATAAAGTGGTGTGTCACTCACACCACTTTCTCTTACCCTGAAATTTAATACTATAAATGCAGGTTGAAAACTAAAGGGTAAGATAAGGAGTACTGTTATGCAAACCCATGTTAAAACACTTCAAATTAGGCTTCGCAGCAGCTTTGTTTGACAGGCAATATTCAGTGAGGGGGCTACCGCCCCCCTCAAGCCCCCGTTTCACTACTGTACTATACATTTATATAGAATTCGAGCCTGTTATTAAATTCAAAAGTTCATTTAAAATTATTGAGACAACTTTCATGCCAACATTCCTTGAAACTTATGCATCTCGATCAAACTTTTCTAGTAACAAACACATTAACTTCAAAATACAAGATTTCATCGCCTGAAATTATTTGTTTTTAATTTATTCTATCAGACACAGGCAAAGGTCAAACGTTAAAAACTTGACTTCGGTATTCGGGAAGCCTCAAAACGTCTAAATGTACAAAAAACCAAGCTATGAATATTTAGCTTTAAAAAATGCATTATTTTCCATATGGTTATGAGGAATTAATTTCAATTCCTGAGTAGCTTTCCTGGACATGGTAAAATATTACAGTCAAGCATTTCCACTAACAATAAAAAAGAATGTTGTGACTTAAATATTGGCAGCCCTGTAAATCTTCTAAACGTTATGTACACATCACGTGGAGAAAATAAATATAATTCTATATTAATAACACACGGCACAACCAGAAGTACATTTCCATCAATTTTCAAGTATTGTCGTACTGTAATCTAGTTCTTTTGTGTAGCCCTGTAAATGAACAGTGAATGATTTCTGTACTATATTCTACACAAAACATGTTTTACGTATATAATATATATATATATATATATATATATATATATATATATATATATATATATATATTCGTTTCATTTGGTTTAGTGCAGTCTATAGACGTTAAACTCCACTTACCTGCACTTTTCCCCATAGACGTAATGTATTTGAATTCTCTTGGGTGTCCCTGTACACGAACCATTTTCTTGATCTCAACGAAAAGTTTAGTGTAGCATCCCTATATCATACACATTTAGAATATCAAGTTTGTACTTTCTGCTATAATTTGTTTTTGACACATGCTGATAACAGGCAGACACACACACAGACCAACCGCTAAAAACATGATTTTTGGATTCAGGGGACCTCAAAATATATAAATAAAACAAAAGTTCAATTTTGAAAATTTGTTCCCAAAACAATTCTTTCTCTGCCTTATGGATAAGAGAAAGTAATATATAATCATTTCATTTGGTTTAGTGCAGTCTATAGATGTTAAACTCTACTTACCTGCAATTTCCCACGTAGACGTAATGTATTTGAATTCTCTTGGATGTCCCTGTACACGAACCATTTGCTTGATCTCAACGAAAAGCTTTGTGCAGCATCCCTATATGATACACATTTAGAATACCAAGTTTGGACTTTCTGCTAATATTTGTTTTTGAGATATGCTGATAGTAGACAGACACACACAGAGACATATACAGAGACAGACAAACAAACTAACTGCTAAAAACAAGATTTTTGGATTCATGGGACCTCAAAATGTGTAAATATAACAAAAACTTAATTTCGAAAATTTGACCCAAAAATAAGACTTTCTCTAGCTTATGGATAAGAGAAAGTAAAAAGCTAATGCATGCGCAGAATAACACGTTGCTTCAAATGCACTTTTCTTAAACATGTCAATTTAGTAGAATGTTTTCAAGATATTATCTTTTTTCTTTCGTTCTGACTTTAAATTTTATAAAGATAAAGTATTCATCCTCTAAAAGTAAAGTCTATAAAATATTTTTAGTTGATTTCAGATTATAAGTTTCCTTTTATTATGTAGTCCAAAAGTATTTTTAATTCTTAATGGTTAACTTATTTACTATCCATTAATGAAAAATCATTTTCTATAAAAGTTAAACAGAAATTTTATGATGAAGTTATAAATATGAAAAAATTTGTACGGAAAATCATTGCATAGAGAAACTTTGAATTATGAATACAATAGGTGTTTAAATTACCAGATTTTTTTTTTTTTTTTTTTTTGACATTTTTTCGATTATCTAAAAAAAATACTTGACTAAATGGCCTGAAACTTCATGCATGCAAAGAGCATTTAAAAACTCATATTTTCCATTATCGATTTAGTCCAGAGTGCAATCAGGAGACCAACCACAAATTGAAGAAAAGCGAAAATACTTTGGATCACTCTGTATCATAAAAAGCTACAAATGACTTGTAACTTTAACACTTTGTTGCACATACTATACACAATATTTTTATGTCTTGTTTCGAGAATTGCACAATTATTAAAATTATAAATATTTAATAATTGTGCAATTCTCGAAAAAATTGCTCACAGATGTCAATTTTTTTTTTTTTTTTTTTTTTTTTTTTTTGACAAGTTTTTTCATTAGAACTAGAACGGATTATCATAAAATCCTTAAAAACTTCCAAAAAAACTGACAAAACGTTAAAAAAAATTATACTGAAATATAAAATTCACACGTGTAATATTCGTTGAGATATGAACATTTTTAGTAAATATTATTTTACTGCGCATACGCAAAAGATAGGAAACAAATTTTTGCATAGGTTGAAAGCTAAATATTTTGAGCAACTTTTATCAAAAATTCATTTGAACAGAATAAAAATTAAGCAAATTGTTGGCAAAAGAACGAACTTGTTTTTAGGTATTTTTCAGAGTTGAAATTTCATATAAGGGGTTTCGTAATACACATGTGCGTATTTAATTTGAAGGTCCAATTATTTAAATCACATTACAAAAGTTCGTTTTTGTGAAAAGCCCCTTATGAATTCACAAATCTTAGTAAATAAATAAAAATATGTTAAAGTTAAAAGCCTATAAGGGGTTTTTCACAAAAAATAACTTTACAATGTGGTTGAAATAATTGGATCTTCAAATTAAATACGCAGCATGCGAAAACCGCTCTATGAAATTTCAACTCTGGAAAATACCTAAAATTTGGATCGTTCTTTTGCTGACCATATGCTTAATTTTTACTCTATTCAAATGAGCTTTTGACAAATGTTGCTCAATATATCTGGCTTTAAACCTATGCAATAATTTTTTTTTCTATCTTTCGTGCATGCACAGTAAAATAGTATTTAATAAAAATGCTGATATCTGAACGAATATTACACGTGTGAATTTTATGTTTCAGAATAATTATTTATCTAATGTTTTGTCAATTTTTTAGCAAGTTTTGTAAAATTTTATGGAAATTCGTTCTAGTTATAAGCAAAAAATTTAGTTTTTTTTTTTTTTTTTTTAAAGTTATATCTGCCTATCTGTGCAATTCCCGCAGCAAAGCACACAAATATTGTACACAGTATGTACAACAATGTATTGAAGTTACAAGTCATTTGTAGCTTTTTGTAATACAGGGTGATCCAAAGTATTTTCGCTCTTCTTCAATTATGGTTGGTCCCTTAACTGTACTTTGGACTAAATCGATAATGGAAAATATGAGTTTTTAAATGTTCTTTGCATTTCAGGCCACTCCGTTCAGTATTTTTTTTTTTTTTTTTTTTTTTTTTTAATTGAAAAAATGTCAAAATAAAAAAAAATTCTAATAATTTGAACACGCACTATATGTTTAGAACCATAACTGTATATGAGTGTAATAATATTAAAGGATGGTACAATATATTAATATGTGTATTTATGTATTAAAAAGAGTATATAATATTTTTGTGGGGCATGTGTATGAGTAATAATATTTAAAGCTTGCATGTAAATCAATGTTCTGGCTTTTTGTTTTATCAACTGAATCAACCAATAGACCATTAATGACGTAAAGACTGACAAATACGAGGCGTTGGTTGATGGAGGTTGCTAGACAATTGACTAATGGTTGAGAGTTATATATTTTTTTATATAACGCTCACTTCCTATAATATTCTAATCAAAAAATATATCCATCAAAAAAAAAAGAAAAATATCAGAAGCTGTAGAAAACGAAGTCAAATGAGAAATGTAACGATGGAAAAGTATTGTATCTAAACTATGATAAGCTTTCCAATTTCATGTATTGGTACATATAAGAATATAAGATAAATAATTAAAAGATGAAAAGAACTTTTTATATACCATGTATTTTAATTTTCTGTTGAATCATACAAACGCTACTGAAGGCAGCGGGAACCCGGAATAATTGGCTAAAAGTATTAAAAAATGCACTGTCGCTGTGTTCTGAGCTATTCTGAAAGTTTCAAATATCTAGTTAGTCGGGAAGTTATATGATTGTTGTATCAAGTATCATATAAACGCTACCGAAAGTAGCGGGGACCCAAAGCAATTGGCTAAAAGTATTTAAAAAATGCATTGCCATCGTGTTCTGAGCTTTTCTAAAAGTTTCAAATTTCTAGATAGTCGGGAAGTTATATGCTTGTTGAATCATATAAACGTTACCGAAAGCAGCAGGGATCCGAAACAATTGACTAAAAGTATTTTAAAAATGCATTATTATCGTGTTTTGGGCCATTCTAAAAGTTTCAAATGTCTAGCTAGTCGAGAAGTTAGTTAAATAAATTTTCTGTTGAATCATATAAGCGCTACCGGAGGCAGAGGGACCCAAAACAGTTGAATAAATGTATTAAAAAAAATACTTTGTCATCGTGTTCTGTGCTATTCTGAAAGTTTCAAATGTCTAGCTAGTTGGGAAGTTAGTTAAAAATCGATTGCAAGATTTGTACTGGACAAACAAACAAACAAACAGGAATCGAAGTTAATAAAAACATGGTAAAATAGTGTGTTTATGTAGGAATTTTTTAAAAAAAAAAAGAAAGAAAGAAAGAAAAAGATTTTTTTATAATTTGATTAGTTGAACGACTAATAATCAAAAACAATATTTTAAGAGAGTGGTTGCCTATTTGGAGCCGTGCCCTTAGCGACCGTGCCCTTAGCGGAAATCTATAAACCCGTGTCCTTAGCGGAAATGTTATTTCCCCTCGGTGGCGTGCTTTCAGCATACGTGCCTTTAGCGGAAATGTATAATAAATTTAAAAGTAAATTAATAAATAAAAAATGAGATCTTCAATTTTCCTCTACACAATGGACAAACAGAAAGACAGATATATAGACTAATTGAATTTATAATCACTCTGAAACATTGCTGGAAAGTGTTAAAAGTGCCTAACACAAACAGATATGCTGCTCTTAATTTCCTATTTGCACCCCTTAATGTATCGAAACATTTTTGCGCAGTCCTGTAAATCTGGAGGTTAAGCATATTATAGTTTATACAAAACATTTTCTTAGCATATAAACAATAAATGCGAAATTCTTTATGATTTTTCGATGAAGTTATTTAAAATGTCTCCCCTAAAGCGCAAGGCATTGGCATTTTTTGGATGTCCCTGAACACAACAACCAGTGGCATAGGTTCTATTAGAGCCATTTTAAGTAGGAAATAATCAATAATGAATTTTAATAACACATATCATTAAAAAATAAATAAATAAAAATAAAATTAAAATAAAAACTAGTATGCTGTGGCTACCACAAGATTTTCTTCTATATTTTTCTATACAAATTCACTAAGTGCAAATAATCAATTTTTATCATAGAGAAAACTAACACTAAATATCCAAAGAAAGACAGTTTTATTGTCTATAAATGACATCTTAAAAATGTACGTTTATAATAGTTATCTCACATATCAAGTTTCGTACAGTTATATGCCATTGAAGTTGAGATATAACTTTCTGGTTATCGAGGAAATTTGCAGTATAGCAGAGACACCTATTGGCCGATAAGCATCCAAATTGAATCAGCATAATGTCTCATAATGGCCTTCACATATATCACGTTTTGTTCGATTATAAGCAATAGAACCTGAGATATAGCCACCCCTTAAATTGCGGAAATCGCTGTATAGCAGCGCCACCTGTTGAGCGGTTGACACTAAAAGTTTATAGACACTCATTTAGAATAGAGTGCATCAATATATTAACTTATATGCAATTATATGCAGTAGTTCCTGAGATATAGCTTTCCCTTAAATTGCAGAAATCTCTGTATAGCAGCGCCACCTGTCAGTCCATAAGCATTCAAATTGAATCAGCATAATGTCCCACAATGGCCTTCTCTTATATCAAGTTTTGATTGATTATACACAATAGAACCTGAGATGTACAGTCAGTAACAAAAGTCTCTAAACACTAGCAAAATTTCCTATATGAAAAAAGTATACTTAATACAGTTTTGTTAAATAAATTCTTGTCGAATCCTGTTTTTAGATTGACTAAGAACATGATTCGACAAGGATTTATTTAACAAAACTTTATTAAGAGTACTTTTTTTACATAGGAATTTTTGCTAGTGTTCGGAGACTTTTGTTACCGACTGTATCTTCCCCTTAAATTGTGGAAATTGCTGTATATCAGAGCCACCTGTTCAGCGGTTGGCATCAAAATTTGGCAGGCACTAATACAGCTCAAGGTGCATCTACACGTAATTTTTTATGCAATTCTAAGCAGTAGTTCCAGAGATACAGTTGCCACAACATTTTTCTCCCCCCACACACAAGTGCTAAGTTATTAAAATTTGGTTTGTAGAAATATCTCTCATAGAACGAAATGCTTTGGAATACTTTCGGCTATTCCTGTATATAAACCAATAACAATATTTACTCCATTTTCCATATAGAGAACACTGCATAATGAACATATATCAGTTCGAGAATGAACATACCTTCTTATTTCCGCTAAGGGCACGGCTTCTCATATTCCTCCTTCTTCCCTTCCACACCATTCCGCTAAGGGCACGTTCCGCTAAGGGCACGGTCGCTAAGGGCACGACACCGCCTATTTGTACGGTTATAAAAAAGCACCAGAGAACTGGCGTTTAAAAATAATAAGTACAAAGCTTTGAATAAACACCATAAAATTATCGTGATGTTATTCAAAGTTTTGTACTTATTATCTGTCCGGTTGTTGGATTACTTCGAGATACTTAAATGACTAAAATAAGATTATCAGGCTTTGATACAAAAAGTTTCTAGCCACAATCCATAGTTTATTTCATTCAGACGTCTCAAACTGTGTTTTGAATAAACAAAAAAAAAAAAAAATCTGTTGCAGTTTTAATCAAGGGCAGTTTGATAAAATATTATTTTATTATTATAACAATAATTGTAATTCTCGTGAACTTGCACTACATTATTGACAACACTACGTCTTTCTAAACCTAAATATAGGAAAATTAATTAAAATCTATATTCAACACAAATCTATAATACTAATTAACTTATTTTAATTTTTTTTCTGTCAAAACTATAATAAATATCTATAAATTCAGTTAGTTATAATTATACTACTCCTTATTTCAATACCTTCTTACTGAACATCGGTGATAATTACGTTATTTCATCATAACTCATAGAAAAAATGCTTTAATTGAACAATAAAACAGTCGAATGGAAATCGATGACAAATATATATTAGCATAATTTTGTGTTTACAAAAACCCATCGTAAACTCATAGTTTAATGTAGTCTTATAAAAAAAAGTGCAAATAAATTATTAAAAACATCTATCATATATGAAATGATATGATGCATAAATATTTTTATACATATATATAATATTGCAAACTAAAAAAAAAAAAAAAAAAAAAAAAAAAAATTAACAGTTTAAAATATTAATTACTATTTTGCAAATATTATTATTATTTTCAACAGTAGTAATGTAATTTTCTTCTTAAGTAATTTTTATTTCCTATTTGCGTTTTCCTGTCGATTACTTTGGTGAAACAGAATTATCGATTCCAGTAATGGATAACGCTAAATGTGATAAGATGTGTAAAACATGATAATGAATATTTTGTTTTTGTTTTTCTTTCACCAGTGGATAATTTATCAGAATTATTTATATTAATTAATGCTTTCTAATTTCATATTAAAAATTTTCCCATCTTAGAGGTTATGTTACCCATTAAAAAAAAACAGCATCATTTTTCTGAATACGAAGATGTTTTAATGATCAAATTCTGCTCCGCAAAGTGTAAAATTTATCCTCGGCAAAAACATTATAAAGAGCCATAATTGCATAATGTAAAACCTTTGTGTGCAATTTAGATGACGTAGAAGCATAAAATAAGACAATAGGAAGCTTTTGGTGTATAAGCCATCAACATAGTGAGACATTTTATTCATATAATTTTTACCGGCCTTCTTTTCTCAGGAAACTTTTTTTTTAAAAACAAGAAAATTTTCCCCAACAAACAGTTGGGGAAAGTGGCCCTTAAAGAAAAATCTTGTGTAAAATAACATAACTGTTTAAATAAAACTTTGACCATTTGTTAGTATGTTTTAAACTATATTTTTCACTATAAATATATTTTAAAAATATTTTAAATTCAGGTTGAGCAATGAAAAAAAAAAAAAATGGATTTTTAAAAAAGTGTTCTGAGGATCATTTTACCCTTACCAAAAGGCAAAATGATCCTTCATTTAAAAATAAGTGTAAATTATTTTCTATCGGCAAAATAAAGAATATAAAAGTAATTATGACAATACAATATGAAATAAAATAAGTAAACCAGCGTCATACTTCGATACATGAAAAATTGTATATCTAAATAATTAAGAAAGTTAGTGCTTACCTTATGATACATGTTATAAAACCCACTTTTTCAAAGAATTCTAGTCAGATGCGTAATGCTGCGATCGCTTGAATACCGCCATTGCTTCTTCTTGTGACTTGGTACAACTAATTTATGTACTACCCTATAGTACAGCACCTAGAATACTTAGTGTGGAAAGCGACAAGCAGATCAGTGTCTTAAAGATTAAGCCTCTCACCAGAGGTCAGTGTGATTGAGTTTATTGTTTGAAAAACTGAAACTAATGTATTTATTGGTTGTTTATGTGCTTAGATCACGTGACTCAGCAGACGAGACTGGGAAAAGACAATCAAATCTTATGCGTTGTTTACGATTCCAACTAAAAATTCGATCACAGTGCTATCTGGGAGGTTTAATTTTTTTAGCTGTTCGGTTATAAGCACTTGCCACAGTGTATATTCTAGGCCTTGTACCTATAGACAGGGCCAGATTATGGTACGGGCATACGGGGCACTGGCCCAGGGCCTCCAAATTTAGGGGGCCTCATTTCCAAAAACAGAAATAATAGTACAGTCTTTTCATTATATGTCTATTAATAAAAACAAAAATTAATTAAATTTTTCTTTCTATATGAGAGCTTAAACAATTCTTAAATTTTGTGACTAATTTCCTAAACATTGGCTAATCAATGTGCTTCAGTTTTTCATTTGTCTTGAATATAAAACTAATGATTTTGTTATAGGTTGCTGAAAAAATGAAGAAGTAGAAGGTATAATTGAAGGAAAAATTTTTTAAATGCACTATTTTTATTTATTTATTTTTGTTTTTGAGAATTGGTCGTTGTGGTGAAATCTTTAGAGTAGGGTAAGGGGCCTCCAAATAGCATCAGTGCCCCAGGTC
Organism: Salticus scenicus; assembly: GCA_963930645.1. Taxonomy (NCBI): domain Eukaryota; kingdom Metazoa; phylum Arthropoda; class Arachnida; order Araneae; family Salticidae; genus Salticus; species Salticus scenicus. Next base: position 127,691,273 of record OZ005649.1, on the reverse strand, counting down.
TTCAAAAAGCATAGACGGGCCCTGCCTATAGAGAGCGCTATCTGTCTGGAAGAAAACATATGTGGATCGTTTTGCCCACTAGAGTCGTTTTAGGCAACCTTCGCCTACCATTTCTTAGCCAGTTAAAAGCTCATTAATATGAAATGCTTCTAAGAATCATAATGAATGAGTTTAATAAAATATTACTATGAAAATAAAAGTATTACTTTATTTCTTCTTGATTTATTTGCTAGCGAATTTATTTAAATTATTTTTCTTTTAAATTTAGTTTATCTACAGAATAATTTTAGGGGAAATAATAAGTAATATGAAACTGGAATCAATTATGCATATTATTTTTTTAAATCACAACGCAAAACAATTCCATATTTCTTTCCACACTAACTGGTGTGATAGAGATATTAACTATTTCACAATCAAATTCAGCATTCATTTTTGGGATATCTTTTTCATAAATTTTGCTTTTATGGAAATTCGGATAAGTGATTTCTGTAACAGCTTCCATAGTTCCATTTGCAAATCTTAAGAAAATACTTCCGACACAATCCTTTTTGTACTAATAAACATTGTCAACTCTATTTTTATGATTACAGAATAAAATTTCTGATTATACGTAAAGTCTAATAATAGGTAATTTTATGCGAATAGAGTAATAAAATATCTGGTGTGAAACAACCACACGACTTCCATTATCCACTATTACACGTATTATATGCACTTTTTGGAGATAATGTTATCAGAAGATATAAAATTGACTTAATGAAATAGACAACTAAAAATTTTCCAGTAGAGGAAAATTAATACACGTGTAAAAACATAAAACAGAGTTTACACTGCGATTTTTTTTTTTTTTTTTTTTTTTTTAAGAAAAAGAAATGAAAAGAAAATTTGCAGAGTTTTTATTTATTTATTTATTTATTTATTTTGAAACACCAATTTCTGATATCTAAAACGGACCTATCTGATCAGGATGACTATTAATTTCCCTGTTACAACCAAGTAAAGCATAAGAAAGGATATCTAAAATGGGTTTATGTAACAATTTTCAAGAAAATCGTTAGAGCCGTTTTTAAGATACCGACTTTTACCAAAGCTTGGCATAATTAATTTTTGACCAGAAAACAACAATTACATGCAAAAGGGTATTTAAAAGAGGGTTAATAGGGCAAGTTTGAAAAAAATTCATACAGTCGTTTTGAAAGTAACGCACTTGCAGGACCTAAAATTCAGCTATTTATACAGGACGCCTACCAATTTTCCTGAACTAACCAACTATATCATTTGAAAGGATATCTAATAGAGTGTTTAAACAACAATTTTGAAGAAAACCCTTAGAGCCGTTTTTGAGATATGGACTTCCGGTTTTCCAATTTTCACCAAAATGTGGAAAATTCATCTGTACACCAGACCTGTTTCAATTCTAAAGTTTCGTAATTCTGTCTTTATTAGTTTCCGAGATATAATAGCCAGAAGATTCCCCACATGCATGCATACATACACATAGAGACACACAGACACACACACATACTGACCAATTGCCAAAAAACAATTTTTTGGACTCAGGAGACCTTAAAACATGCAAATTAGGGAAAATCTCTATATCGAATTTTTGGACCGAATACAATACTTCCATTACCTACGGTAGTCAGATAATGGAAGTAAAAAATAAGAAAAGGCTTAAAAAATCAAAGATAATAATTAAAAAGAATAAAATGTTTTTGTTTATATAGAATTAATATGCATGAAGCATTTTTTTTTTCTTTTTTTTTTACGAGAAACAAAATATTAAACAGTTTCTCTTTGTTGTTCTTGAGGGGTTTCATGGGTTTCGAAGGCTAAAAAAAGAAAAAGAAAAAAAAAAGGAAAAAAAAAATATTTTCAACTTTTGTTGTTCAAATTTTGAGTATTTAAAAAAGTAAATTTCATTTATTATATTAAAAAAAAAAAAAAAATAGAGAAAATTTGCTTTTTCTTCAGCCGTCAAAACCCATACAACCCCTTAACAGAGTCCCTACTAGTTTCACATTATAGAAATCCTATTACACTATTATAGAAACTTAAAGGGGTCTTTGGTAGTCAGGTACTCTCCTTTCTACGTACTTCTCCGTGTAATCCAGTGGAATTTTTCTTACCTTGTATTATCATTATATCTCGTTCAAAAATAAAGCTTTCTAATTCTGTTTTATTATTATTATTATTATCCCACTCTTTGGATAAGTCTTTTTTTTTTTTTTTTTTCTTTTAAAGAGAGAGAGAGAGCAATTTAAAAATAATAATAATAATAATAATAAATTTAAATATTGTATTTTATTAAACAAACCTATGTATCTAATTTTCCATCTCGAAAAGAAATATTTAATTTATTTGAAAAAAAAAAAAAAAAAAAAACTGCTTCCTAAGATAGAAAGTGACATGTTCAAAGAGTGAAATTCAGAAAACAAAATTCGAAAAACTTTATTTTTGAACCACACTGTTAAAAATTTCAGTTCAAGGTTGAACCAAATGTTGGTACTACAGTAGCTTCAGTTTGCTAGGTTGAACCAAAACATGGTACATTTTTGCTGCCACCATGCGATGGTGAAACCTTCTATTATGATTTGGCGTTTCTTGTTTTAAAAAAGCACCAAATTATGGTAAAAAATTTCTCCGTCTTATGGATATAGCCAGAGCCTGATTAAGAAGGAAGCACACATTATCTCCGCTGTCACCGGAATATTTTTACAATTATTTTTTACTTCATGTCATAGAAATTCCACGCTTTGACGAGGAAATATTTTTTATAAAAAATGAACGGTGTAAAACAATCCAATTTACTCACCGTTATTAGACACCAGAATTCTTTTAAAATAATTTTTAATGAGAATTTTGTGTTTATTATAGGAGGAAAGTATTTGTTAAAAAATAACGGTGTAAGTATAAATAATGTGTTCTTCCCCCTTAATCAGGCTCTGGATGTAGGTATTGAAGTACCAAGCCTCGGTTTAGTAAAGCACCAAATAATGGTAAAAGGTTTCACCATCGAATGGTGGCAGCAAAAATGTACCATGTTTTGGTTCAACCTAGGAGAAAATTTTTAACAGTGCAGATATCCTAACAATACAAAGCAAACAAAAATCCCATTGGATTTCATGGGGAAGGAGAAAGGAGAGTTTCTGACTACGAAGGTCTCTTAAGAGATTACGCTTAAAATTATACAGGTACATGAAGCAAAAATAGAAAGAAATGTCGAAATTCTTATTTAACCCTTTCATCCCCAAGTTTTTCCATCCATAAAACAATAAATCTTATATTTAGTCCTAAATTTATTTCAAAGGTGATACATATAAATATATATATATATATTTTTTTTTTTTTTAATAGAAGTATAGCAGCAAACTAATTAATATAGCTAACAAAGCAACTGAGAGGTGTTTATTTATGTTTAATATAACCACTGATGCCATTTAAAATCATAACTTTTCAATAAATAAAAATATCAAAATTTTGGAAGAAATACCTATTGCAATTTATTAAAATACAAATTATAAACATTAAAAAATAAAAAATAAAATAAAAATATTTCAAACAGTTAATTTACTTAAATTGTCCAATACATGAAACTGATTTCGATATTATTATCAGAATAGAGTAAAATATACTTTCATTTATCAACAAAAATCATCTAAAATCTGTATTTTTCGGTGAGAAAATGTATATAGATTTTAATATTGTTCATTTTGAATCAGCGGGAGTGTTAGAGGGTATGAAAGAAAATCTGAAATGTTATGATTCCAATAGGCATCACGGGGACTGAAAGGGTTAATTTTTTGTTGAACAACAAAAGTACAGATTTGAAATAAGTCCTTTTTATGAATGCAGAGAACATCTTTATAAGAATTTATATATTTTATTTGTATCATCATTGAATTATAATCCAAAGAAAAAAAAAAACATGAAGAATAATTTAATTTAAATATTGTCTTTGACAGTCTACATTTTTCATCAATAATATAAATATTTAAAATATTTTCGATAAATATGATATATCTTTCTTCCCACATTTTCTATTAAATTATCAAAACAAATTCTAAAGCATAAACTTACGCTCGTATAAATAAGTATTATATATGTGAAATGTATGAATTATTTAACAGTAAAAATAAATTATACACATACAAGTAACATAAATATTTCATTTCGTTTTCGAAACTTTTGCATGATTTAAAATATTATCGTAGAGCATAAAAAAATGCAAATAACTTGTAGCACAACTAGTTACCCTAGACTTAATGGTACATATGAAAAATGAGTTTTCGCATTATTTTTAGTCTTTATTGTTATGAATAGAGATAAATAAATAAAATCAGTTCAACCAATAAGTTTATGTAGCGATGCGAAGAACTTTATGGGAAAAGACAGGAAAGAAAACATATTCAGACAATTCACGTAAATAGAAAAATGTTGTTAATAACAATTATGTTGGTGAAGCTAACATTATTTATTTCACTTCACTAAAAAGGGGGGAGGGGAGGGAAAAGACAATCTTTGCGGTTGGATTTTTTTTTTTTTTTTTTTTTTTTTGGGGGGGGGGGATACATTAAATAAAACAAATATATATCAGCAGTTTCATTTATTATACAATAACTCAAACTTTTAAATATTTCTTAAAGTTAAAGCTTCATATAATATGGTTCACAATTTAATATGAGCTCGTGTAACTTAATTTAGAGGTCATCCAAATTTTAGTTATTCTTTATAAAAAAAAAAGGGGGGGGTTACACAAAATGCTTGTAAATTAATTCAAAATCAAATCGACTTTATAATGCACTTAACATGTCTGTAAACCAAGGTCATATCAAGCAAAGATAAGGCCAGGAGCCCGATACTACTTGTTTGACTTCAAGGTTGTAGTTGTGTCGTTGTGTGGATTAAGGCCGGCTGACTACACGAGGATCTTATGCGTGGGTGGAATGCAATACTTCGAGTTCTTTTTATATGGGCTCCTTGACTATATTCACGGAAATTTCGGATAAAACCATGGGAAAACGTCCAGAAACTGGTCTAACGAGCTCGACCTGGGATCAAGCCCAGCGCCTCTCGTCTCCCAACTTTGTGAACAGAATCTTTTGACCACTGTTGGAGCCAGAATCTATAAAACAAAACAAACAAAAAAATTTAAGCTTTTTTGATGTATTAGAATGCATGTGTAAATCTATTAGTTCGTTGCAAAAGTTCGTGCGGTTTTTTATTGCTTCATTTCATAAAAATACATCAAATCAAATGACAATTTTTAATCAAAATACTCTCCATTACTTTCCACAACCTTTACCCATTTTTGGGGTAACAAATGTATACCACGGCGATAGAAGCTCTCGTCTTTGGAGGCAATAAAATGATCCGCGTCCGCACGAACTTTTGCAACGACCTAATATAAATATTTTAATAATTTTATTAAAATAACAAAAAAATGCCTTGGGGCTACCGAAGAGAGTGAGCCATACCCTTCCGTATAGAATCAAAATTGTGGTGGTATGTCTCCGGACTACCGCGAGGGATAAAACCTAGAAGTTCGCTAATTGCCAATTAGGTAACTCTAGTGCAACGTAAAACCCACTCAAACTTAATCTCAACCTTATTGTACGAATTTAATTACAACCATTCTGTACATCAAGTACAGATTCTATATTGTTAAATATATCAGTTTAAATCAATAAATCGATGTGATTCTACATTAATTATTGGATGTATCGATTTTCTATATTGTTATAGGTATCAGATTAAATCAATAAATCGATGTAATTCTACATTAATTGGTGGATGTATCGATTTTGGGTATTTCAACATCAACTAGTGTTCTACTGTACACTCTTGCTTTTTTATTCGTGAGAATTAATTTTGCAAAATAAGCATTATTTGTTTTCACTTTTCAAAGGCTTACCTAATTCATTAGTTTTTTGTTTACCTGTAAATAATACAATTCAATGTTCGGCGCTCAAAGCTAATTGGAGAAAACATACTTTCAATTTTTGAAATATTTTCCCGTATAGCTAAATTAATCAAGATTATTAATTAAATCAGACATTTCCAGACAAATTTTTAATCAAATATTTCATAATCTGAAGAAAGGATAAACACTTATAATTAAAGACAACTTAATTTTATTTAATTATGTATGTTTTACTAGAAAAAATAAAGATTTTGTAGAAATCTTATTCATACAAAACACGGTAATAAAATTATATAGAACGTTGTTTTGAAGCACATTTTATATAGTTTATACATAAGATTAGTTATTTTTATTTTTCAGACACCTATTGGCTTCATAAGTTTTATAAATAACTGTACATACCTTTCTTTACGTGTAAATTTTGTAGCAAAAATCATGGCTTAAAATTGGTATCGATTTCCGACACATGGATGGAAATATATCCTTATCTGCAAAATACAAAAGAATTCATTAATAGAAATTGAAAAAAAAGTAGACTAATTTCCCACGACTACTCTAAAAATGATATCAAAATTTATCCAAAAATTCTATTACCCATCCCTATTTTTAAGACAAATGTATAAAAAATAAAAGATGTTCAGAAACGGTTTTAACAAGATAAGAATTGTTGTGGTCATCTTAAAGAGAGATGTTTTGTATGGAACCTAAAATTGCATTCTATTATGACTAGTAGAAAAGCATTAATTAAGATGCCCAAGTTTAACTATTGATAGTAAAACGATAATGAAATTAGAAAATCGAACCTAAGACTCAAAGCAAATAGTCAAATTGGAGACCAAACGAAGTATTGCAAAATTCACCCCGCCAATGAAAGTCTGTCACACCCACTTACGGACTCCTCCTGGTGTAGTTTTTAACCCTTTCCGCTACAACAATGATTCTTGCTATGAAATCTTTCACGCTATCTACAGAAAGCTTTTATACCAATACTTTCATATGATCCACATGAAGAAATTCTGTAGGTATAGATATGAACAGTTTAAGGATTAAATAGCATAAGGAGGTTATATGGCATTCAGAAAGAGCCGAAAAGTGGTGAAAAATTATGCTGGGTATCATCATGCATAAGCTACATGTATATTTGTATAATGGATGTGTGGTAAAAGGTTCAATAAACCATTAAATATATGTTCCAATGAAGAAAACGTATTCTGTAGACACAATAGGATGTCTCAGAACGCCAAATCTTGGAGAATATGCTCAAGATGCATGTCTCCTTCGCGTCCATTTTAGTTTTTTGACCACACATTTTATGTATGTTTGCCAATTTCTCGAATATGTAAACCACCACAGCCACTTCAAAGTCTTTCCGAATGATATTATTCAATATTATTACGGTATTAATACAGTATTAAGGTTGTACCTAGTAGAGCCCCTAAATAAAATAATAGGCCGGCGCATCACCTCCATTCTTTTGCCTCCCAAGAGGACAGCATTCCCGCTTGGCGTCCTTATCGCTTCCCTAATGATTTTAAGAAATCTTGATCTGAAGCTAATCCGGTCAAGATAAGAGCAATAAGCAACAATAATATTCCTAAAAACACATTTTTTTCACAGTACATTATCAGGATGTCATTTTATTCTGAGATGTACGATGTGTTGTTAGGGCGGTTTCTGTTTCTTTTACAAAATGTCGCCAAAACTCAAATACACAGTAATAGAAGGTCTGTGAACACTTTATATTTACTTCTTGAATGATTATAGCAGTTTATCGCTAAACAAACTTCCATATCATAGTTTACTTCGCTAAAATTATGAAATATAATAAAATAAGTTACTCTAAATTAACGTAAGACGACAAAAAAAATGTTTGCGGTTTGTTTATCAGAGAAACGTGCTGGGTACATGTGGCAATCCTAAGGCAACAAAATGCCTGATGCGCCAGCTCGTATATATAGGAGCCTTAGTACCTAGTTTAAAGAATATTGTCGCTTTGTCTGACTTCTTACAGAAACTTGATAAAGTAATCAGCTGTAACAACCAATGCCGAATCTTCTCACTGCAAATTTTCATATTCTGAATAAAGCAACACGCTCGGTGTTCTGAAGATGTACTGCATCTTCGCCTTAAAATAAATCATATCAAAATAATAACTTGTGTATGCCGGATTCGTTTCAAAGTCTCTCTTTTCTAGCACTCAAAATAGAAAACATCTCTAGTTTTTACAGTGAATACTGTTCGTCTTAATGAATACAGCCTTCTCTCTTATTTATCAAAAACAATTTAATACCCTATTGATATTTAACACTTCTACAATCATCATTGCATGTTTCCATGATCAGATTTGCCTTTTCCATAACACGTTTTTCTTTTATTTGTATTTATAATTATAAATTAGAGAAATGTCACGCTTAACAGGGCATATGGAAAAGTAATAACTGAATCAATTATATTCCTCCCCAAAGGTTTAGAAAGATTTACAAACGAATGAGTTTATAATAATAATAATTATTATTATTATTATCATCATCATCATCATTTACATACAAGTGTTTTACATGGTGAAATGTTCTTAAACTGAGATGTAAAACATGGATTTCTCCTTGTATTTTCAGTGGAGATGTAGTTAGCCAATAACGGTTGTTAGTCGAAATGGTAGCATTTTAACCTAAATGTCGAAATAGCCTGCAGTTTGACCATCCTACCTTCTTTAGTCCTCTAGCGCTTTCTTTCACGAATGGGGACATCTGCTTAAACAGTTCGCAAATTTGTCTGTAAGGCATTAGTATAGTACTCGTAAGTCGACGGAACCATATTTTATGGAAATTATTCCCTAGTATTGGAATGTCCTCTATTTGAAACACGACTCTAATGCTCCACTGCAATGCGCTGGAACTGCAGTTAATCAATCACTGGCTGCCAAACACTAATTATTTGCATACTCTATTGTAAGATTACTGAAAACAGAATTTTGTCCCATTCTTACAATGTTTTAATGGGTTGATTTTTAGGTTATAGAATTTGTATGACGAATGACTTTTCTTGCATTATAAGTAAGTGCATTTAATGAATTAAAAGATCTTTATGTATTTAAGTTTAATTGTCCATTGACCTTTTATGAAAAAAGCATTTTGTGAATATCTCCTTAATAAAATCAGTTTTATAAAGAGTTAAAAAGCAAATTATTCTTTTGTGTATATCTTTCAGAATTTTCACGATATTTAACACGGTTATCAAATTATGCAAAACAGTTTTTGTCATTCACACATGGACAATTAAAACGTTTCCATACTTATTCTTATATTTCATGAAATATTTAATGTATTTATATTTATATAGCAATATGTTATTGTAAAGTTTTTTTTTTTTTTTTTTATTAATTTTTTTTACATTGGCATCAAATTTCGATAACAATTCTGCATATTGAAAAAAGAGCATTTCCTCGTGACGTCTGG